>CM034148.1:630461474-631107099 GCA_019776745.2 Taxus chinensis
TAACAGATCGAAGATCATATACGACTCACACATGCTCCAAAAATGGAGCCCACAACCTCACTGGTCAAGTGCAAGGTGTGGGGGGGCATCACATTTCCCACCCCTTATAAGAGAAATGTCCTCGATGCGACATAACAGTAGGGTTATTAGATGGATACATGAGTGAAAGGGAGTCAACATGACTTTCATCGTTAAAGTGTGACCACCCAAGGACAAGAAAATTTTATAATTCTCTTAAATGTTTTATGTTTTATGAAAATTGATAGCTCTTCTTACCATAGTTAATTAATTCTAGGTTTTGTAATCATCTCCAATATTATCTCGATGACAACTCTATTTTTCACAACACCATATACACAAGTATAATAAAGGTGGTATACCATTACAAAACATACAAATTATATTAGGTGACACATTTCCTATATACAAATAGGTGGTACACACAAGATACCATGGGGTAATGACTTTACAACATATTTAATATTGACAACAAAACATGGTTTTCACAAACAAATTGATAGAACATGCACACTATATGACAATTTTACATGAGGGTACTCTTATCATAAACACTTCGCTAACTCAAAAATCCACACGTGGTAACTATCATATGTACATACATAACATCACAAGCACAAGTTTCAAATAATGCATCATGACATAACATAATGTGTTCATCTCATAACAATATCCACATCACATATACATACTATAGGTTCGAGAGTATGAACCTCTACCCTGATACCAAATGTAGCACCCAAATTATAACACGACAAAAATATGAATAATTTTATTTTTACTATTAATAACACGTACATTATCACTTTGGCCAAAAATAATCACACAATGCATGAACCCAAAACATGATATGCATCACTTTGCATGTATCTACAAAACAAGGAGATGATAATGTCAACCAAATATTAGAAAGGAAAAGTATAATGCCATCAATAGATAAAATATCTTGTTAAGGGGAAATGGTGTCAATACTTTTGCTTATCCCTCCACTAAGGAAGTGAGACTATCCTTTGATTCCTCCAAAGCAGTTATGCAACCATGCATAAAAACACAATTATCCCTCTACTACGACTAGTCTCACCAACCTTTGTTTCCTCCCAAAATAAATAAGAAACCCCATACAAAAATTAGGAGAGAAAGGGTTAGTGTTATGGGTAGGCTTACAAAATTCACATACATCAACTAGAGTATGTCTACATTCAATAAGAAGAACACAAAAATGCAAGCCATTAGCAATAATAATAAACCAGAGACATAAAGTTCTGCAGATCTATCAATCAAAGACACAAAGTTCCTTCTTGGTTCTACAAGATCGCATTGCTTATAAAATTGGAAAGTAGAGAAGGTAGAGGAACTTAAGAAAAGAAATAGAATAAATAAAGCTCTTATTTATTGATTTAGTAGTGATACAAAGCTCAACAACATACAGTAATCCACAACTATCTGCCCCTTGAAATGAAGGCACCATTCTAATTTATAGCAATACAATTTTCCTTTCATCTCCTCTCCACATGAATTTTCACCTTCCCTTATAACTTGTGACCTTCCACATTCCCTTGTGACTTGTGACCTTCCACATTCCCTTGTGACCTTTCATGTTCCTTCATCACTCATATTTTCATATTCAAATCATTATAAAACATGGGAAAAGTGCATTTTCAATGAGGAATTAGAATATAGGGAGAGAAAAGCGGGGAGAGAAGGTTTGACTACAGATGCATGACTACACGCTCTTGATGCCCGCCAGACTCCTGACTACAAATCCAAATACAAGATTGCACCTCACCCAAGATAAAAAATCTAGATGCCTAACTACAAAATCTAGATGTATGAATACATATTCCAAATGCCCAATTATATAATCCAGTTGCTTAGTTGCATCTTCCAAATGCCTCAGTTACAGACACCTAGTTACATAATATAGATGCCTTAGTTGCATACGCTTAGTTGCATAATCTAGATGCCTAGGTTGCAAACACCCAGTTGCATGATCCAAATTCCACATCTACACTTGCAGACACCTGCTTACTTTTCTTCCATACAACTAACCCGTCTATGCCTTTTTTCAGTCAATCCCCTACACATTGAAACAAACTTAAAAATCATGTTAGCATGTTCCTCTTGACCATAATGAGGGTGACACAGTTGAAATTATGGTTTAAGGAAATATTTACATTGACTGGGAAAGGGATTTTCAAGTGTGGGCTTAGTTTTCATGACCAAATTTTAAAAAAAATCATGCTAGACATTTTGCATGACAACAAGGGTCTTTTAGTACCACAAGAGAAATACACCACCTTGTATGTTCACAATGAGGGTGTTCTCAAACTTTTTCACAATCTAGTGCTTCATGAGATAACCAAGCACATTGAGGTACAAGTTCATTTCATTCATGAGCATGTTTTGAAACACAATATATAGCTTCAGTTTTTCCTAATAGTTGAATAATGAGAAGATGCTTTCACGAAGTCACTTACACATGGAAAATTCAAGTTTTTCATAGATTACCTCTCCACATCTCTTGAAGCAATGCAAAATTAGTGAGGGGGTGTTAGGTAAAACCTAGTAGTAATAATAATTTTACATTGTTATTTCATTTTTACAGTTTACCTTATGTAATAAGTTATAACTATGGTAATTAGGAAGTTACTATGGGTAAATAGTTGTTTATTTGTTATTAGATTTATATGGTTTTATAACCATATTTTTTATTATATTTTTGTTATATTCATATTGGTTTGTTTTTTGGTGTATTTTTGCACCCGTATAACTATTTGGTTGTAATATTGGTTGTGCAATACCTATATATATTGCATCCCATATAGCCCTAAAACTATATTATTTCCATATCAATAAGAAGTGTCATGCATCCTCCTTATTTTCTCCTTATGGAAGTGACCTTCCAAAATAAAGCTACAAATTTTTTTGAAACTTCTTTTGGTGGTGTGTCATGTGCACTATGAATATGCAAGTTGTCTAAAACATAGAAGCTAATTAGGCCAAGAGTCTGATCCCGTAGAGACTCAATCTAAGCAATATATTTCTCCTCGGTGAAAATTAGAATGTCATCGAGAACAAATTTCCAAAAAAAAATTCATTGTATAACCAACTTCATTTTCATATCCTGAGTGTTGTAATTTGAGGTGTTGATAGGTTTGAAGAAAGATGTCTCCATTGTCATAAGAATTCAAGGAATACCCCACAGAAAATAACAATTCCTTGGATAAAAAATATGAAAAAGAACAATAAACACCCAACACAAGTTTTTCTGACAACAAATATCTTCTTATCCCTCTAAACAATAACAAATGTGAAAAAAAATCACAAGTTGCACCCCCAAAACATGACAAAAATGGCTAAATATGGACATTGGGTAATACTGAAAATGTATCCAAAAGGGATTATAATGAAGATACAATGCTAATACCAAATATAAGAAGGGATTCAAGAGGAAGACAATGCAATTAATTTCATCAAAAATGGATAATTGGAGCTCCCAAAAAAAATGAGGTCACATAAGTGATTATAGTGAAAAAAATAGGTGGTGGGGGTCAAACTCAATAGCACCCAACTCACAAGATTTTACCAAAAATCAATATCCACTTTTCTTAAAGTCTTATTTAAGTCATGCAACTCAAGGAACTTCCTTTTAAACAACTCTTAAAGAAGAAATTATGCAAAAAAATCTAAAAACAAATCACATGTATGGGAGGGGGATGTGGAGTATTGGAACAATCACCAAAAGGTTGTTGTTTCCATTTGGGTGTGATCCAATCAAAAATTTGGAAGAAGAAACCATTAAAATATCAAAATAATCCTCCAAACACCTTCAAAAGACACCTATAGAAAATCCTTCACAATATTTGTACGGTCTATTGCCTCCATGTTAGCAAATATCAAGATTTACATTTTTACATCCTTAAAACAACCAAAAATTGTGTGGGTCTACAAAACTCAAAGACAACTAGGTGTTGTCATATTCAAACATCTAAAATAGTTGTACGTCATACACAAAAATGATATGACATGCTTACAAATGATTTTATACATAATTTTCTATGCCTTTATGTTTTCATATTTCAAAAATGTGATGTGTACAGCTTGTGCTAAGAAAAACCCCTACAATGGTAGAGGAGTAAAAAATTGCCTATTGGTTTTCCTCTAGAAGAGTTATATGGCCTATTCTAAAGTACAACATAAATTGGAAATGAAATTAACTCATAGATGAACATCCAAGTATGATCAAATTATGAGTTTGAAGCTCTAAAACCTCATAATCATACAGAATTTGCTAATAATTCTTCTAAACAATAAAAAGTTTGTAAAAGATTAAAATTTTGAAAACAACAATAAAATAATGTTATTTTCTATGTTAATATCTGAAATATCTAAAAAAACAAGGAAGAGTATCTTCAACTAGAAATTCAAGATTTGAAACCATATAGGAATGACCAGGAGAAACACCAGACCCACTGGATCAATCCAGGAGATAGAACCCACAACAAAAAACCTGCATAAATATTTTAGAGAATAAATAACATAATATTATTTATTCAACACTCCAAAATAATATCTAATTTACCCCTAATTCTCATTCTCTCTTTCTTTCAAGACTAGAAATAGGGAGAATATATAGGACTTCTAGTTTGTTGCATGAATAAACTCTTAATGCTTGCATGCTTGAGTAGGAAGATATTTCATTCTCAGTATGCATACCAAATTTACGTGAATATAATAGTTATGAGAATCAAAAATATATAATAATATGATAAATCTAAACCTATGTGTCTATTTTACCCTAAGTGATCTTATTAACTATGTGTAATAAAACTTGATGTAAAAGGTGAATTAATTTAAGTTTAACACACATTATTCCAACACCCACAACCCAACTAATGTTTATTTTTTAGTACTTCCCATCCACAATTAGGATTTGAGATCATGATCAGATTATTTATATAGCTTTGTAACGTGATTGTAAATTAGGGTTTGATAGTGATTGATAGTCTAGACAACCGACAATGTGCAAAAGTTGCAGAGCCCAAAACCAAGCAGATCCAAGATTGTATAGAAGTTTCAAGACCTTGAAGAGTTGTACGGTCCTTCCCCGGGTCATTTTCCACTTATGATCTCTAGAATGAAGCATCATCGGGTTTACATCTTCCTTATCTAGTAATGTATCCCCTCAAAACTTCCCAGAATCATCTCTAATAAGTTAAGTGCACTTATACCTCTGTGTTTTCAAGTTTGTATCTTTTTTAGCTTATCATTTACAAGTATAAATTTGTTATTATGATAGTGGTCATTAATGTTGGTAGTTAATTAATAAGATTACTAATCCTTACATCATTTAATGTACTAAATCACTAAAATTAATTAGGTTTTCATGTTAAATATAATTAGGTTGTAAATATTTTAGTGAACCTGACATTGTATCTTGCATCTTCTTCCAACCCTAGTTTCCCTAGGGTTATATATCTACATATTCTTTTCATATTCAACCTTGATTTGTATCTATTACCTACCCTAAATCTGATTTATACAATTTTTCATAGGGTATCATGGTTGGTGCTACCCTATAGGTCTCTTTTTAGGGATCCTAATTGTCGAATCACCTTTCATTACATATCTTGAGCATGACTCTATTTTCAAATTTATTTGAGGTTATATTTAATATTTATTTATTTAATGAAATCCTCTTTTTGTTTCCCTAATTTGTAGTACCTTTTCATAAATTCAAAATTACTTTTTTTTAGTAATTAGGGCATACTCATAAAATTATACATGTTTGGAAATAATCCTTGCAGGTTTTTCTTAATTTTAATTTTAATGATTTTTTTCTTGACATCACTTTTGGGTCTTATGATCTCTTCACTATCGGCTCTTCATGTGTTGATTATCACTATATATTATCTCCTTGGAATTTATTTTATATTTTTTTCTACCATCATGGCCCATTCTACAGTTCCTCAAGTCTCCTTATATAATTTACTTCAACATCATCGAGCATTTCAAGATTCTCTCACAAAAATAGTGCACGAAATAATGCTCCCTAATAATGCAACACCTTCCCATGTGAATTTAATTTTTAGTCGTATTTCAACTCCTTCTATTAGTAGTGACGACAACTTTTTTGAGGCTATCTTAGTGTCTCTTCAATATTTGCACCATGCTCTTCAAGATCAATTCAAGTTATGCATATTGAGATCACATTTCTCAAGTGCAAGATAATACATATAAAGGAATTGATGTAGATAAAATGAAACACAATCACAACAAAAGTTATAATTGCAGCAAAACTCAAACTATGCTTTAATAGGCCTTCTAGACTAGCATTTTCTCTAGTTCCTGAGCCCCTTCCTACATGAAAATTATTGATATTTTAGTTCATTTCCCTAACCCAGTTAATTCCACATGTTCTTAAACCTTCAAAAATGTCAATCCCTCTTTAAAATGGTTTGAAATTCACCAAATTGTCAACTTTACCTCCCCTGTGCAAAATTTCATTTGTATAGGCTTCTCAAGTAAAGCCTCCCACTAAAACCATGAATAAGGCCAACTAAAACAACCCATGAAAACATAAGAACATTTTCCAATACCCTTTATTAATTTTTAAGTGTGGGTAAAATTTGGTACCTCTATGTTTTACTTAAGGTCTTCATTCACTCACCTTCTCCCTTCTAGCTTCTTCATTTTTACCATCCCTACTCAGTCTGAGAATATCCTTTGAATTTTGGTATAAGAATTAAAATTTAAAACTAATATATTTTTAGGATATCCGTTATGATCTACTTTTAGCATGTAAAATTTCACTAGGGTCTCCTTTGGTAAATTGCCTTCTAAATCAACTATTTTGACCTTCAAACTAGGTTTACAAGGTTGTGTTCGAATTTGTTCACCAACTATTATCAACTGAGATATCCTCAATATTTTTAAGGATTTATGGCCTCTAAAATCCTTTAGTATGAGGTTTCAATCATCTAATCTCAAATTTTCCTCTCTTGACTCAAATTTCTCTCCCCTCTAGGTGGTTTTAAGTTCTTTCCTAGACCATACTGCATTGTACAGTCCTATAATGCCTAACTATTAAGAAATAAATAAAATAATCATGAATCCTTTGATCTATTAATACCATCATTACTTGTTTTCTAAGTGAGTTATACAACCATGATGAATTGAAACTTTTTTTTCAATCTCTTTTATGTTTTCTAGCAAAGTACAATCTATACCAGGTTAACAAATAGACATTTGTAGTCTTACCTAACACTGTCATGGTTTTCTTGAAATAATGAGGTATTTAAGACTTATATTACTTCAATCCAAAAAATTTAGCCTCTAAATAAACTTCCTTGAATGTATTAGGACTTAATCCAACTTAATTATTCTTCAACCACTCTTTTTCCTTTAAACCCTGCATCTCACTCTTTGGTTCTTTCAAAATTGTATATGAATTGATATGAATATCTCTCCAAGGAAGGACTATTGCAACTGAATATTTTGAGAATACCTTTATATTTCCCTTATAAATCTTTTTTTTCAAAATGGACTTCTTGATTCTCTGTAGAAGTAATATAACCACTAATTCTCTTAAATCCTAATGAGGGTTTTCTCTAAGCCCGAGAAAGTGACATTTGCAAAAAATGATGAATTTATAATTTCATGGCCTGAGTTTATAACTAGACATCCATTTTAACCTTATGCAGGTATATATATTACCAGTGTGGCATCTTAATAGTCTAAACTTCAAAATGTAGCTTCAAACTCCTCTGCCCCTGCCTATGAGAATAGGGTTTCTCAACCTATACGATCTCTGAGTCAATAAATGGACATTTGGATCTTTTATTAAGGTTTTACAAGGTTTTAAAAAGTTTCAACACATCATCAAGTTACTCTTCAAATACTACTTGAATCTTCATTCACCATTTTATTCTAACTTTCTTCTTGATTCCTATATATTAGCACTCAATCACAGATTACAGACTTTCCTTAACTCATATACACATGCAAGCATAAATCTCCTCAATTATCAATAGAAATGCACAAAATGAATTTCCTAATCATGAATATACTTTCCCTAAGTTGAATTCAAATATTCACTTCTCAGTAAATTGTACAATAATAATGAAATACCATGGCAATACTGTGTGTACACAAGTTTCTTGATTCAAAATTTCTTGGATTTGATTTCTTCCAAGTTGGATCATTCGAATGATGGTTCTATTTAGTTACAGTGAGGATTAAATATGCTCTCCAATGCATTTTCTAACTGAATATTTCCCATTAGACCCTTCATATTTCATGATTTGTGTAGATCAAGAATTTCTGTGCTTGTTACCTGTCCAAGTTAATGTACCAAACTAAACAAAAAAACCTGAAAAACTCAAATGAAATAGATACCTGATAGATAAGACAAGATCCGAAGATGTAGATGGAAAAGAAAGCCAATGTAGATAAGACGGGCGCACACAAGCAATCCTGCAAAGTAGATCCGAGAAACCTGCGAGACACAGATACTTGATAGAAAAAGACAACGTTAAAAGATATTTGGGTGGACTACCCGAAAAGCGGGTCTGGTAAATGATAAGCTCCCTCAGCGGATGTCAGTCCACATTTTCAATTAAAGGAAGAATCGTACATGATAAAAGAGTGTAAATAAATGTCTAGATTTTCTGATTAAAAGTGACAAACAGAATGTAAACAGCAGACAGAAAGCAACAGAAAATAGGAAACTATGAAAATAATGCTGGATTTGTGTTACCTGAATTCTTTTACCTGTCTGCAGGCCGATTGGCATCAATTAGGAAAATCGGCGTCGACTGAGATAGGTCGGCATCGACTAAGGAAAATTGGTTTTAACGAGGTAGGTCGGCGTCGACTAGGGGAAAATGGTAGGAAGATTTAGAAACAGACAATGAAAGCTATATCGTCAATGTCTGTTGGATCTGCAGGAGCCTTAAGGATGTTGATAAAGATCCACCTTCGCTAGATGGAGGAGCAGTGACCTGAAAACTAAATTTAACTAGCAATTGTGCACACACATTTTTCTTGCTTTGTGTTGATTTTCGATGTAAAATTTGAGCATTATTTCTTTTTGTATTTTTAATAAAAGAATAAAAACTGCAAGTACTATGCAAATATTGAAAGAAATGAATAGGATTCACCAGCAATGTGACGCAATAATTGATAACGGATTTCAGCGCTTGAGGCCTACGTCTCCAGGTCCGGTTGAATGGAACCGATCTATTAAAATCTTGAAAATAATTCTTTACAAATAATTCTACAAAATTATGACTTTTCACAGTCTTCCTCTGTCAAAAATAACATGGGTTGATTTTTACATCTCCTCCAAATTCCACTCCTAGCTCAAATTATGAGCATTACAATAATTTTACACAGTCTTGAATACTCTATAAATAAAATATCACTCCTTTTATATTGTTTCTAAGCCTCCTAGCATGCCGGCTGGGAACTTATCCTTTTACACGGCCCACCCGGGTTCCATTCTCCTCCCATGCTTTTGACTTATCTTCTTGGGATCAATATCCCACATTTGGCACATAAAATCTTTGAAGAGGTTTTAAAAGGTAGGTGGGCGCATGTTTTTAGTGGCTTAAGAGCCACCTTAGCCTATGTGGAGGGTGTATTACTTGGGGACAGTGCATGGTTTATATTTTAGGTGCTAAAAACAATGCACAGTATAAGGCGTGAGAAACAATGAGGATTTGGGTTTAATGCGTGGAAAGTGGGTATAAAATGCGTGGAAATGGTTAATAACAAATAGGCGTGGATAATTTAAATAATGCATGCCTAAATGTCCCACATGCATGGCGCAAAGGAAATTATAGGAGTTTATATACACAAGTTGGTTTAATGATTAAATGAGAAGGAGGCCAAGGCACCCCTCCATAATCGAGTGTGTTGAACCTGGCTGAGGGCCCCCAGCCAGTAAATAGCGGGGTCCATTTGTCCGAGAATGAGTGTTCAAGACCGGCATTCCAAAACCCATTTTTTTAGTACGTCACACAATTCATCCACGTGTCGCAATATAATCAAAACACTTGGCGAGCGTGCACATGTCCAACCTGCACAAAACTACAAATTTTTGCATTTGCCCAAAAATTTCAGCGGGGCTATAACTTTTGCAAACGAGCTTCGTTTCCTGCAAACAAGATGTCGTCGGAATCGTATAATTTTTCTTCATGCTTTAAAAATGACTGCAACTTATTCTGAGAAGATCCTAGATTGGTGTTTCTCTGTGAGGATCCTCTGGATCAAGCAGAGTCACCAAGAGATTGATGGAGGCTCATGATGTCGATGTGGTAGGAGTAGAGTAACAGTACTCCTCTCAGGGATTGATTTGGACAGAATTAGCTTTCACTTGATAGATAATGCTCAAAACTCTCTGTCATTATTTTTGTCTAACCAGAACTAAATTTTGGCCTTGTATTTGTAATCGGCGTCAACCGGTGCATAGTCGGCGCAGTTCCAAAAAATTGGCGTCGACCGAGTACCAGTCAGCACCGATCAGGGAACCGACTCCTGAAATGGCTAAAAAGAACCTTTTTGGAAGGATGCAAGTGATCCCTCTGACTCAAATACGGGAAATATCCCATTACATGGTTTGGGGGGAGGAGAAATAGGGGGGATAGATGGATAGAATTCATATGGGGGGTTAGGAATTGATATGGGGTAGATAAATGGTTAAGATACATGTAAAAAGTGTAATTAAATAGTTAATATTTAATTATCTATGGGTAAAACATAATGGGGTGAAATAAAATTAGGATAGATGTTTAAATAAAATATTTAAATAATACCCTAAGGGATAAGTGGTGATATAAATGTGCCCCAGGTTACCCGAGAAGGTAAACGAATGTGGGGGACTCTAAATTGGGTAACCAATTTTAGGTGTCTACATTTTTCCCCTTTTTGTCGAGTAACTTGCGATAAGCAAAGTTGCAAGATAAAAACAAGGAGTTGGAAGAAAGGAAGAAAAAGTGATGATGTGATCCCCCCTCAAAATAGGGATGGGATGGGTCCCGAAAGAACAACTGATCCCAAGTTTGAAAAAGGTAGATGAAAACGCGGGATGCCCCAACTAGATGCCTGGAGTAGATCTGATCATTGATGACGCACAAAAATAATGAAAAAAAAGGTAGCAACCTAAGGAACTCACATTGGTATGGCAGATTAGATGGCCTTCACATGAGACGACGTTAATACCTACAGCCCCGTGAGTGTAAAGAGGGCTACAAAATAGTAGCACCTAAAGAATGACACATTGGTAGGGACAACCAGACGGTCTGCAAAGAAAATGACGTTAGTGCCTATAGACCCGTTATCTTTAAGTTGCCACAAATGTGAGTGCCCCATGTACAGGGAACAGACTCAAAATGGGTGATAATACCAAAAGTATGTGCCAAAAGGCAATACTCGGGTCATAATAATGACTAGATAAATAAGCAAAGCATCAACACTGTGGAAAAAATATTAGGAGATGGACGAAAGCGATGTGGAGAAGCAAAATTGCAACCAATCGGTAATGATGGGCCTAAATCGGCATCGACTAAACCAATCAGCAATGACCATAAAAGTCGGTGCCAACCATACCAAACACATATAAATATGAGAAAGGAAAATGTGAACGATTTATTTAGACCGCGACGATTGATTTAGAGAGAGTCAAAAATTGATTTTGAGAAACATGGAAGCCTCTGGCAGCAGTCAGAAGTGGAAGAGGACACGACCTGGGGTAAGTAGATCTACCCTAACTTGCTATATAGTTTTATCATAAAATACCGTGTTAGGATGCTAGTTTTTTGGAAAAAAAACTAGATAAATGAGAGGCCGGAGCATTTTTGGGCATTTGGCCTGTCAATCAGCGTCGATTGGAAAAATCGACACCGATTGAATTAAATCGGCACCAATTGGTTTCATTCGACGTCGACTAAATTATATCGATGTCGATTAGAGTGATAAAATGTGTTTTTTGATGTTTGGATTTGGATAAATAAGTAGCTAACACCGTCCATGATGTTGTGTGATGTAGGCATGAGAGGCTTTACATATGCGGGATGTTATTCCTAAGCTTCTAGAGACCCTTCTCCCCAATGTGACTGACGCGGATTGGTGTCACCTAGAGCTAGCTAGGCTCGAGGGCTTCCGATACTACCTAAGGGTGCCTCAAGATGTAGAGTTGATCTGAGCACTGGTACGGTCGTGGGATAGCAGGACATGCACTTTTTGGTTTAGGACATGTGAGATGACCATCACCCATGAGGATATATATAGGATCCTGAAGCTGCCGATCACCGGGGGACCCGATTGAGATTACTCCATGAGATCAGTAGCAGAGGGCCCTAGGACGATTGTATGGAGATAGGGCAGATGATTTAGAGATAGTTTCTGGGGCGGTGAGCATAGCCTCACATTATAGATAGGATGATGTCAGGAGCAGACAGATAACGCTGATTCAGATGGCAATCTCCTATTTTTCTCTACCAGATTCAGGAGGTGGGAGATTTCCGTTGTTGTTACTAGACTGTGTTTGTGACATCATGTAGTTCAGACAAGTGTTCGCGTTTACCGATGCCTTGATAGCTCAAATATACTATGAGTTATGGATGTACACCACCGGTAGGCGGACAAGTATCGATGTTAGCTTTATGCTCCATTGCTGAGCATATGAGCACATAGCAGTGATCAGGCCATTCGGGCTTCCATGGATGCCAACAGCAGAGGGGGCCCTTGATTATGGATTACGGTGATGGCGGGCCAATATGGCCCTGAGAGATACAGGGAGATCTACGGAGTGGTATGCTAAGCACTTCAGGACGTTGACACCAGAGCAAGTCATTTGGAGACCATATCGGGTCTACCCGACATGGGCCAGTTAGGAGGCTCACCTGGTGGAGCTGAGACGAAGTAGGGTGGTTAGGGGCCAGAGGCCAAATATGTGGGAGCGCATCCCATTTATATGGGTACTGAGGTAGTTCAGCTTGATACAGACAGTTCCAACCACCTACAGGCCATACAAGCGGGATAGTAGAGAGACTGATCTGTCAATTTTGATCCCGGTAGATCCATTGAGGGAGGTCCCACCTTCCATAGATAGTGATGATGATGTAAGAGTAGATGATGGATATGTGGCACGGTATTCTACAGAGCTACCATGACACCTGCTAGCATCCATAGATGTAGATGAGGAGGACATAGCTGCAGTGTTGGAGAGGCTCGAAGGAGAGCATGCTACCCTGACGCAGACACACTAGGCTATGCTCAAGAAGATTATACCTCTAACGGAGGAGAGGGATGCATTTATACTAGAGAGAGACATAGCTCATCAGGAGTGAGATACAGCAATCCAGCAGAGGGATCGCTACCATTGGCACAGAGAGGCCCTCAGTGCCAAATACGGTGATACAGGCACTATTTCAGAGTCTAGGTCACAGCGTGCGACAGTAGGAGGGCCACTACCAGCAGTAGCAGTGCCATTATGAGCACCTGGTATGGTGATTCTGAGCACTTATCAGGCTCTCTTCACCGAGGTGAGATACTATGAGGATGCCCTGGCACAGCATGCCCCCGATGTGCCTTGTTACGGTGCGAGGAGGAGATCAGCGACAACCGTAGCTAGTGGTGCATCAAAGGGAGGGAGCACCAGGAGAGATCAAGGTGGTGGCAGGCCTCTAGTAGCAGGTGCTTCTAGCTTGATAGGCGGTGGCCAGGAGAGATAGCCTGGACCAAAGGAGGGTGGAGGAGATAGTGTCTTCCACCTATTAGATTTTACGATATAGATATGTTATTTTTTTTGTATCGATATATTGATGTAGCCTCGACTTGAAGGAATTTTTTATGTATGATATAGATGGCTTGATTGAAATCCATCCATTCTTTGTTGTACAGAAACTCATGTATATATATATAGATTCATCATTTTTTGTGTTATGTGATTGTACTCATGCATTTAATTTTGATAGATATGGATAGATGTAGCATAATTGTGATGGAGATAGACATATGCTGATACAGGATAAATAGATGTGATTTGATGGACATAGACATAGATGATAGATAGATGTGATGTGATTTGATGTGATTGATATGTTTAGGATGTTAATTTAATTTTGATGAAAATAGATATAGATAGATGTGTATTTAGACAAAGTAGATAAGATGAGTATAGATAGATGATAGACTTTGACTAAATTAAAATGTAAAGTGGAAATGCTCTTTGTGACAGCAAAGGATGTAATGATATTTTCTTATTTTAGAAGATAAAAATTGATACACCTAGATAGGAAAAATAATGATAAGTTAGGCCCCTAACCGACCACAAATAGAGACTTTGGTAGGAAACTGAAAGACGATGCATATAAGGCTATAGACACAGATAAAATGAACCTGACACTAGTCAGTCACAAACCAGATCTAAGAGATAGATGGAATGAGAAGTAAGTATGTATCTTGTCGAAATATACAAAGGACAGAATACGTGCTCATATTGGAAAACAGGGTCTCCATATGATCGAAAAAGGTCTTATATCTTAGCTTCATGATTTTTGTTTCGAGAGAAGAGCAAACTGATCAATGCAGGAAGTTTGCCATACATAGAAAGAATGATCGATACAAGAAGTTTTTCAATGATATTAACAAGTGAACAAACTTGCCGAAGAGGAAGCATATTACTGCAAAGGTTGATCAATGTGAGAAGCCTTGAAAATTCCATGAAATAAATAACCGTCCTTCAAGGGAGCGGTCTGTATTTTGATGATAGCCATCCTTCAAGGGAATGGTCTATAATTTTTGATTTATTTGATAAGGCATGGATAGTTGTCCTTCGAGGGATCAGTCTTTCTCTTTTTTCTTTTTTCTTTTTTTGAAAGAGGCTGAGTTTAGACCTAGATAGATCAGATAGAGGGGAAGAAAATGTATACAAACACCTATTCTTTCCCTGAGTAGATTCGATTAAGATAGACACTTAGGACAGATGAAATAGTGATTAAGGTGTTCCTACCATGAGGAGGAACATATCCATAAGAAAAAAAGCCACGAGTAGAGCCACGGTACTCATGTTTAAGGTAAAAATGACGCAATGCGGAGAACCACATAATTCCAAATCACTTACAAAAATACATGACTGGTCGTAAGTGGATGAAAGATCTGTTTTGTGACCAAGATCGTGTAAGATAGATTTTAACAATAGAATGGCCTTAGATGCAAAGCATTAAGAGGTTCTATTTTAGGTACACCATCCATGGAAGATAGACGGTAAGCCACAGACCCATATTTATGAGTGACTACATATAGACCCATCCAGTTAGGAGAAAACTTACCACACTGACTCCATTCTAGTGTAGTGACATTTTGGTTTTCTTTAAGAACAAGATCACCAACTTTAAAGTCACGGTGTTGCTAGTGCTTGTTATAAGCATGTTTGACACACTCAAGAGAGACCTGATGATTCTCAAGAGCATTGAGATGTCGCTCGTTGAGTAATTCAAGATGCACTAGATGATTTTGACGATAGTCCTCATTAGAGACAAATTCTCTGTGAGAGACACGAAGAGATGGGATATGAACTTCTAAAGGAAGGACAACCTCAGATCCATAGATGAGAGAGAAAGGAGCAGCACCAGTAGGAGTATGAATGTTAGTCTAATAAGCCTAGAGAGAAAAAGGGATATGTAAATGCCAATCCCTACCAGCTCGACTAGTTACCTTTGCAAGGATATTACGTAAAGTTTTATTGGAAGCCTCATCCTGGCCGTTAGCTTGGGGAAAGTATGGAGAAGAAAATCTGAGTTTGATATTGAACACGTCACAAACATTCTGCAAATCGATGTTTTTGAAAGATTTACCATTGTCTGTGATGAGTTTGTGTAGGATACCAAAGCGACAAATGATGTGTTGATAGACAAAATCAACAATGGGTTTAGCTTTAGTCGATGAAAGAGGAATAGCTTCCACCCACTTAGTGAATTATTCTGTGGCAGTAATGATAGAATGATGATGTAAGATTGGAATAGCTTCCACCCACTGCAGTTACAAAGCCTGACTAGGGATATGTGTAAGATTGGAATGTTGCTGACACTTTACACATTTCTTAGTGTATTCGCAACATTCTTAATTAAGAGAAGGCCAATAATAACCTAAACGTAATATGCGTTTAGCTATGGCCAAGCCACTAAAATTTCCACCACAAATACCGTCATGGACCTCCTTGATAGCTTTAGATGATTCAGGGGTTTTGAGGCACCGAAGAAAAATACCATCAAAATCACGTTTGTAGAGGATTCCACCCAGAATAGTATAGCGATTAGTGCATAAGATAAAAGATCTTCTTCCATTGGAAGTCAGATCTAAAGGGAGCACTGAACAGGATAGATAATAAAAAATGTGATGATACCACTCGATTTGAGTGTTGGTTGTGATGACATTGATTGAAGTCAACTGCCCGAGATGAGAGGGTTGGTCTAAACATTGAACAGCCACATAAAGCCATGAGTCTTCGGTAAAAGGCAGAATAAGCAAGGCTAAAGAAGCCATTGTATCTGCGAATCGGTTCGTAGTGCGAGGAATAGCTTGGATGGTAAATTTATCAAAATATATAAGTTGAAAAAGAATGATATCATGATATTTTTTAAGGATATCATTCTTGCATTGATAGACACCAGTGACTTGATTAATGATAAGCTTAGAATCACCGAAGATGTCGATATGGCGAGTGCCAAGATTAATGGTATTTTTAAGACCTAAAACAAGAGCTTCATATTCAACCATATTATTGGTACACTCAAAGTTAAGTTTGTGTGTGACTGGGATAGGTGCACCCCAAGGAGGAATCATAACGAAGCCTGCACCTCCCCCTTGCTGACATTTAGACCCATCAAAGAAGAGTTTTACATTAAATGGAGATAAACCGAAATTGATTTGTTGGATGTACTCATCTAGGAATTGGTTGAGGGGAATTTGAGTGTTCGAAAGAGGAGTATCAGCTAATTGAACCGTAATGAACTGACCCTTGATAGATTTTAATGAGATGAACTCACGATCAAAAATTTTCATGAGCATGAGCCAACGAGTGATACAATCATTGTGATATGGTTTTGCATGCATTGTCTTGAGCGGATTGACACTCGTAACAATGTAAGTCTTGTGATTAAGGAGGTAGTGACGAAGCTTAGAAGTTGCGAAGAAGAGAGCACAACATAATTTTTCAGCTTCAGAATAGCATGTTTCATACTCATAAAGAGTGTGACTAATGTAATAGATGGCTTGTTCTTTATCGTTAGCGTCTCGATGCAAGATCATGGCTCCTAGAGCATGGTCAGTCATAGAAATATAAAGATAGAATGGCTCCCCCTCGCGTGGAGGTGTAAGCACAGGTGGAGAAAGAAGATAAGCTTTGAGATCATCAAATTCCTTTTGGCAACGCTCATCCCATTCAAAATGAACATTCTTAAGGAGGAGATGATGAAAAGGTTAACAGTCTGATAGTTGCGAGATAAAACAACGTACTGATTGAAGACATCCTTGAAGACTATGGAGCTGTTTTAAGTTAGAAGGAGGAGGTATCTCAAGGATAGCCTTTATTTTTGTGGGGTTTACTTCAATTCCCCTAATAGAAATGATAAAGCCTAAGAGTTTACCAATGAGAATGCCAAACACGCATTTAGATGGATTTAGGTGAAGACAAAAATGAATGAGCCTCTCAAAGAGAGGTGTAAGAATGAAAAGATGATCCTGATGGCATTTTTATTTATTGAGGATATCATCAACATAATCCTCCACAGTTTTGTGTAAGAGATCATGGAAGATGTAGGTCATTACTCGTTGGTAGGTTGCTCCTACATTCTTAAGACCAAAAGGCATGACACGATAACAAAAAGTCCCCCAAGGGGTTATGAAAGAAGTCTTATGCTGGTCCTCTGGTGTGATGAGAATTTGATTATATCCATAGAAACCATCCATAAGAGAAAGCATCTCGTGACCTGCAGTTAAATCCACGAGTTGATTGATATTAGGTAGAGGGAAATCATCTTTCATACAAGCGAGATTAAGATCCCAGAAGTTGGTACAAATTTGAATTTTCCCAGTAGCTTTAGTTACTGGTACTACATTTGAAACCCATTGTGGATAATCAATGGGTTGGATGATGTTAGCAGAAAGAAAGCGCTGCAACTCTTCTTTGACAAGAACAGCTATACGAGGGTGCATTTTACGTAATTTTAATTTATCTGGTTTGATGTCTGGAAGAGTAATGATATTATGGACCACAATATCAAGATCTAGTCCTGGCATATCTTCGTATGACCAAGAAAATTCTTGGCGATGGTTGGAAAGAAATGTGGTAAAGTCTTCTAACTCCTGTGGATTAAGAGATTGGCCGACCTTAATGGTGCGAGGGTCTTCAGAAGTCCCTATATTAAGGTCGAAAATGGCTTCTTTGAGAAGCATAGACGTGTAAGAAGGAATGTTTTTTAGGAAGATAAGAGTCCTCTACCCCCAAATAGGTGAGGACAGAATCATCATTCGTACAGTGAATAGTGTTGATAGTGGGAGAGTCATCTCCAATTATTTCAGGGAAGACTAATGGTATGGAAGTGGATTCACCATTAGTTTTAAAGGTCAATGGACCTATGGAAATGGTATTGACTAAAAAAAAAAGTTAGGCAGGATGGAAATGGCGTCATCCACATCAAGTGATGCTTCTGATCTGGTGGGAGAAGATGGTTCTTCAATGGAGAGAGGCTCATCGAGAATGGTGATGGTGGCCTTTGAGAGAGGTTTAAATCCTAAACCAAATTTTTGATGTGGTTTAAGAGTTGGAATGGATGTGAGGTCATGTATACCTTGTTCATATTTTCCCAGGCCAAATCCCTTCCACACGCATTAATATAAATAATTTTTTACGAATGTGGGATTCTATAAACAATCAAACCCTGCTGAATAGGGTTTGGCCCTTGGGGGAGAATCCAGGTGATAGTGAGGTGTATCAAGACCACCTTAAATGAAATTATTCTACTGACTGGGTAGACCAATGGTGACGATACGACCAAGACCTGGATGGTATTCAGGTTATTTTTCTGGTCTACCATACTCATTAGGTTTGAGATGGGCGTCAAAAGAAAGAAGAGGAAGCTCTCCTAGCAAAAAACGTTGCAACGTTTCTTCCAGATTTTGTAAATCTGGTAGTTTTTTTGTAGGTATGGAAGAGGATGAAGCCTCGTCAGGAGAACCAGCATTCTCCTTTAGAGGGGCTGATCTTGTGGTCATGTCGCACTGTGCAAAAGGAAAAGGATCTCTAGATGAGTATAGATTTTGCCCTCATGCTGATATTTTAAGCATCGATGGAGGGTTGATGGGACACAATGCATTGTATGAATCCAGGAACGTCTAAGGATCATGTTGTAGTGGAATTTTCCTTCAACAATGTAAAAAAGCTCGTAAAGCAATTTCTTACCCACCCAAATGGGCAGGACCACAATTCCTGAAGTCACCGCTAGTTGATCGTTAAATGATCGAAGGGCGAAAGGTGGTGGTGACACTACATTCTTTGGTAACTTAAGTTGCTTGAAGGTGTGAGAGTAAATGACATTGATTGCAGCACCACTGTTGATCATAGTGCGCTTTAATGTAGTATTGTTGATTTGGACTGTGATAAAGAGGGGAGCCTCTAAATCCTCATAAGAAAGGGGAGGAATTTCATAATCCTTAAAGGAAATGGAGGTTGACGGTCTATTCAACCCAACAACCATGTCCAAAGGTTGGGGCTCATCTGAATTCACCATGATACGGTGTAGATTATCAATCAGAGTCTGGCGATGTTGCGGAGATGATTGAATGAGGTCAAAAAGAGACATTTTGACCAAAGCATGGGTGAGTTGTTTCATAACACTCTACTCAACTGACACAGGAATCTGAGTCCGGGGTGAAGCACGAATAGAGACTCGAGGCCTTGGGGCTAATTAGGAAGGATGAACTCCTTCAGGGGCCGCAGAAATGACAACCCGTGGTTGAAAGGTTGTAGAAGATGATGGATTATCATACCATTGTGCTCTAGTGGTGATATGAATTGTGTTGATTTGAGAAGGTGGAAGACCATCCGGAGTGGAATTAATAGAACTAGAGGCCTAAGTACATCGTTGAGGCTCAGATGTGGTTAAGATGACAGGAGATACTTGTTCCTCCTCCTCTTCCAGCAGAAGATTGCTTTCTTCCAAAAGACTGCTCACGACAGATTGGAGGGCTTTACATCCCTCAGTGTCATGTCCTAGAGTGCAGTGGTAAGCACAAATCAATCAGAGTTGAACCAGGAAGGTTTTACTCCTTTAGGATTATAGGGTTTGATCGAAGGAAGAGATATGGATGAAGATTGGATAAGTTGGCAAAGAATTTTAGTATAAAATCCGGTAGACAAAGATGAGGACAGAGATGACGAAGGAACCTCTTTTGCCTCAACAGACTTCCGAGGTAAAATAATCTGCATGTCTGGTTTGACAGTCATTTAGGGATCATTTTTCTTTTCTAGATATCAAGAGAAGCATCCTGGGGTGCCTGAGATGGAAGTAAGTGGGGCAAGATTGATTTTGGTGGAGGAGGAGCTTCTAAGATAGATTTTGAAGAAGGCGAATATGTGACAAGTGTTGTGGTCTTCAGAGATGAAGAATGCTACTTGGTTGAAACAAATGATGATTTAGATAAGACTGACTTAGATGAGGGATGAGCTCCCAAAAGAGGAACAAAGGGTGCCTTGGCTTTTGGTGATGAATATGATGGTCCTGATAAAAGAGGTGATACCTTTCTACTGGGTAATTCCACTTTACGAGGCACCAATGAAGAAGGTGTTGTAGAAGAAGATGATGGTTTTGATGGTATTGTAGAAGAAGACACCTTCTTAGTGGATAAATTCAATCTTCTATGAGGTGTGGAGAGAGATTTTTGAGGAAAAGCACCAAGAGTTTTAATAGTCCGAAATATTGGTTTTCCTTTTTCGGGGATGGTGACAACTTCAACTGCATAAGGTGATTGTAACCTTTTCGGGGGAAGGAGATGGTGTGGTATTGATGATGCAACGTTAGACTTTAGTTGTCTCGGTTTAAGTTCAGGAACCGAAAGTGTAGGTGTCGGTGCTATTTCTTTAGATTTTTCCGTAATGGTCAAGGCAGCGTCGGTGATTGAAGAAGCGGATGATGATGAAGTGGTTCCCTGTGAGGGAGATACTTCTCGTATAGTAGTTGTGGCTGTAACTACTGTAGGAAAGGAAACGGGAAGAGTCAGAATCGAAGATGCTTCCATTGGTAGAGAAGTTGGTATGACTATAGGTATATTTAACAATGGCATAGTCATGGCGAAAATGGGAGAAACAGAAGTATATGTATTCGTTGTGGAAACTCGAAGGGATGTAAATGTTTCCAGCATCGAAATAATGTCTGATGACGAGACAGATGAGGATGACACTGTCTCTGCAATAGATGGAAGATCAGACAAAGAGGCAGGGAGAGATGAATCCATCTCTAAGAATGGAGAAATATTCAAAAACAAATTATCTGAAGATGGCGGAATTTTAGAATTTAACGGAGTGGGAGGAAGTTTCGATTTGGTCAACGTGTTTGTAGATGTCTTAGTTTTAGAGGAAGATTCTTCAGTAGAGATGAAGCTGATAGTATGAGTGTTTGGTTTTTGAGACCCTGAAACGTCATTGTTCGGGGAATGATTGGGAAAAGGTTGTTTAAAGACATCAAGTGCCTGATTTGGGGGAGCATTTGGGTTATCCAGAATGAGCTCGCCTTTATCAATGAATTTTTGGACAAGATTTTTGAAGGTCTGACATCTTTCAATCTCATGGCCTTTGGTTCTATGATAATGACAGAAGTCATTTTCCCTATACCAGAATGGAAGTTCTTTGCTCTCATCAAAATTTCTAATAGGAGAAGTTTGATCATGTGAACTTCCAACATTTTTTCTAAGATGGACGCATATGATTCTCCCAACGAAGTAAAAGATCAAGATGACGAGGGTCCTTTTCTAGAAGATGAAAAGTCTCTCTATGGTGTTTGATTAGAAGTGTTATCAGCTCGTGGTGGTTTTAATATGATAGCATTGGTGGATCCCTAATTATTGTATTTGTTAGAAGCGGAAGGGTTTGATTTTGTAAATAGAGAAAAATTTGGTTTAGATTTAGAGAAAAGTTTTAAATTCCCTTAGTCAATGACACGGGACTCAAGTTTGCGTGCCATCGTAAAGGCTTCTTCAAATGTGTGAAAGGTTTGGATCCTTAAAGTGGAAGAAATATGATTAGCACAAGATCGAGTAAATAACTCGATTTGTTGAGATTGAGGGAGGGAAAAAGACAATTGATTTATTATACCTCTCCATCGAGCGAAAAAGTCTACAATAGACTCGTCATCGAATTGACAAATGTTATAAAGATTTGTAATCGAGATCTTATGTGTGATATTTATTGAAAAGTTTTCAACAAACATCTGAGCTAATTGAGAGAAAGAAAATAGGGAGTGTTGAGGAATGTTATTGTACCAGTCTAAAGTAGGCCCTGCTAGAGACATAGGGAAAGTGCGGAGCATAAGCTCCTGATCCTGGACTATAAGGTAGCAAGCGTGTTTAAATGCTCACAAGTTCTATTGAGGATCCTCCTGACTATGAAATTTTGAGAACTTAGGAAGTTCCCATTGGGGAGGATAGGGCTTAAAAGCCACTGATGGATGAATTGGTTCATTACACACTTCTTCAAAAGAGTATGAAGGGCGAGCCCCTTTGGTGGAGGCTTCTAGGTCTACGATTTTCTTGAAAAGAATTTGGATGACATCGGATTGGGGGGAAGCATGTTGGTATGTCTCGCATAAGAAGTGAGTGGTATATTTTGTTGAGGTGTTAATGGGGGATTTATTTGCTGATTAATAGGATGATAAGAGGAATAACCGGGTGTTCTAGGTGATTCCTGGTGAGGCACTTGTTGTGAAGGAGCCTGCGTATGAGCAGGTTGTGAGATGACAAGTGGTTGAGAGAAAGGTGGTTGAATGAAATATGGAGCCTGTGGTTGGTGGGATCCTACACTTGTTGACTGAATCGGAATGGATTGAAGAGCATGGGTGTTGATTTGATTAGACCTAGTGGGGAACAAAGTTTGAATGAGTCTTTTAACTGCCAGATTGGTTATTAACGATGCCGATGCTAGAGGATGGGTAAAGATCACTGTCACTGGGGCATTGGAAGAAATACCAACTAGAGGACAAGAAGAAGGAACCAACTGACTCGTAGAAGGGGTTTGATTCGTAAAGAGGTACTGACCCTGAGATGCAATGGATGGCATAGAAGAATTAACCCAGATTTCTCCAAGGATTTCATCCTCTATGCATTTGGGGGTGATGATACTATTTCTACAATTTTGGTACAGCAGAACAAAGACAATGATAAGTAGCCAATTTCTTTCTTCAGCCAAAGCCTAGAGAATTATGAGGTGAGATATTATTTCATTGAAAAGCATGCCCTTGCAGTAATCAGGAGCTTGAAGAAATTCAAGCATCTAGTTTCAAACAACAAGGTTCAGTTTTTGGTTTCAAATGTGGGAGTTAAAGATTTCCTCCTCAAAAAAGACTTGAATTAAAAGAGAGCAGGTTGGATTACTCATGTCATGGAGTATGAAATTGAGATCAAAGTCACCAAGTTGGTCAGAGGAAGAGGATTATGTGAGAAGCTGATATTGAGAAAACAAAAGGAAGCATGCAATGAGAAGGAGGTTGTTTTGGTGTTGCAAGACAGTCATGAGAAAGGAAGCACTCAAGAGGAGAATGATGGTGCCCTCACTCCTTGTTAGACCTAATACATAATGCTTTTCCTAAACACAGGTCTATGCCCTCCAGAGATGAACAAGACCAAAAGAAGACACTTCAGATTGCAGGTTGTCCCATATGCCCTTGTTGATGGTGTTTTGTTCAAAAAGGATGTGAATGGAGTGATGCTGAGATGCATTGGTACAAATCAGATTCATAGGGTGTTGGAAGAGTTCCATGGTGGACCAGCTGGTGGTCATTTTGCACCAAGAGTGATAGCTCTAAAGATCATGAGGGCTGGTTATTATTGGCCCAAGATTTTCAGTGATTTTTATGCATGGATCAAGAGGTGCAAGAATTGTGCATTCTTCACAGGTAAAAAGAGGTTGGATGCCCTTCTGTTGCACCCAATTTCAGTTGACCAGCCATTCATGCAATGGGGTTTGGACTTCATTGGATTCATTAATCCCAATTCAAGCCAAGGGCACAAATGGATTTTAACAGCCACAGATTACTTCACCAAGTGGACTGAAACAGTAGCACTCAAGGAAGAAAATGAATCTAGCATCCTGGACTTCTATGAGGGAATAGTAACTAGATTCGGCATACCTGCCACAATAATATCAGATAATGCATTGGCATTCATTGGGTCCAAGGTAACTGAATGGGCTGTCAAGAATGGGATCTACCTAAGCACTTCATCAAATTATTACCCTCGGGGTAATGGCCAAGTTGAATCTACAAACAAGAACTTATTGAGGATCATTAGGAGGACTCTTGATGAAAATCAGAGGTCTTGGCATACTAGGTTGAAATCAGCCTTATGGGCTGATAGGATAACTCCCAAAAGATCTACAGGTAACTCTCCATTCAAGCTTGTTTATAGAAGAGAGGAAATCTTGCCCATGTCACTTGAGTTGCCAACATTGGAACTCATGAAATAGTTGGAGTTGTTGGAGTTTGGTCCCATGGAGGTTAGATATGCAGAGTTGATGGAGCTCCAAGAAATCAGAAATAAGGCATCCCAAGCAATGGAGAAGGATCAGACTTTCATAAAGAAGACCTTTGATAGAAAGGCCAAGAATAGATCCTTCCAAGTTGGAGATCTAGTGTTAAAATGGGATGCAGATAGAGCAAAATCGGGAAGGCACTCAAAATTTGATGCCATCTAGAGCGGCCCATACATGGTCACAAAGTGTAAGGATAGCAATGCTTTCCAATTGTATTCATTGGATGGCGAAGAACTATAGATTCTAGTCAATAGAATCCATCTAAAGCATTGCTACTGAAGGTAATTCTCCACCTTGTACATATTAGCTTAGGTTTTCATTCCTCCAAGTGCTTTTGCACACTGTTTTGTTGTAGTTTAGCTTTGCTTTCCCTAAGTGCTTTGGCACAAGCTTGTTGTTCCTGGAAATGTGTTGGCAGGCCTTGCTCCAATCAGGTGATGTTCCACCCTCCATCTTCCTCCTTGCAGTGTTCTAGTCAGTTGCTGCACCAAACAGATAATTTGATGACTCCATACCCAATGGATTGCTTCAGGCAACTAGTAACTTCATCCAGCAAGCAGATGACCCCTCTGAGTCGCCAAAATTGTTATCCAAAATGTACCCCTTGCTCATTTTTTGGCTAACTCCTTTTATTCTTCCCTCTCTTGTGCCTCAGTCATAATTTTTTGCTTTTCAGGAACTCAGAACCTTCTAGAAATGGCACCATTGGATAGAGATCTTTCTCAGCTTTCCAGAAAGGTAAAGTTTTCCTCCTAACTCCATGTATTTTTGAAGTTATGGCCCGATGGATTTTTTATGGGAAATTTTCCCCTAAAAGGCCCGCAGCCAATGAAATGGCACCACATGTCCAAGGAAGTGGTGGGGGTCGAAGGAAAACTTGGTTTTTACCAAGTGTTTGGAAAAGCTTTCAAAAGGGATATTTTACCTCGCAGGCCCGCCAGTGAATCAGATTATGCCACGTGTCTAGGGGAGAAAATTGATAATTTTGACTAAGTGTTGGCGCCTAGAAAATTTTGAAGGAAAGGCCCGCGCCCAATCACGTTTTTCCATGTGTCCTATGGCATCGGACCGTCGGAGCTCGGAGGAGAAGTTAGAATTTTGGTGAAGTGTTTTTTCCAAATTTCAAAAGGAAAATTATTGGCCCACAGGCCCGCCAACCCTTCAGCACAGGCCACGTGTCCTGAGGCACCCGGAATGGCGGAGCGCGAGGGAAGATTGTTATTTTTTCCTAAATGGATTGTGCAAAAGGAAAAATGTTTGTAGAGGGTCCACGGTGAATGAAATTTTTCCACGTGTCCCAGACCGGCAGAAGTTGGGGAGAATTTGGAAAATTTTCCCAAAGGAAAAAGAAGAAAATTTTGAAGGAAAAATCACCCCCCCCAAGCGCGAACCAATGGAATCTCGCCACGTGTCAGGTGGCGCCAAAAAACTCAAGACAAGCCCGCATGGAAAATTCAAAAGGAAAGGCCCACAATGAATGAGGTTTTTCCACGTGTCTGAGTCAAGAAATAGGGTCAAACGGTGACAAATAATTTAGGAGGACAGGCCCGCGCCCAATCAGCACATGCCATGTGTCCTTAGATCAACAGCCCGGCAGGGATTTTTTGGAAAATTTTCCAAAGGGCATAACAATGGAAAATGAAGCATTAGAGGCCCACACCCAATCACAACATGCCACGTGGCACCTGGAATGGTGGAGCGCAAGGAATTTTTGGAAAAATTTCCAAATGACCAAAAAGTGGAAAATTTAAAAAAAAAAAAATTGCCCGCCAATCCGATTTGGCCCTGTTTTACCCTAAAATTTCAAACGGCCATATCTTTCGATCCAGAGTTCACTTTTTCACGTTCTTTATATCAATGTAAAGCTGGTGAAATTCTCTACAAGATTTCATGGTCATTTTTGCATTTTAATGGATTTTGGAGAGAGAAAATTGAAAAACGCCTCTGGCACATGGTCATGGATAGAAATGACATTTCAACCACCATTTTTAATGAAGAATGGCTTGCATTCTCTCCCGGCATGGTGAAAAATGTTAGGGGATGGGCCTGTAAGGATGTCCATGCTGTTTTAATGTGTTTTGGGTTGGTGGTTGAATCTCTCCCATGTTTTCCTGTGTTTCTCTCTCTTGGGGTCATGGCTTGCACTGTAAAAGCCAGAATGAGTTCATTTTTTAAAAAAGGAGACTTTTCAGCTCTACAACTTCCCTTTTTCTTCCTTTTTGGTAGAATTTGTGGAAATTTTTACCTTTCCATGCAATACAGAACCCCCTTTTTGCCTCTTGATCACTATAATGCATTGTATTGGATCTGGAATGTTAATATATGCTCTGTGATTAAAATCCCTCAATCCTTTCATATATCTACCATTGTTTTCCTGATCTTTCATTACATTTTGAGCAATTTGTGCATGCTTTTTGCTGTGTTTTCTTGTGGATTATGTATGTATTATAGTACCAGGTGTCTAAAACTCCTTTGGTGCATCACCTCATTAGCATTAGCTTCATTTTCTTGCATTCCCTATCCTTGTCCCCTTGGAATTTAGGGTAGGAACTAGGAATTCAAACCTCTGTAACTTGTAAGTGAT
Organism: Taxus chinensis; assembly: GCA_019776745.2. Classification (NCBI taxonomy): domain Eukaryota; kingdom Viridiplantae; phylum Streptophyta; class Pinopsida; order Cupressales; family Taxaceae; genus Taxus; species Taxus chinensis. The sequence goes on from CM034148.1 coordinate 630,488,879, forward strand.
ATATCTGATTAGAGGAGTTGAGGAACCAGCCTCTAATCTGGAGATTCCTCTCCCATTTTTTCCAAGTCCCACACTTGGGGATAGGATTCAATGTTGATGAATCACACTGAATGTCTAAGATGTCAAACTAAAAGCCTGATCAAAATCCAGGGGTGTTGTTGATTTGCAACAACACTAACTGTTCTATTAAAGCCTGAGATGGTTCATGAGAATAGTCATAAATTTGTTGGATTGGTGGTCCCTAATTAGATATTCAAACAAAATTATGCACTAGATAGTCCATAAGGGCTACCGGATTGCGATCAAGAAGCGCCTGAAATTCAGGATCTCCATGAGGAACATACTCTATATCAGAAGTAGATGATACCTCTGAAGGACTGGGGGAACCTGGACATGATGGGATCACTTTAGGATGATAGAAAGGATTATATTACCAAGATGGGGAACCAACTAACAGTGGTCCTGAGGAAGACCCGAGCGGTGCTGAAACATCCACATTGGTGGTGGTCTCGGATGAAGAAGTGGCCAGTTGAGCTATTTTTCTAGATTGTAATTGGGTGATGACCGTCATAAACAAATAGAAATATAGAAAAAAGGAGATTGTCCTAACTAATGCACAGAGTAGTGTAGGTGATTATCTCTTTTAATTTTTCATGCTTTTAAGAAAGAAAATATTATGGAAGGATTTTTAGAACAGGAACTACTCAGATAGCCAAACTAAGGATGGTTTGGGGAATGTTTTGGTGAGGAGTCCCAAAGGCACTTCAGTAAAATACTGCTACGTGGCTTGATATAGGGGCATACCCCCACACTTCACACACCACTGCGATAAGGGAGTCAGGTGCTTTTCCAATATATACCAGAACTTCTGTGAATTTATAGCATGCCCCGAGCACCGCGTAGGCTTTTCCTCTTGGATGTCACTTCCAAGTAAGCGAGGCCAGGGAAGGAATTTTTGTTTAAATGCTTAATACCTAGTGATTTTCGCTTTGTGTGCAAGGGTGAAAATTAAAAAACAAATAGTGTCACTACCGATTTTGATCAATTTTCCAGCCTATTTAGAAAACTAGATGAAGAACATACATAAGAAATGACAAAGAAAAAGTTCCTTTTAAGCACTAAAGATGAAGTGTTTGATTTCGATGAAGACAAGTCAAACAAGTTCCTTCCCAAATGCGATTAAATTATTTTTAAGCACCAAAATCGAAATGTTTGAATGTGATAGAAAACAAACAAACAAGTTCTTTTTAAGTTCCTAAAAAGGAGAAAACATCGTAAAAGAGGAATACCTATAGATTTAGCTCTCCAAGGTGTGTGGACTTCAAAAAGTACATAGTTGAGCTCTTCCCCTCAAACAATCCCACAAACAAGCAAAGTGCTCCGCAAGAAAAGGTTAAGCAAACACACAAACAAATCCAAAAAAATATATCCAGATAATAGTAGAATGAAAATTTTTATTTCAAGGAACTAAAAAACTTTCAAGAAAATAACAATTTTGCATAAAGAAATGGATCAAAAATGCAATCTTGAAATCAAATGAAAGATTTATTAATCTTTGAAATAGGAATTGGAATTTATTTTTGCAAGAAAGAAGAAACTTTAACTTTGCAAATTATAAATGAAAGAAGCAAGACCAAAATGAAGGAAGGAAATGCTTAAGGAGAACTAACGAAAAGTAGTGAAGAAACATAACAAAAGCTCAAAACTGGAAAAGAAATGAACTTACCAATAAGGGATTTTGGTTGGATCCCACCGAGCGTGCAAGAATGTAGATCAAGAATTTCCATGCTTGTTACCTATCCAAGTTAATGTACCAAACTAAACACAAACAACCTGAAAAACTCAAATGAAATTAATACCTGATAGATAAGACAAGAGCTGAAGATGTAGATGGAAAAGAAAGCCGGTGTAGATAAGACAGGCGCACATGATAAATCCTGCAAAGTAGATCCGAGAAACCTGCGAGACACATATACTTGACAGAAAAAGACAACGTTAAAAGATATTTGGGTGGACTACCCGAAAAGCGGGTCCAAGAAACGATAAGCTCCCTCAGTGGATGTCAGTCCACATTTTCAATTAAAGGAAGAAGCATACATGATAAAAGAGTGTAAATAAATGTCTAGATTTTCTGATTAAAAGTGACAGACAGAATGTAAACAGCGAACAGAAAGTAGCAGAAAATAGGAAACTGTGAAAACAATGCTGGATTTGGGTTACCTGAATTCTTTTACCTGTCTGCAGGTTGATCGGCGTCGATTAGGAAAATTGGCATCGACTGAGATAGGTCAGTGTCAACTAAGGAAAATCAGCATCGACTGAGATAGGTTGGCGTCAACTAAGGAAAATTAGCATCAACTGGGTAGGTCGGCGTCGACTAGGGGAAAATGGCAGGAAGATTGAGAAACAGACAATGAAAGCTATATCATCAATGTCTGTTGGATCTGTAGGAGCCTTAAGGATGCTGACAAAGCTCCAGCTTCACTAGATGTAGGAGCAGAGTCACCAAGAGATTGATGGAGGCTCACGATGTCGATGTGGTAGGAGCAGAGTAACGATACTCCTCTCAGGGATTGATTTGGACAGAATTAGATTTTGCTTGATAGATAATGCTCAGGCTTGATGCTCAAAACTCTCTGTCATTCTTTCTATCTAACCAGAAGTGAATTTTGGCCCTGTATTTGTAATCTACACCGACCGGTGCGTAGTCGGTGCCGTTCCAAAAAATCGGTGTCAACCATGTACCAGTCGGCGCCGATCAGGGAACCGACTCCCGAAATGGCTAAAAAGAACCTTTTTGGAAGGATGCAAGTGATCCCTCCGACTCAAATACGGGAAATATCATGTTGCATGGTTTGGGTGGAGGAGAAATAAGGGGGATAGATGGATAGAATTGATATGGGAGGTTAGGAATTGATATGGGGTAGATAAGCGGTTAAGATACATGTAAAAAGTGTAATTAAATAGTTAATATTTAATTATCTATGGGTAAAACATAATGGGGTGAAATAAACTTAGGATAGATTTTTAAATCAAATATTTAAATAATACCCTAAGGGAGAAGTGGTGATATAAACGTGCCTCAGGTTACCCGAGAAGGTAAACGAATGTGGGGGACACTAAATTGGGTAACCAATTTTAGGTGTCTACAATTTGTTCTTTAGTTACAACATTAGAAGTAACTAGTTTAGTCTAGAACTATAGGATCTAAGCACTAGTCCTCAACAAGACCTAAGTAGGAATTCTAGAACATAATAAGACTTATTATGTGATTATTACATATGTTAATGCTCCAAGAAATACTCCTAAATGCTAAAACAAACCCAAAACTTCCCTCAAGATTCAAATTTACATTTTGGAGGGAAATGACATAATTTAAATTTTTGAAGGACTTATACTAAAAAAACACCAAAAGAAGAACCTAAATGACCTCTAGGACCTATGAACACACTTAAAATCCAAAATTGATGTGATATCACCCATATGTACAAGTTAGGAGTGATGCTCTTGCATCAGGATTCTTCCAATTCCCATCTCCATCATGTCCCTAAACTTCATGATCAATCTCGTTCTAATCCCACTAAGAAGTAATGTGACACACACTTTATGCATGATACATGTGCCCATATATGTGAAGTGAAATTCCTATAACCACAAAAATCACATCTTCGGTTTACAAATAATGTTAGACAACATGATATTCTATACAAGATGTCCAACAATCAGTTAGTCACTTTTTTACCTACTCATTACTAACCCTTCTATCAATTTACAAAAATCAAAGGTCAACCATTTTACAATTATCATGGAATTAACAACCATCATGACAATGACTGTTATTTTGTACAATAATGAATCTAAAACTTGATCATAAAGGCTTTATATCCTTTGATATAAACAAATTCTCTTATGTCATCATCTCAAGTTCAAAAACCTAAATGGGTATCAAAAGTTATCATACATATACCCAATAATATGATACTACATGATACACCTTCAGGCATACGACAAGAGCTATCTAATCACAAAAAGGATATAAATGCAACACCTCCTTCTTATGATAGCAATTTTGATGAAAAAATTAATGCACTAAGTGAACCTTCTATGGATATCTTTGCTTCTCTACCACAAGTTTAAATTCTAATTTAACTTATGATATCAGTTGCAACAGAAATAAAAATGATCATCTTCTTGTACCAATTCCTAGTAAGGTGACACATATTATGTATGCATGTAATTATCCAAATACAAATACCGATAATGATGATGATGATGATGATGATATGTGGTTCTCTACGAGCATAGGAAAATATAGCCTAAATATTAAGTTTGTTTCTAAAAACTCTCTCTCTAGCACAACTCCCAACCCTATTGGGGGAAACATGAAATTAATCTCTTGGATAACATTGATTCGTCACTACTGCTCAATTATGGCGATAGATATGAATTTGATCCTACCTACTATTGTGACAACTATAAACACCCTAATGAGTATTTACAAATTCTTTATCCTATTGATGAATAAAAAGACTCTATTTCACTAGAAGCATTATATATTTCTTGATGTCTAGCTATTGAGCATAAAGTTACACAAATATATCAAAATATACCACCCTAGTTAATCTAACTCCTCATTTTTGTTGAAAATTTCTTATGATAGAACCTGGGTGTCATTATTCTACAAATTCAGCATAACAACCATTCATGCATCCAAATTTACGTTCTTGCTCATAACATACTACTGTTAGTCAACCTATCAAGTATCACCTCAATCTTCAGTCTTTAACTACATACAAAAATGTGTCATCCCTTCTCAATTACCTAGGGGCATATGTGGATCTCCCTTCCTCTCTTCACAAGAATACGTTTGTATTTAATAATATTAAATCTAATGTTAGGACACTTCTGATCAGATAAAATAACAGTAACATATAATATCTAGTTAAATCAGTGCAAGCAAGAGTGATAGAAAGGGTTTATATAAGGTCTTAACTTGTATCTATAGGTCTGAACTAATTATGGACTGGAGACTGGTTTAGAAGGGTATATTTTGGGTTGTACAAGCTTTGTGTCTGAAACTGTGATATGGAAACTGATAGGAAATAACTGCCTGGAATGGGACATGTCACAGGCATTAGTGTCTATTTAGAGCAAATGCGTTTGTGGAATAGCTCGAGATATGGTTCTTTTTTGTTTTTTCTTATCACTTCTTATTAATTTTAGGTCACATCATGTTCGTTACACATCTATTATGTCATACCTATACTTGTAAAATAAATGCTAGCTACCTGCATAATACTCAAGCACACATTAGATGAATAAAAACATGTATATTCTTAAGTTGTACTGACCTCGTTGGTCACCCTAATATGATTGTCATCGAGCATTGCACTACATTTTAGACTCAGTGTAGTATCCCTTGAGCTAGGATTACCTAGTGCCAATTACACAAAGAATAGCGGGTTACAATTCTACTTTTTCCTAATGCAAATGTGTGGCATGGAATTTAGAATAAACCCTCCAATGCAGTGAAGTATGTAGTCCCAAAATACAATCCTTGGTGTAGCAGATAGAAAATATTAGCTTCTTGTAATAGTATGTGCCCCTTGAATGCTTGACCCCCCCATTAATGAGGTTAAATAAGACATGTATATATATATGATTCTTTTTCTTAAGTTTCATCATTAACAAGTGAAATGCCAACTAAGAGTGATAAACAAAGACAAGAAAGAGGTAACATCTAAAAAATCAGTAAAAGGGAGAAAGTGGATAAAATCACCCAAAGGGGAAAGTAGTGCCCGGATGATCCTATCCCAAATGGGTGGTCCTATACAAGGTGTTAAAAAAGGTAAATAGTGAAATCAAAGATGAGAAATATTTTGGCTAATATGTAAAACTACAAGTTGTAAGTTAGAAACCATAAGCAATAAAGATAAAAGCAATGTCAAAACAAAGTAAAAGGGGTTGTTGATGACTAGTTCTCTTAATTAGGAATCATGCATATAAATGAAGTATTTAGAGATTATATATACATAATAAGTGTGTGATTTAGTGACTACATTTTCCCCCACTTTATGCTAGTGAATAAGGATTCGGTAGCATAAAGTAGAAAATAAAAGCATACATTGGAGAGTCAAATGAAGATTGTACCCAATAGCATGTCGAATGAGTGTTGTAGTGTGCTGGATGGAATAGTGTAAAAATGTGTGCCATGGAATTATAAAAGAAGGATAGGATAAGGATCCTAGGGGTGACCTTTGCATGTGTGGAGTGATAATGATGTGTGCATGTAGTTCCTTGGAATATCGTCTTTTCCAGAGCATGTTTGAGATTTACTCCATGGTTACTTGTGTTCTTTGCCTTCATTGGGACAGGGTAAAACCTACAAAATAAAATAATTGTAGTCAATGTTCAAGGTAAATACAATTGAACTTTAACTTGGAAAATATGTAAAAAAGGAAATTGTGTTTGGAAAATCTAAAGCAAGGGGTTAAAGTACACTTAGAGTGTTGAAAAAGAAAGGGATAGAAGTTTTTTCATGCATATAGACTCAATGCTTAGGAGTTGGCTGGAATAACATGAAGGATTTGGGTGTCATGTTGCCAAACTAGAGATTTGAACATCCTGATGCTAAACTTCATATTTAGGCGTCTTTTCACTGCTAAGGGAAAGTGTATTAGCAGAGTTGTTTATTTTTCCCTCCAGTTGTTAACACTTCCCCACGAATAAGTGCCACTATAGATGATCACAAACCTAATTTGTAACTTTTCTTTGGTGACACATTTTTCTAGGTATATATTTTTCTTGCATATGTCGTAGGTGTCATTCTTGTATTTAGTTCCTACTTTGGTTCCTACGTAAGTAGTTAGTTCGTATTAACAACTAATTGTAATATGAAGAAGATTGTGTAAGTTCTAAAACTGGAGAATATTATAACTATCAAAAATGTTATGTAACTATTTTTTACCTGGGACAAGAGCATCCATGTGGGACACTGGCACTTGTGTGTTCATGTCTATTCTAGGTGTTGTTATCCATGCTGTGAATTTTGGCCAAGTTTATTTTTGGCCTTGATCTGAAATTGATTTCTATTTGAATCATGTTGTCTATCTTTATATAACTATTTTTTTTAACTGTTGGGAGCATGAAAAGGTTCACCCGATGTTTACCCCCACTTATTTAGGGTGACGGAGATGAAAAAAATAAACATAGCCTAAATGAGGAAGGTTGAAACTTATGTGCACATCTGATATAGGAATCATGTAGGGGAAGGGGGATTACACAAGGTAGTTACCATGGCTCAAGAAAAACAATTGGAAAATGATAACATAGAAGTGTTAGTGACAGACAAACAATGCACACATAAATAACAACTAGGAAAGAGAATATACAAAAATAACAAACAAAGACACAACAAGTTTGTTGTGTACATGGGAAATCACTTAGGATGTCACTAGAAAATAAAAGTCATTAAGGCTTGTGTAAACAAGGAAAAAAACAAATATAGTACATAGCTCACAAACAATGATAAACAAGATACAATAAAATTAGACAACCATTATTGGAAGGAGTCCTGCAAGGAAAATGCTACATGTGAAATACTCATTAGTATGTTAGGAAATTCAAATAGTATGCGACAATGTAATATCTAAATATAAGAATGAAAAATGTCAAATATCGCCATGATAGAACCTAATAGAGAGAGAGAGAAAATATAGATACCCCAGGATCCTCAATGGGACTGGTAATGGAGGGCCAAGCATCATGTAGACACCTAAAATTGCTTACCCAATTTAGTGTCCCCTGGGTTTGTTTATCCTCTCAGGTAACCTGGGGCACCTTTATATCACCACTTCTCCCTTAGGGTATTAATTAAATATCTAATTTAAAGGCCTATGCTAAGTTTATTTCACTCCATTATATTTCACTCATGTATAATTAAATATTAACTATTTAATTATACCTTTTACATTTTTTCCAACTACTTATTCACCCCATATCACTTCCCAACCTCCCGTGCTATTATTATCCATCTATCCCACCTATTTCTCCTCTCCTAGAACCATGCAGCGGGATTCTTCTCGTATTTGACTGGGAGGGATACATTTATTATCCCCACAACTCATTTCTTTGCCTCTTTGGGAAGTTGTTCCCTAATCAGCGCCGACTGATTTTCGGTCAACGCTGATTTTTCAGAATGGCACCGATTTTATTCCACTCGACACTGATTATTCGGAATGGTGCTGATTTTATCTCGGTCGGCACCGATTATAAATTTACGACCTGAGATCCTCTCTGGTTAGATTCAGAAGAGTTGGTTTCCTGGAGATTACTTTTTCTGAGTGATTAAAGAGATTATCAGAGAAAGAGAGTGAGTTTTGTGTAGTTTAATGCCTGAGAGGTGTACTGTTACTATGTCCATGTGTTTGCAGCTCTTGTGGGTCTCCGCAGCTCCCCTTGTCATCATCAATCATCAATCAAGCTTTTTTTAGGTATTCCCCTTTGTTAGTTTCTGTAATTTCCTTTAGGTCAACACCGATCTAGTTCAGTCGAATCCAATTAATCTTTAATCGACGCTGGTTTATCCAAATCAGCACTGATCAGGCCTTTCTTCAGTTTCTGGGTTAGAATCCATCAATTTCTACCTCAGATCCCCTTTGTATGTCTTCAATCTCTTCTTTCTAGTCAATCTTTAGTAATCTGGTCTTACGTTTAATCTATTTTAGCTTAGATTGCTTTCTTATTTTACTCTCTGGCCTTCTGTCTGCCTGTGTGTCCAATCGATGCCGATCATTTTCCAATCGACGCCGACTCAAACAATCAACACTGATTACTATCTGATTGATGTCGACCCAAAAAATCGACGCTGATCACTGTCTGATTGATGTCAACTAGTCTACAGAAAAGTACAAAATTCAGGCTTCTTGGATCTACTTTGCAGGATTTTCGTGTGCGCCCGTCTTGTCTCCATCGGCATTCTCTCCATCTATGTCTTTGGATCTTATTCAATCTATCAAGTATCGATTTCATTTGAGTTTTTTAGGGTTTTTGTGTTTATTTTGGTGCATTAACTTGGACAAGTAACAAGCACGGAAATTCTTGATCTACATTCTGGCATGCCCGGTGGGACCCCACCAAAGTCCCTTATTGATAAGTTCATTTCTTTTTCAGTTTTGAGCTTTGTTCTTTTTCTTCACTGATTTTCATCAGTGGTTCTTAAGCATTCCCTTTCATCGTTTCAGTTTTTCTTATTTCATTTCTAGATTTGCAAAGTTAGGTCCCTTCTTTTTTACAAATAACAATTCCAATTTCTATTTCTAAAATTAGTAAATTCTTCATTTGATTTCAAAGTTACATTCTTGATTCATTTCTTTGTGCAAAATTGTCATTTTCTTCAAATTTTTCTAGTTTTTTAAATAGAAATTTCCTTTCCACTAGTATCTTGTTGGATTTGTTTGCATGTTCTGCTTAACCCTGTTCTACGAAGTGACTTGCTTGTTTAAGGGGAAGAGCTCAACAACATGATTTTTGAATTCCACACACCTTGCAGAGCTAAATCTACAGGTATTTCTCTTTTGTGATGTTTTCTCCTTTTTAAGAACTTGTTTTTTTGTTTTTATCACACTCAAACACTTCGGTTTTGGTACTTAAAAAGAATTAATCGCATTGGGAAAGAACTTGTTTGACTTGTCTTCATTAAAATCAAATACTTTGGTTTTAGTGCTTAAAATGAACATTTTCTTTTTCATTTCTGTTGTATGCTCTTCATCTAGTTCTCTAAATAGGTTGGAAAATTGATCAAAATCGGTAGTGAAACTATTTTATTTTTATTTTCACCCTTGCACACAAAGCCAAAATCACTAGGTATAAAGCATTTAAACAAAAACTCTTTCCCTAGCATCGCCTACTTGGAAGTGACATCCAAGAGGAAGAACCTACGCAGTACTCGGGCCACACTATAAATTCACATAAGTTCTAGTATATATTGGAAAAGCACCTGACTCCCTTATCACAGCGGTGTGTGAAGTGCAAGGGTAGGCCCCTATATCAGCCATGTACCAGTCTTTTACTGAAGTGCCTTCAGGACTCCTCACCAATACATTCCCCAAACCATCCTTAGTTTGGCCAATTGAGTAGGCCCCGTTCTAAAAAGCCTACCCAAACATTTTCTTTCTTAAAAGGGATGAAAATTTAAAAGAGATAATCACCTACGCTGCTTGAATTGTTTGTGCATTAGTTAGGTTAATCTATTTCTATGTTTTTTCTTTTTTATGACGGTCATCACCCAGTCACAATCTAGAAAAATGACTCGACTGGTCTCTTCTTCATCTGAGACCACCACTAATATGGATGTTTCAGTACCCCTCGGGTCTTCTTCGGGACCACTGTTAGTTGGTTCCCCATCTTGGTCATATAATCCTTTCTATCATCCTAAAGTGATCCCATCATGACCAACTTCCCCTAGTCCTTCAGAGGTGTCATCTACTTCTGATATAGAGTATGTTCCTCGCAAAGATCCTAAATTTTAGGCACTCCTTGACCACAATCCGGTAGCCCTTATGGACTACCTAGTGCATAAATCTACTCGCATATCTGATCAGGGGCCACCGATCCAGCAAGTTTATGATTATTCTCATGAGCCATCCCAGGCTTTTATAGAGCAGTTAGCATGTTTCTTCTCGCCTCGAACAATGAAAGAAGGTGGTGCATCTATGCCTCCTTTTTCTCTTCCACCGACCCTGTCGGCTGGCTCTCAAGTGACCCTACCTATCCCTAGTGCTGTGGCTACCTTAGCTACCCCACAACCTACTTTTGAGAGGACCTTTTCTTCAGCTATGATGATTGCATCCACACTCCCACAAGTTGTTTTTAATTCTTCTATGCCATCTATTGCGTCTCAGGGTCAGTATCTCTCTGTGAGCCAACCCCCTCCTACGAGTCACTTGGTTCCTCCTTCTCATCCTCCAGCTGGTATTTCTTCTAATGCTCCCGTGATAGTGACTTTAACCCATCCTTTGGCATTGGCACCCCTAATAACTAATCCAGTAGTCAAAATCCTCATTCAAATTTTTTTCCCCACCATATCAAATCAAATCAGCACCCACATTCCTCAATCCATTCTGATTCAGTCAGCAAGTGTAGAAACCCACCAATCATAGGCTCCATCTTTCATTCAACCACCTTTCTCTCAACAACTTGTCATCTCACAGCCTACTTATACTCAGGATCCTTCACAATAAATACCTCGCCAAGCGTCACCCAGAACACCTAGTTATTCCTCTTATCATCCTGTCAATCAACAGATGAATCCCCCATTAACGCCTTAGCAGAAAATACCATTCGCTTCTTATACGGGACATACCAACATGCCCCCTCCTCAATCTGACATCATCCAACTTCTTTTCAAGAAAATCACAGACCTAGAAGCCTCCACCAAAGGGGCTCACCTTCATACTCTTTTGAATAAGTATGTAATGAACCGATTCATCCATCAGTGGCTTTTAAGAATTATCCTCCCCAATGGGAACTTCCTAAGTTCTCAAAATTTCATAGTTGGGAGGATCCTCAACAACACCTACGAGCATTCAAGCATGCTTGTTACCTTATAGTCCAAGACTAGGAGCTTATGTTTCGTACCTTTCCTATGTCTTTAGCAGGGCCCACTTTAGACTGGTACAACAACATACCCCAACAATCTCTGTTTTCTTTCTCTCAATTAGCTCAAATGTTTGTTGAGAACTTCTCAATAAACATCACACATAAGATCTTGATTACAGATCTTTATAACATTTGTCAATTCGATGCCGAGTCTATTGCAGACTTTGTCACTCGTTGGAGAGGAATAATAAATCAATTGTCTTTCTCCCTCCCGCAATCTCAGAAAATCAAGTTGTTTACTCGATCTTGCGCTAATCATATTTCTTCCACTTTAAGGATTCAAACCTTTTATAATTTTGAAGAAGCCTTTACAATGGCACACAAACTTGAGTCTCGTGTCGTTGAACAAGGAAAGTTAAAACTTCGTTCTAAGTCTAGGCTAGATTTTTCTTGGTTAACAAAATCAAACCCTTTCGCTTCTAAAAAATATAAGAATCAGGGGTCCACAAATGCTATCGTATTAAAAACATCACGATTCTGATAGCACTTATAATGAAACACCTCAGAGAGACTCTTCGTCTTCTTGAAAATGACCTCTGTCATCTCGGTCTTTTACTTCGTTGGGGCAATCATATGCTTCTATCTTAGAAAAAATGTTGGAAGTTCACATGATCGAACTTCCCCGTATTAGAAATTTTGATGAGAGCCAAGAACAACCATTCTGGTATCGTGAAAATGACTTATGTCATTATCATAGAAGTAAAGGCCATGATATTGAATGATGTCAGACCTTCAAAAATCTTGTCCAAAAATTCATTGATAAAGGTGAGCTCATTCTAGATAACCCAAATGTTCCCCCAAATCAAGCACTTGATGTTTTTAAACAACCTTTTCCAAATAATTCCCCGAACAATGATGCTTCGGGGTCTCAAAAACCAAACACGCATACTATCAATGTCATTTCTACTGATAATTCTTCTTCTAATTCTGAGCCATCTACAAACATGTCGACTGAATCAGAACTTCCTTCCGCTCCTTCAAATTTTGAGATTCCACCATCCTCAGATGGTCCATCTTCGAGTCTTCCTTTATTAGAAATAGAGTCGTCTCCCTCTGCCCCGCTATCTGACCTTCCACCTATACCTGAGTTAGTGTCATCTTCATTTGTCTCGTCATTAGATATTCTTTCGGTGTTTGAGTCATTTACATCCCCTCAAATTTCCACTAAAAATACTTCTACTTCTATCGCTCCCATTTTTTTCGCGACCATACCTTTGGTTAACGTACCCATAGTTGTACCAAATTCTATGCCTTCGGAAGCATCCTCGATCTTGACTCTTCCTGTCTCTTTTCCTATAATAATTACACCCACAATTACTGCATCTAAAGTACCCTCCTCACAAGAGATTACGTCTCCATTACCTACCTCTTCCACCATCAGTGCTTACTTGCCTATTAAGGAAACATCTAAAGAGGTAGCGTTGACACCTATGCTTCCGAATCCTGGACTCAGACATAAGCAATTAGAGTCTAAGCCTAGGGTTACATCATCAGTATCATCTCCTTTACTTACTCCGAAATGGTTACAATCACCGTATGCGATCGAAGTTGTCACTATTCCTAAAAAGGGAAAACCAATATTTCAGACCATCAAAAATCTTGGTGTTTTCCCTCAAAAATTCATCTCTGCGCCTCATAAAATATTGGTTTTATCCACTAAAAATGCATCTTCTTATACAACACCATCTTCATCAGTGCCTCATAAAGTGGATTTACCTACTGGCAAGGCATCGTCTCTTTTAGCAGAACCATCATCTTCGTCACTAAAAACCAAAGCACCTTTTGTATCGCCTATCAAATCTATTTTGGGAGATCCTCCCTCATCTAAATCAATCTTATCTAAATCACCATCTGTGTTGGCCAAACAGCCTTCTTCATCTCTGAAGACTAGAACACTTGTCACGTCTTCGTCATCTTCAAAATCTATCTTAGGATCTCCTCCTCCATTAAAATTAATCTTGCCTCACTTGATTCCATCTCAAGCACCTAAGGCTACTTCTCCCAATGTTCAAAAATGCAATACAGCCCCTAAAAAGACTATCAAACCAGATATGTAGGTTCTTTTACCTGGGCAGTCTGTTAAGGCTAAAGAGGTGCCCTCTTCACCCCTGTCCACATCTTTGTCTATCAGATTCTATATTGAAATCCTTTGCCAACTTATCCAATTTTCATCTATATCTCTTCCTCCAATCAAACCTTATAATCCCAAAGGAGTAAAACCTTCATGGTTCAACTCTAATTTGATTTTTTCTTACCACTGCACTCCAGGTCATGACACCGAGGGATGTAAAGCTCTTCAATCTGTCATTAACATCCTTTTGGAAGAAAGTGATCTTCTACTGGAAGAGGAGGATGAACAAGTGTCTCTTGTCATCCCAAATACATCTGAGCCTGAATGGTCTACTCAGGCCTCTAATTCTATTGATATCACTCTGGATTATCTTCCACCTTCTCAAATCGATGTAATTTGTATCGCCACTAGAACACAACAGTATGATAATCCATCATCTTCTACAGCCTCTCGACCACAAGTCATCATTTCTACTGCCCCCGAAGGAGTTCCTCATTCCTCATCAGCCTCGAGACCTCAGGTCTCTATTTGTGCTTCATCTCAGGCTCAGATTCCCATATTAGTTGAGGAGAGTGTTATGAAACAACTCACCCATGCTCCAGTCAAAATGTCTCTTTTTGACCTCATTCAGTCATCTCCCCATCATCGTCAAGCTCTAATTGATAATCTGTGCCGTATTGCAGTGAATTCAGATGAGCCCCAACCTTTTGAGATGGTTTTTGGATTGAATAGACCATCAACCACCATCTCCTTTGAGGATTCTAAAATTCCTCCCCTTTCTTCTGAGGATTTAGAGGCTCCTCTCTTTATCACAGTTCAAATCAATAACACTACATTAAAATGCACTATGATCGACAATGGTGCTGCACTCAACGTCATTTCCTCCCACACATTTGAGAAACTTTATTTACCAAAGAATGTAGTGTCACCACCACCTTTCACCCTTCGATCATTTAACAATCAGCTGGCGGTTACTTTAGGAACTGTGGTCCTGCCCATTCAGGTAGGCAAGAAACTACTTCACGATATTTTTTACATTATTGAAGGAAAATTCCGCTACAATATGATCCTCAGACACTCTTAGATCTGTACAATGCATTGTGTTCCATCAACCCTTCATCAATGAATAAAATATCAGTATGAGGGATAAATCTATACTCATCCAGGAGATCCTTTCCCATCTGCACAATGTGACATGACCACAGGGTCTGCCCCTCCAAAGGATAACACTTGTTCTCCTAATGAGGCTTCATCCTCTTCCATACCTATAACAAAACTACCAGATCTACAAAATCTGGAAGAAACATTGTAGCATTTTTTGCTAGGAGAGCTTCCTCTTCTCTCTTTTAACGCCCATCTCAAACCTAACGAGTATGGTAGGCCAGATAAACAACTTGAATATCAACCAGATCTTGGACGCATTATCACCATTAGTTTTCCCAATCAACAGACTAACTTCATCTACAGTGGTCTTGATACACCTCACTATCATCCGGATTTTCCTCCTAGGGCCAAATCCTATTCAGCAGGGTTTGATTATCTACAAAATCCCGTGTTCACAAAAACTTATCTATATCGATGAGCGTGGAAAGGCTTTGGCCTAGGAAAGTATGAACAAGGTTTGCATGACCTCGTGTCCATTCCAACTCGTAAACCACATCAAAAATTTGGTTTAGGGTTCAAACCTCTCTCGAAATCCACCATCACCATTCTTGATGAGCCTCTTTCCATTGAGGAACCATCTTCTCCTACCATGTCTGAAGCATCGTTTGATGTGGATGACACCATTTCCATCCCGCCTAACATTTTTTTTAGTCAATACCATTTCCTTAGGTCCACTAACTTATAATATTAATGGCAAATCCACTTCCATACCATTAGTCTTCCCCTAAATAGTCAGAGACGACTCTCCCACTATCAATACTATCCACTGTGCGGATGATGATTTTGTCCTTACCTATCTGGGGATAGAGGATTCTTATCTTCCTAAAACCATTCCTTCTGACATGTCTACGCTTCTCAACAAATCCACTTTTGACCTTAATATAGGGACTTCTAAAGACCCTCGCATCATTAAGGTCAGCCAATCTCTTAACCCACAAGAGTTAGGAGACTTCACCACCTTTCTTTCTCACCATCGTCAAGCGTTTGCTTGGTCATATGAAGATATGCTAGGCCTCGATCCTAATATCGTGGTCCACGATATCATTACTCTGCCATACATCAAACCAGTTAAACAAAAACTGCGTAAGATGCATCCTCGTGTAGCTCTCCTCGTTAAAGAAGAGTTGCAGCACTTGCTTTCCGCCAACTTCATCCAACCCATTAACTATCTATAATGGGTTTCAAATGTAGTACTAGTAGCATAAGCTACTGGGAAAATTTGAATTTGCACCGACTTTCAGGATCTTAATCTCACTTGTCTGAAAGACGATTTCCCTCTACCTAATATCGATCAACTCGTGGATTTAACTGTAGGTCACGAGATGCTCTCTCTGATCGATGGTTTATCTAGGTATAATCAAATTCTCATTGCACCAGAGGACCAGCATAAGACTTCCTTCATAACCCCTTGGGGGACCTTTTGTTATCATGTCATGCCCTTTGGTCTTAAAAACGCAAGGACGACTTATCAACGCGTAATGACCTACATCTTCCATGACCTCTTACACAGAACTATAGAAGATTACATCGATGACATCCTTAGTAAATCCAAACACCGTTAGGATCATCTTCTCATCCGTACGCCTCTCTTTGAGAGACTTATTTGTTTTTCTCTTCACCTAAATCCGTTTAAATGCGTGTTTGTCATTCTCACTGGTAAAATCTTAGGCTTTATCATTTCTATTAGGGGTATTAAAGAAAATCCTGCAAAAATAAAGGCTATCCTCGAGATTCCTCCCCCTTCCAACTTAAAGCATCTCTATGGTCTTCAAGGACACCTTTAATCGATACATTGTTTTATCTCATAGCTTTTGGACCATTGTCAACCTTTTCAACATCTCCTCCATAAAAATGTTCATTTTAAATGGGATGAGTGTTGCTAAAAAGCCTTTGATGATCTCAAAGCTTATCTTCTTTCTCCACCTATGCTTATACCTTCATGTGAGGGGGAGCCATTCTATCTTTATATTTCTGTGACTAACCATGCTTTGGGAGCCATGATCTCACATCGAGATTCTAATGGTAAGGAACAGTCTATCTATTATATCAGTCACACTCTTCATGAGTATGAAATGCGCTATTCTGAAGCTGAAAAACTGTGTTGTGCTCTCTTCTTCGCAACTTCTAAACTTCGTCATTACCTCCTTAATCATAAAACCTACATTCTTACAAGTGTCAATCCACTCAAGACAATGCATGTGAAACCTTATCACAATAATCATATCACTCGTTGGCTCATGCTCATGACAGAGTTTGAGCTCGAGTTCATCTCACATAAATCTATCAAGGGTCAAGTCATTGTGGATCAATTAGCTGATGCTCCTCTTCCAGACACTCAAGTCCCCCTCACTCAATTCCTAAATGAGTACATCCAACAAATCGATTTCGGTCTGTCTTTATTTAAAATAAAACTCTTCTTTGATGGGTCCAAGTGTCAGCAAGGGGGAGGCGCAAGTTTCGTCATGATTCCTCCTTGGGGTGCACCTATCCCTTTCGCACACAAGCTTAACTTTGAATGTACCAATAATATGGCTGAATATGAAGCCCTCATTTTAGGTCTTCAAAATTCCATTAATCTCGGTGCTCGCCATATCAACATCTTCAGTGACTCTGAGCTCATCATTAATCAAGTCACTGGATTCTATCAGTGTAAAAATGATATCCTTCAAAAATATCACGATATCATTCTCTTTCAGCTTCAATCTTTCAATAAATTTACTATCCATGCTATTACTCGTACTGTAAACCGATTTGTAGATACGATGGCTTCTTTAGCCTCACTTATTCCTCCATTCACTGAATACTAGCAACTTTATGTGGTTGTTCAGTGTTTAGACCAACCATCTCATCTCAGACAGTTGACTTCAATCAATGTCGTCATGAGCGACACTCAAGATGAGTGGTATCAGCACATTTTCGATTATCTATCCTACTCAGCACTTCCTCCATATTTGACTTCCAATGGCAGAAGATCTTTTATCCAATGCACAAACTGCTATACTATTATGGGGGGAGTCCTTTACAAACGTGGCTTTGATGGTATTTTGCTTCGGTGCCTCAAAACCCCTGAATCATCTAAAGCCATTCAAGAGGTCCACGACGGTATCTGTGGTGGAAACTTTAGTGGTTTGGCCATGGCTAAGTACATCCTACATTTAGGATATTATTGGCCTTCTCTTAATCAATATTGTTGCGACTATGTCAATAAATGTGTCAAGTGTCAACAACACGCTAATCTCACACATATCCCTAGCCAGGCTTTACAACCTGCAGCGGATTTGTGGCCTTTTTCACAGTGGGGTCTTGATCTCGTTGGTCTCATCAATCCATGCTCTTCACAGTGACATCACTCTATCATTACTGCCATAGAATACTTCACTAAATGGGTGGAGGCTATTCCTCTTTCATTGACCAAAGCTAAACCTATTATTGATTTTTTCTATCAACACATCATCTGTCGCTTTGGTGTTCCTCACAAACTTGTTACAGACAATGGAAATTCTTTCAAAAACAATTATTTACAGAAACTTTGTAACACTTTCAATATTAAACTCATCTTTTCTTCTCCATACTATCCACAATCTAACGGCCAAGCTGAGGCTTCTAATAAAACTTTGCGTAATATCCTCACAAAGGTAACTAGTCAAGCTGGTAGGGATTGGTACTTACACATCCCTTTTGTTCTTTGGGCTTATCAGACTAGCATTTATACCCCTACTGGTGCTACTCCTTTCTCATCTATGGGTCTAAGGTTTTCCTTCCTTTGGAAGTCCAGATTCTCTCTCTTCACATCTCTCTTAGAGAGTTTGTCTCTGATGATGACTATCATCAAAACCGTCTAGCACAGCTTGAGTTGTTAGATGAACATTGTCTCAACACTCTTGAACATCATCAAGTCTATCTTGAGTGTGTCAAGCATGCTTATAACAAGCATTTGTAGTAGCGTGACTTCCAAGTTGGTGATCTTGTTCTTAAATAAAACAAAAATTTGACTACTCTGGAATGGAGTCAACGTGGTAAGTTTTCTCCTAACTAGATGGGATTGTATGTTGTCACTCATAAGTATGTGTCCAGGGCTTATCACTTGTCTTCCATGGATGGTATACCTGAAATGGAGCCTCTTAATGCTTTGCATCTAAGGCCCTTCTACTATTAAAATCTATCTTACACAATCTTAGTCGCACAACAAATCTTTCATCCATCTGCAACCAGTCATGCATTTTGTAGTGATTCAAAACTATGTGGTTCTCCGCGTTATTTCTTTTATACCTTAAATATGAGTACCGCATATCTACTCATGGAATTTTCCTTATGGATTTGTTCCTTCTCATGGTAGGAATACCTTAATCCCTACTTCATCCACCCTAGGTGTTCATCTTGATCAAAACCACTTGGGGGCATGAGTACATGCTTATACACGTTTTCTTCCCCTCTATCTGATCTATCTGGTCTAAACTAGCTTCTTCCAAAGCTCAAAAAAAAAAAGAGAGGAAAAGAGATGTTATCCTAGTCCCAAATGATAGACTGATCCCATGAAGGACAGCTATCCATGTCTTATCAAATAAAATCAAAAATGTAGACCATTCCTCGAAGGATGGCTACCATCAAAATAAAAATACAGATCGTTCCCTTGAAGGATGGTTGTTTGTTTTATGGCATTTTCAGCCTTTGCAGTAACAAACTTCCTCTGCTGGCTAGTTTGTTCACTTTTTAGCATCTCTAAAAGACTTCCCGTATCGATCAGTCTTTCTATATCTAACAAACTTCCCGCATCGATCAGTTTGCTTTTCTATCAAAAGAAAAAAATCATGAAGCTATGATATGAGACCTTTTCGATCATATGGAGATCTTGTTTTCCCCATATGGGCACGTATTTAATCCTTCATGTGTTCTAATGAGTGGTATAATTATCTCTCATCCTTATCTACCTCCTAGATCTGGTTTGTGACTAACTAGTGTCAGGTTTATTTTATCCATGTTTATGGCCTTGTGTGCATCGTCTTTCAATTTACCATCGAGGTCTCTATTTATGGTCGGTTAGGGGCCTAACTTATCATTCTTTTTCCTATCTAGGTGTAGTGCTTTCTATTTCTAAGGGATAATATCATTACATCACTTTCTTTTCAAAAGGACATTTCCCATGTTTATTTGTTGTTCATCCAGTTAAATTGACATTTAACACGTTAATTTACTCAATCAAATCTATCATCTATCTATGCTCATCTTGTCTACTTAATCTAAAAAACATCAAAGCATGTATCAAAAACACATGCGAATCCATCTATCTATATCATTTAATTGAATTAACATCTTAAACATGTTAATTTAATCAATCATTTATCCATGAAAAATCAATCAAATCACATTCATTCATCTACCATCTATAACATGCATCTATATCCATCAAAATTACATAACATCTATCCATAACATCCATCCCTATCTATCTAAATTAAATGCATGAGTCCAATCACATAACACAAAATGATGAATATATATACATATATCTGTCTGTACAAAAGAAGGTATGGCTTCCAATCAATTCGTATACATCGTATCCAAAAATTCCTTCAAATCGAGGCTACATCATCATATCTCTACAAATCATATAATTAAATCCAACAGGTGGAACACGCTATGTCCTCCTCCCTCCTCGGGCATGGGAAATCTCTCCTGACCAGCACCTACAGAGCTGGAGGTGCCCACAGTCATGACCCTACGACATCCTCAGTATCAATGAGCCTTTATTTTGGGTACTTGTATCTGGTCACCTTGCATAGCCCCACGTGTGTGTCACCCGTAGCTCAGCTTTGCTTTTCATTCCCTGCCTGGGGCATCTCATCATTATATCTTTTGCATGTGTCACCCATAGCACACCTATTCTACCTAGTCTGGCAGCATTTCTATTACAAAGTCCATTGTAGTGGCCATATGTCGATTTCCATGGTGGCTTTCCTCTTGAGGCCATCGCTTCATCCTTCTTGTCTAAGCATTGATGCTTGGCCTGTTTATTTGATCATTGTTCAGACCTTATTTTTGCCTTTCGGTGCATATTGTTGGTGTTATCAGCCATTCCAAGGTTTTCTCTGTACATGGGTAACTCACATTTTTTTGCAACCTAAAGATAGCAGGTCTGTAGACACTAACATCGTCTCGTTCAAAGGCCATCTAGTTGTCCCTACCAATGTTTCACTCTTTAGTTGTTGTTATGTTGCAGTCACCTTTAACTCACCAGTCTGTAGCCACTTACGTCATCTTATATGAAGACCATCTAGTCTGCCCTACCAATGTGAGTTCCTTAGGTCACTACCTTTTTTTTTACGTGCATCATCAATGATCAAATTTACTCTAGGTATCTCACTGGGGCATCATCCCTTATACTCTTTCTCATCTATCCCTTTCAAACTCGGCATCGGTTGGCTCTTTTGGGGCTACCCCATCCCTAGTTTGAGTGGGAGCACATCATCAATGTTCTTCCTCTTCTTCCAACTCCTCGTTTTTGTCTTGTGGCATTGCTTATCGCAAGATACTCGACAAAAAGGGGCAAATGTAGACACCTAAAATTGGCTACCCAATTTAGTGTCCCCTGGGTTCGTTTATCCTCTCGAGTAACCCAGGGCACCTTTATATCACCACTTCTCCCTTAGGGTATTAATTAAATATCTAATTTAAAGGCCTATCCTAAGTTTATTTCACTTCATTATATTTCACTCATGCATAATTAAATATTAACTATTTAATTATACCTTTTACATTTTTTCCAACTACTTATTCACCCCATATCACTTCCCAACCTCCTATGCTATTATTATCCATCTATCCCACCTATTTCTCCTCTCCTGGAACTATACAATGGGATTCTTCCCATATTTTAGTGGGAGGGATACGTTTATTATCCCCACAACTCATTTCTTTGCCTCTTTGGGAAGTTGTTCCTTGATCAGTGCCGACTAATTTTCGGTTGACGCCGATTTTTCGGAACAGTGCCGATTTTTTTCTGGTCGACGCCGATTATTCGGAACGGTGCCGATATTACCTCGATCAGCACCGATTATAAATTTACGACCTGAGATCTTCTCTAGTTAGATTCAGAAGATCTAGTTACCTAGAGATTACTTTGTCTGAATGATTAAAGAGATTATCAGAGAAAGAGAGTGATTTTTATGTAATTTAATCCCTGAGAGGTGTATTGTTACTCTGTCTATATGACTGCAGCTCTTATGGGTCTCCACAACTCCCCTTGTCATCATCAATCATCAATCAAGCATTTTTCAGGTATTCCCCTTTATTAGTTTCTATAATTTCCTTTTGGTCAACGCTGATCCAGTCCGTTCGAATCTGATTAATCTTTAATCGACATCAGTTTATCCAAATCAGAAATGATTAGGCATTTCTTCAGTTTTTGGGTTAGAATCCATCAATTTCTACCTCGGATCCTCTTTGTCTATCTTCAATCTCTACTTTTTGATCAATCTTCAATAATATGGTCTTACTTTTAATCCGTTTTAGCTTAGCTTGCTTTATTCTTTTACTCTCTAGCCTTCTGTTTGCATGTGTGTCCAATCAATGTTGATCACTGTCCAATCGACGCTGACTCAAACAATCGACACCAATTACTGTTTGATCGATGCCAACCCAAACAATCGACGTCGATCACTGTCTGATCGACGTCGACCAGTCTACAAAAAAGTACATAATTTAAGTTTCTTGGATCTACTTTGTAGGATTGCTCATGTGCGCCCATCTTGTCTCCATCGGTATTCTCTCCATCTACGTCTTTGGATCTTATCCAATCTATCATGTATCGATTTCATTTGATTTTTTTAGGGTTTTTGTGTTTATTTTGGTGCATTAACTTGGATAGGTAACAAGAGTGGAAATTCTTGATCTACACATCATACATCATGTAATAACATGTAAGTAACCTATATTCACCTCAAGATACCATGTGAATGTGCATGTGTGTATGATAAATGATAAAGCATATTAGGGATTGTAGTATCATGATAAGAAATGATGTAACATACAGTAGAATAAGGAAGAAAGAGTACATCCAATCAAGATATAAGAAAACATGTTTTTGGATTTTTAATTGTAAACATGTGAAATAAAATAGCTAGAAGGGAGGAATAAGGATGTCCCTAGTGTCTGTGCACAAATTGAGGTTCATGTAGGAAATCCCTCAACATTCAAGTATGAACCAAGGACCAGGTGCATCATCAGGTAGTGTGAGGGAATTAGGATGCCCCCAAATGTGAACACCAAGATTATCTATGTAATGAGAGTATAAGGCAAGGGTCCACAATTAGCTAATGTAAAAAGATGAACACATGTGAACATGAGGCAAGCACCTAGTGTTATGTGATAGTTCATGTATCGTAACTTGTGTACTAGGATTATGTCATACATGTGGAAAAACTAAAATAGGTGTAACATAGAGAAACATAAGAGCTACCAAAGGATAAGGGCAACATAGCGAGGGGAAAACCCTATAAAGTACAAGATCCCAATTGGATGAGTAGGAGATATATAAGCAATAAGGATGTTTCTTGGAGGGGAAAATAGAATAGATGTAACACTTGGCTTGCTGGAAATAGTGGAAAAAGTAAATGCAAACATAAGGATCGAGACGTAAGTCCCAAAATGTGTAGCATATGTAATACCAGGAGGCTCATCAGTATCAATGGAAAATAATGGAAGGAGAGACACAAGACTCATAAGAAGAAATATTTGCAACTTGGGAAGATTGGAAACATTAAATCTGGATGAACTATCCCCTATGAGCATAGACATAAATGTGAAAAGAGAGGAATTGATCTCCTCCTTAGATGTAATAAGATGATATGTATTCATAGTAAATGAATCAGACATATAATTTGGGAAAGTGGAATCATTAGGAATCATTATAAAATCAACATACAGTGCTCTAACTTGTGATTAGGAAGATGTGGAAATAGATGTAACATTGGAAGCACTAAGCATATGATCAATAGAATTACATCGAGAGTGAGAAATAATGGGAAGATTATCGTGGGTGCCAATATAAAATTGATCTTATAAATCAGTAGAACTAGGGTGCATCCCAAGTGGATAAGGATGTGTAATGTAGGTAACGAAATCAACATCATGTATGAGAGGAGTATCACAAGGAGTAATAGCAAGGGGTGTGAAATCTATTGTAGTAGTATCCATGGCAGAAGTAGTAGCAAGGGTATTGTTTGTTAGGGAATGGGTAGAATTAATTGGTTGCATAGTATGTAACCAAGGAAGTCCAAGAAGGATAGTATAAGGGAATTCTTGAAGCATAACATAACATAAAACATCAAGAGTGCAAGATCCCACAGTAAGTGGAAGAGAGATTTTGGCCAATACTTGCTTAGGTGTATTATCAAATCCACAGATACAAAGAGTAGATGGATTGAGATGAGAAGTAGAAAGTCCTATTTGATGGAGAAAGGAAAGATTTCATATATTAAGACAAGAAACAGGATCAACTATGACACACTTAACGAGGAAATTATGAATTTTAACCTAAATATATAATGGGGAAGAATTTTCATCAATTATATGGTTAGCCATAAAATAATTTTACACAAGCAATCCAATTAGAAAAATAAATTTGTATGGAAAGTTATGTTGATCAAAAAGCAACTGTCGTTAAATTAATAAAATGACCATATCTCGAAATGGAATTTGAATTTTCTAAAAGAAAAAAGAGGATTTTTTTAATGTTATAAATTGAAAGAAAAAACTCCAAGATATTTGGCCAAAAGTGTATATTTTGTGAATTATGCCTTAATGACCAAAACGTGTAATTTTGAATTTCCAAAAATTACACAGAGAATTAGGGAAAACAAAAAAATGGTTTCGTTAAATACGTGGAAATTAAAAATAACCTCAAAGGAATGTGAAAATAATTTTTTTATGATTGAGATATAAAAGAAGAGGTGATTCAAATATTGGGAGTCCTAGAAAGTGACCCAAAGGATAAGATCAAGAATAAAACCATAGGAAATTTTTTTACAGATCTAATTTATAATGGATGAGAGATGAAAATCAGGTTTGGATCGGAAGATAATATTCATATATGGACTCTAATGCCACTAGGGTTTGCGTTTGGAAAAGAATGAATGTGTGAAAAAGCATGTAAGGGATGGGTTCACCAAATGATTTAATAAAATTAAATATAATGTAAGGAAACTGTTGATCAGATAAAATAACAATAACATAGAAGATCTGGCTAAAGATGTACAAGCAAGAGTGATAGATAGGGTTTATAGAATGACTCAGCTTGTATTTATAGATTTGAATTGATTCTGGACTAGAGACTGATCTCGAAGGGAAAATTATGGATTTTGTAAGCTTTGCATTTGAAAATGTGATCTAAGAACTGACAAGACAAAACCACATGGAATGGGATAGGGTTTCCCAAGTGATGGTGTATGTTATGGGCCCTCGCGTCTATGAAATATCTCAGGATCCGGTTCTTTCTTTATCATTTATTTTCACTTATTGTACATTTTAGGTTGCGTCAGGTTCATTTCACCTATGTTTTGTCATACATGTACATGCAAAAGAAACCCTAGCTACCTAAAAAATACTCAAGTGCACATTAGATGAATAAAAACATGCATATGTTTGAGTCGGAATGACCTTGATGGTCACCCCAATGTGATTGTCAGTGATCCTTACATTACATTTTAGACTCAACGTAGTTCTAGTGTGTGTCTGATTGGAATAGTTTCCTTTGAGATATGATGCCTTAATGTCAGTTGCACAAAGAATATAGGGCTACAACTACTTTTTCCCAATGCAAATGTGTGGTATGGAATTCATAATAAACCCTCCAATGTAGTGAAGTATGCATTCCCAAAATGTAGTCTTTGGTGTAGTAGATAGAAAATATTGGTTCCTTATAATAGTATATGCACCTTGAATGCTTAACCCCCCTCACTAATTAGGTTAAATAATACATGTATATATATATATATATATGATTCCTTTTCTTAAGTTCCATCGTTAACAAGTGAAATGCCCACTAAGAGTGATAAACAAATTTATTTAATATAAATTGTATTAAACCATAACTTTAGAGTAACTATTGTAATGAATGATATACAATGGTAATATACAGTAAATAGACAAGAAACAAGCAAGAAATAATGTGAAACCCTAGTTAAGTGAGAGAGATAGATGACTTAGCTGATTTTTGAGTGATCTAGAAAATATCTAGGCTAAGGAATTATCAGGACAGACTGGGAATAGTGTTTTTAAGACTCATTGGAGGTTCTATAACATAGGATGTGCAAGACAGAAGCATCCATGGGAGGGCATGAGTACCCAAGCGCTAGTGACCAATCTGGGCTCTAGTGTCCACTCAAATTCTCAAGTTTTGATCCTTTTTGGGTTAGAAGAGATTCATTGTTGATCCTCTTTTGTCACTATTTCATTGCTTCATTATTGTTGGTCATACTTGTAACTTAAAAAATAGATAGTTAGCTGCACATACCCATAAACCACATCAAACCTAATAAATAAGATGTAGAATGGGGAGTTAGACTGACCCTGGTGGTCACCCAAAGAGTGAAACTTTGACTGAGCATTGCACGACATCTCAGACTCCATGTAGTTATGCGTGTAAGTGTGTGTGATGATTCCCTAGGTTTCCCTTTGCAAGTTGCACTATAATAGTGGGCTAGATCTAGAATTCTCTAATTATGAAAATGTGTGAGATGAAATAGAATAAACTTCCCCTCCTATAATATGTATGAAAAGTGATGCAGCCCTTATCCCTTATATGGATGTGTTAGATGGATGTTTTGTAATGCTCTTGTGCCTTTAGATGTAAGCTTAGGTGATATTAGATAATGCTAGCCCTTGGCCCTTGATTTTTTAGAAGTAACTAAGTATATATATATGATTCCCTTGTTTGAATTTCTTAATTGACAACTGGAAGGCCAAATCAAAGTATTAAAAGATGCCCAAGAAGTAAAAGAGACCCAAAAGGGTGAGAAAATGATGGAAAGGGTCAGGAGCACCCAGGAGGGATAGGAGTGCTTGGATGCTTTTGTCTTAACTGGGTGCTAGTGTCTGAGGCCATAAAAGATAAATAGCTTAAGTTCTAGAAAGGGTGTAAGATGTGTAAGACAAAAAAGAATATAAGAGACAAAGAAAAAGGCCAAAAGAAGTTTTCAACCACTAGTTTTATTGCTTAGGAACCATGTATATATTAGTATTATTTAGGACCTAGAAATGTAACCAAATGCATAGATTTTGTGTCTATATTTTCCCCCACTTTATGTTTTTGAGAGAATACTCAATAGCATAAAGTAGATAAAAGATATGTACCTTGTAATCTTGTAAAGAATAATGTTTTTGATAGCATGTCAAGTGGACAAGTGAAGTGTGAAGTGATCGTAATGTGAAGCGTGGAGACTAGGAAAGGGAAGTAGACCCTAGGTGTGAAGTGTATGTGTAGTACCATGTTGTTGGAGCTTATACTTGATGATGTGAGCTACTTCTTGTTGTGTATTAAGGAAATACCTGTAAAAGAAGAGCAAGAAAGTAGTCAAATTTTTGTATATGGAAATTCAGAGTAACATGTGTATAAGTATGTAAAAAGTGTGTAAAGGAATGTGTGCACCTGATGTATGAGAGAGTAAAGGATATAAAGTTATCTTGATTTCATAGAGTTGCTGGATTTGAATTTTGACGATTAGGTTTTTGAGTCATCTCATGCCAAGATCAAGTTTTTTGGACAATCTCACGTAGAGATCGAATGTTTTTGGTGATCTCACATCAAGAGAAAGTTCTTTAGGCGATCTCAAGTCAAGAGTGAGTTTTTTGGGTGATCTCATGCCAAGAGAAAGTTTTTTGGGTGATCTCACACCAAGAGAAGAGTGTTAGGAGAGAGAGGTATAGTTTTTCTCTCCTTCCATGACACTTCCCAAATAAGCACCACTACAAATGGTACATCTTTAATTTTTTCATGTTGTTCCTATTGTAACTTATTATAACTAATAGAATATATTCTATAACTGGAGGCAAGTACCTATTACTGGATAACTATGTTGTAAATTTCTATATATTGTGTTGAACTATTAAATTAATTTTTTTTTCCCCCAAGACACAAATGCCCAGGGGAGGACACAAGTGCCCACCACTACTGTCAAGGACTAAGTACTAGTGTCTTCTCTATGTATTAGGTCCAAGTCAGATTCTATACCATTCTATAACTAGATGCATGTGCCAATTTTGTATTGTGTAATGCTAATCTGTAGCTCTGAGCTATTATAGGGGTTATTTATTCACCTAATAAATGCCCCCTAGTTTGGGGTGCATACAACAATGGTAGGAGATTACAGTCTAAAATATAGGATGTGATACTGATCTGAATTGGATACCTACATGGGTAGGGAATTTTCATGGTAGAAACCAAGGCACGTGCAAACAAAAAAGGCTAGTAACAAGTGTTAGTGAAAATGAGCTAGCATGCAATAGAAGACAATATAACTAGGAATATAAGATAGACCACGAAAAGTGGATTCCATACATGGGACATAACTCATAATGTCATAATACAATAAGGGTTGAAGCTTCCAAAAGAATACAATGACCAAACAAGATGTAGGGCATAGTCGGAAAACAATGGAAAATAATAGAAAGAAAAGAGTGACAGATAACCATGGTTGTATAGAGTCCTACAAGGAAAATGTTACACATGAAGTACTCGTTAGTGTGTTAGAAAGATAAGTAGTATTTTAATGTATATATCAATGAAAAGTAAGTGAGGGTAATAAGAATAAGTAAATGATGTAACAGTAGCACTTGTGATGTGTAGAGTATGCGAGTAGCAAAGGTAGATGTCCCTAGGAGCTTCAGTGGGACTGTTAAAGAGTAATGTCAAGCATCATGCATCATGTAAGAATATGAAAATGTCTTGCATTCACCTCAAGATACCAATTGGACATGCATGTGTATAGAGAAAAAACATAATGACATACTAAGTATCCAACTATCATAGGAAAAAAAGTGTAACATGTAAGTAGAATAAGCTAACAAGAGTAAATGCAACCAAGATTTGAAAATGGTGTGCAAGTGTGATGGTATTTTGTGATTTGCAAGATGTGAATAGAGGAGGAGTCATGTTTCCCCCAAATGGATGTGTGTGAGATGAGGCTAATTTATAAATGCTCCCTCAACAGGAAATAAGAACCATAGAACAAGAGTGTGTCATCAGGAAATGATTGTATTGTGTGTGATTGAGTGTAGATGTTAGGAAATATGTATTATGAAGCACTGAGTGTGAAAATTATGTGGTGTGAGGTTTATTTAATAATTGGAACCTCATTAGTCGAGTATGAACCATGGAAATAGAGTGCATCACCGGGTAATAAAAAGTTTTGTGTGAGAGTAGATGCTAGGAAATATGTATCGTGAATCATTGAGTATGAAGTGTAGCAGCATATGATGTGGGGTTCATTGATGAAGTGTGCCCTCAATAGTCAATTTTGAACCATAGCACTAGATTACATCATCAGTAAATGATAGTATAATGTGTGTACCAAATATGTAAGAGTGCTTAGAAAGAGACACATTAAGCACGGAGCGTGAGATGTAGTAGAGAAATTATAAGTGAATAGTATGTATATGTAATTATGGATTAGAACATGTGACTATGAGGGGGGGGATATTTCAATGCCCACTAAAGTGTGGAAGTGATGGAGATCTATGTGGTGATGTGAGAGAGCACTTGCTACGGTGGCAGAGCTTGAAATGTGTCTTGGCCATCAATATAAGCATTAGCTTGAGTGAAAGGAGGAATTATGTGTTTAATTGGAGGAATTTGGTGAGGGATCTTAACCTATGGCAAGAGAATTCGTGGTGCTTCTTTGGATGGTGGTTTCTTATTTAAAATTGGTAACGATGCAAATGACTCGATAGGAGGAGGTAATGGGGTAAGTATCTTTAAATGTGGTATGGTACGTGGCTGGATAGGTGGCTCTTGACTTATCAGAAAAGAAACATTAGTAATTATGGCATGATGCTCACTAGTCATGGAGGGATTAGATTTGGGAGACCAATGGGATATCAATTAGAGGTGAGCATGTAGCAGAATTTTGTGTAGCAAATGAAATAAAACTCTAATTCTCAAGGTGGTTTAATTTAATTTTAATTAAATCTATAATTCAAAGTAACTAATATTGTACAATTTGATGAAATACAGTAAAATACAAATGCTAAGTGCTCAAGCAATGCAAGACTATAAGAAAATGGAAAAGATAGTGACTTAGCTTATTTTTGTGTAATCTATAGATATTCATGATTGTGTGTATATTGGATCTGGTAGGGAATGATGTCACATAAATATCGTTAAGAGTTCTAGTGCTCTACCGTTGATCCAGATGGGGGTGCCCACATGAAGACAAAGGTTCCTAAATGCTGGTGTCTAACTCTGGGTGTTAGTGACTATGTGAATGTTTGGGATTTGCTTCTTTTTTATGTCTTAAGACTGTCACTTTAATCTCTACTTTGTCATGTTACCTTCATTATTTTGGTTTCAATCACACTTGTAACCTATAAAAATACCCTAGCTACCTACACAAGCTCACAAACACATCAAATATAATTAAAATATGCAAAATGTGAAGTCGTACTGACCTCAAAAGTCACTCAAAGAGTGAACTTATTATTGATTAAGAAAAATTATTTATAAATGAATAATATGTCTAATCTAAATATATAACATTGTTGTAAATTAAATATGCAATGAAATATAGATCTGACCCAAGTAAATAAGAAATTAAGATTTAAAACCCTAAGTGTAAATGAGGAGATAAAATGACTTACTTGTTTCGCTATGATGTCGAAGGTATACAAAATTGAAGAACTAGAAAATCCAAAGTGCATAATGTCCAATGAAACCCAAAAAATGTAAAGATGTCGGAATATGTTCGACTGGGGTGCCCGAGATGGGTTAGGGGCACCTGCGGGTATTGCATACCAATTTTCAGCACCTATGAAAACCCAAAACCTCAAGAAACCTCACTCATAGGGTCACAAGAAGTTCAATGTCCTTTTCTTCTTGTCACTAGTAGGTTGTAAAATGATCGATAATGTTGTTGATAACCTACAATAAAGAAATAACCTATAAACCCCTCAAAAGAGCATCAAATCTCAAAAAGAAAATAATGCAAATGAGGTTTCGAACTATCCTTAGTTTTCAAACAAGTGATCTTACGACTGAGAATTGCACTACATTTTAGACCCAATGTACTTCTATGTGTGTGTGTGTTGAAATCGTGCCCTAGGTGGCTCTTGTGCATGTCGCACTTGATAGCGAACAAATAGCTAGATGTAGAAAATGTAGATAGATGTGTGCATAAAATAATGAACCTCCCCTCCTATGTGTGTATGCAGAATAATGTAGTCCCTTGTCCCTTGTGTGGAGCTAGAATGGATTCTTGAATTCTCTAGAATAGCCTTTGGAAGCAAATTTAGGTAGTGATAGCTAATGTTTAGTGTTTGGTACTTTATTATGGTCACATAACTTTATATTTATAAGATTCCCTTGCTTGAATTTTGTAATTAACCCTGAAAATGTTGAATAACAAAAAGATAAGATGC
Source organism: Taxus chinensis (assembly GCA_019776745.2). Lineage (NCBI taxonomy): Eukaryota > Viridiplantae > Streptophyta > Pinopsida > Cupressales > Taxaceae > Taxus > Taxus chinensis. The sequence continues at coordinate 630,520,398 of CM034148.1, forward strand.
CCAAATGGATAGAAAGGACCCAAAAGATATGAGAAAAGTATAAAGAATGTCAAGGGTTCTCAGAGGGGATGGGGACACCTAGCGGTGGCATCCTAGCTAGCCGTTAGTGTCCAAGGTGAGAAATGTCGAAGTATAAAGAAACAAATTGGGTGAGAAAGAGTGTAAGATAAAAAGTGGAAATAGGAAGCAAGAAAAGATGGCCAAATACATGGGTTAATTAGTACTTTTCTTAGTTAGGAATCATATGAATAGTAATATGTGATCAGGACTAGATAGATACCCAAAGTGCATGATTTAGTGTCTACATTTTCCCCCACTTTATGTTGTTGAGTGAATGCTCAATAAAATAAATTAGATAAGAGATGCTTACTTGATAATCATGTAGATTGATAGCAAAAAGTGTGCCGAGAGACAAGAAAAAGCATAGAGTGAATATAAAAAATGTGAAGTATGCAAACTAAAGAAGAGGAAGTGCAAAAAGTGATGATGATGACCCTAGGGCGGGAGCGTATGTGTAGATGTTGTGATTATACCTATTATTGATGTCATTCATTGTTGATGTGTTGATTGTGATGATGTGACTACTGCTTCCCATAAGGATGGGCCTACAAAAGAGAAGAACAAACAAGTATTCAAATACATGTGTATAATCAAAACATGTAAAAACTATGTAAGAAAGTAAGTAAAAATTTTAAAAAGGAACATGTGCACATGATCGGTGATGAGAAAAGAGATAGATCATGAAGATGATGTAGAAGAACGATTTTTTTGTGGTCTCATGCTAGTTGCGCTAACTACAAGTTTTTAGGGCGATCTCATGCTAAGAACGGAAGAAGTGTAGAGAGAAAAGTATGATGTCATCCTCCAATCTTTAACTGATTCCCAGAGTATATAAAACTACTGTAAATGGGGTGTAAAAATATGATCCAGTTCGAACAATTCCGATCCAATGCAAAAATATAAAATGTTGTGTAATGCATGTATGCCGAGTGTTGAAGGAATGTATATCCTATAAAAGCCATTGTGAAAATGCTGAAAATTTTGTTGAAGCAGAAAATGTTGTGTAACTTCCCCCTGACCATAGGCATCCAAGAAGGGTTAGGGGCACCTAGGCACTACTATTTGGGTATGGGCACTAGTGTTTGTGTTGTGGTGAGGACCCAAGTCAAATTCTAAGCCCTGTATGAGACTGACTGAAGATGGTGTTGTATCAGTACTAAAGTGTGTTATGTGATGACTATGAACCATTATGTGGGGTGAGTGATTCACCCAAATTATTTCCCCCTCATTTGGGGAAATTGTGACATCACTGGATAGTATGCGGCCCAAACAAGGACCGATCATTGTGCTAAAATTGTGCCCTACAGGGGGGAGTGTGCTTGGTAGAAACCAAGACACACACAAGAAAAGGTGGATAGAAACAAGTGTTAGTGCAAGCAAAGAAAAATACGCATGTAGAAGACAAGATGTAATCTAACCAAACAATGTGTAAGCTAAGACGCAAGAAGACAATGTAGTCCATGAAAATTGGGTTTCAAACATGGGACATCTCTCACAATGTTGAAAGATAATCAAGGCCATAATGGCCGTCAACATACATTGTGCACACAAGAAAAAGGGAAAAGCCACGTAAATAATGGAAAAAAATGATAACCAATAGAACATAGTGACAAACAATGTAACAAATAACCATGGTGGAAAATAAACCTGCAAGAAAAATGTTGCACATGAAGCGCCTATTAGCATGTTAGAGAGATAAAAATTATGTCAAAGCATTATAATCCGATAATGATGTGCTATGAAAAATGAAACAATAGCACATATAGTGTATGAAAGTGGATGCCCCTAAGAGCCATTATAGGACTTGTAAGAGGTACTGCACTAAGTATACATGTTACACGTATCAATCTGTAAGAATCTACGATCACAGCTAGAAAACAAGTGAACACGTATGTGTATATGGAAAAGATAATGGCATACAATGTATCTAGCTAACATAGTAAGCAAGATGTATCATGTGATTATAAGTAAACAAGACTAAATATGACCAAGATATGTAGTATTTTCTGAAGGAGATGGAATGGAATGCACTATGAGTTTAATAGGAGCAGCGTGCTCCCCGAGCGAGTTTGAATGACTATGCATGTGAATGAGGGGCCAGACTATCCTCAGTTATCAAACAAGTGATCTTACGATTGAGTGTTGCACTACATTTTAGAACCAATGTATTTCTATGTGTGTGTGTGTGTGTGTGTCGAAAGCATACCCTATGTGGCTCTTGTGCATGTCACACTTGATAGAGAGCAAATAGCTAGATGTAGAAAATGTAGATAGATGTGTGCATGAAAGAATGAACTTCCCCTCATATATGTGTATGCAGAAGAATACATTCTCTTGTCCCTTATATGGATCTAGAATGGATGTTTGAATGCTCTATAATATCCTTTGGATGCAACCATAGGTGTTGATAGTTAAATGTTTAGTGCTTGGTCCTTTATTATGGTCACATAGCTTTATATTTATATGATTCCCTTGCTTGAATTTCATAATTAACCCCGAAAATTCTTACCAATAAAAATATAAGATGCCCAAACGGCTAGAAAGGACCCAAAAGATTTTAGCATAGTATAAATAAGGTTAGGGGCGCCTAGAGGGAATGGTGGCACCTGGCACTAGCATCCTGGATGGGCATCGATGTCCAAGGTGAGAAATGTCGAAGTATAAAAAGACAGTTTGGGTGAGAAAGAGTGTAAGATCAAAAGTCGTAATAGGAAACAAGAAAATATGGACAAACACATGGGCTAATTAGTAATTTTCTTACTTATGAATCCTATGAATACTAGTATGTAATCAAGACTAGATAAGTACCCAAAGTGCATGATTTTATCTCTACACCAATTTTTTTTTTAATGAATCCATCAAATAGATTCATCGACCAGTCCAAAAAAACAATGTGTGAAATAATGAAACCTCAGCTTTCCAATCGCACCACTGATATCTAATAATTTTTTTGGACAATTCTAGATGTTAGATTAGTATACTAATGTGTGAAATGGAGAATCTAAAACTTCTACTTTCTATACAATGTATGTAAGACTCTAAAACATCAATCCCTGTTGAATGTTAAATTGATAGGAATCCAAAATAAATGTGAATTTTACCATCAAGAGATTTATCCCAGAAAGAAATAACCAATAAATATTTTTGAAGTTTTCTAGTAGAGAGAGTCTTGAAATTACCATGGAATTTTTTGTCATCCAAGCGATGCATTTGAAAGTGCCAAGATTTGTTGTATGGGTTAAGGATAAGAAAAGTAAAATGGCTGACCTTAAGGGTTATTGTTGAGATCAAGAATCAATCACAATAAGAGTGCCGAGGTTCATACACACGTATATAGAAAGCTAGTGTCCAGAGTAGGAATTTAATTGACTTGAGATAAAGTGACGACAAACTGTGAAATTACACCTAGATATGCCCATGGTATCCGTATGCCTCTGAGTAGAAGTGGATATGCAAAAATGACAGATTATTTAAGGTGTAAGAGATATTTATAATGGAAGGAAGAATAACACCTTCAATATTGTTCTAAGAGATATCTAAGTAGATTCAATGATGACATATTTCCAATAGAAGAAGGAAGAACAAATTTAAGATCCATTCTCAGAGAGATCTAAGGAGGTCAACGATGACATATTTCCAATAGTAATATGTGCATGATCTCTCCTGTCCAAATTCATCCCATAGATGAGAAATGATATCGAATATCTCAAGTAGTGTTAAAGGAAGTAAGGAAGACACAGGTTTAGATTCTGAGAGTTAAGCCATTACTGACAACATTCAAGGTTCCTCGAGTGTGGCTGGCTTAATAGCGTGACATAACCATGGATGGGACGATTGGAGACCGCATGTGCCATAAGTGAAACGGAGACCAAAGCATCATAAGATTTGAAATCCATTTAGGAGAATTACTGGTGAGTGAATTCATTGTCATTAAGGTAGTGACTTGGAATATTTTTTATTGAGGTTTTCAAGAGGAGATAGAATAGGTAGCTGCTAATCCTTGAAATCCTACACCTAAAAATTTTCAAGTGTTGTAAAATTGGTGAGGATTTGGACGTCAACAATATTATCCACCACAGAATCACATCCCATTATGAGATTTTCTCACCAAAAATTCCAAGGTACTCCAAATCCTCGTAAATTTCCAAGCAATTCGCACATGGACTTCCAGCTCTCAAAACTACAATTAGTTGGAGATGTATAGAAATTTAAAGTTATACATGTTGTGAACATCATTTGGAATGTGTCCCGCAAACCAAAAATATTATAAGATCAAATTCATCAATGTGTTGAGCATTAAGGGGGATTTTGAGGGATGGTGAGATGACAAAATTCAGTACTAAGCCAGATTGAGGTACTCCAAATGCTACAGTTATATTAAACCATGGAAATTTTGGCTGTTTGAATTCCTCACACGTAACACATACTCAGAGTGTGTAAATTACATATGAAGTATGTGGTCATCATACATCGTCACCATGTCAATGATAGCATCATACATCATACATCATACATCATACATCATACATCATACATCATACATCATACATCATAGCATCATGCATCATGCATCATGCATCATGCATCATGCATCATACATCATACATCATACATCATACATCATACATCATACATTGCAATTTTTTTTATAAACTCAAACATCGATCAATGATATGTCGTACCATGTCCATGATAGTACAATTTTTCCTTCTAACAACAACGGAGTTTGTGGTGTGTGAGGAGGAACCCTTTGACTATGAAATTCCATGTGTTGTCCAAAAAAAATGTAACTCGATTAATTGGTTAGATTCTCCCCAATGATCTGAGATGGAGTGTCTTTATATTTTTACCATAACTATATGTTTCAACAAGGGCTTTGAACTTTTGAAAGTTTTACTATAGGTTGGTATTTTTTGCAAAGGTGACATAATAGTTCGCATTTGTCCTCGAAATTTTTTCAACATTTGAGCTCATGAGATTACAAGAATGTCATGCAGTGGCTAGGTCAACATTAGTCTGCACAAGATTGGTATGCACCAAGTCACAGTGGTCGTTGCTTCGGCCAAATGTACTATGTTCAAAATATTCTCAATTGTGATTTTTTCTTGGAAAAAATGTTGACACTAATATGTACCCTTTTTAGGAATTTTAGTAAAATCCTTTAACCATTTCGTAGTCGAGGGAGTGTGTCGAGATATTCAAAACTGGAAGATGACCAAGGTATTTCTTTACCATAGTTGTGTCTATGTTATATCCTTGGCCACAATGTGTTGAGTGATCTTGCTTCTAGACACCAATGACCTGCTAACTAGGAAACATAGCATCCCACATTCGTAGGGCTTTAACAATAATTTTTGAAATGCTTGTATTCTAATTAATTTTATGGTATGATGAGAGATTTTGTAGTATGTATGGTGTATAATATAAGAATTCAATGTTGCTTTTGGTGTTGTGCCAAGGGATATAGACTCTATATATTTTCATGCAGGTCTATCACTTGAGTACATTACTTATGTTGGGGATGGTAGATGCAGAGTGGGATATATTGGACCAGCATCAGCCTATGGAACATTGATAGATTGGGGGTGATACCCATCCATAATATGCCTATGTTGATTACCTTTGTGCGAGCGATGGTGTGCATATACTTTTATATTCTAGTTTCCGACAGACGAGATGGCGATAATACTAGAGGGTGTATATAGGATACTATAAAGTTACTTATAGTAGGAAGGAGAGTACAGATCATGACCCGTATTGGATGCCCGTATTCATATAAGGGTGAAATGATGATATTTTATGGGGACACAAGTACATGCTGAGACGCATATTATTTTGGATGTTATTTTGGAGATTCTGGTGTTCCGTGATTACGGAAATTTATCGTGGTTATGATAGCTTCGTCGGTGGTAGTAGAGGGTGGTGGATTTGGGATTTTTTTATAAGATGCATGATATTTATCTCAACATCGAGGAACATGGTACTAGATATGTCTGGGTATGGTGTGTATTAGCCCCTTTGTATAGGGGACTTAGTTTATTATTTACAATAAATGATCATGGTGGGTGGGCTATGAGCCGCTACTTTGTTACGTGTGTGGGCATATGAGCATATTACTATATTGAGGCCACTTAGTGGGCCACACACTGATTGGGCTCGAACCTAGATATTCATAGCGAGGTGGTGGTGGCACACCCATGGTAGGAGGATGGGTACACCCACATATAGGTCAATGATAGATCAAATGGGCATAGGGGGCCATTATATGGAGATTTTATAGAGACTATGTCTCGGATGGGTAGAGGATGTTATGGAGTTGTGGTGCATACAACACACCATGTGTTTAGAGGATCATTTCCCATGGGTGACTGAGTTGTTCCAGGGTGAGTGAGTATCTAGGCAGCTTTGGCATGGCCTACGATGTGCCCCCCGAAGCCATATATGGTGTCAATATACTAGGTTGGTGGGATGACCAAGGACGAGGTCAGGACTGACAGGAGCACAACTAGTACATCCAAGTCCAGATGAGGTAGATGCGACCATAACACTTATATAGGTGGATGATGCGGGGTGCACTCAAGCGTATAGTTAGTGTTGGGTGACACATCGATGGGTGTTGCTATTTCCAGTAGTGGTGGATATGGCCAATGGGCTGACAATTGGAGGAGTAGAGGGATAAGAACCTACCCTCGAGGTAGATGATGTAGCAATGATGAGAGTGGAGTGTAAGTATTTTAGTGTTGCATGTTATTTATTGATTTTAGCTTGATTGATGTAAAAATGTGTAATAGCTAATATTTTGTGTGAGATTGCAGACAATACTTATTGATAACTGATTTGTGGACACCTATATACACACGTTGACCTTGGAAAAGTACCTTTGAAAGTGCCCGTGGGAGGAGGTATGATAGATTAGGTTGATTTTATTGTGGGTGAGCATGCCCATTTTTGAGCGGACAAGAGTCTGATATGAAGTAGAAGGTGCATAGAAGCTTCGCGCGCAGGAGTAAAGCAAAGTCAAAAGGCATAGAAGGATAAGGAAGGACATACGTGCATGAAAGACAAGGGTATATTTGAGACTTATCCATTTTCACATATACGAGCTATTTTTTGGAGATAGCGTACATAGCACACAAACCAGATAAAGACTTGTGTGACACACATGGGCTATTATTGGAAGAGTGGCTACTATAGTGCTTTGCATGGGTTTAGGCTAATAATAGAATTTCTAGTACCAGTTAACCAGAAGAGGTCTCTTGTTAGCGCACTTACATGTTTGTCTATTATTGTAAAGGTGCATGACTATTTTTAACATGCGACCTATTTTCTGTGAAAATTATGAGAAATTAAAGCGATGAAGGGAAATTCCACACCCTTATAAATATGTAGTGATCTACATAACTTCATCAGGAGGACTATATTGATAATCAAATAATGCTGTGAGATTATGTTGCCATATCTGATGTGTGCATTAGCTTATGGTATTACTTGTTGTAATAAGCTTCTGTGTATTTATTGTGTTTAATATAATGGAGTGTATTGGTTGAATCAGAGTATTAACCATGAGTATAATTGGTTCTTGCATGATTGAATTCATTATGTATATTATTTAAATCTATTACTCTTTAGATATAGATCTGGACATGCTATGTACAATGTTATATTTAATTATGGATTTGAATGCATTAAGTATTCATCATGCTAACATCCTGCAACAACCCTAAAAGAGGTGCCTGGGTACCTTTTCACACTTTGGGTGAGCGCTCAGTCTAGGCTGAGTGATGTGCCAACACGCCTAGGTTATTATTGGTAAATTCTAGGTTGCATCACCCATTTGTTTAAGCCAATGGCTATAACAGCTGGTGATGTGCACAATTTTTTTTGAGTTGAGCGCGATGAGTCTCATGCAAAAGGAAGAGTGACCGAGAGAGGTTGTAGGAGGAGGAGGCCTAGCTCAGGATATATTTGCATGATATGTGGAGCTACAGGGGATGATATGCAAAGAAAATGATAGAGATAGTTGTGTTACAGAGTCATCTAGAGAGGGTATAAAGGTCGATATCAATGGGTGTAGAGTTTGAAGTGAAGCTTCAAGTTCTAGAGCTCCTGCGATTATTGATAGTGATAGTGAAGATGATAGACGAGGCATTGGTATATTATGTATTGATGTATGGGTCTTTCCCCCCAACGATTGTGTTTTGTAACGATGATTTTGATGATATATAATAGTCATATATTGATATCATATGTCTTGTTTGATGTGTATTGGGCATATAATGTGATGAATTATGATTGTGCACTTTTGGTTATTAGATGTTTATATGCATTGTGGAAATGGTTGTTTTGATTGTTGAATGTTGAAATTGTATTATGATGTATAAAGAATAACTAAGTAGTTCGTTGAATAAGATGTGTATTTGAATGATAATGAAGAGTATAATATATGATGTATGTGATGCAATGTGGTAGACAAGTAAAATTGGCAATGTGAGTTAGACAATATAAGAGAATAAAATAACGATGTGTTGATATTTGTATAATGAGAAGATATAAAACCATGTTCAGAATTGCGTATGATACTGATGAAAAGAGGGGGGGGGGAAAGAAGAGAGATGCCACCGAGTGTGAGAATGAGGTTTTGTTTTAGTAACAATTCCCTCAACAATCATGTATGAACCTTAAGAACACGATTGGATCATTGCATAGTGAGATAGAAAATGGATGTCATATACCATAGATGAAGAGGCATATGAGGCATGTAGGTAGCATGTGAAGCATCAATGGTGTGAGGATAAGTTCTGAATTGGATGTCAGTGGAAATGGTGCCAATAATGGGAGGTGCGGTGATAGGGAACTGTGGAAGCAAGAAGCTTAAGAAGCTAATGAGATGTAGTAAGTAATGTGTGAGGGATGAGAGGATGTAACTATAGGTGGATTAGCAAGAGGATGTGGATGGATTAATGACGTTAGGGAGGGTGGTCAGATGATAACCTTAGGAGGATGTGAAGGAGACAAGTGAACAATGGAAAAAGCTCACTTATGTGGGATATGAGAGAGAGAGAGAGTGCTCATAAGAGACAGAGTGGAATGAAATGACACATTTAACTTCTAACTGTTGTAGGTAATCATGGAGATCATAGTTAGTAATTTTCATAGTGGGGCATTAATGTAGTGAAAATTACAGAAAGGACGGTCATGTTGGCGGTGCAAGTAGTGAGGTGGATGATGTTTGTTAGAATGTAAACCAACAAGTAGATTATCAAGTAAGGTTTGCAATACATCACATGGTTTTAACATTATGTGAGAAGTTCAATGGTTCACAAGTGAGAGATGAAGAAGAATTAAGTTAATGTCGATGCGGTGGAGGGGAAGGAAGACAATTACGTGAAGTTGGAGACAAGGATTTTGTAGGGGGTCAATAGATGGGGGGAGGAGAAGAATTAGTAGGCATATGAGGAATATAATAAGTAAAAGGAGGTGGTATGACATTTCTACGATTAAATCCTTTTCTATATCGATAACTTTGTATCATAAAAGAGTAAATGATTCACATGTATCATATATTAGCTTTTCTTTTGATGGAGGAATTAAACCACGATAGAAGAGAAATTGCATTTTTAAATCAATACGCTGAAATAATAGCTGATGTATGGAAGAATTGAAATGAAAAATATAATCTAAAATTTGTTCATTATTTGCTTGATGTAAAGAAGGCAGGCATTCGTATGTAGCTTTAAGACCATTTTTAGAAATAAATTGTCTAAGAAAAACATCCTCCGTATCATAATAAGTACTAATGGATCCATAAGGAAAATGAGTATACCATTGGAGAGCATGATCAACAAGGTTATGACAAAAGGCTTCGAGTAACAAGTGATCATTGGAATAAGAAGCCATGGCTAAATGGTAATGTTTTAGATGTAAATAAGGATTTTTCAGTGCCATCGAAACAGGAGAAAGTAGGCATAATGAAGTCCTTGGGGAAAGTGGTATTGTGAATCCTTCCTAGGAATGGGATTTCCATGAAGGGGATTATTGTCAATGGAAGCATAATAGGATTTACTTTCAAGAGTAAGGGGCATGAATTTGAGATTACAAATTACCAACAACATACATGAGGGGATAATATATCGTGTGAAGGAATGGTTGGAGAAGTGAGAGGCACATTGAGGGGTTGGATCTTTTCCATTGTGAGTGATCATGGGAACTTGAGAAGGAGGATTGGATGTGGAATGAGGAGAAGGATGTGTAAGAGGAGGACATGAATATGAAGGCTCCATGGGGATGCTAGTTGTAGGATCAAGAGACACAATAAGAGGCGCATTATGGGTAGAAATGGGAATCATCATGGGCAATATTGGAAATAAATTCATAGGTATAAGAAATATGAGTAGTAAATTCACATTTAGCATTCTTAATAGAAGCAACATCATTATTAACATGTTCATGATTAGAAACATAATCAAAATCACTATCAATCATATTTTCACATGAAAGGATTTCATCAAGAGTATCAATCACCATATAAAGAACTTGTACGAGTATTAACATCATATTTATCATGGCAATAATTGGAAACAATTTCAGAAGTAGGAAAAGTAGGAGATATAGATTTTACATTCATCTTGACTACTAGTAGGAACATCATTATGCACATTTACATTGTCATTATCAAAATTAGAATTATTAGCATCTATGTCTTCACAAGCAAGAACCTCATCATGCAAATAATCTATAATAACATTATCACGTGCCATAAGAGAAGAAGAGGAGGATGAAGCATCCTTGGTTACTATGGTGGATGGGGGTCAACATGAAGCAAATTTTTGGTTAGGGGAGAGTATGCAAAAAATTAGGGGTTTCAAAATGAACAGGAGGGTTTTTTGGAAGTCAAGGAGTTGGACGATTATGGGATCATATTGCGGATTGTGCATGAGATCATGAACTTTAGATTCTTCAGAGGCATTGGAAAAGATAGGTTGCATATGTGTATAGGTCATGTCATGCTTGGGAGATGGGAACCTCTTTTTAGCCATGAGGGTTTTGGGATCCTAGGGCAAGGATTTCGATTAAGATCAGGTTCACGAAATGATTTAATTTAATTTGAGAATTAGATATATATTTTAGAGTAACTAATGATGTATACTTTGATACAATATAGTAAAATACAAATGTTAAGCACTCAAGCAATTGCAAGACTATAAGAAAATGGAAAAGATAGGTGATTTAGCTGATTTCTATCCGACCCTGTAGATATTCGGGACTGTGTGTAAACTATATCTGATAGGGAATGATATCATAGGAAGCTCTCTAAGATTTCTAGATCTTTGCACTGATTGGGTACATGGGCGCTCATAGAAGGATAGAGGGCACCTGGACACTGGTGTCTGAATCTGAGCACTGGTGACTATGTGAATGCTCAGGATCTGCTTCTTTTCTGGGTCTGAATATTGTCACTTTAATCTCTTCTTTTTGATGTTACCTTCGTTGTTAGTGTTTCAATCGCACCCTGTAACATGAAAAAGAAACCCTATCTACCTACATAATATCATGAACACATCAAATTTAAATAAAATATGTAAAATGTGAATTCAGACTAACCCTGATGGTTACCCGAAGAGTGAACTTATTACCAAGCACTGCACTATATTCCAAACTTCGTGTAGTTATGTGTGCTTGTGTGTGAAATAGTGTCCTCAAGTTGCCCTTGCACCACTGACGCCAAGGTAGTGGGATATATAGTTATGGAATTCAACACTTCCCCCTTTCTATATAGTGCGTGTAACCCAAAAATGCAATCCCTTTGATGGTAGTGATATTATGTAGATGTGATTGCCCCTTAGAATTGCAAGCTAGAATAATAGTGTGTATGTTGTGTGTGTGTGTGTGTTTATATATATATATATATATATATATATATATATATATATATATATATATATATATATATATATATATAGATCTCTTGTTTGAATTTTGACACGAGTGACACGAAAGGCCAACTATGAACCACATGATAAGGATAAGAAATGTAAAAAAGGCCGACCACACATGTCAAAAATGAGAAAAAGAAAAAAAATAGGACAAGAGCGCCCAGATGGACACAAGTGTTTGGGCACCAGTGTGTAGAGTGGACAATATTGTCCTTGGGATAAATGACGAAAAATGTGAAAAGACAGACAGGGAGGGATCCATGTGACCTGACTAGAAGTAGATACAAGAATGACAGATGTGGAAGAGAAGTATAGTAAAAATCAATTAAAGACATGGATGGAAAAGAGATGCTGTCACCAGTGAATACTTTTCTTGCTTAAGATCCATGCATATAAACAATATGCTTGGTGGCATAGTAAAATAGTAATATGTGCGTGATTTTATCTCTACACAAGGTGCCTAATTATTTGTTTTAAAGTATGGCAATCATTTTCATGATGTCCATTAATTCTATGATAATTGTAAAAATGGGTGACCTTTGTTTTTTACAAGCCGATAAGGAGGGTAGTAATGAGTAGGTAGAAATTTGATCAACTGGAAATTGAGGAGCTGAAAAATAATATCATGTTGCTTAACATTTAGATCAAGCTTGAGAGGTGTTTGTAGCGGTAATACTTTAGCTTCACTTGTATAAGAACATGTAGTAGACATGGGATTAAGATGAGGTGTAAAAGAAGAACTAGCATGGGCATGAGAATAATCCTTGAGATGTTGGATTTTAGTTGTGAGGGATTTAATCGTGGCTTCCATATCTTGAAATTTATCTTGAAAATCATGGTGTAAAGCTTGAATTGACTCTAAGATAGCTTAAGAAGATTTGTTATCAGGACTAATATACAAGTATAAGATACAATTGATATGATTGAAAATGGCACTTACTTGTGAAGGTGGCATATCACGAGGGAGGTATATTGTGTGTGCAGATTTTGTGAGAGCATCTTTGCAAAATGGGTACTTTTGAATTAATTGATACAAAGAGAGTTGAGGAGCTTTAGGAGCCACGAAATAAGATCCAATAGAATAGGAAAATTTTGGATCCAAGTGTTTGATCACGAGTGGAGTTCACTAAATTATTTAAAATAAATTCTATTAAACCTTAATTTCATAGTAACTACTGTAATGAATTATATACAATTGTAATATATAGTAAATGGACAAGAAACAAGCAAGCAATAATGTGAAACCCTAAACAAGTGAGAGATATATGACTTAGTTGATTTTCGAGTGATCTAGAAGTGATATGGGATGAGGAACCGTTGGGATAAACTAGGAATAGTGTCATCAAGACTCACTGGAGGTTCTTGAACTCATAGATGTGCAATACATAAGTGCCCACAGGAGAACAGGAGCACCCAGGCACTAGTGATTGATATGGGTGCTAGTGTCTGCCCAAATTCTCAAGTTTTGATACTTTATGGGTTTGAAGAGCTTCTATGTTGATCCTTTTTTATCACTCTAACTTTTCTCCAACATCTCTGGTCATACTTGTAACCTATAAAATTGATAGCTAGCTACATGTACCCACAAACCAAATCAAACCTAATAAATAAGATACAAAATGGGGAGTCAAACTAACCCTAACGGTCACCCAAAGATTGATCTTATGACTGAGTGATGCCCTTGTGTAAGTTACACTATGATAGTGACATAGATCTAGAATTCTCCAAGTATGCAAATGTGTGAGATGAAATAGAATAGAATTCCCCTCCTATGTTGGGTATGGAGAGTGATGCATACCTTGTCCCTTGTATGGATGTGCTAGATGGATGCTTTGTAATTTTCTTGTGCCTTTGGATGTAATCTTAGGTGATAGTAGATAATGATAGTTCTTGACCCCTGATTTTGGAGAAATAACTAAGTATATTTATGAATCCCTTGTTTGAATTTCATAATTGAAATTGGAAGGCCGACCCAAAGTATTAAAATATGCCCAAGAAATAAAAGAGACCCAAAAGGGTGGGAAAAGGATAGGAAGGGTCAGGAGCACTTGGGCACTTTTTTCCTAACTGGATGCTAGTGTCTGAGGCCATACAAGATAAATAACTCAAGTTCTGGCAAGGCTGTAAGATGTGTAAGACCAAAAAGAAGACAATAGATAAAGCAAAAGGCCAAAAAGAGTTTTCAACCACTAGCTTTCTTGCTTATGAATCATGTATATATTAGTATGCTTTAGGACCTATAAATGTACCTAAGTGCATAGATTTTTTGTCTACACAAAGACAAGAAAGAGGTAACATCCAAAAAAATCAGCAAAAGAGAGAAAGTGGAAAGCAGTGCCCAAAGGCGACACTAACACCTGAGCACTCTTATCCCTAATGGGTTGTCCTATACAAGGTGTTCAAAAAGGTAAATAGTGAAATCAGATCTGAGAAAGATGTCAGCTAATATGTAAAATTACAAGTTGTAAGTTAGACATAATAAGCAATAAAGATTAAAGTAGTGTCAAAGCAAAGTAAAAAGGTTGTTAATGACTAGTTCTCTTTCTTAGGAATCATGCATATAAATGAAGTATTGAGAGGATATATGTATATAGTAAGTGTTTGATTTAGTGACTACATTTTTCCACACATGCGACCACCTACTTCAATGAAGGAAATTCCTCCACTATTTCTAGTCATATCACTATTATTGTGGTACCACTAGCACTTGAATCACATTCTTTAGCACAATTAGGGCCTAAGCCTCCATCCCCTTCACTAATTTCTCTACCTCCTCCATAGGTTCTCATTAGGTATATAAATTTTACCCTTATTTCGTGCACATAGCTAACCACTTCAAAAATACAAAAACATCAATAGAATATCAAAATATAAAAAATATTCACATATTTGTAAAAATACAACATCATGATCTATACATTTCACTTGAGTTGTTATCACTTTACATCATACATGTTGTTTGTTACCATGGTTTGATAGATAGCATGTTTCTTTAATCTTTACACACATGCATTCACATGGTATTTTTAGAATGATGTAGGACATACATAGAGCATTAATGAATTATAGGTGTTAGCTGCCCCCTTTACCCAAACTTGATATACATCTGGGGGCATCTATTTTTTACTACATATGAGTGTTATTGTTCTATTAGAGTTTCTTTACACTTCCTCATTATTTTTTATTACATATATTTTGTAAATGTTATATTTTGACCTAACATGACTAACACATGTGTCTTGTGTAGCCTTTTCATCTCTTGTTTCACATATTTCACCTATGTTGGATATTATGTCATGTTATCATGTTTTGACACTCTTACTTCATGCATAGTTGATTATGTGTGTGTATTATTATTTCCTTTTTTTCATTACTTATGGCCTATGTGCCTTGATTTTCTTATGACACTGTGGATGTCCCATGTTTATGGTGCTATGCTTATCTTATTTTATTTTGCTTGTTTTTGTCTTAAAGCTTACATGCCTTGATTGTCCTGCGATATTGTGGGAGTCCCATGTTTGCAGCTTTATGCCTTTTATGTGGGACTGTTTGCATACTTGTTACATCTTATTTCACTATTTTTGTACTTGTTACATTCATTTATACTACCATTTTTATCAACTATATGGTTTATATCTATTGTTATCATTTCCTTTTCTTGCATACATTGGTTATCAACATACTCAAATACCTTATTTTTTGTAGGTATAGGTTCTTCAAAGTGGCCACCTCTTTAGCATTCTACACTCTCCTATATTTTTTCAAACATTTATTACATGTGAACACATCTTTTATTTTGAGCCAAGTTCCCAACATGGTTTTTTCACATGCCTCAAAAGAGGGTGCATCCATCCAGGTATATTTTACACTTATAACAAACATAAGCATAATTATGGGGTATGATATAGGCACAAATAGGGTACAGGTAATAATATATCCAAGAAAACACATAAATTCATATAAAATGCACATGTGTAGACCCATACAATATGGTCCTAACCCTAAAATACATTTTTCCCTATGGGAAATTACATCAACTTTCTCAGCAGTTTCAATTTTTTAGCTATAGTTTTAGGTTTTTGATATAGTTTCAAATCTAGTAAACTCAATTCAAATGAATACAAGGGGCATGAATTAATTCATCCCTTATTTATCATGACATTTGATTTATACTATAATTTCAAGAATCTTGGGGGCTTAAGCCTCCTTCCTCCATCAACATTTCACTACATTACAATTTCTACCCAGTTGTACAACTCATGGGAAGGGCATAAGGACACTCATTCTCTTTTCTACTATGTGTCCTTGTTCATAGAATCAGGCCTATATCCATCTACAAAGGTTTGTTCCATGGGATTGTGGAAGGTATCGAAGTGACTAAGTTCTTCGTACGCAGAATTTCCTTTCCTCTTACACTCAAAGGGGAAGATATCAAAATTGTTGAGTAACTTTTATGTTCAGTCTTATTCCTTGGAGGGTGTTTTGACACTTCATTCTTATTATTCTTTCCTCAGCATTTCATGTTGGGTTACATGCACCTAACACTCAGGTTTATCCTTGGAACAATTGGGGACTGATCACCCCCAATCCTTCAGTATAGTTCAACAATTTTTACAGATCAAATCTTCAAGCAGAAACAAAGCATGTGAGTTTCTCCCTCTGTAAAAAAAACATGTGTATTCATTGCTTGTTTACATCTCTTTCATTTCATTCTTATGTAAATGTAAATCTTTCATAATACTCTTTACATTTGAATTAAATTTTAATTTTTTATCATGAACATTAACTACACTCAATGTTGTAGGTTTCATCGTGGAGCATGTCAACACCATGTACAATGAGATTCTACAAAGAAAACATTCAAGTGAATACAAAGTGTGTCTACACACTCATGTATTCTTTCATTTAAGTATGTAATTTCATTTCATACTTAAGGGGGGAAATGTAGACACTCAAATTTGGCAATTCACTCTTTGACACCAATAGTTTTGACTATGCATTCTTGCTAAAATAAATACAACTTTCCCATTCCCACGTAGGACAATTTGAGGTCTCTTGTTTATCTTATTTCTCCTTACACAATGACATTTCGTCAAATTTTGAGAGTACAATACATAAAATCCATAGAAAAAGATCAAGTAACAACTTCCAAACTTCAAATTACATGTTTTCCTTCACTAGTCAAGGTCATACAGTGTGGTCAAGATAGTATATTTGGTCCTAGCCAGATTGTATGGTCTTAGACTGATATGTCCTCCAACTTTGCTTTCAAATTCATATCTTTAGTCTGGTATTATAATCTCTTTAGGTCAGAATTTTCTCGATAAATCATCTAGTAACCCTATATAAGTAAGTAAACACTACCTCATTTGCTAACCTGGAAATCCCATGGCACTACATTAATACACTCACTTCCAACACTTGTAAAATACACCTAAGGATCTCTAAATCTCACAATAACTCATCTAAAATCATCAAGGAAATAATCTCTACAGGTCTGAAGATTTTTACCATGTTAAGACAATAATATCTCTTATCTACAAGCACTTTGTAGTGTTTGTTTTACCCAAACCAGAGCTATGCACGTTGGTACTTCATCTAAACAAGTCTGGAAGTTCACCCAAATCATATGTAACCACCAAGTCCCTCCTTTGTTATGCTTATCATAATGTTATCATGCATGTTTATCATATTCATACTCAAGTCAACCATTCATGCACAGAGAATCATCATAATCATATCAATCCAAAAACACATATAATAAGGAAAATTAATCAACATACAGAATGATTAACAATATCTATACTCCCATTATTCCATACTCATACATAATCAATTTAGGAACTCAAACACAATTATCCATTGCAAATCATAATCAAATACACAACATAGAAGTTGAATACATCATATTTTAATACATCCTTACAAAGGACCTGTCCACTCACATCTAGACTCCAAAACCTTAATACTGCATAACACCAATAATTGTCAACCTCTCTTAGTTATCGAGCTAGCACTACCTATATATAAGGGTGTGTGTTTTCCATTCACTGATTCATACAACCACATAATAATAGGTGTGCATACAAAAATAGCTTGCATGCTTTATTTTACATCCCATGTTAATAATAGCTCAGACTAGATATTTAGCATGCTTTAATTCCTATTATTAGACTGATTCATGCATGTGCTTTATCCTAGTCTACATGTTCTTTATTTTACCTTTCTTGGTCATTAATTCTTTGTGCTTTTCTTTACTTATGGATCTTTACATGAGAAGCACTCCCAATTTTCTTTTCTATTTTCAACCCTTTTGAAAAATTGGCTAAGTCCTCAATCTCTTGCATGTATGTGTGTAGCCCTGTTTCACTACCACTCACACCCCTTGTGCATTATTATATCCTCTTGTGCACATGTACTCTTATGTGTAAGCCTATGTTATCCACTGATAATTAGTCAATTTTCTCTAACCAACATTACCCCACACTAGGGATATTGTTCGTCCTCGACAATACTTACCTAAAGAAATTCCTTTAAAGAATCAAAGAATAAAATACTAACAAATAGTGGGGTACAATCCCAATGAATAAAATAATAACAAATGTCCTAAGGCATGTGCTCAAATGACTCTTTGGGAGGATGGAGTAGTTATGGGAACTTTGTATTCAAGATATTATCTAGCTCTTCCCATATTATAAGTTCTCTAGCAGTTGTATCTAGTACATACCCAACAATGTCTGGCACTTGCTTGGGGGTTATATTATCACCATTCTACTTTAACACCCTAACAATACCATGAAGGCTTGATTCCACCCCTTCCAATACATCCATCTTCCGCACCACCAGTGAGCCAAGCTCCTTAAGTCTTGTCTCAAAAGTCTCTTTTACTACCTTAAGCAACTCTCACTTCCACACAATATCGTCCACTCTCTCTTCATGCCCATTTTTATTGTCTTTCTTGGCAGCCTTCACTTTCTTAAGGTCTTCCTCCTCCTGAGTAGTATGTTCCTTAAGGATGGGATCAAGGTCTTAACAATTTTGAAATGTGCATCCCACCTTCTTCATTGCTTCCTTGATCCTAGTGTTCAACGCCTCATATTCAACTATTTTGTGCATTACTGCTTTCTTATTCTTCTCTCACTTAGCAAATAACTCTTCTTCTGATGTTCCTTGCACATAATTTTTCTCATGCAAAAACATACGTACTAAATCTTTTAAGTAATGCAGTGTTGATGAGTATTCATCCTTAGCCTTCTCCTCTAATTCAAAGTGTGTTGTTGTAATTCCATCTGCAATATGAACGGCCTTTTGGAAAGCATACTTGATGCACTTTTCCACCGTTCATAACTCTTATGTTAGTCTTTGGACTTCCATCTCTTTGTCCTCATTATCTTTAATAAATACTCTAATAGTGGCCCCTTTGTCTAGATTTTTGTGTGCTACTTCTGTTGCCATCATATTAGATCATTTCTATCATGCTCATCAGTTAACTCTATGGGTTTTATGGTCATGAGGAATGTATCTGGTGCTTTCTTCATCTCATGCCTAGCATACACCTCTGATTTCAAATTCAAGCATGTTCCAAGAAGTCATCTCTCTTATGCACAAAGCTGCTCCATCTAGGTCAATTACCTCCGAGCCATAGAGATCTATTTTTTGGAGTGTGCTCTAGAATATTGTGTGCAGCACCTTTGATTGATCATCAATATAATTTACCTAGGGTGTATGCAATACTTCCTCCTTTTTCTTCCTTCCACCAGTGCATTTTCCTGTTGGCACCTTCTCTTCTATAATCAGGTGCACGCTACTTCCACCTTCACCTAGGGCTCCCACACCTTCTCTCAATGGCTTTCCATCACCTTTGTTTTCCTCGTCTTCCTTGAAGCCTTCCTTATGCACGTTGTGTACTCTATGTCATGCTCCACAGTTTCATCCTTAATCTCTTCTTCATCCTCATCCAAATTATGGATGATTGGAATGTCCTCATTGCATGTAGCATCTTCCTCAAACTTCTCATCATCACTGTCTTCAGTTGTTACCAGTCTTCACCTTCGTCTTTTTGGAGGATTCTTATTCTCTGTGTTTGGCTTCATTGGAGTAACCTTTGGTGACTTCCTTGTTATCTCCCATGTCCCTACACCGTTGTTTTTTCCCTTACGCCCTCTTCTCAATTTTTTACAGTGAAATGTGGTTAGGTGTGGTGTTATCTTATTCTTTTACATCTTCCTCCTCATCCTTTTCCTTTTATTCTTCTTCTTGTTTGGGAGGATTCTCCTCGTGTGCTCTTTTAATACCCACCATCTATTGTAATTTTGGTGGTTTTAGGAGAGGAAGGTTTTCTCCATCAATATACCTCTCATCCTTCAATCTAGGCCTCAAATAGATGGAGACCTTCACCACTTCTTTGCCTACTACCAGAGTCTCAGAAGTTATATCTATATTGTTATATTTCATTGAATTCACATATGCCAACTTTTTAGGATACACATATGTGATGTGTAATGTATGGCAATCGACATCTACTTTGTCTGCATCAAACTTCAACTTTTATGCATCAAAAATTCTATTCACCAATGCTTAGAAGTACTTAGAATTGAAGGTGAAAGGTGGTTTTCACAAGAGCTCTTTATGGAATCTTCTATGCCATCTTTTGTGTTATATGAAGCCACTTATTATTTACCTATGTCCACCTTTCTAATTTTCCCAACTTGCAACTGATAAGGTGTGTGGATACTCTTGTGTCTAGATCACTGATATTTACAATTTCCATTGTGTGACCTCCCCTCTGATAGTTGAATGCAATGACATTGGCCTCTACTCCTACATCATCCTCCAAGTTGGGCTCTATCTCAAGACTTGAACTACACAAACATGCAACCCTTCCAATTAATTATGTGGCAATGCACATTCTCCTTCCTGTAAAGTATAAATAGTCCTCATGGACCAACAACATTCATCATTGATACAAGCACTCAAGTTTTCCAAACAATGGAAATCCATATAACTGGAGAACTCCTACACTCTTCGAATCCTTTTTTACATTCTCATCATAAACCATCTTTCTGTCTTCAGTCCTCTAGTCCATTTTCTTTAACACTTCTTTGTTTCTCTCATCCTCGTGTGATTCTGAGCAATGGTTGTAGTCACTTACCTTTCACTTGGTCAAGTGTGACTCCCATGGCTACACTATAATCACCTTGCCTAGATACGGAATCTCTAAAAACCACTCCTCTGTCATGTCTTCTACTTCGGGTTTGTTGTTCATCCCTTTTCCTCTTCCCTTACCCTTAGGTGATACTATGGGTGCCTTCTTTGGTGTCCTTATTTATCTGTGTAGCTTCACACTTCAAACTTATAAAATTTTATGCCCTAGGTGCTAAATGATCTTCCTCAAACGCATATGCCAAGATTTCACTAAGTCCACCTTCCTTGCTTCAAACCTTAGTCTTTCCAAATAAATTTCTACCCTAGCTTAGTTTTTCATGATTGTGTACCCTAATTCTAACTCTATGTACTTGTGTTTCTGCAAAACCTATCTCAATGAATACAAACCCTCAAATATCGATGAATGAAAACCTCCACGCCTTTCCCATGCTCTAACTTCCACTTAAGGAGCTCCTTAACTAGGTCATGTGTTATCTTGCTCTGGTTTTCTTTAAATATCCTCGACTCTTTGCAATTTCACACAAGTTTGTTATTCTTCACTCTTTAAATTCTCAAACTCTTTGCAAGGTAGGGTAAGAATGAACTCATTCGCACTCCTTTTATAGATTTCCAAATTTTTATCAAATTTATTGCTCCTCATCTACCACTGATTTGAAGCATTAAATGTTTTTTTTTTTGCTTTTTCTACGCTTTTTCCTACTTTATTTTACACACAACAGTGATAACCTTCTAGCATGCCACTACTTCCCAGGCTACAGACATCCTTACACACACTCCTCTGCGGTGTAAACCATCTTCCTATGTGCTACATACCAATTAGTCTATCTTGTTGCTTCCTCCCTTGTGTTACAGTGTGTGGCCTCTTTCTCACGTGGTTTCCCAATCTGAGCAATTTATTTTAAACACCATCATTCTTAAGCATCCGTAACACTAAACACCATTATTTTGAAATTATCCCCCACACCTCTTTGATCCAAATCTAAGACAAATATCAACATCTCAATCTTCTTTGCATACAATTACACCTTCTTCCACCCCACACTAAAAGTATGTGTGGTCCTCTATGCATCAACTTAATAAGTAGTAATCATCTCCTACGCACGAACGTGCTTATTACAACAAAACAAGCAAAATATGAAAGGGAAATCTAATCTAAGTGACAATACTACCTTATTAAAAACATAAAGGAATCTTATTTATAGTAGGGCTCCAGCCTACTTCCATTGAAGTAACCAAAAAACATGGTGCCATCCAACACTTGCAATTGACACACATATGATTCGAGTATCTTGGTTACTACATAGACAACCAATGGACTTTCAACTTCCCTGAGTGGCACGTAAACTTGGATTCATATAGAAGTGCCATTTTTCCAACTACAAAAGACTTGTTTTTGATGTGCATGTCATGTCAAGTTGTATATCATTCCTTTTATGTCCTATGGATCCTATGTACAATGGTGCATCTCTCATCTAACTGTATTAACTTGTCAATGCACTCATCCACAGCTTGTTCATCATCCAATCCACTTACGCATGTAATACATAATGATGGTAGCATAAATTCCATAGGTAGTATAACCTCCATTATAAACACAACTAAAAGGGTATGGACTTGTTCAGCCATTTATAGGTTGTTCTTTATGCCCAAAGAATGGCTAATACCTTTTCATCCCAATCCTTTCATCCAACATCACATATCTTTGTTAATGTATGTCCCAAGATTTTTTTGAAAGCTTCGACAGTTTCATTAGCCTGAGGTGATAAAGAGTAGTTTTATGTGTGCCACCATAAATTCTTCCAAAAAAATTCCAATAGTCTCATTTAAGAAATGAGTTCCTCGATCACTTGTCAGACTCAAAGGGCATACATACCTGCTAATGACATTTTCCCAAAGGATCCTTATTTTTTTCATTGTGGAGCAATCTTTTATAGGTGCACCCTCTTCTCATATTGTTAAGTAATCAATACATGTGATGTTGTAACACGCTCCAATCCTATGCGCAGATGGTGCAATAGGCCACACAAAATCAATTACCAATTTTTCAAAAGGTTTTACACTTACTATAAGTGTCAAAGGCATTTCATCTCTATTTCTAGGATTTCCAATTCTTTGGTAGTGATCACGTGCTTTTATAAAATCCTTGGTATCTTTGTACAATGTCTCCCATCAAAGACCAGCTACAAGGATCATGTGCACAGTTGTATATCCTACATAATGGCCTCATTTTATTCCTCCATGAGCCTCTTCCATAATGGCTTCACGATCATGCTCTAGCACACGTCTACACAAGACCTCATCTCTGGACATTTTATACAGGTCTCCTTGAATGATTTGATTTGCACAACACGTATAACAAGTTGCTTCTTCTACAAGGTCTTCATTCCTTCTAGCATGAGTCCAGTGTGCCAAAATACTTCTATGTCCTCCAAATCTGATGGTGCATGATTCAACCTAAACAATTGTGCATCAGTCATAGTGTCTTCAATACTTTACCCATCCTCTCCAGAATTGATCCATGATAAGTGGTCAGGTCCCAAGTTTCTCTTACCTGGCTTGACTATAACAGTAAAATCAAATTCTTGAAAATGGAGTATCCACCGGCAGATGCGCCCTTGCAAAATAGGTTTGTTGACCAAGTAATTTAATGTCATATGATCTATATAGAAAATTAACGGTGTCTCCAATAAATATTGTCAAAATTTATGAAGTGCGTAGATTATATATAATGCCTCGCACTCTATGGTTTTGTAATTCTAATATGTTAGTGTCAACTTCCTACTTGCAAAGCATACGGGATGATCCACTTTACCCTCTCCTGGTTGCAACAAGAATATGCCAATAGGCATGTCACAAGCATCAACATCTACATGAAATTTCAAAAATCAATCTCAAATTATCACATTGATCTTTTACTAATCCATATATGGTCAAGTCGTATAGATAAACCTGTAAAAACTTATGGATAAATTCATGAAATGCCTGCACAACAATGTGTGAGAACATTGTTGGTTCATTATTCAATCCAAAGGGAATAACAATATATGTAAAACTTCCCCACTCAGTGGTGAAGGTGGTATTCTCCTAATACTCCCGCGCAATGCACACTTAGTGGTACCATAAAATTCCATCAGTAAAAGAATAAATTTCATGCCCAACAAATCCTTCAAGGACTTCCTCTATGAATGGCATAGGAAAAGGATCTATGATACATGAGGCATTGGGTTCCTTGTAATCAACACATATCTTGATCTGGCCATCCTTTTTTATGTTAATAACCATGGGGCTTGCCCACTTAGATTCCTCAATTGGTTCAATGATCCCAGACTTAAGCATTTTATCAATCTATTCTTTTACCTTCATGCAAGTTTAGGTTCATCCTGTAAGGCCTCTTCTGAACCAGATGCGTGCCTTCTTTCATCTTAATATTCATTTCTCCCAATGAGGGATGCACACCTTTCAACTCATGGTAACCTAGTGGAAATAAATCTTGGAAGTCGCATAAAAATTCAATGATATTGTCAACCTCTTGTTCTGACTAGTAATCTCCAATGATAGCCTCATTAGTGTAATATTAACCTTTTTAGTTTTCATTGGAACATGGTATGCGTGTGCCCTTTAATCAAAAAAAATCCATCACCTCACGTGCACCTTTGGTATGGGTAATATCTAGGTTCTCTACTACTTCATCATTAATGAGGTATACCATTTTCCCTTTTTCCTTCTCTCTCCATGCACGCCCTAACTGGATTTCTTCTGGTTCCACCGCATCCTCACGTGCCTCAATTCTAGGATCTCTCAAGAGTTGAATTACAAGTTATTCCACTTTTATGTTATATCCCAATGTGATGCACTACATAATCTGTAGGGCCTCATGTATAGGTGGTTTGTTAGAAAAATAATCAAAGGTGTGTTATCCCAATTTTGAGTTTATTGAGAAAATGGAGATAACCAATCAAAAAAATTATTGATGAATCCAGTTTGAGACTTTTTCATCCAAAACATTGTCTTTGAAAATGTCTAAATAAAATATTTGTATCGGATTTCGAGAATCCCTTAGCATTTAAATTACAACATATAACATGGTCCTTGCTTCCCGATTCCAAAGTCTAATTTATACTCTGTCGTCGGGTTTCAGGATCTGATCACATAAAACAAAGTATACCTGAAACACAAGGGATATGTCCCTTGTTTCCCGATCCCAGAGTCTGACTTGAACCATGTTGTCAGGTTTTAGGACCCAATTACATCAGAACATCTCTCCAGCGAAACACATAAAATATGTCTAATGTTTTCCAAACCCGAAACCCGACATGATAAAAACCTCTTTATATCAAGTTTTCAGGACCCAACTGCATGGTGACATATATGATCAATCTCCCAATTCTGAAGGCAATGCATTTAATGTCTAGTTGGAGGCAGGTAGGCACACGTGTCGGCTTAGGTGTATTTAATGCTAGGTTTTTATAAATAGGGGAATTTTCCACATCTTTTGTACCTTGTATTCCTTCCACCATTCAGATTTTCTACCTGCTTGCACACCTCCAAATCTCGACTCATGTTTTTCTTAGCATTTTCATCAATTTTTGTAATGATTAAAGCATTTTTTAATCTTGAGGTGTGTGAATCTTCTTCTAGGTCATCTTTTGGTTCTTATTAGGTGGTACCCTGGTTTACATTTTGATGAAATATGTCTTTTCCCATTTTCCCTTTATGTTTTCATTTTCTTCCTCACCAGTTAGTTATTTTTGAATATCAATCAGAAGCGTGAATCTTTTTTACTTTTATGGGCTTCAAATTTTGAAGGATTGGAGACAAGGATCAAGGTTTTATGCCTAAAAATGTATAATCAGGTTTTACACATACCTATGCAAGTGGGTTCCCCGATCAAGCAATTCAAACTTTTATAGTTTCTCGATGGCCTCAAGTTTTTGTAGTGTGTCGAACTTTTGCAGTTTCTGAGCAAGACCAAACTTCCATAGTATATCATATTTTCTGAGTTGCAAAACAACATCCAAACCCTGACCAGTGTATCACATTTTTCTCAGGTGTTTGATAGGGCCATCTTCCCGACTTAGTTTTGCAGAATTTTAGACTTGTTGAGCAGGGTGCAAAACCTGATTCTCTTCCAAGAAGATTTGTGGAAAGTTCCTCATGTTTGATTAGGGAAAAAGAAAGGGTAAGAAGGAAGGAACTAAAGAAATGAAGTACAAGTATTATGGTGTTGTGGCTTCTTCTATAATTGATTTAAATTTTGATATTCAGGATACAGAGTTGGGAAATGTATACAAGAAAAAAATTTGGGGAAGAGTTCAAAGTTCCTCACAAACTTCATGGATGCAATCTCTTTGTGCAAGTGGATTATCATTGGCACTGGCTTTTCCCGTTTCTACTCATTATCCCAAATTTATTCTTACATGCACTAGTAATTATGATTTGAACACAAGATCAGTGCGAAGTCAAGTGAGATAAGTAGTAATCAAATTGGATACTGGTTGTTTTGATAAACTCCTCAAACTTCCCAATTTTGAGGAATATGTTGACACAAATCCCCAATTGGCACAACATGCATGGGATAGTGACTTAGAAAATTGTATAAAGCATGTGAATAAGAAGTTCATGATTAAACCTAAGCTTGTTATATCTAGGTTTACAAAAATTCTTCCCAATAGTGACTTCAGTTTAGAAATCAGTGATATTATTTTGCTCCTTAGCAAGATATTTGGGCTCCCGAAAGCTAAGGAATTTCATGGAAGGATGTATCAGCTCATCACCATTAAAAAAATAATGAGTAGTATCTTGACTGGGGAACCTTCATTACTGATATCATTGTAACTAAAATGAAATCGGTCCTCTCCACAGACAAGTTTTACATGATGTCCTATATTACTTATGCCACCACCGGAATGAGGAATTATAATGGCTTGGATACAAAGGGTGATAATTAAACTGACCACATTTATAAGTTTTATCCCCAGTTATCTTTGAAAGGAATCGTGGAACATTTTAGAAGAGTTAATGACGCCTTCATCTTTGAGATTATCTGTAGACAGGATCTTGATCTTACAAAGTGAAGAGTCTTGGATGCTGCATGGAATGAAGTATCGAAGTAGGGTTGCATATTTGTTCAATTCAAAAAATTTACATACTTGCAGGTTGTCATATTTCAGGAAACACCAATGTGTCTTCCTATATATCTGAGTGATAAATTGATTCTCATGGAATTGGTTCGACAACTCTTATAATTTCACAAGTTTCAACAAAGAAAACATAAGGTCGTTGTTTCATTTCCTATATCAATTGGGAGATATACGTGCTCCTCTGCAATCAAATCCAAAAGTTTGGTCTATGAGTTATACAATAAGATTAAGAAGACTATGAAGTCGAGGCCAGACTTTAATTTTTGAGTCATTCTTAAGGCTCAAAGAACGTTACAACTTCGTATTCCAGACCTCGAGGAAATTTGGATTGATCTCAGGGAGAAGGTTGCAATCAGAAGAAAGGACAATAACAGGTTGAATTTTTATAAGATAATGATGTTGAATATTGTTGAGGTCCTCGAAGATGCGGTTAATAATGTAGCATTGTAGAAACTATAAATGAACAAATTGATGGTGACAATGCCAGATTTATAGAAATCGATTGGTCAGCCAAGGAAATAACATCTATACAAGAGATAGCCTATCAAACCCTCATCCAAACAAAGGCATGGTTATATCCATGGGATATGTAGCTCAAGGAATCCAACTTCCCAATGCTACATGTCACATCATCATCTGATATGGGCCCCTTAAATGGAGAAAATGATAAAGGTGCAAGCCCACCTAAAAGATTAAAATTTAAGTTTGTTCATGGTGGGGGTAAATCTCAACCTATTTCATCAGTTGTGGTTTTTGGTTCTCCTTCTCCATCAATCAACAAGGAAGTTCCATTGAGTATTGTAGTAGATCAGTATGTGGCCTCTTCCACTCTTGACACCTCCTACATACATGTGGTCAATCAGCAATCATAGGTGCTCTCTCCCATTTCCTTACATCCTCACCTCCTTTCCTCTCCTCCTCATTTTCTTTCATATCCTCCTCATTTTATCCTCTCACCTCCATTTCCATCATCACCACTTGTGTCTTCCATGGCAAGTGTGTTCTCATCCTTATCCCCTCTTTTGAGTGGAGTGGGATTGACTTTGGAATTACAAGTTTCTTCTGGGATCCTAGTCTTCATTCCCATTTCTCCTCCAATGTCTTCCTCCATTGTTACCGCCATTCTCTCCACTCCTCCATATGTGGTCGCTACTTTTCCTACTCCTCCAACTTCCTAAGAAATGATCTCAGTGCCTCTCTTAGAGGCACCTTCTTCTTCAGCTCCCTCATGGTTGGCTAGTTAGACTCCAAAGAAGAGGAGAGTATTGATTCCTCCTTGGGATTTCTATTTCAGTTCATTGGATCCAAAACCTTCTTGATCAACCAAGAAAACCAAGACCATTTCAAAGATCTCATTTGACGCATACGGTCAGAAATTTGTAGAGATTTATATACCCGTTGCAGAAAAAACCAAAGAATATATTACAATTGCGGAATATCAAACTACAAGGGTTGATCTTGAGAAGGTTACCACTGAAGGTGCTTAACAAGATGCTCAGAGTGTTGTAGATGTTCTTTGCAAGAAGCTTAAGGAGACTAAGGTCTCATGATATGAATTGAAGGATAAAGTTAAACAATTGATGGAGGTGATACTCAAACTTTCCAAGCCTTCTCAGATTCAGATAACATCTCCTACGCCTACTCTCATTCATTTTGATTTCTCATCAATACCTAGGATGGAAATTTTTTATGAGAAGGGTAGGGTTGTTGATGAATGGATTCAGCATCTTCTTGTTCAAGGGGAAAAAATTATTAATGATACAGTGATTTCCTTCAATGCTCTAGGACAGGAAAAGAAATATTTTGATAGGCTAAGTGATGAAATCCTTGAAGAAATTGGGAATTAAGATCTGACTTGGGAAGCTCTCGGTGAGCTTAAAAAGGTTTATTCAGATATCCTAATTAAGGAAGGAATAGTTCTAGATGCAGACAAGCACTTCAAGTTTTGTAAAGCAATTGAACTTCGAGTCAAAATCCTTAATGAGGCTTGCAACAAACTAAGGCAATCAAGAGATGAACGGATGGATGCTATCAATGATATCTATGAAGAATTATCAAATATCTTCAAAAAAATTCTATATGATGGCCTAAATATTCTACTTTCACATGATCTATATAAGTCATTTCAAGAGTTAGCTGAGAAGAATTTGCAGTAGGGGGAAATTTTGGTTTGGAAGCCATTAACTAGCTAATTCTCTGCGAGAATGTTCTGAATAACTTGGCTAAGTGTATTAAGAAGTACCCAGAGATTTTGGGGATTGTTAGTAACACTCATGAAACTTGTGAGATTCTGAATTTCTACTCTTATGGACTAAATGAGGGGGAACCTCAAGAGATGATCCAAAAAATTTAGGAATTTCGTACTAAACAAGCCAAAATGACAGAGGATTAAGACAAGTTAAAATGATGGGCTTATCATGTCATTTTTATTATTCATATTACATGTCTTTTTCAATATTGTTTCGACATCCTATAAACTTTCAAAAATTATTTAGGTCCCTGTGTGAGAATCATTCAAATGAACTCATTACTCATATTTACTATATTTAGTATGTTGTTTCTGTTGGGGTTAGACACAAACCAGTGTTGTACATATCTATAATCAATTGAATCATACAAGCACTAAACACAAAAATTAAACCAAAAGAAAAATACACAGGATATAACGTGGTTTACCCAGTGTGGGCTATGTCCACCAAGAAAAAACCAATCTATTATTCTTTACTTTAAAGAGAAAATACAATGAAGGTTTGCAATCTTCCACACATCTCCCAGATGTACAGTAATTTTTCTCACAAGCATCTCTCATCTCTCTCCAAGAATATCTTCTTACAATTATCTCTAATAATACCTTCTAACCCTAGCTTTCTAGCTTATAAGCATATACAAACATTAGGGCAACTTAGCTATGCATTTACAACCATATGATCACCTTTATAAGCAAGGGTCGGATCTAATCCTAAGTTTGAAATAAAAATATTAACACATAGGTAACCAATGTCACTTACCCAACCTATGTCGGTTGCTCCCAGGTGACCAATGTTAGTTACCCAATGGATGTTGGTTACTGTGTAAACTTGCAAGTTTGTTAAACATGTTATTTGTGAAGTCATTTAGCTCCATAACTCAACAATCTCCCACTTGGAGATAAATTTTTGCACTATACCATACAACTTCATCCTTGGATCCTTTACTTGGCATGTTTCTTCCTCTTCAAGCCTCAAACTTGAAGACTAGTAGAAGTGGAGTGAAACTCCAACTTCTCCTTTTCTAATGACTTCATTAGCATATCCGCAAGGTTCTCATTTATATGATTTTTCTCTAGTTTCAGCTACCCATCCTCCAACACCTGTCATATGAAGTGATATATCAACTAAATGTGTTTCATTCTTGAATGAAATGTTGAGTTATTTTCCAGATGAATCACACTTTGACTATCACTATCCAATCTACAATCCTCATGCTCCTTTCATAACTCTTCCATGAACCTGCTCATCCATATCATCTCTTTACTAGCCTTTGTAGCTACAACATATTCGTCCTCCATAGTAGACAAGGCCACAACCTTTTGCAATCTCGAAATCAAGCTAATTTTCATCCCACCTACTGTGAATACATATCTAGTGGTGTTTCTCCTACCATCCAAATATCTAGCTGTATTTTAATCAACATATCTACATAAAGAAGTATTTGAACCTCCATAGCATAAATGCATGTCAGATGTCCATCTCAAATATCTAAGTATCCATTGGATAGTTTTCTAATGTTCTTTACTTGGATTGGTCGTAAATCTGCTCACAACTCCCACTTCCTGTGTAATGTCTAGTTTGGTACAAACCATAGCATACATAAGACTTCCAACTGCTGAAGCTTATGGAACCCATGCCATGTACTTGATCTCCTCATGTGTTGTAGGACATTGATCTTTGCTTAATTTTAAGTGTCCAGCCATGACACTTAATTTTAAGTGTCCAGCCATGACAGGTTTTGAATTCTACAATTTAAACCTTTCCAACATATTATTTATATAATCCTCTTGAGACAAATACAATCTCATGTTCTTCATGTCTCTATGAATTTGCAGGTCAAGGATTTTCTTTGCAGCACCTAAACCCTTCATTGTAAATGTATGAGCTAAATTTTCTTTAAGCTCAATAATGTCCTGCATACTAGATCCTGCAATTAGCATATCATCTACATACAGTAACAAAATAATATAGCTTCCATTTTCAAGCTTTTTCAAACAAACACAATGGTCAATTTCACATCTCATATAACCATGCTCATGCATAAAACTATTAAACCAAATATACCATTGCCTTGGGGCTTTCTTGAGCCCATACAAGCTCTTTTTCAGCCTGCACACAAGTTTCTCCTTACCCTTGACTTCATATCTAAGAAGTTGTTGCATATATATCTCTTCATCCAAATCACTATGAAGGAAATCTGTCTTACTATCAAGTTTTTCTAAGTGCAAATATTCTACTACAATTAAACTCAAAACAATATGAATGGAAGTCATTTTTACTATAGGAGAAAAAATATCACCAAAATCAATACTTGCTTTTTGTGCAAACCCTTTTACCACAAGCCTTTCCTTGTATATTTTTTGTCCACCTTCTTCCTCCTTGATCTTGTAAACCCATTTATTCTGCAATGTTCTCTTACCTGCTGGTAACTTACCTAACTCCCGTGTCTGATTTTTCTCCAAGGATTCCATCTCATCATCCATGTCATGCTCCCTTTTCTTATGGGTTTCATCATGCATTGTTTCTTCAAAAAATTTGGGCTCACCACTATCAATCAATAATAGATAAAATAAGGAAAGTGTAAATATTTCTAGAGATCTACTTACCCATTGTGATATTCTCACAGAAATATAGGGTTCTAGAGGCTCATTTTTTACATCTTGTATATTTGTATCAACCTTTGACAGTGACCGAAGGTGGTAATCTGTAGCCGACGTCAGTCCAGGCGACCAACATCGGTCCTGCTCTTCTACTACCAATGTCAATTCTAGTTGCTGATGCCGGTCTTTTGGCTCCTGACACCGGTTGCCCTCACCGACATTGGTACCTGTAGATGTCTGTTTTAAATACGAGAATGCATTTTCTTACAAAAACTCTTCCATTGATTCATCCTTGGGTATCAAAATTTTATCCATGTACATTCTCTTTTCATTCCACTCAATTTCATGACTCCTAATAATATTAGAATCATATAAATCCCAAAAATAGAATCTGAAATCACCAGAGCCATAGCCAATAAAAGTGTATCTCTTGGATTTAGCATCCAACTTTTTCCTATTTTCTTTATCAACATGTACAAAAGCTTCTGAACCAAATACTCTAAGAAAATAAATATCTACCTCTTTTTTCAGTCAAATCTTTTTATGATATTCCACCATCCAATGCACTTGAAGGCCCATGGTTGATTAAATATACCGTCGTATCTACTACTTCTACCCAAAACTGCAAAGGTAATCCAGCATGTATCCTCATGTTTCTTGCACATTCCATGATGGTTATGTTCATTCTTATAGCCACACCATTCTCCTGTGGTATTCTAGGAACCATTCTTTCTCTATGTATTCCATTCACTGAACAATAATCATTGAAAACCTTGTTGCAGTACTCACCACCATTGTCAAATCTAAGGCATTTTAACTTTAAATTGGATTCATTTTCCACAAGGGATTTCAATATTTTAAAAGTATCAAAAACATCATATTTATACTTTATACAATAAACCCATACCTTTCTTGTGGAATCATCAATGAAAGTCACATAATATTGGGATCCTCCATGAGAAGCTACCTGGAATGATCCCCACACATCTGAGTGCACAAGCTCCAATTTTTTATCCTTCTTTTTTGCCCCAACTTTAAGAAATCTCATTTTATTTTTCTTTCCAAATGTGCAATGCTCACAGAAATCAAGATCTACATTTTTTAAATTTGATAACTTACCCTTTACCTTTAATATTTGCATTCCATTTTTACTCATATGGCCTAGCCGATTATGCCACATGCTTGCATCTGAATTTGAAGTAGATTGAACAGAAAAGGAATTAGTAATACATGTAGACAAATACAATGGGGTAAGTGCACCAATTTGGGGGGGAAAAAAGTGGACAAAACCCCGAAAATGAGCTAAACGTGATCGCATTTTACAATAACGTGATCGCATTATGTTTTCCTAGGCTTGGGAATTCATGAACCTATAATGCATATGCATTTATATGAACAAAAAACGCTTACACATTTTTCTCTATATGAAGTATAAGATTTATTTTATTATTCCTTTATACTTTTAGTTTTTTATTAGATAAGGTAAAAACATGGATCAGCTCCTAGGGGCCTTACAAAAGGATGAACAAAAACCAACAAGCATGAAAGAAACAGAAAATTCTACGAAAGGAGTTAAACATGCTTAACTCTTACAATGAAGATCGGGAATTTAAACCAAAGAGAGTAAAATAGAAAAAAATAAAACTTGCTCCAAAACTTCAAAATTACAGAAGTTCACCAAAAGTCTGCCAATAGTCCAGAAAACCCAGCTAATTTTTAGGAGATCCTTCACTTCTACCATCATGACTTCCTTTGATCTCGGCACCCTCAGCGTCCTTGACATTTATATCTTCCTCCTGCTCATCCTTGAAACTACTGATGCACAAATTGAAATTCCTCCTTTTAGTGCCTTCCTCCATCCCTTTCAACCTATCACTCAACTTTTTGACCTGGTACTCCAGCTCCAGAACCTTCTGTTTGGACTTCACCTAAGTAGAGACAATTTTCTTTTAAGCATTAATGACATCCAACATAGTTTCCCTTTGACCAACATTGGTTTACTCCATCACATAAAGCACACCCTCTAAGTACTTAACCTTTCTACTCAAATCCTTGAAACCCTTAAAATTACCATCCCAATTCCTCTTTCTTGAGGTTCTCGCTTCCCCACGACCTTCCTCACTCTTCTCTTTACTAGAATCCTCCCCCACATTTTTGCATTTCCCATCCTTCATCTTAGTAAGGCATTCCGTAAGAGTGAGGTCATCCTCTTCCACCTTATCTTTCAAATAAGAATTCAGAATAGGTTTCCCATTTTCAAATAGCAGAAGGATGAGCCCTTCATGCAAAGGCATCTCTGCCTTCTCCTTCCGGAAATCCATCAAAGAATTTGTCAAAGACATAAATAGAAAGAAAGGGATGCTCACCATGACCTTATGGTGAAACATATTCAGAAGGGCCATATGGTGGGTTTATATTTTTTGATATTTTCCTTCCAGAGTTATATACTTCATGATTTTAAGGAAAACATCTCTCCATATTCCCGAGATACACAACCTGTAAATACCATCAGTAAAGAAAGAGCACCTTTCCTTACCCATGAAGAACAACTCAATTTCATGTTCTCTGCGGGTTATGTCATTAAAATTTTTGAGCCCATCCATTTTCATATTCGTTGTAAGGGAAATGGTGTACTCAGAAACCTCAATTTCCATACCTCTAACCTCAAACTTTCCCTCTTTCCAAGCTTTGCCAAAAATCCTTTGATAGGAAGGGATCGTGACCATGTAATTTGGTGATGAAATTATTGAAACCCCCAATCTTAAGCTTGTTCCACAAATGTTGATTAAAGGCTTTAATGTTCTGGATAGTAGGTTCAACTCTGGTTCTATCACCACCCATCTTCATGAAACCAAACTTCCCATGTTTGCTAACACTTCTCAATATCAGACCCCCTTTCACACTAACAGAAACTAAGGAATACAATTTATTAAGTTGTCATAGCTCGGAGCTCACTCATGCCAACATCATCAAACTTAGTGCCCTCTATCTCTAATAATGGTTTCATTAATGTCCATGGGTAATTCATCTTCTTTACACTAGATCTTATAATCATTACTAATGGCTCTGTAATTAGCCATCTTATCTGCATACTTGTTCCCTTGACACAAAGTATGATTATAAGAAACCCTTACAAAATATTTTAAAGTTTCCTTAACATCGTTGAGGATATTTATTATGGGCCAATCAATGGAACCCTGATTATTAAGGGCATTAATAATGATGAGAGATTCACCTTCAATCTGGATGTCCTTGAAACCTTTTTCTTTAGCAAACAAAACCCCCCAAAGAAGAGCTCTAGCTTCCACCATATTGGTTATTTGCTGACCTAACGGACCCACATAAGCAAACAACCAATCTCCTTCATTGTTTCTTATAATTCCCCCTCCCCCAGCAAGACCTGAATTCCCTTTTGACGCCCCATTGAAATTTAACTTAACAACATTTTCCACAAGCCTTATCCAACTGGAATTATTTTTTGGTTTGTGTAATTCCACCGATCCAAGGGTAAACTTATCAAGAACTTTCTACTCTCTTTTCGGGCAGGGTTTCTTGGCTTTGACTTTAAAGAGTTTGATGTTTTCCTTAATGGCAGCCAAAAAAATTCTTCTAACTTTCAAGAGAAGAGCTTCCTGATCTCGGAAGATACAATCATTTCTAGCCTTCTGTAATCCCCAAAAAATATGAGGATTTTTCTTCTAACTTTACACTTTTATTATTTCTTATACTTTAAATTTATTTTACTAACTATAATAAATTAGGGTCACTTTGCACTTGATGGAAGTGGTCTCATATTTCTGACAGTGATAATCTAGAAAATAGTTTTTCAAAATCTAATCTGGTCAGTACTTACTCATTTTCAGCATTTCAGCAATGACCTAAAACTTTCAAGCCATATATATTGTAGTTTGTCTTTTTTGTGAAAACATATAGTCATTTTGTAGGTTTTCTGACCTTCTGGATTGGATTTTGCCCCTACCACAACTTGAATTGGTAGTCATTTTGAAATTTGGGCCATAATTCAATTTAGTGACCATGAATTAGCTCTATAATGCTTGTCTATTTCTTACTAAAATGAGATCCTTACTAAAATAATCTTTAGGGTTTAGGGTTTAGTATTTAGAATTTAAGGTTTAGGTTTTAGGGATTTGGTGTTTAGGGTTTAAGGTTTAGGTTTTAGGGGTAAATATTTAGGGTTTGTGTTTTAGGATTTAGGGTTTAGGGCTTAGGGTTCAGGGAATAGGGTTTAGGGTTTAGGGTTTAGGGCTAAGGGTTTAGGGTTTGGGATTTAATGTTTAGATTTTAGGGTTTATGTTTTTTGGCTCACAGTTCGGGGTTTATGGTTTAGGGTTTAGGGTTAAGAGCTCATGGTTCAGGGTTTAGGGTTTATGGCTCATGGTTTAGGGCTTAGGTTTTAGGGCTCAGTGTTGAGTGTTTAGGGGTTAGCGTTGAGGTTTTAGGGCTCGTGGTTTAGGGTTTAGGGTTTAGGGCTCAGGGTTCAGAGTTTAGGTTTCATAGTTTAAGGTTTAGGGTTTAGTGTTTAGAATTTAACATTTAGGGTTTAGGGTTTAGGGTTTAAGGTTTAGGTTTTAGGGCTCAATATTTAGGTTTTAGTTTTTATGGTTTAGGGTTTAGGGCTCAGGGCTTAGGTTTAAGGGTTTAGGGTTTAGGATTTAGTGTGTATGGTTTAGGTTTTAGGTTTTTTGGCTCAAGGTTTGAGGTTTAGGGCTTAGGGTTTAGGGTTCAAATCTCATGGTTTAGGGCTTAGGTTTTAGGGATTAGAGTTAAGGGTTTAGGTGTTAGGGTTCAAGGCTTAAGGTTCAAGGTTTAGGGCTCAAGGTTTAGGGTTTAGGGTTTAGGGTTTCAGGCTCAGGATTCAGGGTTTAGGTTTTATAGTTTAGGGTTTAGGTTTTAGTGTTTAGAATTTAAGGTTTAGGGTTTATGGTTTAAATTTTAGGTTTTAGGATATTTAAGGTTTGAGTATTATGGTTTATGGTTTAGGGCTCAAGGTTTAGGGTTTAGGGTTTAGGGTTTAGGGCTCAGGGTTAAAGAAATAGTATCCAATTAACAAGCTATCCTTCTTTTAGCACGCATCGCATGGGAAATATTTCACTCAGTTAATGTTTTTGTCCTTGACCCATTCTTAATTAGTAATTGAACAGAGAGTATTCAACTAAAAAGGGTTCATTGAATTTGTAAGGGGGTATGAACATGCAAAGAGAGTCATCAGACAATTTAAATAATGTCTTTCATCTGATGATATTTTCAAGGAGGGGAATGTTCAAATATTCCCGAGAATGTCCAAGCGCTTCCACAAACCCCACGAGTCTCGATCCTTGGATAACAAGGTGAAGGATGTTCGTTACTTTGGGCTTCCATTTATAATGGGATTAGAGAATATTTGTAAATGCAGGTTAATGACCTATAACATCTATATGAAGTTCAAGTTGCTGTTTGAGAAATCACATCACCCCTTCACTAGTAGTTGATGACACCCTAGCTTTAAGTTGCTTAGAATTTAACATTTAGGGTTTAGGGTTTAGGGTTCAAATCTCATGGTTTAGGGCTTAGGGTTTAGGGTTTAGGTTTTAGTGTTTAGAATTTAACATTTAGGGTTTAGGGTTTAGGTTTTATAGTTTAGGGTTTAGGTTTTAGTGTTTAGAATTTAACATTTAGGGTTTAGGGTTTAGGGTTCAAATCTCATGGTTTAGGGCTTAGGGTTTAGGGTTTCAGGCTCAGGATTCAGGGTTTAGGTTTATGGTTTAGGGCTCAAGGTTTAGGGTTTAGGTTTTAGTGTTTAGAATTTAACATTTAGGGTTTAGGGTTTCAGGCTCAGGATTCAGGGTTTAGGTTTTAGTGTTTAGAATTTAACATTTAGGGTTTAGGTTTTAGTGTTTAGAATTTAACATTTAGGGTTTAGGGTTTAAGGTTTAGGTTTTAGGGCTCAAGGTTTAGGGTTAGGGTTTAAGGCTCATCGTTAAGGATTTAAGGTTTAGGGTTTAGGGTTTCAGGCTCAGGATTCAGGGTTTAGGTTTTATAGTTTAGGGTTTAGGTTTTAGTGTTTAGAATTTAACATTTAGGGTTTAGGGTTTATGGTTTAGGGTTTAGGTTTAGGGTTTAGGTTTTATAGTTTAGGGTTTAGGTTTTAGTGTTTAGAATTTAACATTTAGGGTTTAGGTTTTAGTGTTTAGAATTTAACATTTAGGGTTTAGGGTTCAAATCTCATGGTTTAGGGCTTAGGGTTTAGGGTTTAGGTTTTAGTGTTTAGAATTTAACATTTAGGGTTTAGGGTTTCAGGCTCAGGATTCAGGGTTTAGGTTTTATAGTTTAGGGTTTAGGGTTTCAGGCTCAGGATTCAGGGTTTAGGTTTATGGTTTAGGGCTCAAGGTTTAGGGTTTAGGGTTAGGGTTTAGGGTTAGGGTTTAGGGTTCAAATCTCATGGTTTAGGGCTTAGGGTTTAGGGTTAGGGTTTAAGGCTCATCGTTAAGGATTTAAGGTTTAGGGTTTAGGGTTTTAGGGTTCTAGGTTTAGGGTTATGGTTTAGGATTTAGGGTTTAGGGTTTAAGTTTAAGTGTTTATGGTTAGGTTTTACGGATCGAGGTTAAGGAT
Organism: Taxus chinensis; assembly: GCA_019776745.2. NCBI lineage: Eukaryota > Viridiplantae > Streptophyta > Pinopsida > Cupressales > Taxaceae > Taxus > Taxus chinensis. Next base: position 630,559,154 of record CM034148.1, read on the forward strand.
TTAGGGTTTAGGGTTTAGGGTCAAGGATTTAGTGTTTAGGAATTATGGTTTATGGTTTACGATTAAAGTTTTAGGGTTTATGGTTTAGGATTTAGGGTTTAGGATTTAATATTTAGGGCTTAAGGTTTAGGGTTTAGGGTTTAGGGTTTAGGGTATATGGTCTAGGGTTTATGGTTTATATTTTAGGGCTCAGGGATAAGGGTGCAGGGTTCAAGGCTTAGGTTTTAGGGTTTAGGGTTTAGGGTTTGGTGTTTAAGGTTTAGGGTTTAGGGGTCAGGGTTTAGGGTTTATGATTTATTTTTTATGGTTCAGGGTTTAGCATTTAGGGCTCATGGTTCATGGTTTAGGGTTTAGGGATCAGGGCTTAGGGCTTAAGGCTCAGGGTTTAGGGCTCACGGGTAAGGGTTGAATGTTTAAGGTTTAGGTTTTAGGGTTTAGGGTTTAGGGTCTAAGGATCATGGTCCATGGTTTAGGGTTTAGGGTTTAGGGCTCAAGGTTTACAGTTTAGGGTTTAGGTTTATCACGTAGGGTTTAGGGTTTCGATTGTATAAGTTAAACGCTAAAAGTTTTAAGTTAAATCCTGAAATCCTGAAAATTACCTATGTAGTGACCAGATTATACTATTAAAAACTATCTCCTAAACTGTGGCTCATGGAGTTGTGAGACTAATTCCATAAGGTGCAGAGTGACCCTAATTTCTTATATTTACATAAATGAATTTAAAGTATAAGAAATAATAAAATATAAATAATAATAAATGAAAAACTTATACTTAATGCGCACGTATTTTGTGTTTTCTCTTTTTCCAAGCCATGCCTCAAGGCTTGAAATCCAATTTGGATCCCCAAGCCAGAGGCATGGACCTGCACAAACACATCAAATGATGTGTTTTTGTAGGAAAATGTAAAAATGCCACTTCCTCCATGATAAATTAAAATAAAACAATCGATTCGTTTTAAAAAATTATACCACGACATAGAGCAGAGTTTCTTCTTTCTAAAAATATAATTTTTCAAATTTTCTGACTAAATAAGGTTTCCATATTATTTATTTTCTAACTATGCCTTTTTATAGCTATTTTTTGAAGTTTAAATATGTCTATCTTTCATCGTGTATCTTTTTTTTGGGTCATCGAAATTGGAAAAAAAATATACTAACACAAACTAGGCCTAATTCTATGCATATTCAAAAACAAAAAATCTAATTTTTGATTTTTTTTAGGTAGTTAGGCAGGGCACGGTCAGAGCTCCGTTATTTTTCAAAACATAAAATTTTTGTACTAGAAAAATCATAAAAAATAAATACTTGCTAAAAATATCTTTAAAAAAATATAGCACAAACTAGATGCCCCTAGCTATCTTTCTACCAAAGGGTTTTCAAAACTACTAAATAGTGCTCAAAAAATGGTGGGGGGCACGAAAGTCACTCTGTTATGTTTTTTAATAAAAATAGGAGCACTTGTTGGTATTTTAGTTATTTGACCCACTTAAACTTATCCATTTTTAATAAAATTTAGTAGCTTAGAAACTAGACTAAAAATTCTACGATTCATGTTTATACAACATCTTCCAATTTTGAGTGTAACCATTTTTAAAAACTTAGACAAGTTGAAATTTTTTATTTTTCAAAAAAATGCTTCCACTTAAGACCCCCTTTTGGCCCCCCAAATTGGTGCACTTACCCAATGTTCCTACCTTCTTGCCTCTTGCCACAACAAGAGCTCCCTTAGTAACTTTCCAAGAGTCTGTTGTGAATGTAACCATTCAACCAGCTTCACCTAGTTTTCCTACAGAAATTAGATTTCTTTGGAGGCTTGGCACATGCCTCACATCTTTCAATATCCATGCATTTGCATTTTTCAATTTTAAATGAAATTCCCCTTTACTAGTAATATTGCATGGTTCATCATCTCCTAAATAAACATGCCTAAAATTACCCTAGACATAATTTCTGAAATAACCCTTATTAGGGGTAGTATGGAAAGAAGCTCCTGAATCTAAAACCCATGATTCTATTTTATTATCCAAGGATAGAATAAGGGCATCTTACATTACCTCAGTTGCGACATTTTCCTCTTTACCTTTTTCTGGTATATTCTCTTTGTTTTCCTTGAGCAAACAATCCTTCTTTGTTTTTCCTTTATTTCCACAGTTATAACAGGGTATTCCTCTACCTCTAGATTTATATCTACCATTCTTAGACTTTGATTTCCCATTATTCTTGCTCTTGGATCTCTCCTTCTGCCTTCACCTGCTTTCTACATTTAAATCATTTCCAGATGATGACTCTCCTATACTTTTCTTGCGTATTTCTTCATTCATGATTATACTAACCACATCATCAAAATTCAAAATATTAGTAGGAGATGTTGTATTACTAATGGCCATTACCAGGTTATCCAAAAAATATGGCAAAGCACATAAGAATAAAGTGCTTTCACTTCATTGTCAAATGAAATATTAACCGATTTTAATTGATTTACAATGGAATGGAAATCATTCAAATGTTTTGATACAGATCCACCTTCTTGTATTCTAGAATTAAATATTTTTTTCATCAAATAAACTTTATTTTAAGCACTTGGTTTTTCATATAAATTAGCTAAATATTTCATCAAATCTACTGTGGTTGTTGCTTCAATAATATAAGAAGCTACATATGCTATCAGGCTCAATATTATAGATCCAAAATCCTTTCTATCAAGAATATTCAGTTCTTCATCGGTCATCATTGTAGGCTTTGCACTCACATTCAATGGTAAGTATAAATCTTTCTAATACAGATAATATTCCACCTACATCTTCCATAATTGATAATTACAGCTATCAAATTTCTCAACTTTGTATTTGTTATCTTTTACCATTGATATAGCTCACACTCAATCAGAAATCCCTCTATGAGTAAATTTGTCAACACACAAAACCCTCAAACAAAAAATCTCTGATACCAATTGTTGGGGTTAGACACACACCAGTGTTGTACATATCTATAATCAATTGAAGCATACAAGAAATAAACACGAAAATTAAACCAAAAGAAAAATACACAAGATATAATGTGGTTCACCCAGTGTGGGCTACTTCCACCAAGAAACAACCAATCTATTATTCTTTACTTTACAGAGAAAATACAATGAAGATTTGCAATCTTCCACACATCTCTCGGATGTATAGTAATTTTTCTCACAAGCTTCTCTCAGCTCTCTCTAATAATATCTTCTTACAATTATCTCTAATAATACCTTCTAACCCTAGCTTTCTAGCTTATAAGCTTATACAAGCATTAGGGCAACTTAGCTATGCATTTACAACCATTTGATCACCTTTATAACAAAGGGTTGGATTTGATCCCACGTTTAAAATACTAATATGGATACGGATAAAAAATACTAATCCTATCTTATTATTGGTGACTTTGTATTTGTATTTTGTGTTGTTATTTCTTTCTAGAGCCAAACTGGTAAGAAGGGCATATACTCGCACAAGTACAGTTAAAGGTGAGGTTGATCCTCTATTTGATTTTCTACAACAACACAATTTTAATCTTTCACCTAAAAGGTGTTCCTCGAGATGTACCAGTAGCTCATCGCCTGTGCATAGGAATCATGTTATCCAAGGTCAAGATACCTCAACAAATTGTATAGCATTATTCTTGGTCGATACTTATATTCCTGCATATACCACTTTTAGAAGAACGGTTGGACAAGAACCACCACAAGCTCCAGTCCCTTGGGGTCCTATTATTATTCCTCTTTCATTAGCTCCACCATTACATGATTTACCGCATGGGTCTCGTAAGAACTTTCCAAAATTCAATGGTGATGGAATGCAGCACCCGAATGAGCACTTAGCTACGTTTTTTGTAGCTTGTGGGGTCCTTGGGGTGGCTCATGAAGACATATCTATTTGGTTGTTTGTTGAAACACTCCAAGGCACTGCTGCAGAATGGTTTTATTATCTTCCAAATGCATGCATTACAAATTGGGCCACTATGAGAACATGATTTGAGGCAAGATTTAAATCCACAGAAGATTTGCATGCATTTTTGGCTCATGTCACACATATTGAGAAGGAATCACATGAGTGTGTGTGATTTTGTGGCCAAGTTTAACAAACTAATCCACAAAATTCCAGAACTTGTAGTTCCTACTCTTGAAAATTAGAAGTGCTTCTTCATCAACGCCCAACTCCCTAAAATGAGTTCTCTACTTAGGGGATACCTCATTCCTTATTTATCCATTGCACAAAATATGGCTACAGAAATTGAAAATGATCTTATCTTAGCAGGAAAAATCAAAAGAGAATCCTCCAAACGTAAGAATAAAATTTCTTCTCAAGGTACCACCGATCCCATGATTCACAAAATGTCTAATGATCTTATAAATCTAAAGAATCAGATGTCCCAACATGCATCAAATTCCCTTTATAGGGATATCCCTAGGAAGAACTTCAACAATCACAATGGGTCTCCTATGAGAGATAGAAATTGATTGCCTCCTATATAACCATGATTGGCTATCAAGGCACCTCCTGTTAATGCAGTTGTCGAGGTAGTCGAGGGTGATGAAGAAGAAGAAAATAAAGAGGCTAATAATGTTTTTGAATCTTCAGGTTATGTCGATGAGTCATATGATGTTTTAGTCAACAAATCCAATATTGGGTATTTGGAATACGAAGAAGATGATTATGAAAGTAGTGGTCATTCTTTCATTGTTTTTACTTGGTCTCAGAATCCAAGGAAATAGATTGAGAAACCTAAAGATAAAGAGAGTCCAATATTTGTTGCAAAAAGAGGGATTCCTCTCCCTGTACAACCAAAGATGAAATCAGCTACCAAGAAAGCTACTACTTCATATAATCCTTCTCCTTCTACTATTCCTAAGACCAGTTTCCCAAGCCCACAAGTAAATGTTTAAGGATTTGGGCCCGCAATTGTTCCTTCCTATATTGCTTTTGATATTATTGATCATGCTAAAAGAACCAAGATTCAAATGTCCGAAGAAAAGTATTTACAGTCTAACCTGGAATAGTTTGAAAATCTTGCCAAATTTATTAGAAGCCCGATTGTCATTCCACCTAATACCTCAGCATTGAAAGGTCTCCTACCTAATCTTTCTCATCCTCTATCCCAAAATAACATGACGAAGACTTCTCCCTCAGGGAAGATCAAGCCATTTTATTTATCCTTTCTCATAAATGGTTTTAAACTCATTAATTGTATAATTGATTCTGAGGCCTCAGATAATGTTATGCCAGGAAAATTATCCCATGCTCTGGGACTCACTCTTACGAATCCATTTGGATGTTTCTACTCTATGGAAAGCAATCAAGTTCCTCTGATCTAATCAAATCAAGAATGCACAGTTCATTTTTGTCGTGTTCCCCAAAAATAGAGTCAAGATGACTATTTTGGTAGTAGATATCCCAACAGCTTATGGTATTTTACTTGGGAGAGGTTTTTTTAGGGATGTAGGTGGAGAGATTTATATGGATTAGACAAAATCTAAGATCTCCATCAATGAAACAATGCGCATTCTCAAACCCAAAGCTCAAGTAAAATATCTTGTCACTAAGTTTGATGATCCCAAAGCTCAGATTATTTTTGAAGATTCTTGCTTTAGAAACTATTTCATGACCTCAGATCAAGACTTGCCTTCTGTTGCATTCATGAAAGAGGATTCTAACGCTATTTGGACTTTAGAGTTTGATGATAGTTGCTCTACTTTTGAGTCCGGCATAAGAGTAGTACTTGTTTCTCCTGAGTTTGAAATTTTTTCCTTTTTCATTTAAATTATTGTTTGATAAAACTAATAATACTTATCAATATGAAGCATTGTTATTAGGATTGGTAATGGAAAAGGAGAAAGGGATCAAAATTTTGAAAGTATAAGGAGATGAAGAACTATTTGTCAATCAAGTCAGGAATATTTATCAAGTAAAGAATGGTCATTTGAAACATTACAAGAATAGGGTTTGGGATTGTATTGAATATTTTGATGCCTTTTTTATCAACGCAATGCCAAGATATCATAATGACAAGGTAGATTCCCTTACAGTATTTGCTTCATTACTTCTTCCTCATCCCAACTTTAAAGAAGATAAATATACTATTGAGATAGTTTATCGACCAAAATTCCCCGATAATTTTTCACATCAGCAAGTCTTTAATGATGATCAATAATTTTTGGCTTTTCTAAATAAATCTAACAATTTCAACGAGCTTTATTTTGAGGGTTCAGAATCATTTTTCTATGAATCTGTTTCTAATTCTCAATAAGAGATTAGTGGTGAATTTATTCAGCTGAAGGGAAATAAGATTCCCAAAGGATTGGTGTCACTTGAAGGACTATTCGATAAACATGACCGCTTCATTCAAAAAAATAAACAATCCGAAGGAAATTCATCTACTGAAGTTGAATAAGTTAATATAGGCTCCCCTGAACAACCAAGGATTGTGAATATTGGTAAGTGTTGTTCTCTTGAAGAGAAAAGGAATTTTGTTGCACTCTTGAAGAAATATATGGATGTATTGGCATGGTCCTACGCAGATTTGAAATCCTTCAAGCCAAAAGATGTGAAACACAGTATCCCTTTGAAATGAGATGCTCAACGATACAGGCAGAAACAATGACACTACAATCCCAAGATTTCAAGCACTTGTTGAGATTTAGAAGATGTTGGATGCAAGGATTATTTTCCCGATTCACCATTCCACATGGGTGGCTAAAATCTTCCATGTACGTAAAAATAATGGAGAGATCCACATCTGTGTTGATTTTTGTCTCAATCAATCTTCATTAAAATATAATTACCCCTTACCTATCATGGATCAAGTATTACAAACAGTCACGGGATATGAGATGTTATCTATAGTAGATGGATTCTCAAGATATAATAAAGTTGAGGTGGCTAAGGAAGATCAGCATAAGACAGCGTTCACTACTCCATGTGTAACATTTGCTTATCAAAGGATGCCATTTGGGTTGATTAACACCATAGCTACTTTTCAAAGGGCTATGGACTTAGCATTCATGGATTTAATGGGAAAAATCATAGTAGTATATATGGATGACCTTACAGTCTTTTAAAAAAATAGGTGTGACCATTGTGATCACTTAGAGCAAGTTTTGATGAGGTGTCAGCAACATGGGATTTCCTTGAATCCTAAGAATTATATGTTTGGGGTAACATAAGGAAAATTATTGCTACATATTGTAATAAAAGAAGGAACTGAAATTGATCCCAAATTGGTTAAGGAAATACAAAGTCTCACTCCACCTATCAGTAAAATAGGCATACATTCCTTGTTTGGGAAGGTTAATTTCTTGAGACGATTTATCCGATTCGTTGATAAGACATGACACATTGTGGACATGATGAAAGGAAAAGTCCCATTTCGATGGAGTGGTGAAGGAAAGCTCGCTTTTGATTAAATCAAGGAAGCTATAGCTCATGCTCTGATTATGGTATGTCCAAATTTTCAAAAGGATTTTATTATGTATAGTTATGCCTTTGCTCACATAGTGTTCGCCATCCTAATGCAAAATAATGATGAAGGAATTGAATCTCCCATTAATTTTATGAGTTTTGTTTTGAAGGAACATGAGCTAAAAATGTCCCAGATTCAAAAACATGCATATTTCGTAGTTAGGGCAGTCAAACATTTTAGGTATCATGTTCTGCGTTCTCATAAATTGGTTCTTGTTCCTGATACAGGGGTAAAATCCATCCTTACTCAGCAGGAATGGGGAAGTAAGAGAGGTAATTAGATTTTCAAGTTTCAAGAATATGATCTTGAAATTAAATCTACAAATTTGGTACGTGTAAGAGGTTTATGCCAATTAATTGTTGACAACAGTCCTGAAAAATAAGTTCAGATAGGTGAGGGAATTCACGAGGAATTACCGATGGTTCTATTTGTGAGTATGACAAATGAATGGTATTTTGACATTGCTTTCTTTTTAACCTATGGAGAATATCTTGCACATCTGAATTCAAAGAAAAAGTGGATGGTCAAGCTAAGGTCAGCTAAGTATATACTATGGGATAATGGTTTGTGCAAGAGAGGGGTTGATGGAGTGTTTCTCCGTTGCATGGATAAGATTCAACAAGGTAAGCTTTTTGAATAATTTCATAACGTGGCATGTGGTGGAAATTTTTCATCATCCTTGATGACTCCCAAGATCCTGTGAGCAAGGTATTATTGGCCCACTCTCTTTCAAGATGCATCTAAATGGGTAGCTAAGTGTGAATTTTGTCATCATTTTTTTGGTCATCCTAAATTGGCAACACTTCCCTTGAGGCCTATAGTAATTAGAGAACCTTTCCAACAATGGGGAATATATTTCATTGGAGCATTAAACCCTACATCTATTTTTGGGCACATTTATGTCTTGACCACAGCGGATTATTTCACAAAGTGAGTAGAATCCATTCTAGTACAACATGTCACTTCTAAAGTTGTCTATAAATTCATTAAAGAGAAAATAATAGTCAGGTTTGGCATCCCTCATAAGGTCGTTGTTGATAATGCTTCCAATTTTTCATCTTATGAGCTTGTTGAGTTTTGTTATGGTTACGGGATCACTTTAGCTCACTCATCAGATTACTATCCCCATGGAAATGGCCAGGCCAAATCAAGTAATAAAAAATCAGTGACTATAATCAGGATGTTAATCTATGAGAACCAATGAATGTGGCACAAAGTGTTGTACAATAAAGTTTGGGTTAATCATATCACTCCTAAAAGAGATATAAGAATGTCACCATTTTAGGTGTTATATGGAGTTGATGCAAAAATTCCCATCTCTTTGGAATTGTCAACTTTAATGATAGCTAAGATATTTGAGGATGACACTCTCCAAGATTCCATTGAGAAAATAATTATGTACCTGACAAAGTTGAAAGAATCTAGATCTAAGCTAACAAACTGGATCATGGAACATCAAGACAAGATCAAGAAGATGTTTGACAAGAAATCTAAATAGAGTGACTTTCAGGTCGGAGATCTAGTTTTGCTTTGGGATAAAAGAAGAGAGCCAAAGGGAATGCATCATAAATTTGATTCCTTATGGCGGGGTCCTTTCAAGATTAACCAGTTGTGCGGAGAAAATAGTTTTTATCTTTCATATCTTGTTAGAACACAACTCTCGTTACCTCACAGTGGGAAATATCTCAAGTTGTTTCACCAGTAGTGCAAGATCTTCTTACATTGTACCATAATCTACTTTTACCATTGTGTGTTTTCTTTTTGTTGGTGTGTTTGTTTTCATTTTTCTTCACTTTGCTTTTTGGTGCATTTGTTTTTGTTTTTGTCTCTTTCTCTTTTTGACTCTAGCTCAATGGTTCATACTTTGGAAATCTAAGTTCTCTTCCTTTGCTTCATTAAATAAAGTCCCCATTTGGAGCCAGTTATTATCCCAATTTCAAGTTTATTGAGAAAATGGAGATAACTAATCAAAAAAATTCTTGATGAATCTCTTTTGAGTCTTTTTTATTGAAAACATTTTCTTTGAAAATGTATAACATAAACCTTTGTATCAAATTTTGGGAATCCCTTAGCATTAACATACAACATGCAACATGTTCCTTGCTTCTCGAATACCAAGTCATAATTGTGCTATGTCATCAAGTTTCGGGTTCTGATCGCATGAAATAGGGTAAACCCAAAACACGTGAGATATGTCCCTTGTTTCCCGATCCCGAAGTCCGACTTGAACCATTTTGTCAAGTTTCGGGACTTGATTACATCGGAACATCTATCCTCCAAAACACATACAATATGTATGATACCATGATAAAAACTCCTTTAGTATCAGGTTTTTGGGACCCGATTACATGATGACATGTGTGGTCAATCTCCTGATTCCGAAGGCAACGCATTTAATCTCCAGCTGGAGGTAGGTAGGCACATATGTTGGCTTAGGTGTATTTAATGCTAGGTTTTTATAAATAGGGGAATTTTCCATGTCATTTGTACCTTGCATTCCTTCCACCATTCTGATTTTCTACCTGTTTACGCACCTCTAAAACCTGAATTGTGTTTTTATTGGGGTTTTCATCAATTTTTTTAAGGATTAAAGTGTTTTTTATCTTGAGGTGGGTGAATCTTCCTCTAGGTCATTTTTTTGTTCTTTTTAGGTGGTGCCCTGCTTTACATTTCGATGAAATAGGTATTTTCTCATTTCCCCTTTATGTTTTCATTTTCTTCCTCCCCAGTTAGTTATTTTTTAATATCAACCAAAAGGGTAAATCTTTTCACTTTTATGGGCTTCAAATTTTGAAGGATTGGAGACAAGGATCAAGGTTTTATGCCTAAAAATGTATACTCAAGTTTTACACATGCCTAAGCAAGTGGGTTCCCCAATCAAGCAATTCAAACTTTTGTAGTTGCTTGATAGGCTCAGGTTTTTGCAGTGTGTCAGAATTTTGCAATTACTGAGTAAGGCTAAACTTCCACAGTATATTGGGTTTTCCATGTTGCAAAACAACATCCAAACCCTAACCAGTGTATTAGGTTTTCTCAAGTGTTTGATGGGACCATCTTCCTGACTCAATTTTTCAGACTTGTTGAGCAAGGTGCAAACCCCAATTCTCTTCCAGGAAGCTTTGTGGTAAGTTCCTCATGTCTCATTTGGGTAAAGGAAAGGGTAAGAAGGAAGGAAGTAAATAAATGAAGTACAAGCATTAGGGTGTTGTGGCCCCTTCTAGCATTGATTCAAATTTTGATATTCGGGATACAGAGTTGGGACATGTAGACATAAATGAATTTTGGGGCAGAGTTCAGAGTTCCTCACAAACTTCATGGATGCAATGTCTTTTCGCAAGTGGATTGCCATTGGCAACAGATTTTCCCATTTTTATCAATGTCCCAAATTTATTCTTGCATGTGTCAGTAATTATGATTTGAACACAAGATCGGTATAAAATCAAGCGGGAGAAGTAGTAATCAAATTGGATACTGATTATTTTGATGAACTCCTCAAACTTCCCAATTTTGAGGAATATGTTGAAAAAAATACTTAATTGGTAAAACATGCCTAGGATAGTGACTTAGACAATTGTATAAAGCATGTGAATAAGAAGTTCCTGATTAAACCTAAGCTTGTTATATCTAGGTTTCCAAAAACGGTTCCAAAGAGTGACTTTAGTTTAGAAATCAGTGATATTATTTCACTCCTCAACAAGATATTTGAGCTCCCAAAAGCTAAGTAATTTTACAGGAGGATGTATTAGTTCATCGTTATTGTCAAAAAGAATGAGCAATATCCTTACTGGGGCACCTTCATTAGTGATACCATTGATACTTAAAAGAAATCAGTCTTCTCCACAAGCAAGTTTTACATGATGTCCTATGTTATTTATATCATTGTGGGAATGAGGAATTATAATGGGTTGGATACAAAGGGTAATAAGTCAACTGATCACATTTATAAGTTTTATCCTTAGTTATCTTTAAAAGGAATCATGGTGTTGGTATCCAAATTCATTCTCCTTTTCAAGCCGAGCAATAACACAAATTCAGCAGGGAGCTTAGAGGCAAATAGATCATAAATGTGTATCATTTTGTAGCCGGGGATGAAATCTAACTGACCCTTTGTTACTCGGGTTTTTGGAGAGATGGATATCACCCTAAAAGGATGTGATCTTATCCTAACTATTTTAGGTTGTGCCTTTCAACCAAGGTAAGAGAACCTATTTTGTAACCTCTGATTATTGAAGGATGCTGGTAAATCCTTCTTGTGCACAAATTTTATAGAGAATACCTTGGGGAAAATATGATCAACACACCAAATATGACTCTCATGAATTGTCACTTCCAGATTATGGGGATATTTTCAACACAAGGAAAAGGTTACCAAAGACATTTGGAATCCTGATCTGTTCTGCATACTTTAGCAAATGGATTTTGTTCTTTTGTGGATATATAGAGCAATACAAGGGTAGTTCAGGGTAGGATTGGTTATTTGAAATAATGTTTTGGTGGGATATCAACAAGATAGATTGGACTTTTCCAGATCCTTGAGAAACTTCACAACAAATGGAGAACTCAGTAACAGAAAGCTTCAAAATAGTTAAAACATTCCTTCAACCAGAAGGTGTGCATAAATAGAGGCCCAGACATGCACTTTTTCACACAATCTTAGAGATTCTAGCAAGAAGGATCGAGTTAGAAGACCCAATAAAACATCAAAATCTAAGATCAGTCACACCTGAGGTACACCCAGAGGCTTACAAACAATTTCTGTCAATAGATGAAAGAAAAGTGATTTTAAATCATTTATTTCATTCCCAGATGAAATCTCTTCTGAAAAATGAAATTACAGATGCCACTGAACTATCACAAGGATTGAGGTCTGTGTGATTCAAAGAGATTTTGATACAAGATTGCAATATGAACAATAAAAACTACTTGCAGACATTCTGAAAGTGAAATAAACACAAAATTTGTCAGATATTTGACACAAATTAACTCAAAATTTATCAGATTCATCAGTAGGGGAGAGTTATTTTAAAAAATCTCAGAGCTTTTTGATGGCTATACACTTGTAACCAACTCAACATGAATGAAAATCTAACACAGAGGAAGTTAACCTGGTTTCTCAGAGGATGAGCTTTTCTCAAAATTTTCTCGTGAAAGAATATTCGAAGCACCTTTGTTGCACATATCAGATCATGATTTGCAGAAGGTGACATTTAATAGACTCGTAAAAAAGTTGCCATGTGTTTCCAAAAAGGTGAATCATTGCAAATATTTGCATCATTTCTCTAACTAGAGGCATATTCTTCATCATTGGCACCTACATCACCTTTTCCCCTTAAAAAAGAAGAATATTTGAGGGACCTTTGCTTGCTACCAATTTGTTTCAGACAGACATTTAACAAATTTAGATCCAAAATCTGCCAAGTGGACCAACTGTGAACAGATCACGTTTCTTGGGCCCTCGACTACTTACTAGGATGCCATGCCACAACTTCTCAAGAGTCCCTTTAATCATTCTGATTCTGTCATGCGAGAAATCCCCTTTTTAATCATTTCTCATAGCCTTCGTGTAGCTGGTCTTGACAGGTCATCCATTTTTTCTCTTGGGGTAACGCCTTTTTCACCTTTCATGCTTGCACTTTCATCATTTCGTCCCTTGTCCTTCCTTTTCCTCTAAAATTTTATTCTATAACTTCTAGATTTGGCGTTTTTCTTCCTTACACGAGCCTGAGTAAAAAATCCTCCTCAAAATTACTTCAGATTTACAAATTGAGCTCCCAGATTGATTCAATTGAACCCTGCAAGCCAAAATGACACAAATTTTCCAAAAAATTGATGAAGAATGATGCAATGGTATGTTTCCAAACATCCTGGAGCTTCAATGGTGGCAAAATCAAATGAAATGCATAGCTACCGTTGATCCTACGTTTCAACTTTTAATCTGAGCCCTCCACATGGCAAAATGTGATTGGAAACGGGTCTGGGGGCACCTTTTGTCATTTTATATTTTTCAGAAAAAGGTAAAATGTCACCATTTTTCTCCCCCCTCTTCCCTCAGAAAATAGGATTAACACGTGTCTCAGAGTGGGTCCCAGTGGACCTGCACTTCAACTTACAATTTTATCCCTATCTTCTAAAGGTGAAACAGTTCCATATTTTCCCCATGGGCATGCTCCTCCATTTCCCCACCTGCTATGTTTCTTAATGGCACATTTTGAGATGGTCCCGAAAGGTAGAGACCCTAAATAAGTGTGGTCCCTCCACGTGTCCCAGGCCTCTTTAGGAAGTTGCATGAAAAGTCTAAGTACAGGAAGGCCCAGCGGAAGCCTCCACGTGGACATGTTTTTGTTTGAAATGAGCCTTGGAATTTTTTAAGTCCCCAATAGAGCCGCATTCAACCAGAAAGGGCCATGTTTCAACTGATGCCGAGAAGTAATTCTGATCGGGAAGCTACACCTGTCAAACTGTAAAATGCAGGAGAGCCACCATTTGACCCCTGGGGGGATAGAAAACATAATAGAGGCCACAAACTAAGGGATCTTCAAAGCTTGATGGGGTGAGACAAATTTGAGCACCAACACATGGAACATTTTAAAAGAGTTAATGACGCCTTCTTCTATGAGATTATCTGTAGATTGGATCCTGCTATTACAAAGCGAAGAGTCTCGGATGCTGCATTGAATGAAGTATCAAAGTGGGGTTGCATCTTTTTTTAATTCATAAATTTATGTACTTAGGGGTTTCCATATTTTAGGAAACACCAATGTGTCTTCTTATATATATGAGTGATAAATTGATTGTCATGGAATTGGTTCAACGGCTCTTATATTTTCACAAGTTTCAACAAAGCAAACATAAGGTCATCATTTCATTTCATACATCAATCAGGAAATATATGTGCTCCTCCGTGATCAGAGTGAATAGTGTGGTCTATAAGTTACAAGATAAGCTTAAGAAGACTATGAAGTCGAGACCAGGATTTGATTTTTGAGGTGTTCTTAAGGCTCATGGAATGTTACAACTTCATGTTCTGAACCTCAAGGACATTTGGATTGATTTCAAAGATGAGGTTGCAGTCATAAGAAAGGAAAATAGCAAGTTGAATTTTGATGAGATAAGGATGTTGAATCTCGTTCAGGTCCCCGAAGATGCGGTTGATAACGAGAACATTGTAGAAACTATGCATGAAAAAATGGATGGTGACAATGCCATATTTCTAGAAATCGACTAGTCAGTCAAGAAAACAACATCTATACAAGAGAGATCCACTCAAACCCTCATCCACACAAAGACGTGGTTATGTGCATAGGGTATACAGCTTAAGGAATCAAATTTCCCAAAGCTACATGTCACATCATCATCAAAGGCGGGCCCCTCACATGGAAAAAGGGATAAAGTTGAAAGCCCACCTAAAAGAGTAAAATCTATGTTTGTTCATGGTGGGGGTAAATATCAACTTGTGTCATCTGTTACACCTTCTTCATTAGTTTTGGTTCTCTATTCTCCTTCTCCATCAATCACCAAGGAATTTCTAGTTAGTATTATAGCAAATCAGCCTATGGCCTCTTCCACTCTTGACACTTCCTCCATACACATGGTCACTCAGCAATCAAAGGTTCTACCTCCCATTTCCTTACCTCCTCTCCTCCTTTCCTCTCATCCTCATTTTCTTTCATCTCCTCCTCATTTTCCCCTATCACCTCTGTTTCCATCATCAACACTTGTGTCTTCCATGACAAGTGTGTTCTCATCCTTATCCCCTCTTTCGAGTGGAGTAGGATTGACTTTTGAATTACCATCTTCTTTTAGGATCCCAGTCTCCATTCCCCTTTCTCCTCTAATTTCTTCCATTATTGTTACCGTCATTCTCTCCACTCCTCCATCTCTGTTCGCTACTTTTCCCACTCCTCCAACTTCCTCAGAAGTGATCTCAGTCCCTCTCATAGAGGTACCTTCTACTTCAGCTCCCTTATGGTTGGCTAGTCAGACTCTGAAGAAGAGAAAAGTATTGATTCCTCTTGAGGATTTTGATTTTAGTTCATTGAATCCAACACCCGCCCGTTTAACTAGAAACCCAAGACTGTTTCACGGATCTCAGTTGATGCGTCTGGTCAAAAATTTGCAAAGATTATTGTACCTGCCGCAAAAAAAACCAAAGAAGACATTATAGCTGGGGACTATCAAATTACAAGGGTTGATCTTAGGAAGGTTACCATTGAAGGTGATCAATAGGGTGCTCAGAGTGTTGTAGATGTTCTTTGAAAGAATCTCAAGGAGACTAAGGTCTCAAGAGATTAATTGAAGGAGAAAGTTGAACGATTGATTGAGGTGCTACTCAAACTTTCCAAGCCTTCTCAGATTCAGATAGCATCTCATACACCTACTCCCATTCATTTTTATTTCTCATCTGTACCTAGGATGGAAAATTTTAACAAGAAGGGTAGGGTTGTTGAAGAATGGATTCAACATCTTCTTTTTCAAGGGAAAAATATTATTAATGATACAGTGAATTTCGTCAATGCTATGGGACATGCAAGGAAATATGTTGATAGGCTAAATGATGAACTCCTTGAAGAAATTGGCAATTTATATATGACTTTGGAAGCTCTCATTGGGCTTAAAAATATTCCTTAAAAGATCCTAATTAAGGAAGGAATAGTTCCATATGGAGACAAACACTTCAAGTTTTGCAAGATATTTGAATTTCGGGTCAAAATACTTAATGAGGCTTACAACAAACTAACACAATCAAGAGATGAAGTGATAGACATTATCAATGATATCGATGAAGAATTATCAAAGATCTTCACAAAATTTTTGGATGATAGCCTAAATATTCTACCTGTAGATGATCTATATAAGGAATTTCAGGAGTTAGTTGAGAAGGAATCTACAATAGGGGAAAACTTTGGTTTGGTAGCCATTGACAAGTTGATTCTCTATGAAAAATGTTTTGAATAACTTGGCCAAGTGTATCAACAAGTACTAGAAGCTTCTAGGGATTGTTAGTAAAACTCATGAAACTTACGAGGTTTTGAATCACTACTCATGTGGACCAAATGAGGAGGAATCTCAAGAGATGATCCGAAATTTTTAGGAATTTTGTACTAAACAAGCCAAACTAATAGAGGAAGAAGACAAGTCAGAATGATGGGCTTATCATGTCATTTTTAGTTTTCATTTGACATGTCTTTTTCAATATTATTTCGACATCCTATCAACTTACAAAAATTGACTAGGTCTCTGTGTGAGAATCATTCAAATGAACTCATAACTCGTATTTACTATTTTAAGTATGTTGTTTCAATTGTTTCTTATTTTCACTCCTTCCCTTCTCTATATATATGATAAGTTATGGCGTTCCAAAAGGGATCTAATTTTTTGATATAACATAGAGATTAGAGTTGAAAAAGAGAAAGACTTCGTGTTTCCTTTTGATCATTGAAGAATAAAATATAATCGTTGCAAACTTTGTGTTGTGGGAATATCTTTGATATTTGAGGTAATTTTCTTATGTTCGATGCTTTAAATTGTTATTTTATTTAAGTATGTGGTTTATCAAATCTCCTACACGATATTACAATTTAAATTGCGTGTGATTACCTTTTGATCTACATTTTCTTAAGAAAAAGAATATTCCTATCTCATCATATTCTTTCACTTTCTAATTCCTTATTAGTTTTCCTCTACTTATTTTCTCTACATTATTATTGCTTTCCAATAAGAATATATATATTGGGATGAGATCCAAACCCTGATGGTTAGAATAGTGTGAATATTGTATATATCTCCTGGTGTGTTTTGGATTAGTAATAAATAGGGTGCCTCCCCTTTATCTGAGGAGAGACTTAGCCTCGTGTATTGTGGTTGAACCTCATATTTTTTCTTTGAAAAAATATCTAACCAACAAAGTGTGAGCCATACCTTCATTCATGTCACGCCAACTTGTGGTCTCTTCCTTGAGCTCAGCATGCACATATCATGTGTGCGCGCATCCGCACAGAGTAGAATAAAAATTATGTACCCAGAAATATGGCGGTAAAGCCTCCTAGCCTTGTGCCCATTGTCTCTCACAATTATGGATGTGTACCAAAGGAAAATTCTTACCATCATACTCATGTATATGAAAAGGAACATTGCTTTGGGTAAACCTTGTCAAAAATGCTACCCTTAGCTCGCACCAACCCAAAAGATTATATTTGTGTGTCGCTCACCAATGCGCTTCTGTTCCGTGCAAGGTATAAACTATCATACTCTATCTTTCTACCTCATTCTTCCATTGTTCTTCCATGGCACGCAAAAATGAGTCAAGGTTTTCCTCTCTAGTATACCTTGGTAACTAAATTTTTCCCAAACACCTAATTGTGTGCAGCCTGATCATCTGAGTGACTCTTCCCTTGACCTCATGCCCTACCATTTCATACATGTTATGGGACCAATTTTCACAAGCAACACTAGTAGTGTCACCGAAAAACTTCATATCTTCCCACTAAAGTACGCCTTCCTTAGATGGTTCCACATTCTAAAGGTCGCACACTATAGATGTATAAATCCTATTGATCTCTTCTTCACTCGTAGGTTCAATATAAGGTGCAACCTTCACATCATCCAGTGGTATAACAACGCACTCTTACTTATTCTCAAAACTAATATATCTTTTGTTGAAGCATAAATCAGCATTGTTCACATAACACTTAGGTCGCCCAAGCAATGCTAGAAATTTTTCTACCTCATTTAACTCAAATACTTCAAAATCTCTTGTAAACTTATCTCATTGTATAGTAATCAAAGCATCCTTAAGTACACCAATAGGTATGGCCCTTGTTTTATTTGCCATATACAACACATTAGAAGATGGCTGCAAAGGTGGTCTTCCCATCTCCAAACATCCAAGGTTAGAAAATTAACCTTTTTGCATGTGGCAATCAACATATTACTTACAAACCAACCATCTATCATTGCATCTAATGTGATTTCCTTGTCATACTCATGGTTCCGAGGTGGTAGGCTGGCATGGATAACTTGATGCTTGCACTTAATTCCTGCACATGGTACCATCTTGCACAACCATTCTCCTAGCAGTGGGATGATGTTTTCCTACCTCAACATCATGCATACCTCCTTTAGATCATCTACATCTTTCTGTCAAAGATCAATGTTCTTCGTGTGTTCCCTCTCGCGCACATGTTCCTTTAAGTACTAGATCTCACCCTGTAAATCTCTTATTGCCCCCATGGTTTCTTAATAGACTTCCTTTTGATGATTAGCATCTGGATACTTAACATGCATAATCTCCTCTCTCCTATTAAGTGTCTTTGATTTAAGAGGTTCTCGTGCATGTGTTGTCTTTGCGCGAGTAGTAACTAGCATAGGGTGAAGCTCCGGATTAGGTGTCTTCTTTAGTGTTCATTCTTCATTCTTCACGTGGTGTACATTGCTCATTCCCATGCCTTTGTCCTTATTTTTATTTTTACACGTATGTTTATAGAGTTATGGGTAATCTTTAACCTTGTGTGCCTTGCCACAATATGTGTAAACCTGGTTCTTGGGACACTCACATTGGTAATGATCTAAGGACCCACAATTATAGAAAGTCCTACGTGTGAACCTTCCTCTACCACCACATCATCTACTCCTATATCCAACTTGGAACCCACCATCTCCATTAGTTTGCCCTTCATTACGTTGGGCTTTCTATGCCTACGAGCTGCTTGTCATAGTGGTCTATCGCAATCTAGTCTCACATGCCTCATAAATTTGGTATATCAAGTGGCAGCTAATTATATCATGGGTATGTGCATCACAAATCTTACAATACATAGAGACATTCTTCATGGTTGCACATTGCAAGAGGGGGAAATTCTACACATCATGATTCTTGTGGAAAATATCACAAGACTATAACGGTGCACGCACATTCCTGTGTAGAAAAATATCCTTAGTATGCCCTTCCACTTCACAATCAGTGCACCATAACCCACTACATGTCTCACGCGTTGAATTGGCAAAAAGATTCTCTAATTGTTTAGCCATGGCTGTTATTTATGCCTTGAGAAAAGGGCTCACTCTATTGTCTGCACTCCCTACCACTTCAACATGCAGATCTACTTCTAAAGCCTCGTGCAGATCAGTAAACATCTTATGCAATAAGGCCCTTTGAAACGGAGTCAGCAAGCTTCCAATGAACCACTGTGCATGTTGGCTTTGATGAATATCATAAGATAATTTGGACAAGAGAGTATTGAACTACATGTAATAATCCCTCGCGCTTTCAGATAATCCTTATGTGATGTCCTTGAGAGTGCTAATACATTTTTGCTCAAACTCAGGGATGTGAAATTCAACCAAAAAGGCAGTGCATAGCATCCATTGTAGTCTGGTGTGGGTCATAATTTTTATACCAAATGTGTGTGCGCCCTTGAAGTGTGGTGGAAAAATGAATTGCCTTTCTATCAAAGGTTTTTATTTCCTTAGCTATCCATAACAATTCACACTTGTAAACATGCTCAGTAGGATCTTCCACACCTCTATACTCTGAAAATTAAAGTGACATCTCAAAGAAAACTTGGGGAATTTGTTGTTGTGCTTATTGTGGTTGCAATGGTTGCTGGAGTGGTTGTTAGGGAGTTTGAAGTGGTGGTGGAACCTACCTTGGGTTAGGACCAAACCAAGATATTGATCCTCCACCAGGATTCCCTTCATGCAGTGGCTTTCTTGATCCTCTTGAGCCTCCCGCCGCAACATGTGGTCATGTAGATGAACTTCTTTGTGTCCCAATTGTTGTGCTGAACTAGAAAGCCATTGTTTGTGTTGTAGTAATACATATAGGATTATTTACAACAGTTTTTGTGACAACACTCTTTCTTGATGACATGCCTATAAAAATACTTCTAGAATTACTTCCAAACACAGGTGCATGTTGCACTACCATGTGTGCATCTCTAATATGTTACACTTCCTAAGATGAGACTAAAATATGCCTACCTATATATCCTTCCCAATGTGGATATCCCACTTTCTCACCTTCACTATGATGGTCTTCAACAACTACCTCTGGATATGCAACACCTTACGCAAGGGATGGGTATTCAAGTTGGGTCTGATGCATGCACACGGTCCTCATCCTTGATGAGGGTCATTGTAGTCCTCACCATTTAATCACAAAGAATGTCAAAACCATGTGGTGTCCAAGGCTATCTGCAAAAGAGGCTAAAGAAAAAATGATCTTATAGTTCTTTGCTCTAGAATTTAAAATGCTTGAGAGGAAATTCAATAACTGAAATTAAATCTAATATAATAACTAAAACAAATAACCAAAATCAAATCTAATTATTGTTGCCAAATAACTGCACCCTCTGAATGGCCATAATGTGAAGAGGACGTTCAGTGTGATTGGAAAGAGATTTGTAGAAATGAAACTATACTAGGGATGGTGATGCACCAAATAAAGGGTGTTTCTAGACTCGGGAAGGGTTAATTTGAAGTGGGTGTGTGCACCTCAAGTCAACTTCACCTACTGCAACTTAGAGAGGGTACAAAATACCACAGACTAGGAAGCACACTTTCCCTTTGTTAAACTTGATCAAACAAACAAGTTATCAGTCTTCTAGTGAAGAAGGATGATCTTGAGAAGGGTGAACAAGCACCACAACTCAACTACATGTAATGCTCCACCACTTGATAAGCACAGAGCTCCAAGAACCTGTAATAGAAATGTGAACTTACACAGTGTACCTGTAAGCATGAGAAAAGGCACAAAGAAGTATAGAAGGATGAAAGGACCGAGATTAGTCACAAAACACACACTTTTATTGCTTCAATAACATACACAATGCATCATAAATTTATAAGAGGAAATGGTTTCCATTACAATATTGGAAAAAGGCTTGAAATTTCCCTCAACATACAAGGACAACTTGCAGAAGGAGGTTTCTTGAAAAACTATACACTTGTCTTGGAAGACTAACTATCCAACCTGTCTGATCTATTGGAACCCCTTGGAATGATCTTCCAACTTACATTTATATAAGAAATTGAGAGAGAGGAGAGAAGGATTCATAAATTCCATTCCTAAATTGAAGGTACATGATGTATTTATCACATTTTGTCGAACCACTTGAGAAGGTTCCATCATGTGTCATTAATGTTGTTGACTTCATCCTGAATTAATTAAGAGAATATTTAAATAAAATATTATAATAGTACTAATAAATATTATTTATAAAATATTTAAATAAAAATATTAATTTAATTAAAATATATGGTGGGACCCGCTTTAGGATTGATTTGCACTGAATGGGTTTTATGATAAATTGCCAAAAAAGACCAACTCGATGGTTGGCTCACCAAACCAACTCACCGAGTTGGTGTCCTGCTCCTTAAATTCCACCACAACTGAGGTCACTTTGAATCAAGCTCCTCCAGTGACCCAGCTACTTTGCATATTTTTTTGAGTACCGAGTTCATCCCTTTGTTTAACACAAATCCATTTCTATGACTCGTCGAGCCATCATCGAGTTAGTGGACAAGCTCTAACAACTTGAGCTCTACGTAACACCTTTGGCTAGCTAGTAACTTCCTCAAACAACTTCTTGAGAAGTAATTTCCTTGCATTGGCCTCCATAATGGTCATCCCACCATGTCACCTCTCAAATGGAGCAAAGCATAGAAAGAATGCATTGACCAATCCCTTTAGTCTCTTCCCCAATTGTTCGCAGTACATTTGACTGCCAACCTAGTCTTATATGACTCGGATTGATGCCTATTGAGTCATTACCAAGCATTTCAGGTCCTCATATCCATGTTTTGTGTTAGTTTATTGAATGAAAACCACCTGACATATGTTGGGATCAACTCATTGACACATCACCCTAACAATTTAGCCCTCTATTTTGGCCCATTGAATCAGTCTTCGAGCTCATCCATACCATTTATTACCTTAGAACTCCCATAACGGATCGCCATCACTAAATTCCTAAACTTGGCTTTGATTTAGAATTTCCCTCACGAGCCCTTCCAAATGAACTCACAAACGATTGACTCAATTCAAACTTGAGTTAGCGATCCAAGTTGATGAGCTTCACTCAACGTCCACAATCTCAAGCTCAACTTGGTATGGACCTTGCTTACTAATTTACAGAGATCCACTCACCTTGTGATATTTTATTTCTTACAGAAAAATGATTTGCTCAACTCAATACTGATAACCTATTTGATCTTGAGCTAGTCTTCCTATGTCACAATTAAGTTCATGTCGAGTGAACTCGAGCTCACATATTGTTCCATATACATAAACTTACTCATTTCTCCTCAACTCGATGTATTCAGCCATCACTTCTCATCATATCCACCATGAATTATTCTAGGTGAGCCAATCTACGAGCTTGTCATGACCGAGCTAAGTCGACGCTCATGAGCTAAATGTAAAGCTTAAAGGGTTCCTCATATATTAGTACTGTGATTCGATAATCCCATTGACCTCGATCTAAGCATGGGTTGATTCCAAGACTCTTACCATGTTTCCTAGACATGAGCTTCATGTTTCTCATGTACTTGACTTGGTGACTTAATTCTAACTACCTGTTTATCTTTAACTTGATCTACTATAAGCTTGATATTAACTTAATGAATGTCTCGGTACATCTTATTCGTTTTCATCTCCCCACGAGATGACCCAATCTTACATGATGAATTTACATATTTCTATAACCAAGTGAATTGGCCATGGCTCGGTCAACCAAATTTCTACCTCTGTCCTATAGAAATTGCTACTCATAACACTTCCTCCTAGAATTCAAGCTCATATGTGTCGATTTATTGATTATTCCCCCTTCCCTTTGACATGATTCAAGGCTCATGTCACTGATCTATTCATCTAGTTCAATGATCTAAAATTCTTCTTCCACAGACTTGCCCAAAATATGAACTTACCATTTCTAAGTTTCATTCCCATCACTTGCCAAAAACAAACTGATATGACAATAGTTATTTTCATGTATGTTTTGTACAAAAATATTAGCTCGTTTCCCATTTGAGCTCCTACAATCCTTCCTGATCTCGATCTGAGCTCATCCTACAAGTTCCATGGATGAGGTAACTTTCTAAAATCAATGGACTTACTGATTAACATACATGGTCCAATGTTTAATCCCCACATCATTAGCTTATGTCGGAATGATCTCTCGATGACTCATTTTCACCTGCAGACATGCCTAGATATTTTCATAAGTTGAACTTCATCTTTCACAACCAAGAAAATATCCATTTAGCTCTATGAGATTGAATCGGCTTGTATGAGCTTTGAGCTCCCTCTAGTGAGTCATACTTGGCTAAGCTATTCCCATTTACTCATCCATCGAAATGAATCATGATGACCATCATAGTAGAGCTTGATATGTAGAGGTGTGTAATGGATTGAGTCCTCCATATCAATGTAACTTTTTGTCACCACTCATGAAGATAACATATCAAACTTAAAGTGATTAAACCCCATGCAACATCAGGATACTTGAATATGTTCTACCTCATTTCGTTCATGCCAAGTCTATAAAAAATAGTGCACCATTTTCATCAACTGTCACTGAGTTGCTCGGTCTTGGAAATAAACACCCATATATTTTGGTGAATGACTCACCATCTTATCTGCAACCATTCAATCATGCCTCAACTCCCCTAATGACTTTCTTGGTGTTTTAGAAACCATCCTGGACCTCTTCTCTAAGTGGAATTATTACAATGGATTGCCATTATGAAATTCTCACCTGACAATCAGTTTGAATTTCTCTAACTCACAGAATCCCATTATGGTTTTCCATGGTGTTATCTCACTTGGCCATGTTTTCCCAAAACTTACCCGATGTGGAATCTTTTCATTTATTCACCATGTCCACCTCTCCACCCGAAAATTCTTCCTATGATCCCCGCATTCTTGGAATTTTAAGTCTCGGAACCCGCATACCCTTGAAATAATTTTTAGCTCGTGACTCAGAGTATGAGCTATGTCTTAACTCCCCTAAATCAAAAATGTCCCCAACTCATCTTTATGCTCATGATACACCCATATTTTCACTGACACTCTTTTATTTTAGCTATGTGTACTGAGTTTTAATTCATGTGTATCTCACGTGCCGACCTCATCACCTCACCATGAGTTAACACTTGCATTCACACTCCCGAGTTCTATGATTTTGATGATTCACTTGAGTTACTTCCCAGATGAGATAAAAATCCATATTAGATCACCAATATATCAAGATGAATTGATCTCAAACTCTCTTCCCTTTCTAATGCTTAACATGAGTCACATTGCCATCTAATCCTTTGCACCATCATTCTACAATTAGCTTTGATCAAGCCTAGGTTCCCCCTTGTGAATCTGGTAAGTTCCAAATATATATTTCCAACATTACTCTATAACTCAGATCATCACGAGTCCACCAAAAAATTTGAGCTAACTCCCTTGATAATCCATGATTCACTGAGTCATATATCTTGCATCCTGTGAATACAAGTGTGGGCTTGAATCACCAAAAATTACTCATAATTCATTCTCCACCAATGTTGGATTCTCCATATTTACTTGGATTAAATGCTTGAGAAACTCACTACATGGTTCCACAGAGTGGATGAAGGGCTTGACACTTAGCTCAACAAGCAGCTAGTCGAGATGCTTAGTGAGTTGTCTTGTTTAATAGGCCTTTTGATCATTTTTTAAAGATTTAACTCTGAAATTTTAGGTTGTATGGAATTTCACTAAATTATAAGGATCATAAAGATAAAATAAAACCTCCTTAACATAATTTATCAATTTTAATCAATTAATACCTATGATGAATGAAAATAGTCCCACTGGGACCAAAGTCTCATTCTGAGCACACCCTAATCTTCTTAAAACCAAGAAAGAAAAAGAAATTCTGAAATGATCTTGAAGCCTTTGGTTAATGCCACATATGTTTACTAACACAAACTTTTTCTTGTAAGCCCTAAAAGTTTTCACAAATAATTCTTTCAGTCCCAAGGTCTACTAGACATCCCCGTTGTCCAGTTTTGTCAAGTGTGGCAAATTTGGACAACACTAATCTAACAAACTAAAATAAATAATAGAAAATAAATAAATGAAAGTGAAGCTTCACAAGCAAAAAAAAACACAAAACATATTTAAAAAAACTAAATAAAACAATAACTATCTATACTAAAAAAACAATAAATCGTCATTCTCCTTGGGTAAGAGTGGGCCCTTGCTCTTCCCTCAAATTTGGGTTAGCAAAAATAAAAATAATTTGTTGTCAAAATACTGAAACTATGGATTTTATTAATCAAAAATGATGTTACAAAAATAATCCATTTCATATCATTGTTACATTGAATTCCTTGGAGAAATATTTATAACTCAACCCTTGGCCAATACTCCAAGATTATAGAACTACCTACCTATAATCTTGGGCAAGAATTGAATACATCTTCCACTTTACAATGAGATAAATGTGGAAGGAAATTTATTCAAATACTACAACTTCAGATTTAACTACTTCTTCTTCCTCTTGACTAGGAGACAAATATGGAAGAGATCTAATCAAACACTACAACTCTAGATTGAACTACCTCTTCCTCTTACACTTGACTACGTCTTCCATATAACAAGGATATAAACATGGAAGAGAATTAATAAAATATTACAATTCCATATTGAACCATCTCTTCCTTGTGCACTTAACTATTTATTTTCATTTGCTAAGTTTTCTCTTGCATGATTGAATCTTTCAACATGACAGTTGTCCCACCATATTCTCATCCTTGATTTTATGATCATTACTATGAATTCATTTGGAATAATATACTCAAACCTTTTCTGGGTTTAGTTCTCCTTGTCGTAATATTTCCAAAACATATTGAATTTCTGATTTTCATAAAGAAATGAGGGATAAATTGTAGTTTTACTGAACCTATGTTTTTTTATCTTATTTACTTTTCTCCAACCTTATTCTGCTGAAACTTAAAATGAAGTTATCTCCTCAATTATTTCTATTGTGTAAAAATGGAGATATTCTCTTAACAATAAGATGAATAAAAAATTATCTCAGATTCTCATTTGGAGATCTTAAACTTTGGTTAGAGTGAATCTGATGTTGCATGTGTGAGTCCTACACTTGAAAACCTGCTGCTTCAAATGATGATATCTTCGAAAATATTATTGTTGTGTAAAAATGGAGAGAGGTTTTTCCTCTTAACAATAAGAAGAAAAAAAAAATCTCTTCAGATTCCCATTTTGAGTTCTGAAATTCTAGTTAGAGTGATTCTTTTGTTGGTTCTATTAGTACTGCGCTTGAAAATCTTCTTCTTCAAATGTATATATCTTCAAAAATATTATTGTTGTATAAAAATGGAGAGAGGTTTTTCCTCCTAATAATAAGAGGAACAAAAACCTCTCTCATATTATCATTTGGAGTTCTAAAATTTTAGTTAGAGTGATTCTTTAGCTAGTTCTACTAGTACTGTGCTTGAAAACATTCTTCTTCAAATATTGATATCTTCAAAACTATTATTTCTGTATTAAAATGGAGAGATTTTTTTCCTCCTAGAAATAAGAGGAACAAAATCCTCTCTCAAATTATCATTTGGAGTTGTGTTGATTCTACGATTCCTATATTAATGTAAAGGTGAGCCTTACGCCAAAGCGAGTCTTGCACCAATGCACTAATTGAGTCCTGCTCTAGTGCACCAATTGAGTCCTATGCCAGTGAACCAATTGATTCTATTATGATGTACCAATTGATTCCTACACCCGAGTTCGACGCTCTTTGTATTGTGAATCTTTCACTCTTTGTGAGTCATGCGCTCCTTTATGAATGTTGCAATCTTTGTGAGTCAAGTGCTCTTAGCTATGTGAGTATTACACTTGATGTAATACATTCAAGATCAAATGACCTGCTCATACACAATATTGCATTCCAGCTTAAAATAAATATTAGGAAATAAAAACATTCAGATTGCAATGGACTTTTCAAAGATAGATCAAATATATTCTACATTTAATCTTAAATAAGCTATATAGTTCTTAAGACTACATCTAAATCCACTTTATAAGAGAAATAATAATGTTATTTGGTGTAATGGATGAGACTTAATTTGGTCTCATCACTCACCCCTGATAGTGTCCACACACTCTAACATACCTCCACCAACAAGTACATCGATGGGCACATTCTGTGTCAATGTGTGAATGGAAGTGTCCATAATCAGTGACCAATAGGCATCACCTGCATCCATATATCCACGTATTTGACAATTACATAACCAAATAACAACTCAACAAATATCACGTTATGTAAATACTCAAGCTCTATTATCACTATCACTACCATGATGCTATAGGGGGCATGTGTTTGCCCCTCTACCCCTCATGGCGGTGCTCCTGCCACATATATAAAGACTAAAAAAAATACCCACCAATGTGATGCCCACCATGCACGGTAGGCATCTATACACCCTACATCATCCATATCTATCGACTCTATCTCCATGTTAGCATCATTTGGCACAGGAGGTACTAGTTGTGCTCCTG
The DNA here is from genome assembly GCA_019776745.2 of Taxus chinensis. NCBI lineage: Eukaryota > Viridiplantae > Streptophyta > Pinopsida > Cupressales > Taxaceae > Taxus > Taxus chinensis. The sequence goes on from CM034148.1 coordinate 630,587,196, forward strand.
TGGGCCCTGTTCTAGCCCCAACCCTCCACGATACCCTAATATCTCTCACCCATACATATGGCTCTAGGGGCACATCCTAAGCCATGTCACATTGGCGTGACACGTGCTCCCCTTAAATAACTCAGTCACCCCTAGAAATTCGATCCTCTAACCACATAGTCTATCAAATGCATCATAGTTCTATTGCATCCTCTGGCCATCCCCCATAGTCATGGTATGGCCTCCATATCACAGCATCATGCCCCATACAATCTAACATCACTTTATAGGTATCTATATCCATCTTCCTGCCATAAACTCCTACCCATCTCCCAACAAATATATCTGGCCTCGCCCACTCTCCTCGTGGTCCACCAATTGGCCTCAGTACCACAATATGCTCATAGGCCCATACATGTAATAATGTAGTAGCTCTAATACCACCCCCATACTCCTCATGATCCCTGTACAAGTGAGCCTATACACATTGTGCCAAGGCATACCTCGTGTTCTCTTCCTCTATCTGATGGTAGATATCATGCATCTTATACAAGATGCCTACACCACCACCCTCCACTGCAATTGATGAAGCAATCACCATGGCAATAAACTTGCATAATCACAGAACATCTGATCTCATAATAGCATCCAAGCTAATATGGACCTTAGTGTGAACTCAAGTCCCCATAAAATACCGCCCAGCGACCCTTATCTACCTTTGTGCATCATCCACGGCCATAACCTGAACCCTTTCACTAACAATAAGTAGTTGTGGTATGTGATACATGTCCTCCAAATCAATTGTCATCTCCCTTATAGGTTGCTAAAAGGTGCAAGTATTTGCACACTACCTCTTGCAAAAACTTGTAAACATAGGAATATTATGGGGAACATACCCCATTCACGTTATGTATCACAGGTCAACACGATCTAGAGCATCCCATTCATCATCTAACAACCCCCAATCCTAGCAACATACTCAAATGATGGCCACCATGAAAATTTCTTGAATGGATATACCTCTACACACCACAAGACAACAATAAACACGACATTATAACATCATACATATGCAAACACACCTACCTATAACATCAACTTTCACATCTACATCACGTTGGGCTCAACCCAAGCCTTCTGGGATGCCAGTGCCTAGAAGCAGGTCACTAGCACCCATGCCTAGGCGCTAGTGTCTTGAGGGTCTTTAGCACCTTCACCTCTCTTGTCCAGGTTCAAAACTCTAAGAAACTTAAAAACAATTTTTTTTTCAAAATTCATCAAAAACAACTAGGAAGTGATAGATGTCTAACTACCACCCACTATCTTGGTCTCATTGGCTCAAGAGTGACCTAGGACAACTATTGCATACACAAGCACATAGAACTACATTGATTCTGAGATGTAGTGCAATACTCAGTCATAAGTTCACCATTGTGACAGTTGAGGACACTCCGACCCCACATTTTACATCTTTATTTTTTTAGGATTTGATGCCTTTTTTAGGGTTTTACAGGAGAATATTTTTATTTAGGTTTACAGGTACCTCAGTGATCCAAGTGCAACATACAAACAAACAAGTGCAAAGCCCTAGCGACCATATCGGAACCAAGATCTAACTTTTTCTATAGACCCAGGTGTCCAAAACATGCCTAGGGCACCTACGGGTGCCCTTGTCCCTCTCCAAGTGCCCTAGTCTATCCATTTCCACCTCTACTACATATTATAGTGCTTTGTTGCAACATTCTATGCCGAAGAGTGAACTTAGTACCGAGCATTGCACTACATTTCAGACTTCATGTAGTTCTTTGTGTATGTGTGTGTAATGATGCCCTAGGAATTCCCTTGTGCAAGTTACACAATGATAGTGGGTTAGATCTAGAATGTAGTAAATGTATAAAATGTGTGAGATGGAATAGAATAGACTTCCCCTCCTATGTTGTGTATGCAGAGTGATGCAACCCTTTTCCCTTGTAGTGAATGTGCTAGATGAATGCTTTGTAATGCTCTTGTGCCTTTGGATGCAAGCTTAGGTGATAGTAGATAATGCTAAGTGCTTGGTCCCTTATTTGAGAGCTATAACTATGTATATATATGATTCCCTTGTTTGAATTTCATAATTGACAACTGAAAGGCCAACCCAAAGTGTATAAAAGATTCCCAAGAAGTAAAAGAGACCCAAAAGAGTGAGAAGAGGATAGAGAGGGTCAGGAGCACCCAGGAGGGATAGGAGTTCCTGGGCAATGTCCTAATTGGTGCCTAGTGTCTGAGGCCATAAAAGATAAATCAGTCAAATACCAACAGGGTTGTAGGGTGTGTAAGGTCAATAAAAGTATAAGAGACAAAGAAAAAGGCCCAAAATACATTGTCAATTACTAGTTTTCTTGCTTAGGAATCATGTATATATTAGTATGCTCTAGGACCTAGAAATGTACCCAAGTGCATAGATTTTGTGTCTACATTTTCCCCCACTTTATGTTGTTGAGTGAATACTCGATAACATAAAGTAGATAGAAGATGTGTACCTTTTGATCTTGTAGAGAAGAGTGTTGTGATAGTGTGTTGAGTGGACAAGTCGTGAACAATGTGAAGCGTGGAGACTAGGAAAGGGAAGTAGACCCTAGGGGTGAAGTGTATGTGTAGTAACATGTTGTTGTTTACTGATGTGAGTTGCTTCTTATTACGTATTAAGGATAGATCCTAGCAAAAGAAGAGCGAGAAAGTAGTCAAAGTTATGTATATGAAAAATTAGAGTAATGCATGTATAAGTAAGTAAAGAGTGTAAAAGTGTGTAAAAGGAAAGTGTGCACCTGATATATAAGAGTGTAAGAGATAGAGAATTGTCTTGTTTGTCTTAGAGTTACTAGATTTGGATGCTGAATGGTGAGGTTTTTTGGGCAATCTCACACCAAGAGCGAGTTTTTTGGGCGATCTCACGCTAAGAGTGAGTTTTTTGGGCAATCTCATGCCAAGAGAAGAGTTTTGGGGAGAGAGGTATAGATTTTCTCTCTTTCTCCATGACGCTTCCCTGAATAAGCACCACTATAGATGGTACGTCCCTAATTTGTTCTTTTGATTGTTTCTGATTTGTTTTGATTGTAACTAAAATGTGACTGACTGAACTAAATTATGTAACTAGAGGCAAGTGCTACTGCTACTGGAGAACTGATCTTAAAAATTGTTGTGAACTGTGTTGAACTGAGAAATGACTTTTTTTCCCCCAGGACATAAGCACCCAGGGGGACACAAGTGTCCACCGCTACTATCCTAGGTATGGGCACTAGTGTCTACTATATGTTTTAAACCCAAGTCTGATTCTGAGCCAATATGTAATTATGTTCTTGTGTCAATTTTGTACTATGATGATTTGTAGTATAGCTCTTAGCTTGTTGTAGGGGTGATTTGTTCACCCAATAGATGCCCCCCTCGTTTGGGGTGCATGCGATGACTGTAGGAGAATGTGGTCCAAAGGAGAGGAAACGATAACTGATATGCATATCTGAAAGTGGATACCTACAGGGGTAGGGGATGTGCATGGTAGAAACCAAGGCACATGAAAACAAAGTAGGCTAGTAACAAGAGTTAGTAAAAATGAGCTAGCATGTAAGAGAATACAATGTAACAAGCAACTAGGAAGACAAGATGGACAGCGAAAAGTGGGTTTCATACATGGGACATCACTCACAATGTCACAAGACAATCAGGGCCAAAGTGGCCAAAGCATACAATGATCAAACAAGACATAGGGCATAGCCCGTAAATAATAACAAATGGTGGTAAAAAGTAACAAGAAAAGAAGTGGCAGATAACCATGGTTGTATTGATCCTGCAAGACAAATGTTACACATGAAGCACCCATTATCATGTTAGAAAGATAAATAGTATGTCAAAGCATGTATAAATCAATGATAAAAAGTAATAGTGACTTGTAAATGAGTAAGTAGTAAATAATGTGATAATAGAAACATGTGATGTATGAAGTGTGATAGTAGCAAAAGTAGATGCCCCCAGGAGCCTCGGTGGGACTGGTAAAGAGTTGTGTCAAGCATCATGCATCGTGTATGAATATATGATAGGTCTTACATTCACCTCAAGATACCAAGTGAATGTGCATGTGTATATAGAAAAATATAATGACATACTAAGAATCCGTCTACATAGTAAGCAAAGTGCAACATGTAAGTAGTATAGGCTAACAAGAGTAAATGCAACCAAGATATGCAAATGTTATGTGAGTGTGATGGTGTGATATGCAAGGTGTGTAAGATGAGGAGGAGCAACATTTCCCCCTAGTGGATGTGTATGAGATGAGGTTCATTTATAAATTATCCCCTCAACAGTCAAGAATGAACCATAGAACAAGAGTGTGTCATCAGGAAATTGTGAGAGTAGATGTTAGAAAAATGTATCGTGAAGCACATAGCATGAAGATATGTGAGGTTCATTTAAGAATTGAACCCTTAACAATAAGATGTATTCATGAAGCATAATAGTGTACCAAGTGTGGATGAAGTTAGAGGTTCATTTAATGAATTATGTAAACCCTCAACAATTGATTATAAACTGTGGAGGTTCATAGAAGTGTGTCATTCAAGGTAATGATGATCAAGTACAAGAGTGTGTGTACCAAGAGGTGTGTGAAGTGTATGAAGAAACATTGATTAACATGAAGTCTGAAGCATAACACGGAACAGTGAAGTGTGTACACTAGAGACAATTGACATAGTGATGGAAGGCAGGGCAAGAAAAAGTGTGATAAATGACCCCCTAAGTGTGTGATGGATATAAGGACTATCCTACGATAGTGAAGGGTGAGGGCCCCCTCACCCAATATCTGAGGAGACAAAGGCATGTGACCAATGATCTAGGTGAATGGTGTGGGAGAGTAACTATGTGCACGTGAATGAGACCAATGTGGTGAAGGAGATGGAGAAATCTATAGGAAGGGGTTTCCCAAGTAGGGGACTTAGGTCGTTCATGAGGTGGACTAATGGACCGATGAGGATGACAAGGTCATGATGTAGTTCATGTGCGAATAGGAGAACTAGGTGTAGAAGTAGCTTTAGACTTGAGAGGCGTTGGAGGCCTAGATGTCATGACTAGTGCATAGATATCAGCAAGAGTGGGTTGAGGTAATGGTGTATGTGGTGGAATACCTTTGATGGTGATAACTTGTTTGTTATGGATGAACTTGAGACACAAGTGATGCATGGAAGGGATGGCCATGTGTAGCAGGGAGCCAAGGAAGACCTAAGAGCATGTCACAACCGATGATTTTAGAGGTAACAATGAATGACATGTAAAGACAGTAAGAGACCCAACTATAATAGGAAGAATGACATGACCATAAGAATTAGGAACTGGAAATGTGATTAGAGATGTTGGACATTTGATAGCTAAAAGAAGTTCCACGGAGCATGCATTAGTAAGTGTTTATGGATAGACCATGGTATTGTTGATGGTATAAGTACCAATAGAAGCATTGATATTCAATGAATCAGAAGAAAATGTAGTTTGATAATCATGATATGAGAATGTAATGACTAGTGATGGTACATCAAGAAGAAGAAATAAGAAAGTCAAGAGGCTCCGATGAAGGAGGAGGCACAACATGATATGTATGGTTTGTAGAAGAATCAATAGGTTGCTTGGCATGCTTTGGTAAAGGGTCATTGAAGATTTTTAGCTTTTGATTATCATTGAATGGTTTGAAAGTAGATGGCTCAGGGAGCTTGATTGCATTGTTATCAATAAGATTGAATAATATGTTTAAGCTTAAAGCAACAACTAGTAGAATTCCCAATGCATTGGTGGTAGTCACAATTGTTCATTTGCATCATAGTTGTGGCCATGGGGTGAGAAGGATCAAGATTGAGTGGTGGAGGAAGAGTAATAATATTGCTTTCGATAAGTTGTGGTAATAGGAGCCGAGGTGTGTAAGGTAGTTTAGTAAAAGTATGCTTTATGTGGGTTGTAATTGAAGCTTGTCATGTGTAGAAACAACATTAAAAGTGGCCTTAAGTGGGCTTAGGAGATGGTTTGAAAGTAGATTTATCTTGAAACCTATTAGAAGATGAGGATGAAGAAGTATCATAGTATTTCAATTTGCCCATAGATAAATTTTTCCTTCACACAATTTGAGTGTATGACATAATTGATCAAAGGAGGGAGAGGTCTCAAAGATGACACTCTCTTGAAGTGGAGGTAAGAGACTTTGAATAAAGAGATCTTATAATTTAGAATGAGCTAGTACATTAGTCATCTTAGCAAGGTTGTTCTTATAGGGTAAAACATAGTCAGTTAGATGTTCGTTAGATCCTTGTTTGATTTGAGATAATTGTGCATAGGATATTTTAGTACCGATATTAATAGAAAATATGCAAGGAAATCATCGGCTAAGTATGTAAAGGAGGTTACCGAGTGAACAGGTAGATCATAAAACCATCGCATAGTGTAATCTTGTAAACTTCTAGGAAATAATTTAGCTAGTAATGTAAGTTCATCCGCATAGTCAAGACATGCCACATGAAAAGATCAAATATGCTCCTGAGGGTCGCCATGGCCATTGAAGGTAGGAATCCTTGGGTTCAATGAAGTTAGGAGGAAGTGGATAAGAGGATATGGTTGGTGCAAAAGGGCTATGAAGGAGAAGTGAGGAATCTAGAGATGGAGAGGAATGTGAAGTAGCTTGTTGTAATTGACAGATTTGGGTTTGTAGATCCTGGTATAAAGAATCTAGGTCTTGAGTGTTCCTAAAGAGGAGACTTGTCATGTGTGGGAAGTGAGAATTAATAGGGCAATAGTAGAAATTATAGGAATAGGAGTGGTGTGGAGGTCGTGAAACAAGGAGGAACCACTAGAGTTGGGTGGAAGGGTGAGATTGTAGAATCTTGAGGTTTTGTCATAATTTAGGACATGAGATATGCGTATTATTAGAGACTAGTAATGGGTTTATCTGCTTGATCAACATTAGTGTTAGTGGATTGTTCATGGGAGGAAGAATAATGTTTTAAGAGGAATCTAAGTTTGAGGATTTAGTAAATTCAGCTGGAGATTTAGAGGATCTTCATATAAATGTAAAGGGTTCATAAGGTCTTGACCATACAGGTGAGAAGAATTAGAAGAAACCTAGAAGCAAGGTAGGGTTTCGAGTGGAATGGGTTCACCAAATGATTTAATATAAATTGAATTAAATCTAATTTCAGAGTAACTATTATAGTGTATGATATACAAATGATAAAATATACTAAAATGTAAAGCAAGAAACATGCAATAATATGAAACCCTAAGAAAGAGAGAGAGATAGGTGACTTAGGTGATTCCTGAGCAATCTAGAAGTGATATGGGTAGGTGAATAGCTGAGAAAAATTGAGAAGAGTATTGTTAAGGCTCACTGGAGGTTCTAGACTTAGAAACCCATAAATGTGTAGGAAAGAAGTGCCCACAGGAGGACAGGAACACCCAAGCACTAGTGACTAGATCTAGGTGCTAGTGTCCACCCAAATGCTCAGGTTTTTATCTTTTCTGTGTAGGAGGAGCTTCACTGTTAGTCTTTGTTTTTCACTCTAGATTCAATTTCTCCAATGTGTTGATTGTACATGTAACCTGCAAAACAACTTTTCTAGCTTGCACATGTCCACAAACCACATAAAATCTAAAAATAAATATGCAGAATGTGGAGTCAGACTGACCCTGGATGGTCACTCAAAGAGTGAACTTAGTATCAAGCACTGCACTACATTTCAGAATCCATGTAGTTCTATGTGAAAGTGTGTGTAATGATCCTCTAGGATCCCTTGTGTAAGTTGCACAATGATAGCAAGCTAGATCTAGAATGTAGCAAATGTATAAAATGTGTGAGATGGAATATAATAGAATTCCCCTCCTATGTTGTGTATGCAGAGTGATGCATCCCTTGTCCCTTGAGTGAATGTGCTAGATGGATGTATTTGTGATGCTTTTGTGCCTTTGATATGCAAGATTAGGTTATAGTAGATAATGCTAGTGTTTGACCCCTTATTTGAGAGCTATAACTATGTATATATATGATTCCCTTGTTTGAATTTTGTAATTAGTAACTGAAAGGCCGACCCAAAAGTATAAAATATGCCCAAGAGGTAAAAGAGAACCAAAAGAGTGAGAAAAGGGGGAGAAAGGGTCAGGAGCGCCCAGGAGGGACAAGAGTGCCTGGGCGCTAGTGTCCTAACTAGGCGCTAGTGTACAAGGCCATAAAAGATAAATCAATTAAATACCGATAAGGTTTGTAGGGTGTGTAAGGTCAATAAAAGTATAAGTAAGAACTAGGTAGGTCCAAGATCATATAGAAGTGTTAAGACTGTACGGTATGACCCTAACAAATTTGTACATTCCTACCCTATGTCAGTTTCTAGTTACAATCCCCATAATGAAGCATCATCGAGTTTATATCTTCTTGTTCGAGCAATGCATCCTTTCAAAACTTTTGAAAATCATCTATATTAAGCTAAGTGCACTTATTCCTTTGTGTTTTCAAGTTTAAATCATGTTTATCTTATAAATTACAAGTATAAAAATTTCATTCTGATTGTGGTAGTTAATTATGGAAGTTAACTAATTAGAATAATCACATGTTACTAATCCTTACATCTTTTAGCATACTAAATCACTAAAATCAATTAAGTTTTCATGTTAAATCTAATTAAGGTCTAAACACCCACCATATGGAAAAAAACATAACCTAAATGCCCCTAACCCATCCATTCTCTACACTCAAACTCTAACATGCAAATTAACTAGATAGAAACAAAAAGAAAAGGATCGTTTGCAAACAAAATTAGTAGAGCTTCAGGTCTCATAAGACCAAAAAACAAATATTGGAAAGTTTTCTTCAAGAATAGAATGTCACTTCAAGAAATCAATTCTAAATTTTTATTTTTTCCTATTTTTTCATAACTATTGGAAAACTCTTTAGAATAAAAGACCATGATTTAGCAAAGATTGGGCTTTCCTAGATAAGTATGGTGTCAAATTTGGCATTTTAAGAACACCAAGTGTAGCATTTAATTTGTCCTAGAGAAAGGTAACATCTTATCGATGATGGGGTTGAAAGTAGAAGTTATAGATAACACTGCTACATGGAAATATCTTGATTCTACTCATTGTATTCTCCAAATTATTGATGCAATACATTGCATCAATCAAATTTCTATGAAGGTATGTTTCTTATATACCAACACTATTAACTAGCAATCGCATGTGTTCAATGCAATGTGAATGCCAAATGGTATATGTTATTTGATTTAGAGGTATAGTTATTACTTTTGTAGTTGATGTTGATAAGGGGTTTGATTGATTTTGTAGGTGTAGAAATATAGTTGAGCCACTTAATTTTAAGGTTGTTTCTACATTTCAAACTTGCTATAAATTTGTACATGAATACATTTGATATCATTTTCGATAGTTAATTAATTTTATAGTTGATGTTGTATGTATTTAATTTGGGTTAATTGTGGTAGTTGTGCATCAGTTGTTCGGTTGGTGTTTTGTTAAAAAACCCTTATTGTACAATGGATAATGTGTTTGATTGATATTGGTAGTGTAAAAAATTAGATGAAACATTACATTGAAAGTTTGTATGTGTACATTTAATTTTGTTATAGATTCGTACATTTAAAGTTGCAAATCATATTTCAAAACATCAAATACATGACGATTTTCGTACACATAATGAGACATGTATACATTTGCAGTATTTATATCATGAATGGTAGCCTTTAGTGGGTTTTTTTAGTTTCAATAAACATGATTACATTTGATACCCCTTGATCAGAAGTGTCGTTTTGGATACAAGAAGTGTTGAGTATAGTAGTAGTGAAGGTGTTATCAAAGCAAAGGGTAGTATTTACGATGGGTTGAGTGATAGTAGTCTTGCTTCTTCATTTATTATTACTCGAAGTGTTGGTACGTGCACCATATTTGAGTATCTCTCAAATGAAAAAGCAGGTGAAATGTAGAGATGTTGTTGATGTTGTGAATGAATTTTGGATTTTATTTATCAGAAATGATTTTCCTGTGCCAGTTGTTCCTTGAATTATCAATCTTAGTGCAGGTAGAAGGATTTTGTTTGTTGAATGGTGTAGTATGGTATCAACAGCTATCTGTTGTTCTGGAGACAAAGGAAGTGTGGAAGATGGTGGTGTGGCATGTATGGTGTTGTTAATTGTGTCTGCCTTATCTCTCTCGATGAATGATGAACTAGTTATCTATAAATCATGGGGAACATCATGTATGCTCCAATTATTTTGTATGTTGAAATCTCGTTTCCCCAACATGTCAAGACTGTCTAGACTAGTGTTGTTTCATAGGCGAAGTTGTGTGAAGACCTGCCATTCTTGCAATGGTTCATCTTGAATACTACATTCAGGCTTAGAGTTAGAACTAACATCCGTAGCAAGTCTTGTATCTACGATAGTGCGTAAAACATGTCAGGTTCTATAGTTGTGCTTGAACATGTCCCAAGTTTCATTGGTGTCATGTGGGTTTGAGCCAAATTCGGACGCAATATTTCTGAAAGGTTTGTATAAAAGGAGTTCTAACCAATAGAAAAGGTCATATGACATTGAATCCTGAGCGGGGACATCCACAAATCATGGGTGGACCTGAACAATTGCTTGTGTCGGTCGCTTTTTCCATTTATAACCTTTTCAGTTTTTGTTGTAGCTCCAATCTCGAGCAGCTTGAATAAGTGGTAGGTGTTCCATGGTTGTAGGATGAACTTTATATGCATCCAAGAAAGTGGTTGTTTGTTGTGCATCGACATCACTTTCAACGACACGTCTCAGAATAATTTTACCAACATTTAATGATAGAAATGGACGGCTACACATAACAAGTGGCATTTTTTCCAGCATGTGGCATGTTTCTTATGCACTTATGTCATGTTCAACAACACTTTCTGTGAGAATTTTACGGATCGTGATATGTGCTGGAGAATCTACATCTACGTCTCTTGAAAATCTAGATAGCATTTGGTGATGTTTCTAAACGTTGCTCGACTTTCGAAGCATATTTTGCAATATACTTAAGAATGACATGGTGGGAAAGTACGGTTGCTTTTAAGGGTCCATGTTGCTCCATGAAGAGAAGCGGTGGCCTTGTTTTTCACTTTTGCATCTCTTACAGGAGGGAAAGCCTTCCAAGGAATTTGTTTTAATTCTAGTGTAATTTTCGAAACAGGTTTAGCAAGTTTGGATGTTCGCCAACAAATCTATTATTTTTCAAAACTGATTTTGGGCTTCAATAGTCAGCGACGAGGGTGAGAATATGGGAAATATTTGTGCATTGGAAGGGGTGGGTTGTTCTGTTTGAGTCATTTGTGGATTGTAAGGTGGAAAGCATTCAAAAGGAGAGGAGAAACTAGTTGTATATGTGTGAGGAACTAAAGAAAGGTTAGTACTTGAGACAGTTTCATGTGGCATCCCAGACATTTGGGGAAACATGGTAGTTGTTAGCAAAGATGGGCTTGTATGGAAGGAATTGGTATGCTCGTGAAAGTTTTTTTCATGGAAGTTACATGCGAAATGTTGGTTTACAATTCTTTAGTAGTTGTAATTGATGGCAAGATTGGAATGTCAGGGAATTGTAGGTTGTTGGTCGTTGTAAGTTGAAAGATATTAGAGATTTTCGTTGTTCTATGCTCTAATTTATGACATCGTTTCTCAGTAGTTATGTGTACTTTATTTTTTGTGTAGTTCTCTCTTCGTTGGGCTCATTTTGCATGAGTTGACAAGATTGCAAAGTCACAGGATTATGGAGTACCACTTGTTGGATAAATATCATGCGGGTTAGCAAGGAACGATACATTGTTTGATGACATACAAATGCAGAAATAAGTTAAAATATAAAACTAATTACAATTGTAATGCATGTGGAGTTCCAATGAGAAATACATGTAAGAGGTAATAATTTGAGTATCGAAAAATTACACTTTTTCTTAAGGAAAAGAGTATTAGATATATAGAAACATACAGTGCATTCACATAGTACATAAGGAAGCAAATACTTACCTAAAAAAGTGCATGTATTTTTTATTTATTTTCTTAAAAGTACTTACAATCCACATAGTAGTAGGAGACAATAGCATGTCAGTGTATAAGTGAATACAACAGTTTTCTTTTGAAGCAGGAAAAAAGTGAAACATAGATATGAAATAAGAAACATAACGTTGATAGTTTAGAGTATAGAATCGGATGGGTGAGGGTGTAATGTTTGAAGGGACAGGTGGGTTAGAAATCCTTGCGTAAAGGTTATGAAGGAGTTGCACTATTTTTCACTTTCTTTGAATTGAGTACGACACATTTCAATCTGTTGTTTCCATAATATGTCTCTTTTTTCAGTGAAAGTGTGAAGCAGTATTCGTTGCCGATGACATTACTTATAATTTCACTAGTTGCATCTTCATCTATAGACAATATATGGAGGTCGTTAGCTGCAACACCCATGATTGACTCAGCTGTCTCATCAAAATCGGTAACTGATTGAAGTTCTCTTGTTGGGTCCTTTAGATTGATCCTGAGTGCATATATATAATCATAGTTTTGAACTTGTACGTTGCAACTCGAACATAACCATTCTCTCTCACTTTTTTCCTGCATTGTTTGTCACCTTTTTGAAGAGGACATGCCTTGTAAAAAAATTGTCCATGTTGATATTTGTGATTTCTGCAGTAACCATGGCCCATTCATTTCTCTCTGTGTTCCCCATATGTAGTACCTCCAAAATCATTGTTATAGAGGTCAAGCTCTTTGGAGGGCCCATAAATTTGTTTGTGATAGAGGGTGTTGGAAGGGAGTAGTCATCGAAATCTACCTAACCATAAAGTGTATTGGTTTATGAAATTAGAGGGTTGATGTAACATTTGGTACTTGAAACAGTGTTGATTGAGTTCCCATTGAAACTGGAGACACGGGCAACTTTCAAGGCAAGGAGCGAAAGAGGAGGTATAGAAAGCATGTGTAACCAGACCACAGGAACACATGTAAAGTAAGACAAGTGATTGCCCACTTCAACCTGAGTAAGCCCCTTTATTGCTCTTTGAAACAATTAGTTAATTTTCAACAATTTTTATTATTTTAGATTTGTTAATTAATTAATTTTTTTAAAAAATTTTACTAATTATTTTTATAACATGTACATAAATTTGTCAAATTCGTCAAAAATATAAATATTTTAGTAAAAAAAATTGTGTTCTTCCCTCACCATTCATATGTTTCCCAAATACAATAACTTGTTGACTATCAAATTTGAAGTTTGATAAGAAAAAAAACTCTAATCATCACGTTAGACATGCCTAATGTTGACTGTCAAATTTGGAAATTGATAAAAAAGAGCTCAATATAAATCTTAAATCAAATCTCTATCATCAACTATCATAATCAATATATTTTTCTCTTTGATCCAGGTAAGCTACAAATTCGATACTTAATAGGAGTGGAAGCTGATAAATCAAAAGATATGTATTAGAGTCAATACTTATTTCTGTCAATTTGGAAATGGCTATGTGGAAAGTCGTTGGATAAGATGGTGTGACTTACTGAAAGAAGAACAGTCACTTGCACCCTCTAGGGTAACAATTGTTGTCCAAGCAAACATGAAGGAAATTATGATTGCCAGAAGTAAAACACAATACAATATGGTTTTGTACGAGAGATTGCAACTTGCAACCTTAATCTTCATCAAGTCTAGAAGACCAGTAGAATTTGATATGGTGACTCTTCTCATACCAAAGGATATGTAAACCTGCATTTTTTGTAGGTCTATTCTACACAGAAATGTTAAAACTAAGGATTGGGTTTCAATATTCACAGACTGACATCCTTCTCAATTGAATCCCTCAAATACCCAAAAATGTTTTCCATCTGAATTTCTCTAAAAATCAGTTCTTTTTCACCATATACTTAATCAAATACCATTGACTTCTCAAATAGATTCTCAACAGACCCAAATTTGCCAACTGGGTCCTTTTAAAAGCCAATATTTTTCATGTGGGTGTAAGAATGTCATAAACCCAGGTTTTTTTTAACGCGGGCTTAATTTAAAATAGAGAAGCTTCCAATCACCGCCAACTGATCCAAGTCACTATTGAACCAGATCCTGCTAGCCATCTAATATATGCAAATCACCCTGTTTTTAAAGGAAAAGCAATGCAAAAATGACTATCAAAGGGAAAACGAAATTCAAAAGGCCGTCAAAACGGAAGTCAAAATTAACCACCTTGGAAAAACGTCCAGGAGGCCGTCAAATTTAACATCGCTGCAGAAATGTCCGAAGGTCCTTTACCATAGGGGGAACACCTTCGGCGTAAAAATATACGTAGACAAATTCTCTTTATTGCTTATATGACGACATGCCTCCAGAGTGGAAACATAGTGTTTTGAGTGCATGCCATTTGTGTATTATTTTATGTTTGAGTAAATGAAGTTGTACATGGTAAGGAGGTGCTTTAATAACGATGTAGTAGTGCTTTTGGCATCACCATATGTAGGGGCCACGAGCCAATCTTGTCACTACACATGTGCTGAGGGTTTTTTCTTTCATTTATCTTGGATTCACATTATTCTACCTTTTTGTGAAAATTTCATGGGGAAGTCATTTCCTCGGCTTAATTATTTCAAAGCATCAATTTATTAAATTTTATAGCCATTGCATATTGTAAAATTGTCACATCATCTAAATGGCAGTTTTTAGAATTTTAGCTACGAAAAATAAAAAACAAGTATTGAAATGACATATAAAATTAGTCTTTTGAAAACCAAATAACTAATAAAAAGTTTAGAATTTTTTTTCAAAAATTTATATTAATTAAAAATAAATTAAAGAAAACTATAAAGTTGAAAATATTTTTTGATAGTTTGATTGGTTAAAAAGAATATAATAATTGACCTAGTTTAAACATATACTATTTATGCCTAGGAAAGTACAAATAACCTTGTATGTTTACAATCTAAACATAATAATTTTGAAATAACAAAAATGGAGAAGTGTTTGATTAAATACTCATAATGTAAGATAATTCTGATTGAAAAGCTCTCTATTAATAGAAAAACTATAGTACAATGTTAATAATAAAGATCTATGAATAACACGTTGATAGGCCAACGCTTAGGCCTTCATTGATTGTGTGAACCCTCTTTTAAAGAGACGAAGGCCTCTGAAGCTAGGAATTAATCCAAGAGGTTCGTTCTAGTATTGAATAATAAGTGACCACTAGACTGAGTGAGAATTGATGGAATTCCCTTTTCTGAATTCATTGCCAACGAAGATGAGATAGGGTTTAAACAATTCCCAAGCTCTCCATATGTTTTTGGACACAAGGTGCCTCTAATCTTGACAGCCACTAGCGTGAAGAGGAGAGATTGAAATTATAATCCTCTCTATAATTTCTTCCCAAGTAGAGTTCCTTGAAGGATGAGAATCCTTAATAGATTTTTCCAAGCTTCTGAGCCTTCCAGGCCTATGATGGTCCATTTAGCACTTAGGGCATGGCCTTGGAGTTTAATTTCAATAAGCTCAAGTCCCCCTGCTTCTTTAGATCTGCAAAAAAATATCCCAGGAAAATTTTTGGAAGCCTTTACTACCTTCAGAGCTAGCCTATATGAAGTCTCTTAAAAACTTCTCAAGTTTTCCATATGAAACTTTGGAAGGAGCCCAATGAAAAGAGTAGTACACGTGAGTGGTAGCTAGTAATTTTGAACATATATGTAATTTTCTTGCCAAAGTGAGGGGTTTGGTGATCCATAATGAGATCTTCTTCTCCACTCTCTAACACGCAGGACCACAACTCAACCAAGGATGCTCGAAATGCAGAGGGAATGCCAAGAAACTTGAATTGAAATTTAGGTTGGATCCATTGTCTTTGGTATTTATCCAACTAGGTTGGCATAGGAGACATTTCTTATCTAAAACATTGGGCTTTTCACCACTCGATATAGGATCTAAAGGTTAGGCAAAAGAAGTCTAAGCATTCCATAACATTGCTTGCAATTTGTTCTTCCTCGAGCAGAGTTAAGAAAGAGTCACTCACAAAGTTCTCATGGGTTATTTGTTGGTTAATGTGAGGGAGAGAGATACCTTTAACCAAACAATGAATGAATATTTGGCAAGGAGGTAGCTAAAACCTTTAACAATTAACACATAGAGAGAGGGGGCTAAAGGGCAACATTGTCTAATGGATCTAAAAAGGCTAAACCTGTGAAATTGGGCTCTATTAATGGTGATGCATGCCCCAACATGTTGAAACAAGTATGGATAAATCTGGGACTGAATATAAGGTCTTGCAACATGTGTATGATGAAAGGCCATTCAATCATATCATAAGCTTTTTCATAATCAAGTTTAACAAAAAAAGATTTTTGATTAGATTGTCTAGCTCGTTCCATACCTTCCCAGACTATAATGGCATTCTCAAAAAAATATTTGTGCCAGATGAAACCAGTCTGTTCACTTCTGGCAATGAGGGGAAGAAGGTCCCTTATTTTAAGAGCTAAAGATTTGGCAATGATTTTATTGGAGACATTAAACAAGGTAACATGTATCTAATTGGTAATCTCTTCAGGGTCTCCAACTTTAGGAATGAAGTTGATGTTTCCTTAACTGATAAGCTCACCCTAGACCTTATGTAAGTCCGACCCAATAGTGTCCCAAAGAGTTTGATATAATTTTCAATGAAAATTGTCAACGTCAGGGGCTTTGTCAGTGGCCATTTGCATAACAACTTATTTTAAATTATTCACAAAGAGAAGTCTGTCACAAGAAACCCATTGGGATTTTGAAATTTTGCAGGGGATAACTCAAAGGCATTGCTCAAGGGCATTATCTTGAATTGGGGAGGGAGCTTGAGCAACAAAAAACCATTATAGTGCTAGACAAAGGCTCACAAGAATTTGGGTTGGTTTTTTATTTTGCTATTAGAATCCTTAATCACCTTGATTATATTAACAACTTGTATGGATCTACTCAAGATAAATAATTTCTCGATGAATCCGTCCCTTTATTTTAACCAGTGCATATGAGATTGAATTTGAGCTCCACGAGTTCTATACAACTCCACCTTGAGCTCATGTCACCAAATGATAGCTTGAGCTTGAAGCTGGAGATTAAACGATGGAATATTTTCAGCTTGCAAAGCTCTTTGAAATTCATAATAAGCCGCCTCATGAGCACATTGCATGTGCATAACAATTTTTTTGCCATAATTTCTAAGAAAGGTGGTAGTTTGGTGATGTCGTTCACCTGTACTATTCAATTCAACCCAAGTTTCCATGAGGGCAATGGACTAGATTCCAAACCCTAATGATACAACTGACTGTTTTATTGTGTTTAAGATGTGTTGTGATATAAAATTGGGATTTAGGTTGTTTGGGCTTAGTGGTACAAGCAATTTGCACAATAGAAACACAAAATATAATATTCATGTATGTATTTACAAGCACAATAAAATGGTTATTATATAGCCATGGAGGTAGGAAAATAACCTTCTAAAAACAAGGAAACAATTTAGCCCGTTTATAATATTACGGGTATAACAATTCAACCAACCAAACAATATAACTTTCTAACTTATTTATGTAAGCACTAACATATGATTTCCTAACATTCCCCCCTTAGTGTGAACACGGGGAAAACTTGTCTTGTACTGCAACGTGTCGCTTTGAAGCTTGCTCATGATTTGGATGGTTTCTAGGACAATACCAACAACATCTAGATGGTTTTCTAAGTGGTTAACCAACAACCACACAACGTATGGTTTTTAGGATAGTACCAATAACCTCTGTATAGTTTTTCTAGTGGATTAGTAACAACCACAATATCATGATGTTGCAGTAGTACTATCGGCTCTCATCACATTCTTCCTTTAGGAGATTACATAGGAATAGAACATATATTATCGGCTCTCATCGCAGTAGTACTATAGGCTCTCTTTGCATTCTTGCAGTAGTAGGACAATATAACATATACTAGAAATATTTCACATTACCACCTCTAAGAATCGCAATGTTCTTAGTTGTAGCCACTGTTATTGATCGTTGCCACTCGATCTCGAACAACATAGGAAACTGTCACTGCCCCTGGAAGTTTCCCTTGACTTTAGCCGTTTTGGGCGCAAAATGAAAATGGAACATTGGTGTCATGTCCCCCCCCCCCACAATGTAAAATTTCCAAACACAAACACTGAGAAACAAACTATATTGAAGTACATACTACTGATCAGATCTTACTAGTTAGATCTTGTTGCACATAGTCACCATTGCAAGTGAACGTATTCACAAGCAGATTGTCTTCCAACGAAGTACGGAAGTCAGAGGATCACATCGTTCAAAGGATCACTGATAGTCATATGCGCTCAACCACATCTCTTTTTCCAGCATCCAAACCCACACAAAATAGGAACTTTAAAAATAAACACACTGCAAAAACTGAAAGCAAATACTCACACCACAATATGCCACCAAAGCTCTGTGCGGCCCTGTTGTTGGTGGTTGACGAGAGGCAGTTGATTAACCTTCAACCTTCTGTGCCTCTGTCCTCCAGTGTGATGTTGTTAACTCATCTTGATATGGCTTTGAGGCTCTTTGAAAAAATCACCCCCATAAAGTGGACGTCACGTACAAGAGAAAATGCGTCTATAAGACAATTTATTTTTTTACAACTTTTTGATGACATGACTTTATGGTTTGAATAACCATATGACACAAAATGACAATGAATATCGACAAAACTTTTTATTTATTGAAACTAATTGACTTTAGATAAATGATAATGACTCACAATTAACATTTGACTAACTCAATTTAGATGACACAAAACAAACTATTACATTCTTTGACTAACAATACTTATAAACTTAAATGACTCATTTTATTTTAATAAATAAACTATAATTTTAATAAAAGAAGGAAAATTCTTAACTACAACTTTTGAAGGCTCAAGAGTTAACGACTCGTGTATTGAAAATGGACCATATCTTAAATAAAATGATTTAACTCGATTATATGAACAATATAGCCTATAAGATATCTAAGCTAAAAGGAAAGTAATAACTAAGATTTACAATAAAACCCAATAACTAACAAAAGAATGGCATTTTGTAACATAAGACATGCATGGACTTTCAAACAACATTAGCCTAAAAACGACAATATACTACACCTAATAAAAACATTGAGACAAACTAATTAACAACACTTGAATCGCACTTGACTATTGATTCCATATGCGTGGAAGATTGTATAACTGTGCAAGTGGAAGATATCGACTTGCATGCTATTGAAGGTGAAATTTTGGAATGTGCAGTCAGCGTGTGAACACGTAAGATCTTGTGACAATGAGTGCGCTATTTGTATCCCTGCTTCGACTGCTCCAAGGATACACTTGAGAATGCTAAGATTTACACGTACTGAGTTGATCACACTGGCATTAATAATATCAGAAGTCTTTTCAAATATCAATACAAATGCCACCATATGCCAAAAATCCGTCGATGGAATTTGTAGTAGATGAGACATACACGCAGGCTGGTTTTCATCCAAGATGAGAGGAACATCAAACACAATGGAGAAAATCTAAAGCCGTTCGATTCAATGTAGGATATACCAATGCCTAGTGTTGTCAACAATATTATTCAAAACCGCTTTGAATCGAAGCAGGCAATGTAAACTAGGAACCGATGCTAATATGAATGTGAAAACAACATGCACCACAGATGCATGTAAAACAAGATCTACTATAATAGAATCGTACAACATGGAATCGATGACCAAGCAGGGGATAGGAGAACTGTTGAAAACAAAACCTAAACAATAATCTGCTCATCGGTTGGGGCAATTGCAAAGTATGAACAAAGCCCCTCACAGACTCTCACACATATCTCATCGCTCTGATACCAAATATTTGGTACAACCAATTTGCACAGTAGAAACACAAAATATAATATTCGTGTGTGTATTTACAAGCACAATATAATGACTATTATACAGCCATGGAGGTAGGAAAACAACCTCCTAAAAATAAGGAAACAATAATTCGTTTATAATATTACGGGTATAACAATTCAACCAACCAAACAATATAAATTTCTAACTTATTTATGTAAGCACTAACATATGATTTCCTTACAACTTGATAGGGGAATGATCTGAAAGAGTAACCCCATCGATCACTAAAATGGGCATAACCACTAGGACTACTTAATTTTTCTAATAAATATATATTTTATTTTCATTCAATCAAAAATATTTGTTTTATTTTATTTTGAGTCATTGAGAGAATTTTCTACAAAAACAATGACCAATCAATAAAGCCCTGCCTAACATAGCCATCATGACTACTTCACACACACACACACACACACACACACACACACACACACACACACACACACACACACACACACACACACACACACACATGTCTATATATCGAATGAAAAATATATATTTTTATTTATTAATTTTTTTTATGTAGTCGCGGCGACTAAATCACTCAAAGACAAACAAGGTCAATTCCCAATGCATTGGTGTGCTGATGAAAGGGAAGCTTGGTTCACTTGGTCTAATTTCAGAGGGACAAAATAGAGTTGTTAAAAGTTTAAGATTTTTTTGAAGGTCAAATGCTTTAATAATTCAATAGTGCTATGTGGTATATGAATTTGTTGGTTTGAAAAACATATTTATATTAATAATACAAAAAAATACATAAAAATATAATGATAACAATATACAAAATGGTTGGAATGGAATCACACTCCATAATACATATTAAATTGAGCCATACAAATCTTGAGAAAGCTACATCATTAAAATGATTGTATTAATTACATATAATTAAGAAAGAGTTTTTCAATTTAAAAAAGTTCTAAAAGCAAAGACAAACAACCACCCGAACATTAACACACATAACACTAGGCAAAATTAACAAACATGGTGGAGGAGGCCGACTATTAGGTTTAGCACCCCAACCACTGGTACCGAGAGGGGTCCATAGTGTTAAGGATGGCCCCCAACCATTGTTCTTCTTCTTCGGCCTATTGAGTCGAGGTAACAAGAACTAAATTAATTAACTTGCTTTGAGGAGGAGTCCCTTAGACATCCCCTCGTTGCTACCACTGTTGTCATGACTAAGTCTATATAAAAC
Organism: Taxus chinensis; assembly: GCA_019776745.2. Classification (NCBI taxonomy): domain Eukaryota; kingdom Viridiplantae; phylum Streptophyta; class Pinopsida; order Cupressales; family Taxaceae; genus Taxus; species Taxus chinensis. The sequence goes on from CM034148.1 coordinate 630,608,340, forward strand.
TCCACCATTACCTATGTTTGGTGAAGGGAAATAAAAATGAGGAGAAGCTACACCTACTCTCAGCACCATGACATCAAAAGTCTTGACCACAACCATGACACAGTGAGCGATGACATGTTGGGTATCTCAGTTTTGAATCGAGCACATATAAATTAAATTTTTATTGCTAATGTATTGATACTTCAAGGACTCTTTCAAATATTTAAATATTTTGATTTGACAATCTTACTCATTGATTTAATTATTATTTCATTTTAGTCCTCGGAGTTGACTCACTTGACCTCAGAGACCGTTTTACATGGCCTAAGTCGGCAGTGCAAATCTTGTAATTTACTTGTAATATGTGTTGAGGGCTCCATGTATACTATTCCAAATGGAATTCATTTACAATACTGGTGCTTCGTATATGCTGCTAAAGTTGATTAGTGACGCTCACCTTATATTAAAGCTTCACTCTTCCGAACTCTTAAATATATGGATATTTAATGATGCACGATTAATTAGGCGGAAGGTGTTCTATAGTGAAGTGAGACTGCTTGGCTCTAATGCTTGCAGAATACACATGGTTGTGATCTATTTGGTTGTTGCAGTATCGACCACATCGCAACCATAGACAATTGCAACATGAGAGAGGGATTGAACACTTAACATAGGCTGGGCGGTCGTATGTCACACTGACGGAGAAAAGGCATTATCGATTTTATGAAGCTGCAAGACCCATGCATAGCCCCTATCTTGAAATACAGACTACATAAGGCCTTGGCCATGACCTTCCCAAACCGTCGAATGCTACAATGACATATGGTTGCATGCTCGCCACTCCGCTCCACTAACACTTATTCTTGCCCCCCTCCCTCAACTTCTTCGCTTTGTTTTCTCCACCCTGGGCCACGTTATTCTTCATATAAACCTGCACCATAAATTCCCAATCCATAAAAGCTCCCATCCTAGACGGAGAATTCACAACAATTTCCTCGATGACCTCCAGTGTTTCCATTATAAAACCAACAGCTATATAGATTGTCCGCTATTTAAAATCATCCTATGATCAGGAAACTGACAATTTACATTGCATTTAAATTGCATGTCATCCTCCAAGATTCACAATATTGAAGTTTGATCTTGCAAGCTATCCTGCAACTTCTTCGTCCTATATAACGGTGTAAGTTTGAAGCTTCTCACAAAACCCTAATTAGAGGAGTTATAGGTTGTAATTCATAATCTCACTTCAATTTCTAATGGAATTCAACACAACAAGCTATCCAATTTCACCTCTTTGATGAAATTCAACATAATAAGTTATTCCTTATCTACTTTTTCCTCCCCGAAGATTTTTTTTATAAAACCCTAATTTTGAAAAATACAACATGAATCTCATAAAATCCTTAACTATTCCAGGTGAAGTTTAATGTAACTACGCTATTGTATATTTTTATGCAAGATTTTTGTAAAATGCAAGTGCAAATGGATGTGATTTGCCTTAATATTTTCTTTTTAATTCACATTGTTGATATTATGTATCTCCTCCTCGGCCCCAGTCCTTCTTCTTCTGTATTGGGACATACAAAGTTATATGATTTACGTTATACACAATGTATGTGAAATCCTATGCAATTCAAAGAGTGGCGACGCTGTTAGAACAAGATGGAAACAAGTTCTATTTATATAGCAACTTTTTTGGGAAAATTAAATGTTGGAATTCAAATCCATAATGTTAATATTTCAAAACATGTGCACAATAGGTTTCCTTGAATAAATTTAACCAGAAATAAGCATAGGCTTGCAAGAATTTTAGAATAAGAAAAATATAAAAAATCCTTGACCTTTATATTGCATTCAAACCTCCATTTTTACAAAAAAAAAGTAATGACAATGTATCCTCTATGTATATTTCAACCTCTATCTTCATAACAACAACATTCAAATACTTGAAAATGATCAAATCCTTCAAAATGTTATCATGTAGTTAAATAATCATAATCAAGCTTGCCCCTCCGCTCCACTACCATTACTTCTTCCCCCTTCCCTCTCACTCAGATGACCTTGTTCTCGTTGCCTTACGAGTTATTATGACATTCCCCTTGGAAAAAGGGTATACATGCTCAAAAGTTAGCTACATATTTAATGTGTACTTCCTACAAAATGTAGGACACCAGAGGCAAAAATCCAAAAACCCATCACTTTCTTCTGAATTTCAAATGTCGTCTTTACAAAGTTTTCTATTAGGCTTTGCGCATGGAGGGAAAAAGCATGCTTCAAGCCCTGCAGAGCATGTTTGCAGTCTTACCTTTTTTCCTTAGCAATCCTATATTTAAAATCTTCCCACCTACATGATTTTCCTCTTTCCCCTCTAAGTGTGTGTTTGGTTATCGTTCTAAATTTCAACATTATTATTTGTTTGTAAGTGGCCATATATTTTAACTCTGGTAATACCACCTCACATTTGACAATTATCATCATTGCTCTTGTTAGTTTATCATGATAAGTAATTTCTCTTTGTAGTCAATCTTAGTTTAGAGTTATGTCGATTTCGGATTGTACGTCACTATTAGCGTGAGGCCTATTATTTTATTGGGGAGATCCAATCCCCTTGACTTTCCTGTTGAATTAGGATATTGTTGCAATAAATAAGGTGTATGGACTTCTCAAAATTAGGATAATGATAAAGTGGTCACTGATCACAACAAGCATTACCATATAAACATTTTAAAACAACTCGACAACTGTGTGGTTGCCTCGGTCCTATCACTAGGTTAAATTTGTCACACACCTACGAGTACCTAAAAAATTTTAGGTGTGATTAAATCACCATTATATTTATTTTTAATTTTTATTTAATTTTGAAGCATTGCAATTACACTGAAGACGTACTCCAAATAATATAAAGGGGAGGGAAATCATCTGGTTTTGACACCAGACGTGTTGAATGTATTATCGCATCCTATAGTCGTAGCCTCCTATAAACCCATTCATAGCCCCTACCTCAAAATATAGGATGCACAAGGCCCTGGCCTTGAGCTTCCCAAACCGTCAAATGTTACAATGGCGTACAGTTGCATGCTCGCCACTACACTCCACTAACACTTATTCTTGCCCCCCTCCCTAAGCTTCCACGTTTTGTTTTCTCCACCCTGGGCCATGTTCTTCTCCATATAACCCTACACCATAAATGCCCGATCCATAAAAACTCCCATACCAGAAAAAAAAAATCCGCAATAATTTCCTCTATGACCTCCTTTATTTCCATCATAAAACCGCTAGCTATATAAATTGTCCGCAATTTAAAATCCTTCTACGATCGGGAAACTGGACAATTTACCTTGCCTTTATATTACACACCATCCTCTAAGATTCACAATGAAATTTGATCTCGCAAGCTATCATACAATTTCTTTGTCCTTTATAACGACATAAGTTTGAGGCTTCTCACAAAACCCTAATTCTAGGAATTATAGGTTGTACCTCATAATCTCACTTAAATTTCTAATGGAATTCAACGTAACAAGTTGTGCAATTTCACCTCTTCGATGAAATTCAACCTAATAAGTTCTTCCTTGTCTATTTTTCGTCACTGAAGATTATTTTTATAAAACCCTAATTTCAAAAAATACAACATAAATCTCATAAAATCCTTAACTATTCCGAGTGAAGTTTAATGTAACTAAGTTATTGTATATTTGAATGCAATTTTTTTTTAATTGCAAATGCATATGGATGTGAATTGGCTTACTATTTTCTTTTTATTTTAAGTCTTTGAAATTATTTATCTCCTCCTCAGCCTCAGTCCTTCTAATTCTGTATCAGGAAATAGAAAGTTTATATGATTTTTGTTATACACAGTGTATGTGACATCCTATTCAATAGAAATAGTGGTGATGTTGTCGGAAAAAGATGGAGACAAGATCTATTTATATAGCCACTTTTTTGTGAGAATTAAATGTCGAAATTCAAATCCATGACGTCAAGATTTTAAAACATGCGCACAATGGGTTTCCATGAAAAAATTTACCCAGAAACAAACAGAGTCTTGCAAGAATTTTTAGAATATGAAAAAAAAATCCTTGACCTTTATATGCATTCAAACCTCCATTTTTTACAAAAAAACATAATGACAATGTCTCCTCTCTTTGTATTTCAACCTCTATCTTCATAATAACAACATTCATATACTTTAAAATGATCAAATCCTTCAAAATATTATTATAGTTAAATAATCATAATTAGGCTCACCCCTCCACTCCACTACCATTGCTTCTTCCCCCTCCTTGTAGCTCCTTAACATTATTTTCTCCCCCAAGTCCAATTCAAACAGTGGCACTGCATGTCCTATGTTGATGGTTAGTTTCCCCTGAATAATCAAAAACCTCAAAAAACCATGCTTGTCCATTTGAGCGGTGTTTATTGAATGACAATGCCATCTCTATTGTTTATGAGTAGAGCTTTTCATGAGGTCGGCGCCTTCAGATTCTACTTCCGCTCCACATAATCTTCTCTACACTTTTGCAAGAGCTAAAACTACAAACATAGTTTTGCTTCCGAAAAAATTATGTCGCTCCTTATGTTGACAAATATCTCTTGACATTGTTTCTACATTATCTAAGACAATAGCCCAGGTCTTCTCATATGATTGACATAAATGTGTTGTCATTTTTGTATGGTTCGGTTTCACATTCATTCTCATTTCTACTTTCAACGCCATCGCACTTCTCCACCCTCTAATTCCTTCTTCTTCACCCATCTTCCTCTCCCATTGTTTCTCGCCCTCCAATATGAATCCTCTAAAAGACCCCCTGTGGCGTTTGCATCATGCATTTCACGTATAATTGCTAATGTATATATATATTATTTTTAATTTCTTAAAAATAAATAATATTTCAATTTAAAATTTATTAATAAAATTAATACTTTTATGAACACGACCTGTCACAACGACATATGCAGGCACCCCGCCCGCCTTCAGCTGCGGGCTGCGATTGAAGGCAAAAACAATAATACTTATCACATGTACGAGGAGAGGTTTCGAGAATCAACAAAGTATAAGCTGCTACTTAGGTATCATAAAAAGATATTAAGCTAAGCGCAAACTTAATTCAAGATGCGGTAGGGATACTTATTACGCTCTTTTGTAAAATCTTCAGTTTGCTGGAAGTTTCACAAGAAGCGTTCTCAGATGAAAGGGACCACGTAAATCTTAATGTCGAAAAGGCTCATGGCAAACCAAATAGTTCAAATCATGGCAAGGAAATGGCCATGATATCTTCCTCTCTCAATTCTTTGAAAAAAAACACAGTTGTTTCAGGTAACATTGGATCCTTATTGAATTTCCAATACGAACCTTGTTCAAAACTTTTGTAAATATAGATTGTACTCGAACACGTTTGTTATGCAAAATAGTTTGTAGTAAAAGGGACGCCTCATTCTGAAACCGCATCCAATGTTTGTAAAGCTGCTGTAAATTTTGACAGAAATTGTTAGGATTTTGTAAATTTTATGCTCCGGCTTAAGGAAGAATAGAACATTTTATTTTTGTCAGGAGGTTGGTCTTCTACCAAAACACTAGGGTTACTCAAAAACGGATTTAAAATTTGATTAATTTTGAAAACGAAATTTTAGATTTAGTGAATTCGATCCTTTACCGAAATCTTAATTTCTGTAGTGCGTCTGTTAATTTTTATTCAATTGTAGAATTTTTAAAAATAGGGCTTGAGAATTGAATGCCCGCATTTCAAAAGTCTGTGAAATTTTGGTCTTCTTGATCTTAGTCAGGATTTTGATGCTTTACGGAAACTTCAGAAGCCCCTGGATTTAGCGGCCATGACTTTTCATAGGCTTTCTTCTGGTTTATTGAGGACAGCCCTGAGGGTCCGTCTGGCTCAGCAGTCCTCGCATACGAAAAGACCATTGCTATGGATCCTTCCACATGGCCGATCTTTACACTCGACGCCACATAATTTCCAGCAATCGACGGCCCCAGTGCCGCGGTCGGTGCCGCTATCGAAGCTCACTGACAGTTTCCTCGACGGTACGAGTAGTGTTTATTTAGAGGAATTGCAGCGAGCCTGGGAATCCGATCCCCAGAGCGTGGACGAATCATGGGACATGTTTTTCAGGAATTTTGTTGGACAGGCTGCGACCACGCCTGGGGTTTCTGGGCAAACAATCCAGGAGAGCATGAGGCTTTTGCTGCTGGTGAGGGCTTATCAGGTGAACGGTCACATGAAGGCTAAGCTGGATCCCTTGGGTTTGGAGCAGAGGGAAATTCCTTTGGATTTGGACCCGGCTCTATATGGATTCACGGAAGCGGATTTAGACAGAGAGTTTTTCCTTGGTGTATGGCGGATGTCCGGATTTTTATCGGAGAATCGGCCAGTCCAAACCCTGAGGTCGATTCTGAATAGATTGGAGCAGGCTTACTGTGGTACAATTGGGTATGAATACATGCACATACCTGACCGTGATAAGTGCAATTGGCTGAGGGAAAAAATTGAGACAGTAATTCCCAGTAAGTATGGCCCGGAACGAAGGCATGTTATACTCGATAGACTAATTTGGAGCACACAATTTGAGAATTTTTTGGCAACGAAATGGACTGCTGCAAAACGTTTTGGTCTTGAAGGTGCTGAGACCTTGATTCCAGGAATGAAAGAGATGTTTGATAGATCTGCTGACATGGGTGTGGAAAGCATTGTTATAGGTATGTCTCACAGAGGAAGATTGAATGTCCTGTGCAATGTGGTCAGGAAGCCGTTAAGACAGATTTTCAGTGAGTTTAGTGGTGGCACGAAGCCGATTGATGAAGTTGGAACTTACACCGGAACAGGTGATGTGAAATACCATTTAGGAACATCATATGATAGGCCTACCAGAGGTGGGAAACGTATTCATCTTTCTCTAGTTGCTAATCCCAGTCATTTGGAAGCGGTCGATCCTGTTGTTGTTGGGAAAACCCGAGCAAAACAGTATTATTCAAATGATAAGGATAGGACGAAGAACATGGCTGTATTGATTCATGGAGATGGAAGTTTTGCTGGACAGGGCGTAGTTTACGAGACATTGCATTTGAGTGCTCTTCCTAATTACACAACTGGAGGGACTATTCACATTGTAGTCAATAATCAGGTTGCATTTACAACTGATCCCAAATCAGGGAGATCTTCACAATACTGCACAGATGTTGCAAAAGCTTTGAATGCTCCCATCTTCCATGTGAATGGCGATGATATGGAAGCTGTGGTGCACGTATGTGAACTTGCTGCTGAGTGGCGTCAGATTTTCCACTCCGATGTTGTGGTGGATATTGTTTGCTACCGTCGGTTTGGACACAATGAGATTGACGAGCCATCCTTCACACAACCAAAAATGTACAAGGTATTATTTGCCTTTCTTCCAGTTTACGTGCATAATAATTTAAATTTATGCTTATGAGGATAAAGTGGGAGGGATTGAGAAGATGACAATTGAGATGATGATAATTAAGGATATAATAGCACAATCTTTTGCACATTCTGTAATAGTTATCCATCAATACACTTCAAATAGGTTTTTCATTATATCTCCAAACTTAAAAACTTTAGATCACAGTACAGGGGCACACATAAATCGAAATGTCATAATTCTTACTCTGATACTTGATAGGGAAGCTTTGCATTTTTTTTCCTTTCCTGAGTACGTTGTGGAAAATCATATGTATAGATTGATACAGACTTATTGTAGAAAGGAAGCAGGGCATATATTGTAATGTATTTCATTGATATTAATTCAATTTTACACTGATTTCAGTTTGTCATAATGTTAACATTGATATCCGGTTATGTTTTATTAAATTGAACGGGTTAAGGTTTGTTTAGGTGCTAACATATTCCTAATTCAGCTTTGTTGATGGCGTCTTTTGGGCTTTGAATTATATTAATTTTTGATATCTATTGGGTGGTCTAAGCATTCTTGTCCATTTAATAATAGTTCTTTGATACCTTTAATGTTTACAAGCAGGTAATTAGAAATCATCCACGGGCGCTTGATTTGTATGAAAAGCAGCTAATTGAATCAGGGCAGTTGTCAAAGGAAGAAATTGATGCTTTGCATGAAAAAGTCAGCTCAATTTTGAATGAAGAGTTTGTAAACAGCAAAGAATATGTGCCAAAGAGACGAGATTGGTTATCAGCATACTGGTCTGGCTTCAAGTCACCAGAACAATTGTCTCGTATACGTAATACAGGGTATAAGCTTCTTGTGTGAAGTTCAGACATCCTTATTCACACATTTGATTTTTGAGGAGATTTCAATTAATTAGGGGGTTTGATCATCTGTGCATTGTTCTGTAGGGTCAAACCGGAGATATTGAAAAATGTTGGGAAAGCAATAACTTCTTTACCAGAAACATTCAATCCGCATAGAGCTGTAAAGAGGATTTTTGAGCAACGTGCACAAATGATTGAAAAGGGGGAAGGTGTAGATTGGGCTGTTGGTGAAGCACTTGCATTTGCAACACTCCTTGTAGAGGGTAATCATGTGAGGCTGAGTGGCCAGGATGTTGAAAGAGGTACATTCAGTCACCGACATGCAGTTCTTCACGACCAGGAAACAGGAGAAAGATATTGCCCTCTTGACCATGTTATTATGAACCAAAATGAAGAAATGTTTACTGTGAGCAACAGGTGCGTAGTAATGTCCATCCAAGACTTGCACTCTTGAAACTGCAATACAAAACAATAGTTTTAAAAAACAGAAGAATATTTCTGGAGCAAACTGTATACAAAATTTTAAAGATTGATGTTTCGGGTCTCACTATGTGACCCATCATCAGGATACATGATGAGAACAGATTGCAAAGTTGAACTCCTTACATGGATAACTCATTACAAGTACAAGAGCTCAGGAGGACCTAGAGTAAAAATTAATTAATTAATTATATGCTAGCCATTACAAAACTAGCTGTTAGGAAACTAGCCTTTACAAATTAATTAATTTCCAATCCAAGTTTGGACTCATCTCTGAGTTTGTGGATGGTCGGTTACCAGTAAAGACTTAATTCTAAGCCCCCGTCCCTATTCAAATTGTCGGAACGTTTGATATTTTCAATTGAATCTCCTAGCCTTCCTCTTCGTAAAGTGGTCCTCTTTTGCTATGATTTAGCATCATCCATGGGAAACATTGATTTTAAATTTTTGATATGCAGGTAATCCCAAAGTACCAGCAGTTCTTGATATCATGCCCCTTGTTGCAAATAGGACATGGCTTTTTGTTGCTTGATGCTTGGCCATTTTGTTGCGAATGTTTCGTCTTATTGAACTTTTGTTTGTTCTTCCCCTTGTGATTTGAAGCAAGTGCATGGTCTTTATCACCTGCCTCGTGTTGCATGGATTCCTCTTGTTGCAACAAGTTAACCAGCTTTTTAAAGGTCGGTTTTTCTCTATAACATTGAGTTAGTCATGAACACCTTATATGAGGGCAGCAGACCTCTCAAGACAATGGATACGAGAGAGTTGTCATTCACTTCTTCTCCAAGTGCTAATAAGGAGGCCCTCAATGTTGCGATTCTCCGCAAAAAACTTCTATGGATTTTGAGGATTTCAACTGCATAGCCTGCAAAAAAGCTTCTATGGATTATGAGGATTTCAACTTCAAGCTGTGTAGTTGACTCTACAAATGGAGAATGGTATTCTAATTCTTCGCCTCAAAGACAATACTAAGCTTGTCCCACATTGCTTTGGAGGTGTCAACATCTCTTATGGGAGGTTGTACCTCATTTGTAACTCCGAACATGATGACGAGCTTGGATTTCTAATTTGCCTTGTCAAATGTCTGTTGCTGTTCAACCTCATTTACATGCTGAAAAAAGTATCCATTCACAACAGAATACAGATCGTCATACTTCAAACAAGTCTTTACTTTGGTTTTCCATGCAATATAATTGTCTCCACGTAGGAGTTGTGAGTTTGGCAAAAAGAACTGAGGACCATTTGCCATTGTGCACAAACTGAACTGTGGGAAATGGATTGGTGCCTTATCATCCCAAAAAGGTTGCCCTCCCTATAAATTGTCAATTTGATATACCAAACCTCTCTATATATGTGCCCTTCATATATACCCGTTGATACGTGGAAGAAGTTTATCCTCTTGATATAAGCGGGCGTATGTGAGAGAGACGTTAATGCACGTGAGAGTAGAGTGGTCATGGTACTTAGACAATACGTGAAAGGAATTCATCCAATCAATGAAACCTGCTTAGAGGAATATCCTTGTACGTGGGCAACAAGTTCTGATATACTCAAATTATCCCAATTTCAGGATTTATGCCTAGCGATCGTGGCAGATGGGAGATAGAGGGAATAGATGAGAGTACATTGTCCTTATTACTCCCTGATGATTTATAGGAATGATGCCACAAACGTCGTTGTTGAAGCTATATTAGGCGTTAAGTGCAGTAGTTCAAGTGCGACAATATTACTTGTTAACATTAACCAAAGACATTGTATATATTGAATGTTGCGTATAGATTAAAAGATCTCGTGAGCGTGTTTTGAGAACAAGTTTTTCAGTTTTGCTGTTTTTAGATGCAAAATCGTTTGTAGTTTTATATGATGACCTACAAATTAGTATAAAATCGCAAGATAATATGCAGTACTAAAAAAATGCTCCCCCTAGCCCAATAGGGATTTTTTTTGTTTCTAGGTGATTTTGCCTATTGTGCTCACGAAATGCAAAACAGGACTCCCCCTTGATTTTGGATTTTTTTGCAATGTCGTGTTGTGGAGAAATTGGCCTGATGTCCCCTCCCAATTTGATAATGTTTGCAAAAAAGTTGTCTTCTTTGGCGAAAAAACATCCCCTTTGTGAGAAAGAAATAGCTCCCCTTCTATAAATCAAATCCCCTTTCTGCAGTTTTAAGCAAAAATATAGGGGCCAGGGCTTGAACCCCTAACCTCCTATATATCTAAGCCTTAATTTTCCACACTAGCCGCTTGGGCGGCTCTTGCCTTTGAGATGTATAAGGGTCGACCTTGTATTTAAGATTTAACGAAGGTTGAGATGTGTTTAAAAAATGCTAAGGTCGAGGTCGAACGTGTGACCTTGCGGCTCATAGTGAGCCATAGGTTGGCTAGGAGGGTGAACCTGCACTCTAGGAATGTATTTGAGAAAAATGCTTTTTGAAGTTAAAAAACTTGTAGAGGATTTTATAAAAAATTACCTGGCCCGCCTTTGGAGTGAGCTCGTCTTTGATGCAAGTCGCGATAGGGTTGACTGCGTGCGCCTTAGCTTGTGCCCGGTCTTTGTTTTTTACTTTTGCTTGCAAGAGCTTGTGTGGCCACCTTAGGAGAAGAATCTTGTTTCAATTCCGCCGCTTGAAGTTATTTGCAGTGTTTGGATCCGATGCTTAGGGCTATGCTTACACCATTTATTGTAAGGTTGACTAGGTTGTTTGAGGGTAGATCAATGCCGCCCGAGCTTGTTTGTTGAGCCAATTTGAAGTGGGTTGCCTTTGCTTTGCTATCACTGGTAGCTGGAGTCATTGTTCAGGAGTTGAGGAGCTTATGAGGTTAGCTCGGATTGGCCGAGCTCGTGCAGGGAGTGTTGTGGCATAGGATCCGAGTTGGGGAGGGTTTGTAGATCGAGCTCGGTTTGAGATTTGAAGAAGGTTGGGGATGCAAGCTCGGCTCAGATTTTCAGAGGTAGAGAGTGACTTGGATTGCTTGGGAAGAGCTCGCTAGGGAAGATTGGTGTGGCTGAGCGAGTTGTGTGGCTCAAGACAAAGAAGGGGATGAGCTAGAGCTTGAGTGTGCAAGGCAAGGATAGAGGAGCTCGGTAGTGCAACAGGGTGAGTTGGTTCAGGAGCTCACTGCATGCAGAGGTAGGTATGTGGTGATCTGCAGAGGTGAGCTCGGTGCAAAGCTGATCTTTTGCAAGAGTGCAAAACTAGAACAATAACCTTAAAACCTCTGCAACATCTTCAGAAACCTGTAAACAACAATAAAACAAGGGTTTGGAGTGGGAAGTGCTTAGTGCTCTTCCACTGCCTAGACCAAATTTGCTTTCCGATTTTTTTCAATTTGTAACCCAATGGCGGTTTTTTGTTTTTGATGACACCTTCTCTCCTCTCTCTCTCTCCTCACCTGATCAGATGGTTGCACAACAAACTCTGATACTAAATGTTGTAAACTAGAAATCAAATGCAAGAGATAAAATTTGATTATTCCATTAATAAAAAACAAGATGCAATATTTATAGATATTGAACAAATGAATTTACATTGTAATTATCACCAGATCAGGATTGCAGCTAATGCTGAAACTGAGCTTAAACTAAGGGACAGGATTACACAACAGTTAACTCCCAACTCACAAGCTAATTTAATCTTAATCAGAACTATACTGAACACCTAGTAACACCTCGTTACGACAACACTTTGAACATGTGCTTTACTATCCAGACAATGCTAAATTAAATACTAAAATAAACTAATTTTATCACTATGTAGTGGGTTTGCGTAAAACAAAGATTGCATCATTATTAAATCAAAAAGACCTATTATCACTTGATCAGCCAAGGGGTAGTTCTATTTTCAGTTTAGGTATTTTTTTGAATTTAAGCCGCATTTCCAGTTTCAGACCCCCTACAGATCTATTTTATGTTATATTGTTTCAAAAATCACAGACTTCTTTAATAATCTGTATTTCTAGGAGTAGAACTCCGGAGCGCTAAGAATGAAGAACCTATTGATTTAAATAGTCGTGGTGTTTTATGCTGGTGGTTGGTGTTTATATAAAACTGTTTCTTGAAGTCCTTGAGCTGTCTATTGTTAATCTAAATAGTAAGCTATTTTTTGTAGTGCTTTAATTTGAATTTTAAGTCTACTTTTATTTGCAGCTCTCTCTCAGAGTTTGGTGTGCTCGGCTTCGAATTGGGCTATTCCATGGAAAATCCCAATTCATTGGTTCTGTGGGAAGCCCAATTTGGTGATTTTGCAAATGGTGCCCAAGTCATTTTTGACCAATTTATAAGCAGTGGGGAGTCAAAATGGCTTCGTCAATCAGGCCTTGTTGTTTTGCTTCCACATGGCTATGATGGCCAGGGTCCAGAGCATTCAAGCGCAAGATTAGAGCGCTTTCTACAGGTAATTTATATGTCTATAAAATTTCATGGTATTGTGTGACTATGTGTATAAGTTGTTGTAGACTAAATTTGCTGTTAGCATGAGATGGGAAGTCTGCTATTAGATGTTTGATCTGAAACTGTTGGTTTAACAGAATCTGGGAATAAGAGATATAATTGAAGACTTAAGTCTTTTATGGTCTTAATCTAAGTGTTGCTAATGTAACAGAAAGAAGAAAATCGAGATTTGAAAGTAAAGTATGATATCTGTGATGTTTATCTTTTGGAGATATAAATCTGAGATTTTCTGGAAATCTAGACTATCTGTTATGGTCCTAATATAAGCCTTGCTAATTAACAGAATGATGAAAACCAAAATTTGAAACTAGAATCTAAAACCTGATGTTTATGTTTTGAAGATAGAAATCTGACAATTTCTGGAAATCTAGACTATTCTGAAACAAGAATGATACAGAAATGTTCAGGAAAACCATCAAAGAAAAGCTTTAATGTTAATCTTGCTAGTGTAACAGAAAGCAGAAATTTGATGGTTGAAACTAAAATCTGAAATACGTAATGTTTATCTTTGGAAGATAGAAATTTGAAAAGTTCAGTATGTTGAAACTAAAATCTGAAATATGTAATGTTTATATTTTGAAGATAGAAATCTCAAAAGTTCAGTATATCTAGACTATTCTGAAATGTTAAAGGAAGAAACCAAAGCAAAATTTTATGTGTTTAAAATAAAATTTCCAAAGACTACATAAAAAAAAAACTTTCTTGAGGTTGTCATGATTGCTAATTTACCTAGAAAACTTGCAATGCCTGTATGAATGCTGCACTCAAGAATTTTTCCTTGAATTTTAGTCTTTTTCAAACTGGTTTGCAAAACACGACAATCCTTATATACTACGTTGCACGGATACTCCAACACCCCCCCCCCCCCGAATCCCCTTGGATACGTATCCGATACAGATACGTGGTGGATACGTCCCTGATATGTATGGGGTACGTCACGGATACGTACAGATGTATCCGTGACGTATCCTGACGTACCCCGTACGTATCAGGTACGTATCCAGCATTATATACGTTTTTTTTTAGTTCTATTTCATTTTTTTTTTAATGTTTGACTTTTCTATTACGATTCAACATGCGATTCAAGTTTTGTATTACTATTTCAGTTTTTTATGGACTAAAAAATGAGTAAAATGAGTAGATGTACATATATATATATATATTTAATATATATGTACGGACGTATCTAAGACGTATCGTATCCAAAGGTTTATTAAAATTGACGTATCCGTATCCTGGCAACGTAGCTTATATACTGTGAGCGTTTTTCTTATTTTCCCTTTCGCTTTAACATGTGGAATAAATAACTAAAGTTTTTTCCCTTTTTGTCTTATTAACTTTCACATGTGAGATAAATAGCTTAAAGTTACTTCACAACTTTATGTTTCACGTCACACAACTTAAAGTTACTTTTCCGTTTTACTCCCATGCTTGTAGTTCAATACATTAACTTTATTCTATTAAATTTACTTTGTACTGGTAATCTAATGTTGTTATCTTTATTAATGTCTCCAAAATATGGTTCCTTGCTATGTAATACAAAACTGAGCTTTTCTATATGACTTCATGCTTTACTGTATTTCTTCTCAGCTTGGAGCAAAACAAAATTTTAGACATCTCCTTGAATTGTTATGCTTTCACGGCAATTAGATTGTTCTATGTTGGCATGCCACACGGATTAGATTCTGCTCAATTAATTTTTATGTTAGTCTGTTATCGAAGTTTTTGAACAGCTACAGCATCATCAAATTTGGTCACTAAGTGAAGAAGGAAGAAAGGCTCGGAAAGCAGTTGAATGTATTCTCTGGACAGTGGAGACCATGTCTTTTTCCTTTAGCTGTTTTGTCTGTTGTATTATTGAAGAAGCATACAGTTCGCTATGAACAGAAGAATCTAAAGACAACAGTTAAAATCATTTTCATTCTCTGGATTATGCAAGCTGTGAACTGATCTTTATGGTTCAACAACACTTTCACATTCCTTTTTCTCTTTTGATATATGCTTGTATGATATACGATTTTCATTGTCTGAATGAAACTGTAAGTTTAACTATAATCCCTTCCAATAAGGTGAGGCAATCCATGAATAATATCGTATCTCCGTTGAAGGAAAATTTGATCACATTTATGATTATTTATTGGACATCTGTCAGAATGTTCACTCCATAATGTTTGTCTGTCTACAAGGCCAGAAAAGTGTGTCTGATATCACTGTTGCGAAGCATATCTGCAGCCAGCTCAAGATTAGAATTCTGCTGATAAGAATTTGATCTGAAATTTAATGCTACAACAGAATGCTACTATATGAGATCTAAGTGCAGGAAACTGATGTTTGAAGCTGAAGCTAAAATCTGAAATATGAATTTGTCTATTGGCAATAGAAATTTGAAAATTGTTTTGAAATCTAGACCCCTTTGAAACAAGAAATGTACTAAAATGTCAAGAGAAAGGTTAAAACTGTCAACACGGATTACACCGTTATTAAATTAACTTTTCCAAACAGTGCATAATGAAATCAAACTGTTGTGAAAAGTTATGAATGCCGACTTCAGCTGAGATGGATTTCAAGGGCAGTATGCTGTCCGAACGCTGCATGTGACAATGAATTCAGTTTGTCATAGACTGTCTGTACAAACCACTTCCAAAATCATACTTACCTAAGACCTTAAGGCTTTAGAGCCTTTTTGTAGTTGGTTTCTAGTTTTCCTCTTTGCTATTTTTTATGCGAGATTAATAAATTAGAGACTTTATCCATTTTTCCCTCTCTACCTATTACATATGGGGTAAACTACCTAAAAGTTATCTTTTCCCTTTTACCATTTACATACCTTAAAATAGTATTTTCTAAGCACTTCAAGCTTATAATGAAACAGGGTAGCTTTATTCTTTTAAACTTACTTTATCTTTGATAAATTTTTACCTGAAGTCATCTAATCTAAGTTTATGAACTTGTATTGATTTCCTCGCCTTCCTAATGACAGTCAAGATGGCTTCTCCTTGCCACCTCATGCATTTCTGTCATTATATGTGCCAGTCCTCATAATACAAAACTTGATTTCTCCCAACCACCTCATGTATTGCTGTCATTTCTTCTCTGGGAGCAGTGCAAGTCTTTGGATATCATTGGGAATGCTTATGGATGGCACAGGCATCCTTTTCCTTTACCATTTCTATTTTTACGATCAAGGAATTATATATTTTCTTTCATTTTGCTCAGTAAATTCTGGTTGGGGTCGTTGTCTGCCTTTACATGGTGTGGGGTAAGCTTTGGACAACATTCACAAGATTTCTAAACTTGGGTCACTCTCGAATGCACCCCATAGTTGTTACATCACAATTTCGCCGTGTCTGTTGGAGTTATTGGCGCCCTATTGTGGTGGAGGGATTCAAACTTTGGTTATGTTCTTACAAGCGTCCTCCATCAGTACTACACCACAACCCCTTGGAGTCTAATTTTTTTTCTTTTTTGTAAACATGAAAAATGTCTTTCTTTAGTCATTAAAAAGAAAACTTCTATTATATTAAGTAGCAGAGAGTTCGTTAAAATCCAAGACCTGCTTTGGTCTCCCAAAGCCTGGGGGCATTATTAAATAGTGTTCCACGGAGATGTGTCCCCTGCCCTTTAGAGATGCAGGGGACGTTCCCTGCTGTTTCGAGTATTGGTGCGAAACATTTCTGTGTCCCCTTTGCTTTCCAACCCCTTTTCCATCCCCTGTATATTTTGGCCCCTTTGATAGCTATCCCAAGGATACTACCTGTTTTTGCACATTTTGTGGAGGATGTTAGGGTGTTCCTGGGACACCTGCAGCTCTGCCACAAAGATATTAGGATGTCCATTATATCAGTGAACATAACAAAACAAGGCTTTGAAAAGTTTTTTTTTAAATAGTCAGCCAATATGGTGGTAATATAACCATCAGATATTCATATTTGCAGTTTTGCATTTGTATTATGATAAACTCAATTTTCAATTTCAGTGCTCAATGTTGTGGATGTAGCTTATAAATTTATAATTTATCATAATGTTTATATTTTTTTGTTTTCAATGCTGCTATTTAAAATGTTTAAATATAAAAGCTATAAATTATGCATTTTTTAATAAATTAATCATATTTATTCAAGAGTAATGGGAATGTCCATAGTGTAACATAATTAGATATTTTATTTTTGTGAATTTATTCACTGCCTGGGAGTATTGCAACACTCGAGTCATTACTTTAATCACTTTTTTCACGAGTAGTGATTTCTCTATCCTTTTAACTCGTGTACGTTGGTACGTTGGTGAATAATCACAAGGCAAGGGACCCACAAAACACACAAGCCTGTTTAAGAATTTTAGAGTATGGGGGAGGAAAGTTTTTTTTTATTAATTTATTTGACGTCTCCTTCCCTCTGAAATCTTGGTTTTTTTTTGCTGTCCTGGAGATGTTTCCCCACATTCCCCTGTCCCAGAAACTAGGAGATTCATAGACACAAAAAACATTTGACCAATGTCTAGCAGACATAATATTTCAGATCATAGTAGGAATACTCGCCAAATCCAAATACTCGGCAGACCCCCTAAAAAAAAACTTGGCAATATTCGGCCAATACTCGGGAATACTCGGCAACTTAAAAAATACTCAAATTTCTTTAAAAAACATAAATTTTAAGCAACACATAGCTACAAAATGTATCAAATGAGCCCATAAAATGTCGGAGAAGTGTTTTCTATTAGATTTGAATACAAATACAATACAAAATCGCATCATCATGTGAATACGACAACCGACTGATAAGTAATATGAATTTATGATGATTGACATTGAAAAATATCATCATAAATTTCATATCTATGCAAGTTACAATATACAATAAATTACATTTTCCTCTTCCCCAATCTAGAGAAAAATTGGGGAGAGGGTCTAGTGCCTCTACTAGTCCCCACACTCGGCTGCGTCTCCACGCTCCTCCTAGAAGGCTGCGAATCTGGCTCGATCATGGAACTAGATGGTGGTGCTGGTGGCTCCTCTGTTGCATGTTGGAGATCACCTCCAAAGATGTCATCCAGCCCAATATCTCCTCGGAGTCCTACTAGTGCTTCTCCCTCCATAGCCGCCCTCTCAAAAGAAGCAATCTCGTCCGCTGTGAATGCAGGGTTTTCCTCTTCTTGCCCAGTCCACTCACTGTATGGATCTATCTCATCCAAATCAATGAGCTCCTCTGATGTGGCCTCAACTTTTTTTGTGCGAAGCCGGAGATTGTATTGCACAAAAACCAAGTCGTTGAGCCTTTTTTGAGTCAACTTGTTGCGCTTCTTCGTGTGAATGGCCTCAAACAAACTCCAGTTGCGTTCACATCCAGAAGCGCTACAAGGTTGAGATAGAATTATGAGGGCTAACTTTTGAAGATTTGGGGTATTCCCTCCCCAATCCTCCCACCAAGAACCTACAAACAAGATAATCAAAATTTATAATTAATTAATAAAATCAAATCTGTAACTAATAAGTAACTTGGTAAACATTCTAATTTTTATTACCTGGTGACTGTGTGGATCTCCCTTGAATAGCTAGCACCGAAGAAAAGAGTCTCCCCCTAGCATGTTTGTAACTCTGCAACTCTAAAATGACGAGGTCCCTCGTCTCAACATCCGATATCATCCTCTCAATACATGTTGAAAGGGCCTCCATAACCTCTCCGTTCACATCTGTGAAGCTGTCGGAGTAGAAATACTTGGGGTTGAGGTAGTACCCCCCGCTGCATGAATAGGTTGGTGGAGTTGATTGTTCCACCTCCGATCAATAATCTCCCAAAAGGGACCATATCTGACGATATCTCCCCTATAATAGTTTTGGATAGACTCTTTGGCCCTATCCATGGCCTCATATATAAACCCCATGGGGTTTTGCTCCCCATCAACCAAACGCAAAACTCTCACCAACGACTCTGACACCTACACACAA
The DNA here is from genome assembly GCA_019776745.2 of Taxus chinensis. NCBI lineage: Eukaryota > Viridiplantae > Streptophyta > Pinopsida > Cupressales > Taxaceae > Taxus > Taxus chinensis. The sequence continues at coordinate 630,627,448 of CM034148.1, forward strand.
ATTAAAATGTAAGATTGCAAACTTACAATACATATTAGAAATGAAATAAAAAAGTGAAAAGTAGAACAATATATTTATAATTTAACAAATTAAAATAAAGGAATGAAATATAAATCGAAGTTTGAAATTACCTTGATGATCTCTATAGCTCTCTTTGCAAAGATATCATCAAAAACTATCTTTGCAACCCTCTCTCCGTCAACTTTCTTTGAATATTGTGAGTCTAGCCATGCTTGACTCACAAACATTTGTTTCAAAGGTGTCAACAAACTATAAATACTTTGCAACGTCAAGAAGTTAGTTGCAAACCTTGTGACACCGGCTCGAACAAGTTCTTTCCCCTTTGTGTGTTCTCTCATCAAGCTCAGAACCCAAGGGTGATTGTATATGTACTTCGTTACAAATTCTTGCATCTTCTACAACCGGTCTCACCCAATCAATTTTGCCTTATGTCCTCCAAAAGAAGGTCAATGCAATGAGCTGCACAAGGAGTCCAAAAGAGTGATGGATGTCTCTCCTGCAGTAGTCTCCCAGCTGCCACATATGCTGCTGCATTGTCTGTGACAACTTGCACAACATTCTGTACACTAACCTCTAATACAACTGTCTCTAACATAACACTCAAATTCTCTGCATTTTTTATTATGTTAGAGGCATCAATAGACTTTAAAAACACCATCTCACCGTTTGAAGCTGCTAAAAAATTAACAAGGGTGCGGTTCCTTCCATCCGTCCACCCATCTGAAAGAATGGTGCATCCGAATTTTTTCCATTGTTTCTTGTGCTCTTCTAGCATGGTAGTGGCATCTGCAATTGCACCCTCAAGTAATTTCCCACTCAAATCTTTTAAAGAGGGTGCCTTGTACCCTTTCCCTGCAACTGTCAACGCTGTCACCAAGTACTCCCAGTATGGGCTCTTTGCCACATTGAACGGCAGGTTGTTGTAGTACCAAAAATTTGCACAAGCTTTATCCACTTCCTCGTGCATATCTTTGTTCCAGACTGTACCTTCCAATGAAGGTTGTGCTCCAGGTGTGTTCCTTGCCACAAAAAAACTCGGTATGCCTTTGCTCGAACTCAATGAAGATGCGCCTCTTTCGGCTCTTCCTCTTCGTATGCGTGGACCACGAGTAGAGCCCACAATTGTTGCCGCATCATCGTCTAAATCCTCTTCCATTGCAGCCCTAGGTCTAATAGCTTGTGCTATGGCTGCCTTCAGCCTTGCCTTCTCTAGTTTCTTCTCCTCTAACTCTGCCAGCTCTGCTCTAATCTCTCGCTTTGCCTCTTCCGACACGTTGGGGCAAACCGTAACATCTTGGCAAACAATACTTGAAAGGTGATATTTCAAACGATTGATGCCTCCATTCATTTTTTTGTTACAGAAATTGCAAATAAATTTCGCCCTCACTAGCTCCACGTACAACATACTTCCATGCTTTGGAACGGGCATTCAAAGGAACGGTCCTTGCTAGTGATTCAGATGCCGAACCTGATGCGGAGCCTGATGCCATTGTTAAGCTCTAATCTGCAACACAATGCACATTTAAAAAATTAGAAAACGTAAACTTAATTTAATTTTAAAAACAAAACGTGCCTGAATAACAAATTTGTGTAAATAAAAAAAAATACATTACAAGCATTCAATTTTACATTACATGTATTTAGAATTACAAAACGAATCGATTACAATACACATACAAAAAATTTAACTAGTTTACAATGAATTTGCGTAAAAAAAAAATATATACATACCTCTGGCTGCAAATGAGTATAAAAAAATTACAAGCATTCGATTTAACATTACATGTATTTAGAATTACAAAACGAATTGATTACAATACACATACATAAAATTTAATTAATTTAACTAATTTACAATGAATTTGCGTTAAAAAAAAAAAAATACATACCTCTGGCTGCAAATGAGTATAAAAAAATTACAAGCATTCGATTTTACATTACATGTATTTAGAATCACAATATGAATCTATAAAACCTAAATAATATACACAAAATTTGAAAAAACTTCAAAGAATTAAAAAAAAAAAAACCTACCTCCAAATGCAAATCTCCAAATTCTCTTCTCGAATTCGCTCCAAAATCCACTCAACACAAGCAATGCAAGCTCAAATGGTTGTGTAAGTGACAATGAGGGAGTAGAGGGCTTTTGTGAGCCAAAACCGTGTAAAAAAAAGCGTTTTTTGCGTGTGAAAACCGTGTTCTGCATGTGAAAACCGTATTGGGCGAGTTTTACCCACGAACTCGCCGAGTTAACTTTTCCTTTTCTGGCGAGTTTTCCTGCGATTTAATCGTTTTGCAAGTTTTTTTGCGAGTTTTTGTAAACTCGGTGAGTTTTTGGCGAGTATTCTATCTATGTTTCAGATTGCCTGTTCTGCTAACAGTTTCCAAAGGTGAGCTGTGATACTCCTATGCCAAAACAGCCATTAAGGATAGAACCTTAAACATGGTTGCGTCAAATTTCAAGCACAAATCAGAATTACATCCATTCTATCTATACAAACCAATAATACCATAGCACTAAACCAGAGCTTGAAGGTCTCTGTTTAAAGCAGAGGTGCAATCTACCACATGTTGAATCTGTGTTTGGACGCTTTTGCAAAAAACTTGAGTGTTTGTACAGATTGTATAATCGCCTGTCATAGTAAGAAAATTCGTACCAAAAATGGTGCCATTGTGATCATATGTCCTATCTTTGTCTGCATCTGGAGGCAGCCGCATAACGATAGCGTTCAAGTTCCTGTAGAATCTGGGGTGTTCTCCCTTGCTGCTCAAATAAAAGCTCCAATGTTGCCATGAACACAATGAGTACCGATCCAAGATTCTGCCATCTACACTCCTCCAAAGCCAAATAACAAGCATAGCAGCTGCTATACTAAAATGACTGGAGATAGGAATATCAATACATGGATTGAGAGCAAGAATGGTCCCTATCTCCAAAGTGAGGATGTTGATATGGCTTAGCTATAGATGGTGCATATTTCTATTTCTGCTCTTTGAAAGAAGAAGAATCTACTGATGATTTAGGATCTGGTTCCTTTTGAGAAGCAGAATCAATTTGTGGTTCAAGATTTTCTTTTTATTGGTCAGTGTAGAACAACCATGTTGATCATTATTACTGATGTCATATTAGGATAGCCGGTTTTCTGTTTGTGGCGCCATCTCATGATTTACAGGAGTGACTAAGCCCTGCCCATGTTTACCAAGTTCATTATCTCTATAACGTATTTGCAGAAGTAATTTGGAACCAATGCACTCATATGCTTAAAAAATTCAACAGGTAAAAGAAAATATTTTTCATTAGGGACAACCGCATCTTGATGATGGAGAGATACATCAGGAGCAGAGGAGACACATCATCCTCCTACCATTAAATACTAGATCCCCTTTTGATATGTCTTACAATATCCTCTTGCAGCTGTGCAACTATTTCTTTTTTCTCTCGAAATTGATCCACAAGATTTTGAAAGACAATCTACACATTATCTTCCATACTGTTATTTCTAAGACTATAATCATTAGTATCTCGATCATACTTTTTACGAAGAGAAGCAACACTGGCATTACTTAATTCAAATTCTTGCTTTATAAGGTGGGTGTGGTTTTCCAAAATTTGGATAGCCTTGTGCTCGGCCAAATAAGTACTCGAGCATCCTTGGGGCGAACCCACTGTCTAAATGCCTATTTTTTGTTGTTTTGTCAAATTTTGATTTTAATTTTTGTTTAATGAATACAAATCCACAAGATGAATGCCTTTTTTTTAATTTTTACAACTTTTGACTTTGACAGATCAATAAAAAACAAAAACAACCCTTAAACGCAACAAAGAAACAGAAAACAATGCTTGCCTCTCGTTTTACCAAAAGAAAAACAAAAACAGCACACTTGCTTCACACATTTAGGATTACAAGTCTGAAACTCCAACAAGCAAATTTCAAAGTACATTGTTTTTCGAATTTCTACACTTGTACAAGTGCCCATTCTTTAGATTGAAGAGCTTGAGAGGAGGCGCATTCTTGGATTGAGGGTAAAGATCTATTGTTTTTGTTTTAAATCTTATGATCCCTTTTTTGGTTATTATTTAACAAGTACCAATAGGCTAGGACCTAGTTTTATTTTATTTTTAAAACCTTTGTAAGGCTTGTATTGTGTTGGCTTTTAAACTTGCAGCTACATGTACTACAATGGCAGCTAGTGCTAGCTATATGGGCCAACTATGATTTAAAATCGATCTGTATTTGTTATTGGAAAAGAAATTTCAAAATGAGCTCGGGGATATCACTGATGAGCTCATCATGTATTATGAGCACATATTTCGAATTGGCTGGCCTTTTGTGTTATTAGGTCGCCGTACCCTTATTGGTGGGATATGGTGAGAGGGATCAATGAGGCCCCAAAGGGTACAAAGGCCTAAGTTATGAGAATGTAAAAGAAAATATGTAGATGATTCGTTACAACCCATTAGTGACTCAAGGATCCAGATAGGGGTGTCCATCGTCTCTGATTGATGGAAAAATTCTAGCAATCAATCATTGATTGATGTGGTTGCAGTGTGCCCTAAAGGGGTAATGTTTTTGAAAGTTGTTGATTGTGAGGGGCATCTGAAGTATGTAGAATTCATCGCCAACATCCTCACAGAAGCCATTGAGGTGGCGAGGCTTCAAAATGTCCTCCAAGTCATAATGGACAATGTTAAAAATTCAAAGCCATGTGGATAATAGTGGATGCACATACTGTTATCCATAAATTTGACATAATTTGACAAAAATATCAAGTGGATCACACATGTTGAGATTGAGGAGATCTAAATGTTTGCTACCAACCATCACACGTTGCAGACCATCTTTAGGACATTATCAAAGTTAGAGCCATTGAAGGTAAGTAAAATCTTATTATCTACTTTGTTTCAATTTGTAGATGATATTGCAAATTTCTTATGTTTTAATTTCCGTCTAGGTTATTGAGACTTTACATGAAATGCAGACAGCCAGTGGAATAAAATAATTTTTCAGGTAACATCATGAGTCTCATCCCTAGCTTTTGTTATCATACATATTCCTCAAAACTTGTATGGCAGGTATTTGAAAAAACACTCCTAGAGAGTTCTCTTAAAACTAGAAGGGGTTCCGATCCAACACCACAAATGGTGGGCTCGTGTAGACTTTCTCTGCATGGTATCTCCATCATGAGCAACCTCACTGATCTCTACCCTCTCTTCAGGTGATAATTGTCCACATGAAGGCCAGCCATCTTTCCTTGAGATGATGCAATAAGTGGCTTACATTCAATGGTCTAGATAATGCCGCCCAACCAAGGTCAATGAGTATGAGGATTGAACTTCCATGTTTTTGTCCCCCCTGCAAGTGTTTGATTTGGAACCTTCAACAGTTTGAACAAATTGTATTCAAGGACTCCTAGATTTTGGTCAAACATTGATATCCTTTGACATATTTGCTCAACATTTTGGACGGGGTATTTTAAACTTAGTCAACAGGTCCCATGTGAAGATGTTAGTTGATCACTTTGCCCTTCTCCTTGTCATGATCCCCACCCATCCCATCACTCATCGTGAATATCATTTTTAGGTTCATAGCTCTCATTAGGTCTACGACCTTCATGCTCTTTGGGGCTAGTACAATAATTGAAAATCAAAAGCAATGGTAACTTCATGGCTTATATGATCCACACATTTGCTGGATCTTGAAAAAAAAATAACAAAACAGACTAATGCCCTTTTTTAACTCTAGCTTTGCATTTTGGAAAAAAAACAATACAAGAGTGCCCCCCTTCTTTAAGAATTTAAGTCTTTAACCCTCGTAAGTTTCGAGTTCATCTTGGGAAACATAAAAAACTCAAATGAAGTACTGACAATGCCTTCATCCTTTCTTTAAGTTTTTAATCCACATTCCATTAGGATGGTGGTAAAAAAAACAGCAATCAACATTTGGTCATAGCTCTCTTGCTTTAACTTTTCATCTTTAGCTTTTCGAAATTAAAAAAACAGCAATTGTGCAATGCACTTATTTAATCCACTTTATAGGTTGTGAAAATAAAAAAAAAAAACACAAGAAGCAAGGGATCATTATCCATACCTCTTGATACATGCTCTTTCTCTTTCTCTTTTTCAGGTGCTACCTCTTATTCTCTCTCTTTAGGCTTAGTGTGATCTATTATGAGTGTGGGTTGTGCTATTCTATCACACTAGTACACGGAATCTTTTATGGTTAGGGATGTACGAATAACACTTTAAGCGAGGATAGAGTTAGAGAATGCTGACTTGCATGCTTCCATAAACCACCTGTGTATTTTTTTGACATGTTGAAAAAGAGTAGGCTACAAAGGATCCACATGAGATGTCCCTCGATTGCCTTAGGGACGTCATGACATCCCCTATGCGTGTACTGCTTGTTATTTCAATGAAGCATTCAGAATGATCCCGATGGTGATGTTCTTGAAGCTTAGGGAACAATCCCCGATGACGATTCCTTCTTTTGATCTGGTCAAGTGGAACAGTGTTACGCGGGGACGCTCTCGTCCTCGTCCCCAAGCACTTGAAATGTCCCGGACATCCTGGGTCGACTTGGGGATGGGGAGGGGACATTTCCCTGGCGTCCCGGATTTTTTGAAAAAAGAGGGGACGTCCCCTAAGGTTAGAGGACGCACCTGGGATGTCTCAGGTGCAACAGAGTTTAGGGGACGACGTAGGGGATGCCGTGACGTCCACGGGACATATGAGGGACGTTTCAGGGACGTCACGACGTCCCCTACGTCTTACACATTAAAACATAAAAAAAAACCATTTAAAAAAAAAATTAATGCTTTATTTTATGGATTAGGGTGGGATGTGATCCTGATGATTCACGACAGATTGATGAAGATCAGGAGCAACGAGGATTGGCTGATATCTCCTTTGCAGATGTAGATGATGTTGATACAGATACTTCTAGTGAAGAGTAGTTCGCGAGTGTTCCTTCAGAGGGCTTTGATAGTAATTATTGAGTTGTCATTTTGATTATGTAATATCATATAATGATATATGTACTTTTGAGTTATATGACTACGAGTCTATGACATAATATTTAATAACATATGTAGGTGTACTCTTCTCATGTTGATTATTGAAGACTTGTTTTTAATTTCAACTTTAATTGTCATATTGAAGTTTGAACATTGAAAATTTGAATATATAGCATTTTGGGCCTCGGCTTATGTGATGAATAATTGGATTAATCATTAATGGTTTCAATTTTCAAACTTTCAATTTTAAGTCTTATTTTATTGAATTATTCATGTTATATTTGTAAAATTAATAAATTATATATATATTTTATTAGCCGTCCCCTTGCCGTCCCCCTGGCTTCCCCAAAATTTGAAAACAATTTACTGTCCCGGAAACCCTGTCCCTACGCCCCGCCGTCCCAGAGTCTTAGGTAACTATGATGATTAATATTTATCATGACATTTGGCCTTTAGTTATCATTATCAATCCATCGGTAGTATTTTGTTTATTCTATGTGTATTACGTGGTTAATTCTTGTTTATAAGGCTCGAGTATTTAACTTTTTTTGTTTTGTTTTCGTTTTTGGTATGGCTGTACCTAGAGCAAAAAAATTGCCCACCAGCATACCCGATTCATCCTACCCATACCTGAACCGAAGTGGTAGCTTAGGCCTCCGCCTAACAGTTCTCATACCTTTGCAGTCACAAAAATCTTTGCATTTACAAACATTCGATAGAGAGGGCAGGGCTTGGCTTGTTTTGGTACTATGTACAAACTTAATGTTGCATCTTATAAGAGCTGAACAAGAAAATGTTACAAGGATAGAAAGGGTGAAAGATACACACGAAGAAGAGGGACACCAAGTTATATGTTAGGCACCGATGTACCTTTCATATCACACAGTTAATTATACAATTTGATGATGCGATAAATTTGGGATATTGAACCCTTTTAGATGCACATCTAATTGTTAAACTTTAGGCACTATTTATACAAAGCTTGCTTAGGGGCCAGTCTATATTTTACACATTTTTCTATATAATTGCCAAGATGCTAGTAGTTGCCAATTGAAGATCAAATTTTAATGTGTCATGATTACACACAAATATTTTTATGTCGAGAGGCATCCTACAGTGGCAACGGGGTTTGTAATGGCGTGCATTGTTCATTTTTATGGCCGACTTATGAAAAATAAACATCAAGTAAAAAATAAATTATTAGTATTGCTGACTTATAAAAATTAAAAATTAAATAAAAATGTATGTGTATAAATAAAAAATTAGTGAGGAGATTTGTTATAGTAAATTGTTTTTTTTTTTTGTTTTTTATCTTAAAATATTTTTGAGATTATGCTAAGGTAATCTTTCCTTAATTAGAATTTCATGGTAATAATAATAAAATTATTTAAATTAATATTGTATATACAAAATCTAAAAATAAATATACATAGAATGTAGATGTACACATTGATAAGGGAATGATAATCACCTTATGTATAAGAAAACATTCCATATTTATGGCTATTATAAATATATTAACTAATTTAGATATTATACCTTTACTTAAATTTATTTGATATCTGAGATAGTTTTTATTTTCGAAATTAAGTGTTGTAAGTTTTTTTTACTATTTATTATATAGTAATTATATATTTATACCTATTTAATAAGTATAAATATATAATGTATAATTTTTTTTTATTAGTGGTAAATGGTTTTGGGGGGGAGGGACGCTTACCCTGAAGTACAAGAAAATCCCAAAGGCCAGATAAGCATGAGATACAAAGTGGTTTTTTGATAGGTGGGGGCCACACCCTAGCAACAAAACGGCCTAGCTTCCATATATAACAAAGAAAGATAAACAGGCAAAGTACAAACTGCCAAAAATGGAGCCAAATAATAGCTAAACTACAGCCCTACCACAACTACACAAGACCGCTAAGAAACGACAAGAAAACACAAAAACCAAAAGGATCCAAGTGACCTTTACTAAAGAGATTTTTGAAACACTTTTTTTACGTCCTCCAGTACTTTGAAGAGATTCAGAAGCAGTCTTGCTTTGTTGGGTCTTTACTACTGGAGGAAATAATCTTCTTTGTTACTTTGTCTCCTTTCTAGATATCAACTGGAATGTCACTGATTTCACAGATTTTCTTAACCTGAATTTGAAGAAAATCAAGAAGAGCCTTTTGCATAATGAGATGGTTGACTTGTTTGTTGACAATCTTCTCCAGCGTTTCTTCCATGGTCTTTAGCTTCTGACTAATAACTTCAAACCTTTCCTCAATTCCCATGGCAGGGATTTGTTTGTCATTTACACCCTTGTTAAGAATAAGGGTCACTTCCTCCCACATTGCCTTAATTTTCTCAGCTTGTTCTTGAATCTGAGTTCTCATATCCCTGTCGGCTAAGTGATTCAGGCTAATCTGACTAATGGTCAACAAAATTTTAGCAACATCCAGATCTTTTCCTATATCAGCACTTCTAAGAACCCTTTTGGTTGGGTGGGGTAAAGGGAGCTTGAGTTTTTTAGTCTTTTTAAGATGCGTGGGGGGGATGAATAGGAAGATTGGAGCTAGAAGAGTTATTAACAACCATATCATGATAGTATTGATGAAGGAGTAGGATAACTCCTTAGTGGAGAGGAAGACCTCTTTGATGTGAGTGAACCTCCATAATAGATCTCTCAAGAGATTATAAAATGTAATAGGCTAAGGTAACTTTAGGAGCTCTTCTAAAATGATTCAAAAGGACCATATGGTGAAGAGAGGCAAAGTAAAAAATCTCTCTTCAAGGGTAACATACTTGGCCACCATTCTAGCAACATCATCGAAGGGTGTTAGGATAGACGAACAAATAATGTCCACTTTGGTAATCTACAGAGTTTCAGATTCCCTAAAGAAATTTATTTTCTTTTGTATTCTTATCAAAATTATTCCTAAATAACTTAATGTCATCAGTGCCCAATGCATGTAACAAAATATATCAGATTCCATGTGATTTGGAAGTCTTTACCTTTGAAAGAGAGAACCCTGGTTTTGCGGTGCTTAGCAAACATTGTGGAAATGCGCTTATCAAACCCCATAATCCTCTGTAAAAATGTGGTAAAACCATCCTCATCCAGTGTTTTCCAAAGCTCCACATTTGCTTGCCAAGCTGATTCAAAATATTGGCTCATTCCTGCACAGGTGGACCACCCATGGTTTTTAGATGATATTTTCACAAGAGTATAGGGGTTCCACAAGGTGAAAACAATAGCCAATGAGCAAAAAAACAACACAAATAACAATGTCGAAGATAGTATTAAGAAATAATTGATTATACCATAAGGTAAGAGTATATTTCAAGCGTGTGAAATAATCATGTTGGTGAGAGGAAATTTTCCCACTCTGTAAGCATGAAATAACTGTTTGGATAACTGGCCAAAGTATCCTTGTTAATCATCTCCATTAAAGTTTGTGAGATTTCATAATTATTGACCCAATAATTATAGTAATTTCTAATAACACCAAAGTTGGCAAAAGAATCCGTAGTCTTATTGCCCTCTCTATAGGTATGGTAAAATTTAACACTTGTAAGATCACCACATATGATTTTGGCCTCTTGTATGAATTCCTTTATCATGTAACTTGGGGGGTTGATATCATTAAGGTGGTTAATGATATCGAGAGAGTCACCTTTAACTATGAGCTTAGTGATCTTATGACTTTTAGCTTCTCTTAGATCCCATAAGGTAACAAGTGCCTCCACATAGTGATTAGATTGAGTTCCCATAAGACCAGCATATGTCAACTATAATATTGCCAAAATAATTTATGATAATTCCCCCTCCTCCCGTAGCTCCAGGGTTTCCCTTAGAGGCTCCATCAAAATTAAGTTTGAACCAATTCTTAGGAGGAGGAATCCATTGAACAAGAGAGCAATCTATAGTGATAGGCCTATCTTGAAGGTTCTCCGTGTAGATGTTCTGGTTGAGCAGAAATCTCTCCTCTTTTTTAGGGAAGCTTTGGTTCTTGGGGGGTCTGAAATTCTTAATGTTTTCCTTGTTGTCAATGGTGATCTCTTTCCGGAATATTTTTCTGCGGATTTTTAGTATCCCTAAAAATGAGGGAGTTTCTTTCTTTTCAGATTCTCCAAATGACATGAGGGAAAGTAAGCCTCCATAGCTTTCTGAGCATGTTATGCTTAAAGGGGGGATACCACTGCTCCCAAGCATGAAAAATGCCATCCAAGAAAATCCAATCAACCTCAAATCTGGAAAGAATGAGAACCCAAAAGCTTGAGGCAAAAATGACAGTGAAGAAAGATAAGGTGAATAGTTTTAGCTTGTTTCCTGCATAGATAACATCTGTTTGGCATGGTAGACGCCTCTCTTTATCAAAGTTATCAATAGTGAGAATTACTTTTATTGAGAACAAACCATAAGAAGTGGTTGATTTTGAGTGTTATCTCTTTATGCCAAATTCTGCTCCAGTCAAAAACACAACTAGAGTCACCTGAAAAAACTTGATAACTTGTTTTGACTGTATAGGAGCCATCAAAAGACTCAACCCAAATGAATTCATCTCTAGCTTGGATTTTGGATAATCTTGATGTTGGAAGTTTTTTTTTTGAATGTCATCTATGAGGCTTCTAACTTTGGGCCTATCCATGTGTAGATTCTTCCATTATATATAATGTATAATTATATGTGAAATATATTTATTTTATAATATACCTATTTAATATAATTAAATTAAATTATATTTATGTATATATAATACTATGACATATAATTACATACTATATAATTTATATAAATATATAGTATATAATTAAATAATAACTACTGTAACTATCTTAAATAAACCTATGTAAAATATGCCAAGAGCTATCATTCTCTAGGCACCTATATTAAATTTGAGACATAAATGGAATAGGTGGCTCGAGAATGATACCTCTTTGCATATTTTACATAGATTTATTTAATATAGGTATGCTAGTTACTCTCTAATTTGCAGAAAAAATTCTTCAAACTGGATTCACTCTTAAGGATTAACAGAATCATTGTCAAATAACATGAAGAAAGGGAGAATCAAGTGTAAAACAGAACAACATAGTCTGGAGGCAGCCCATTGGCAAGCCCGGAGTTGCTCTTTGATCAACTCTCGTGCTAATACTTCTGAGCACACTGCAAATCCTCCAATCAAGATTGTCCTCTTGTATGAACAAATACGATCTTTGAAGCCCTTGACACCACTAACTGTTAACAAAATTACTAATTGTGGTTGTGGTTGCTGTTATAGATTGGGTTTTCAAGAAATACAGCTTTTGAAATTTATTAGTCCCAATTTATGTACCATGTATACATCTAGAGACATAAAACCATGGGTATGCGGAATGGATTCTCCAAAACACACGTCCTTGAATTTTGTAGTTCAAAATTTCAAATGTATGCATACATGTATGTGTAGAGGTGTAACATTGTTGATTGTAATATGATTGGTGATGGTGAAATTGACAATACACAAGGTCACTTTTCTAGATATGAATGTTATTTACTATTAGTGTTAATTTCATTTGGGTTGGGTAGAGTATTATCTATAACCATAGTTACTTTGTTCTTCCGGACTTGGTGAAAATTCAGTTTGAACTGTACTTTTTGGTCCAACCAAATTACCAAACAAGTTCGGTCGAACATTATTTCTTCTTCTTTTAATTAAAAAATTAAAAAGTTTGAATTAAAAGAACTTCAAAACAAAAACGAAACATGAAACACTAATACCTAGGCACGTAAAGGAAAAACTCCGTAGATAATATATCTATTTTTTATTTTGTGTAATTGGTTTTTGATTTTTCTTTTCAAATATCATCATATATGTTAAGTATTTATTATTTATATATATTTTATATTCGTAACTTTTCTAAACCGAACCGAATTGAACCTTTTGACAAATTCCAAACCTCCGAACTTTTTTCCCCTTTCAAACTATCCGAACTTTTCAAACATGGTAACTATGTCTATAACACATTTTTCCTATTGCCCATCTTCTACTTCGTTTTTAGTCTGTCCAGATAGAGATTGCAAACTTGATAACGTGTATTTTGCTGTCATGGATATCTGGTTGCTACTTGTCGCCTTTAACTTACATGATTATGCTCTTACGCATGTTGATTCTCATTTGTTCTGTGAAGGAATTGTGGTAGGCTATGTACTTATATTTTTTCATTCTTTTCTTTTTCCTTCCTTTGATTATTACCGACCATTTCCCTTGTCTAAACATGTATCATTTGGCCGCGCTTAAGTAGGAGCAACATCTATATTGCTACAACTATCATTCCCATCTTTGAATATGTGGTTGTTTAATCGTGTTCATAGGGCTGACTTCTTTACAAGCGTAATGACTTGATTATGTCTTAATTTCAGGTGTTCATATATTTTCCAGACCTTCTGCCCAACCTATTTTCCAAAACGGCATAAATTGAATCTTACCAGCCCTTGTGTGCAAGTTTCAATGTGCTAAACTGAATGTTTTGAAATGAAGATTACTTGGGATCTTCTCAACGCTCTCCATATGTGCATGTGTGTATGTGTGTAACATTACTTGAGCAAAAATCAGCAGAACTGATTTGGTTTCCATTGATTTGTGGTCCAGGGTAGTGATGACAATCCTTTTGTGATTCCTGAAATGGATCCCACATTGCGCACTCAAATTCAACAGTGCAATTGGCAAGTTGTGAATGTGACCACTCCTGCCAATTACTTTCATGTTCTTCGTCGTCAGGTAGGAACTTCTCTTTTGATCTCATGCTTTAGAATGGACATCTATTCTTGCAATTGCCAGTGGTCTGATATTTTACCATTACAGCATTATTCAGGATGTTTTCAAAGACCTACTTCTTTGCTCCTTTTAGAAGATTTATTTTCTTTCTAACGTGATTGATCTTTCTATTTTCAGATACACCGGGATTTCCGTAAACCATTGATTATTATGTCTCCAAAGAACCTTCTTCGACACAAGGACTGCAAGTCAAATCTGTCTGAATTTGATGATGTGCAAGGCCATCCAGGATTCGACAAGCAGGGAACCCGATTTAAGCGTCTTATTAAGGATAAGAATGACCACTCTGATCGGGAAGAAGGCATTCATCGTCTAATACTTTGTTCTGGAAAGGTACTAAATAGAATTGGGCTTAAGTTGATGGTTCATTATAATCTCCATGATTGTTTTGTACTGCTGCTAAATTAGCATTTTCCTAGTAGCAACTGATCCTTGTCAGACTGATTTCCATGAACTTATCTAATTGTCTTCTCTCTTGATTCTTGTAACTTTCTTATTCCTCTCATTTTCCTGTAGGTCTACTATGAACTTGATGAAGAAAGGCAAAGAGTCCAAAGGAAAGATGTTGCTATTTGTCGAATTGAACAATTATGCCCATTCCCTTATGATCTAGTGCAGCGTGAATTGAAGCGGTATCCAAGTAAGTCTCTTTATGTTTTTACATTAAAAATAGAATGCGTGCCTACCAAATATTTCTCTATGCGGGAGGGCCTCACACGGAAATTGTTTTAATGCTTGCTTATTTTTTAATGTCTTGAATGTATACATGAAAGGTAATAGTTTACAGAAAATGAACTTGTCCAATTAACTGATTTTTCTTCCAATTTTCATCTTATTTCAGATGCAGAGATTGTCTGGTGCCAGGAAGAGCCCATGAATATGGGAGGATATCATTATATTTCTCTTCGTCTTTTAACTGCCATGAAAGCACTAGGTCGAGGTACATTTGAAGATATTAAGTATATTGGTCGAGCTCCATCAGCTGCGACAGCAACAGGGTTTTATCAGGTGCATGGACAGGAGCAGAGAGAACTCTTAGAGACAGCACTGCAGTCTGCTCCGATCAAGTTTCCTTGATGTATATTTATTAGAAAAAAGAAAGTTTAGATTTTTAATAATGGGGATGGAAAATGTGCAGCATCCTCTGTTTAATACTATTCCACTTCCAGAGTTTCCTTCTGAAATAATGTATCCTGTAGTATGAAACCAACATCTATTTTTGGGTACAGGCTGATTGAGCATCCCTCTTTGTTGTTGGAATGGGGTGGTCTATTTATTTTTTCATTTTTATGCCAAACATTTTAAGGTAATAATATGTGTAGATCTGACCTTATTGAAATCAAGACGGTTGTATTTGGAGAACTGAAGTTATCATGTGCTGGTGTGTGATTTGCGATTAGCACTGCGATCTGAGAAATTTTTGCAGGTGTAATGATTTCGTTGACTGGAGAATGAAGTTTTGTCTCTCCTAATTTGTTCTAGATGGAGTGTAAATATTCAAACACACAATTTGCCTGAAGATAAATTATTGTAGTGAAAAACGTAGGATAACTCTTACTTTTAGCTGCAGTCAAAATGTAGGATAACTCTGGCTTGCTTCTATAATTGCTAATTTAAGTAAGATAAGCCCCTTTGCTTGCTTTTGTCAAGGGTAAGGAAAATCTGGTAGCAGATGCCCTTAGCCTCCAAAGGTTTTGAAGTTTGTGTATCTTTGGGTCAGCCAATTGTATGGTTTATAGTGCAACTTGTGCTGTATGCTGTTTTGCTTTGAGTATGTGTGGTGGCTGCTCTATGAGTAGCTTTTTTCTCCTTCCCTAGGGGCTGCTTCTGGTAATTATGTTTTTGTTTTTTTCCTCTGTTGTTTTGCTTTTTGTTGCATACTTCAATATTATGAAAAAAGGTCTCTTAAGATTTCAGGGACACATTTATGTACCTCATTTCAGGGGTTACGTGCAGTGAGTTTATGGATAAATGCCCTTATGCACCAGTCCCTCCCACGGGTAACTAAGGTGAATGAAACTCGAGCAGTTGTATTTTTGGCCTTGGATAGAGCTAGACGTGGCTCACTTTGTGGCCAAATGTTTGGAGTGCGAAAGAGTTATTCAGGAACATTGCCACAATTGAGGACAATTGTATTCGGATGACAATTGTGAGCATAAGTGGGCAGTAATTTTGATGGATTTCATCTCGGGACTGTGCAAGTCCTGAAACATGCATGACACTTCTCAGTGATAGTTCACAAGTTGACTAAGGTTGCTCACTTCATTTTTGGAAACTTTGCCAATGGGTTCCAAGATCTTGTTAGAGTCATAAAGGCTTTGGAGCTAATAATCTCATATAGAGATAACTAGTTCACCAAGTTTTAGACAACCACGACCACAACTTTTGAAACCAAATTGAAGTTTAATGTTGCATACAACCTTGAAAAGGATGGTCAATTGAAGAGGGTAAATGAGTTTTGGAGGACATGCTGTGAATGTATGCTATGGTTCAATACCGTAAGTGTTAGAATTAGCATATAACAATTCCTACCCGTTTTTCTCAAATGAAGTAATATTGAATTTTTAAAGTCTTAAAAGCTTGTTACCCATTTCCTTGGTCCCTTCGACACTCTTGACGATCAATTTTGTTCTTGATAGTCTTTCTCCCTTTCACTAATTTTCTCTCTCAAATTCATGATTTGTTTTATACTACTTGTTTGAGAAAGTAAATTGTTGACCCATCACATGTTATTGGTTGGCATAGTCTTCATATGGAGGACGAGGGCACCATTTATTGGGACCCAATTTTGATCTTGGGTCATTAAAGCATTAATAGATACAAACTAAGTGATTTGAATCTTGGGTCATCAACGTGTTGAGTTGCAAAACCAAGAGACTTTACAAGTATAGGTCTAGTGGGACGAATTCAACGAGTGCTTCGCTACATGGGAAGATGGGGATGTACTTTGTATGATATCACCTTGTGTGGTACTACACAACTTTGTGGTATCGTGCAACATGTTATGCACTTTTGTCCTCATTCAACCTCGCGGTGTATTTGCCCCGCACCTCATAACACCTTGTAGTATTTTTGTATCACTTTTGAGCTACGCAAGACCTCCAAAAATCAGCCTCCATTTGTTGACCTCGTGTTGTTGCATGACACGTCAAGTGGCACTCTCCACGTGCATGTCATGTTAGCGTACTTGTTTGCATACCACATGGTGGAAGTTGAACCACCACTTATCAAAAGATGAAATGTTGTAATTGTTCTCTTTGTAATTGTCTTATTGTAATGATGTATGTATATATATGTAAACCCTTGCTTGAAAGGGCAATAGACAACATGTAAAAGACAATCACTATGAAGACGAAAATATCACCTTTACGTTGATGAATATGTCCATTTTCGTGTCCCACTGGTAGAATACATATAATGTACATTATGAGAAATACAACAAACACATTGAGACATGAGATGCATTAGTCAGTGCTTTAAAGGAGTTTTACCCCCTTGAAACACCGAGAGGATGAGTATATAAAGTTTTAATAGTTGTGTTAGCGTAAGGAGTAATTGGTTGAAGAGTACATCAATAAGTTCTATAACTACGTTGCATGTCATTGCAAGGGATTTGGTGGAGCAGCATAAGGTGCCAAAGTTCATCAACAAACTCACCTTTGTAATGAAATTACTTGTATAATTCAGATTATGAGCAGTAATAGAACACCAAAGAACACAATATTATAGATAGATGATCTTAATATGCAATTAAAATAGCTTCACCACTTCGAGGGGGCAACCTCCAAACCATATAATAAGACTCAAATTCTTGAATGATGATTCACTACTACTTACAATCCCCTATATATACTATTCATATGTTATGGCCATCACCAAGGCCAACCTACTAAGCCTGAGAAAATATAAATGACATAATAAATTGATATGGTAAGCCACAAGTCGGCTACTCATATCCTAAAACAAGAAATAGGTTAAAGGTGTAGCATGCCCTTCCCCTTCAAACCAACGTTGTCCACAATGTTGAATAATCTTGGATGTTGGTTCAAAAAACCTTCATCCTCCCAAGTCACATCCTCTATTCTCAAATTCTTCCACTTGATCAGTTATTCCTTAATGTCTCTGGTTCTGAGCCTCTTGGTAAGTATTTGTAGAATCTTCTCTAGCTCCAAAATTATTCTTCCTTCCTCATCAAGTTCTAGTAGCTCTGTCTTGGCTACAAATTTTTGTCCAATAACCTTCTTCGGGCAAGAAACATGGAATATTGGTGTATGTGTGAAGATTGAGGCAACTCTAGTTTATAAACAACACTTCCAATTTTCTGTAGAACCGGATACAAACCATAATATTTAGGAGAAAGTTTGTTGTCCCTTTTCTATTTCTTCAGGGACATCTACTTATAAGGATGCAAACATACAAAAACCCAATCACCAATTTCAAAATTTCTTTCACTACGATGTTGATTTGCTTATTATTTCATCTTGTTTTGTACCAATGCCAAATTCTCCTTCAGACTAGCCAAAACCTGTTGTTGTTGTTGAATGTGTTCCCCAACATCTCTGACCTTAGTTTACACCCTCAAGGAAGAAGTGATAGATGGTGAATGGTAACCATATAATGCTAAAAATGGGGTCATTTGAGAAGAGGTATGAGAAGATGTGTTAGACCACCATTCTATAAATGGTAGCCATTTACAACGTTCCTGCTTATCTGATACAAAACAACATAGATACCCCTCTAAACATTTGTTAACCACTTCCATTTTCCCATCAGTTTGAGGATGGTAAGATGAACTATGAGATAGCTGAGTACCCAAACATACAAATAATTTTGTCCAAAAATTACTTGTGAAAATAGGATCACGATCACTTAGAATTATCTTTGGGGTTCCATGTAGCTTTTGAATTATCTCTAAAAAATAGCTGCGACTGTATTGGCTGTAAATGGGTGTGATAGGGAAAAAAATGGGCATATTTTGTGAGCATATCCATAATCACAAAAATAACATTCTTACCCTCTGAACAAGAAAATCATGTGATGAAATCCATGGAGACCTCCTCCCAGCTCTGGGTAGGAATTGGTAATGGGTGCAATTATCCCGGTGTCTTAATGGTTTCACCTTTTTTTTGTTGGCACACCAAACACTTTGATACAAACTTTTAATCATCACCCTTGAGTCCTTCCCAAAAGAATTATCTTTTTATTCTATGATATGTCTTCAAAAACCCAGAGTGTCCTCCAACAAGAGATGCATGTAGCTCTACAAGAATCTCATGCTTCAACTCAGAATCTTTGCACAAGTATAACTTGTCCTTGTACCATAGGGCATTACCGTTCCTCTCAAATTTGGTAGATGATATAGATCCTTGATTGATATTATGTATTAAAGATTGTGTATCATTGTCCTGATCCCATTCTAATATTGCTTCATCTACCCAATCGGCCTTCAACATGGACATTGCACATTGTAATGCGTATGCGGATGTATCCCTTCTGGACAATGCATCGACAACTACATTTTCTTTACCCTTTTTTATATTTTTTATTACCCACTTTTGTTGTTCCTCAGATGATAGCCTTTGCTCTAAAAAGTACTTAAGATTATCATGATCAATTTTCAGCTTGAAGTGTCTACCCATTAGATAGGACCTCTATTACTTGACAACATGAAGATTAATCATCATTGATTTCTCATATAAAGGTTTGAGTAGATCTTTTCGTTTGAATTGACAACTCTCAAATGCAATTGGTCTTCCTTCCTACATTAGAACTGCTCCCAATCCTGATCCTGAAGCGTCACACTCAACAATGAAATTTTTTGAGAATTCGGGAGTAGCCAAAACTGGGGTGGTGCACATGGATTTCTTCAACTACTCAAAGGATTTAGTGGCTACGTCTGTCCAATGGAAGACATCCTTCTTTAGCAATGCAATGAGTGGAGCTACGATTCTACCATATCCCCTCACAAATCTTATGTAGTACCTTGTTAGTCCTAAGAAACCCTCGAATATTTTTTAGAGTTTTAGGCCTTGGCCATTCCGAGGATCAACTTTGACACCTTCATGGTATACAATGTGACCCAAGTAATCTACCTCTTATACACCAAAAGAACATTTGGATGGATTTGTATAGAACTTATGTTTCTCGAAAACTTCCAACACTTTATCTACATGTTACAAGTGTTCTTCCCATGTCTTACTATAAATCAACATGTCATCAAAGAAAACCAATACAAATTTCCTTTAAAATGGTCTAAAAACAGTGTTCATCAAGCTTTGAAATGTTGAGGGAGCATTTGTAAGACCAAAGGGCATCACCAAAAATTCATAATAGCCCTCATGAGTCCTAAAAGATATTTTATGAACATCTTCCTCTCTTATTCTAATTTGATGGTACCCGAATATCAAATCTTATTTTTTGAATTAAATAGCACCATGCAATTCATCAAGTAAATCATCATTTACTGGAATAGGAAACTTATCTTTGATAGTGTACTTGTTGAGTTCTTGGTAATCTGGACACATCCTCTAGGTTTCATCCTTCTTACGTACCATGACCACTGGTGAAGAATATGCACTCTGGCTATGCCTGATGATACTTGCCTTCAACATTTCCTGCACCATTTTCTCGATCTCATTTTTCTGTGAATATGGGTATCTGTATGGCCTGATGTTAGGTGGTTGGCTCCCTGGAATCAACGGAATGACATGATCATGACCCCTAACTGGTGGTAGTCCCTTTGGAATTGCATAAAAAATAGACAAGTGAGAATCACCAATCTTCTGAAGATTGGGTGGCATTGAAGACTCTGTATTTTGTACCTCTTTGGAAAATAACTTTGCTAAAAATTCATCTACTCCTTTTTTGAGAACCTTCTGCATCTTATGAGAGCTAATAATCTGTGGAGAATTAGGTACCATCCCTTTTAATTGTATTGTCCTTCCTTCTAAATAAAATCACATGAACAATTCTTGTAAATTCATCTCTATAGTACCTAAAGTTGTGAGCCATTGGACACCCAAAAAAATATCTACCCCTTCCATATAAATAACAAACATAGGTGAGTCTAACATGTAGTATCCCATGGAGAGCTTGATACTATGACACTTTCCTATGCAATTGATTATCCCACCATCCGCAATAATAACTTGCATTTTTGGAGTTGGGTAAATAAAATAATTAAGGCGGGCAACTAACTTACTATTTATGAAGTTATGAGTACTCCTAAGTCAATCAACACTGTCACCTTATGTTTTTTGAGATAGCCAATAACCTTGAGTGTTTGAGGAGTACTAATACCTGATAACGCATGGAAAGAAATTATAGGTTGGTGATCCTCTACTTCATCTTCTACTGGTTCCTCAGCCTCTCCTATAATTCCAACTTCCTCTTCATCCTCATTTCCTCCTTCAATATAGAACTTCTTCTCAACACATTTGTGTCTCGGTACATATTTTTTGTCACAGTTAAAACATAATTCTTTTTCTCTATTTTCTTCAATTTGTTGAGGAGTCAGTATAATTGGCCAAGTGAATGATGGGGAAGGGGTATTACGGTCTCTGGTGTTAGTGAAAGGTTTCCCCCTACTACAAATAATTTTTTTCTCTACTCTACGTGCCATGATAACAGAGTCAAAAAACTTGAGTGGATTAAACATGCATACCTCATGCTCAGTGTGGTCCTTAAGACCCCCAAGAAACAGGTCATTCAGATTCCCTTATGGAATATTCTCCACCCTTAAGGATAGGTTCTGGAATTGATACACATAATCTTTGATTGATCCTATTTGTCATAACTTTTCGAATTGACTAAAGTAGTTATTTGAAACATTAGAACTATAGTGTGATTGCAACTCCTTGGTAAAAACTGTCCAAGTGACACTGAGGCCATTCTTCTGCCTCTGAGCACATAACCATCGATACCAAATGAATTGGTCTAGTTCAAGATACAAAGATGCCAAGATCACCTTTTGTCCCAATGGGGTTTGATGTAACTCAAAAAAATTACCCATTTGATTTATCCAATTCAATGGATCCTTCCCATTAAATTTGTGTATCTCCATTTTCGGCATCATGTTTTGTGGTTGGAATGAGTTGGATTTTGATTGGGCTGGAAAAGTGATCCAACATGATTATTTTTCCCATTATTCTAAACTGAAGATCCTCTTTGGTTGAGTTGGGGCTGATTTAGGACATACTGTTTACCCTTTATATGTTGCATGATATCATCCAACCATTGATTGATTTGGTCTATGTCTCCTTTATAGGCCATCTCAAATTGTACATTTCGTAGAGCATACACGAGTTGTCTCACCTTATGATCAACTGAGGTAAACCATAGTGTTGAGGAATTTGTATTTACCCCTTCTAACTAAAACTCTTCAATCACTACCCCATATTTATCTGGAGTTTTACCCGGAGTGACAAGATTCTTTTTGGCTCTTGTGAAAGGCCCCCACCATGATGTCAAACCCTTGGAATTAGGGTTTTGATAAAAATTCAGCCAAATAGGAAAAAAAACAAAGCAGATACTACCAAAAAAAATTTGATAGATTTCTGAAAATGTAAGGAACTTGGAAAAAAATTCCACAAATTGCAGCCTAGGGAGCGATTTTATGAAAAACCCTAAATTTGCAATAAATTTTACAAAATAAAGTAAAAAGTATGATATTTTTAGGGAATCTTACTTGGAATGATTCACAACTATGATAAAAAAATTTCTGACAAATTCACTCTGGTTCGCAAGATATAGTGGAAACAAAAAATTAGGGTTTTTGCCCTAATTTTGGCCCGAATCGCAACTCTGATACCACTTGTAATGAAATTACTTGTATAATTTAGATTATGAGCAGAAATTGAACATCAAAGAACACAATATTGTAGATAGATGATCTCAATATTCAGTTAAAATAGCTTTGCCACTCCGAGGGGGCAACCTCCAAACCATATAATAAGACTCAAATGCTCGAATGATGATCAACTACTACTTACAATCCCCTATATATACTATTCATATGTTATGGCCATCACCAAGGTTGACCTCCTAGGCAAGAGAAATTATAAATGACATAATAAAATGATATGGTAAGCCATTAGTCAGCTACTCATATCCTAATACAAGCAATAGGTTAAGGGTGTAGCAACCTTACATTTGTACAAAGATGGAGTTCCTAACCTTTGACACATTGGGGCAAGCATATTGCAATCCAACCAAGATTGAAATCAATGCGCATAAGGAAGAGAAATCTAGTAAAGTTGCACAACACTGAAGGTTCCCACGCCTTCAACATTAGACAAAGGAAAAAAGAACCAAGGTGACAGGTGGTATCATTGACACTCTATATGCTCACACGAAGATAATGAATGCTACACAACAATCATTAATAATGAAATCTACATCAAGTTCCACACAAAACTAGAACTTTGATCTAAACACCACTTGTTTGAGCATCGACACCATTGCCACCAACACTTTGTAGGAGAAATATCGACTCTTCCACACCAACTGTTGGTCAAGGGTTAACATTTCCATGTCATCATCGATAACATGAGTCAAAAGAACATCATTACATAAGATTCAATCTATCACTTGGGTCTGACCACTAAAGTGATTCCTTGACTATACTCTTTTGGATGCCTCCAACATGGGAAAGTGATGACATGCACTTTATAGTAAAAACTCAATCCTATAGAGGAAAAAATCCCTTGCGATGTTGTGCCACTAGAGATTTGTGATGTTTTATTTGGAAGATCATATTTGTATGATTGAGATGATACATATTGTACAAAGTTGCATTAGTGCACCATCCATGTCAAACATTCCATCTTCAATATCTTGGTGTCACATTTATAGACCACACTCACTTTGGTATTTTCCAAATAATGTTGCAAGCTCATCTCCCACACATAAAAGTTGATGCTAATCATATTTTGCCAAAGTCACTTGTACAACTAAGCACCCACTATCGTGCATTGGTGACCTTTTGGACCAACTTCGAGGTTCACAATATTTCATAAATTTTGACCTCATATTAGGTTACCATAAGGTACCAGTCCATCTTAAAGACGTTGAACATACTTTTAAGACTAAGGAAGGATCATACAGATGGTTGGTTATGCTTCTCAACTTGACCAACACACCAACCAAATTCATAGAATGGATGCAGAGTGAAGCAATGATGCCAAGTAGAAGCCACATGATGGAATTGAGTGGACGATGTGATTGCGGAGATGAAGCAAATCAGATATATGCCAAGTGTGGTGAATGTGCGATAGTGTTGGGTAGACAAGAACATAAAAATAGATCCTTGGTATGAGATGGAGTGATATGAAACATCATGCTAGAGACAACTTCAGGTGGATGAGGAGTGGAGAACAAATTGATTTACAACACAAGTGTGAAAGAAAGTGATGTGGTGTTTAATGAATGGGTGTGATAAGAGGATGATTACATGGAAGAGGAGGGGGTATATAATAGTGGATGTCAAGCAAATGAGAATGTCTGATAAAATTGAAATGATGTGAAAGTGTGAGTGGATGTGGAGGAGATTTATGAGGAAAATGTGGAAGAAAAAATGGTTGTGGTCATAATAGATGATGTGAACAAAGGAGGAGGAGCCACTATCAAGAAGGGTTATTGAATGAGTGATGGAGGAAAGAAGGTGAATGTGGAAGAAGGATCTAAGAGAATCGAAGCAATGGGAGTAAGTGTAAGTGACTTGCGAGGAAGAGATGTGAGAATGGGTGGATATGACTTCCACGGAATAGATGGAAGTGGAGTGTGAAGGAGTTTGATATATGGTATAGGATGAAATGGTGGAGAAGGCACCAAGAAAGGCACCTGGATGAGTGATGAAGGTTGTAATATGATGTGTGTGAAATCTAAAATAATATCATGGATGAGATAGATGGCAATGATGATGATGTAGGTGATGAACATGTGAGGAGGAGGATGATAATGTGAAAATGATAAGGCTTCATCCAAAGTGGAAGCGCATGATGGGATACATGATAGTGATGAATATGTAAATGATGAACATGTGAAGGGAGACTTCAAAGAGGATGATAAACAATGTGAAAATGATGAGGCCGCGTCTAAAGTGGAAGTGCATGGTGGTGGAGATTGAGAAGTGGATGATGTAAATGAGGAGACACAAGGTATAAATGATGATGTGGAGGTTAGAGGATCCAAATAAGTGGATGATGGAAACATGATGCATGGAGAAAAATTAAGAGCGGTAGCCTCTCATGGAGTGATTAGATGGGTGTTAGAAGGTAGAATAGAAGGAGACAAAAACTCAACAACAATGTCACCCTTGTCCAGTAAATCTTGTATGATGTGGCAAAGTTGGTGAAATGAATTAGTATTATGACCATTAGTGTGATGGTAAACACACTTGTCATAATAGGTGCACCATAAAGGCATCATAATAATGGAAAAAGAGTGATGAAATCGGCATCAAACAACTTGTGTAGAATAGAAGTGATTTAATGGAGTGAATTTGCAAGTGGGTTGGATGAAACGATAGGTGTTAGAAGAACACATTGAATGCACACGTGGAGATACAAGAGGAAAATATATGGGGTAAGTATCTTGTTGGATGATGTTGTGAACATGAAAGCGTGATGTTTGAATAGGTGGATGAATCAAAATACTCGCCAAGAAACTAGGATGCCTGAAATGGACATCCTCAAGGCGCTGCACCATGTGCATGACCTTGTCAAATGTGGATAGTGGATGTATTTTTTAGTGACATGTAATGTGGGGGACACATTTTGGAAAAATGTCAATGAGCTCTGATTGTGGGAGCAAAAATGAGAGACAATAAATGAGTGTGCACTTACATGTGACAAATTCGATGATGGACTTGTCATGCGATTATCAAAGTGTGTAAAGGTCAACCAAGGTTGCTTTGGGAGCAATATCAATGGATAAATGAGATAAGAATGCTTCAGAAAGTTGTGTGAATGTGTAAATGCTATGGTGTGAGAGGTGCAAATACCAGTCAAGTGGTTGAATAATGAGTAAAAGCGTACATGTGTGCAAGAGGAACACATCATTGTATTGAATAAGGTGGTATGTGCATGAAATAGATGCAAGTGTTGTTAGGGTTCTTTGGTTCCATCAAATTTATTTAATGTGAGTAGATTGAAATGTGGAGAATATGGGTGGCATGGCATAATGGGGTGAATCAATTCATTGAAATATGTGTGGGAGGTTGTTGCATGCGTAAGTACCCCCAAGTGTTTAGAATCAATCTTAGTAATACCTTTGATGAGTTGTTGGTGGAGTAAATTGGGGTGGGAGTGAGGATGAGGGTGAATAGAAGCAATGGGTCATGATTAGAAGGGATGAGTGGTGAGTGTGCGGGGAGGGGTGAGATGGATGAGCATGACAAGTGTGGATAACATGGTGAGTGTGGTGTGTTGGTTGAGTATAGTGTGATGCATTATATTAGGTGAGTGTAGAGTAACACATTGCATCGGGTGAGAGAAGTGCGACACATTATGTTGGATGGGAAAAACATGTTGGGTGAGTGCATTACACGACATGACATTGAATGGGTATGGCGTGTTGTGTGAGCGCAATGTAACATGTTGTATTGGGTGAATGCTACATAACACAACACATTGAATGGGCGTATTGCATTGGGTGAACAAGATGAGCATGACAAGGTAAACGTGTTGGGTGAATTCGGCATGTGCAATGCAACATAGTGTATTGTACGAGTGCAACATATGCAGGATGTTAGACGTTTATGAGTCACAAGTAGGGCTTATTATGATTTATACTCGTTGTCAACACATTTGGATAATAAACAAAAAATTTCATTCAAATATCAAAAGAATTGGGATTGCGTATGATAGTATGTTGCATAACTCAAAACAACACATTTGAATGGTTCTTAAGCAATGTGGTGAGCGCGATGCAAGTAAGTGAGAAAATGGTGGTGCAAGTAAGTGGGAAATTGAGGACAAGGGAATGCATAATAGTCATACTTACAACTGAGACCATGAAAAACACTGGAGGCTATTCTCCCACAGAATACACCACCATACATAATAATACCCATAAAACATATAATAGAGACATCATGCCCATGCATGGGTGGGACCCGATCGTCAGTAGTCAAATCATAGGTTTATTATTTTTTGAACACATTCAATTGAAATCAAATGGTTGCATGTGGTAAGCACTAGGCGGGTTAGTAGGAATGTGTGCTAATAATGAGGAGATTGCAGGTTAGAATCAAGTTGAACACTAAAACGTATTTTACACAGTGTTGAAAAACATAGCGTGTTTTTCAACACTGTTGAAATTCACAAAAAAACTAAGTGTTGAACCGCCTCCCACGTGGCAACGGATGGACACAATGGATGCATGGTATGTTTTATGGGTATTTTTATGTATGGTGGTGCATTATTTGGGGAGAATAGCCTCCGCTATGTAAAACTAGACACAAATAGAATAATGTGTCAAATGTTAGAGTTGAAAAATGTGATAGGTGAAAATAAAAAAAATTTGAGGTAGAAAATTGGAAAATAGTCATACATACGAAATGAAAATACGGGAATGAGAGAAATGTGCAAACAATGCAAAAATAGTTATGTCGGATGTTAGGGATAGTTGTGGATGTGACCAATAAATGGCTAAATGTGGCTGAAAAGTGTGTTTTGGAAGGGTGGTGTTTTTAGATTTTTGTTGTTTTTTCAAATGCAAAATGCAAGTATGTTATGATACACATGGATTGACTCTTATCACTCCAAAATGAGATGTGACTTTCTATATACCGTAAACAATACATGAAAGAGACTATTCAAATCAACAACATTTTGTTCAAATGGAATTCCTTGTGTGTAAGTTGATAGTGTTCCATCCCTTTGGGGTTTATGCCTAACAACCAGTGAAAATGGAAAAACATGGGATATAATTGTATGCATGTCCTTATGAATCCTCAATGATTTATAGGGTCGATACCATAGATGCCATTGTTGCATTTGTGTTAGGAAGTAGATGCATTAGTTCAACATGATGGCTTCACCCATAAGCATGACCCAGAGGCAGTGTAAATACTAAACACTATGATGAGGAAAGCCTCATGTTGGGCACAACCAAATAAAATATCGTAGCTATTTTTGATTCCCAAGATCACCCGATGGCATATGAGGGAAGATCATATGTAGCGTGTGATCTATATTAACATGATATAGATCAGTAACAAAATGATTAATAAAAAATTTAAATCCTTTTTTTGTATTTTAAACAGAAAAAAAATCACAACACATATGCACATGAAACTTCCTTGCAACTATATTTTTAGTTTTCTTATAGAGAGAAATTACCATATAGTTGTGTTTGTGATTGTCTTGCAACCATATTTTATTATAATTTTTATACTTTGGAAAATATGCAAAGAACAAGGGGAGATATGTAACAAAAAGGTTAGAAAAATTACAAATGAAAAGAAAAGAATACAAACCATCATGAAAATAAATTTAGATTCAACAATGAAAGAAGTTAACCCACAACCAAAATCTATCCTACCATGGTCATCAAAATGTATGCTTAGATTTGGATCACCCTGTAAGTTGTGTTCGATAACATAATATCAAATCTCAAATCAAGGCTAATAAATAAAGCAGGCTTACACGGCTGTCTTATAAAAAAATGAAGGACACTGTAAGATTCTTTTTTTGAATAAAGTGGGCTAAACTTATAAGATATGAATCTAAATATGCATGCAAACACTTAGAAAATGTTAGTTGTTTTTGGTGGCTAGGGGACCTTCCTCAATCAGATCCCTAGCATTTTTAAGGTTGAAATAAGAACATTTAAGACATGTAATGAAAAATGAAATGATATACCTATTTGAGGGTTTGGTGAGACCAAGCCATGATGTAGAATTTTACTATGGATGCTTGTTGATTGTTGATGGTGTCATGGCTGATTTGGAGCTTGTCCCAATCACATCTCAGTCACGAGTGTGATCCCTAAAAATTACATAGTAGTTGCAAGGCAATCACAGGTGTGACTGGAAGCATGATTGAAAATCTGAAATGTGATTGTGTAACGAGTTTCTGGTGTCCAAGATGTCTTCCTTTATCCTTTAGAAAAACCTACAAGTGAAACATACACAAGTAATAGCCAAAATTGTAATTTAAAAACCAAGAGGGATGAAGGGAGGGGATAACTACTATTTTATAGTTATTGAGTACATAGAAGATTGTGACAAATATGGGTGCAATGTTGAGATGTTAAGGGTCCATTGCGCATTAGGGATGCAAATAGGTAGGTGGGTTGTATAGAAGGGCATGTCAACATTAAATGTGAGTGGATGATGATAGGGATGGATGACATGTCTTAAATCAACCCCACTTTTAACTTTTTAGGTGTTCAGAGGGAATATTTAATTTTCAAGTTTTTTTTTGTATTTTTAGTTTAGAAGACCTTATGCACAAGGTGCATTTTCTAGTGTCTATAAGGGGAAACAAATCAAATATTAAGACATTTTCAACACAACTACTAGTCCTTTGTTGTAATTATTACACATTAGATACTCTTTGAAAGTGTGCAACATAATGTAATAATTAGGTGGTTGTCCAAAAGTATACATTCATATGAGAATTTTAATTAAATATTCTTACAAAAGCACTTTTCATCCACCATATTCCAAAAGAAGCTACAAAAGTCAACTTTCAATCTACATTGAATCACAACTACCCCATGTTGTCATTTTTAAAATACAAATTAATTCTCTAGAATCGACTTACACCAATCACATTAAGTGTATTTACTCCATATGCTTTGAATTACAATCCAAACTTCATGAATTTTGTACCTGGAATTTGAAAATTTAAAAATTTGTAAGCCTCATCATCAAAACAACAAACACAATAAATGACAATTTTGAGTTTAAATTCTCCCAATGACTCAAAAACATGAACAATTCAATCCATGTCAACATATGAGATCTAGTAGAATGCAAGTGCATAAATCATGAATCAATTATCTATAAAAACATCTTAACCACAACAATTTTTGCATTTTATAATGCATTATTACAATTTAAAGTTGAAGTTCAGTAGAGAAAGAGTCAAAATCAACCATTGTAGGAAAAAACCAATACTAATTTTTGGTTTCTACTCATTTTTAAATAATGTAAATGCTATAATGTACTGAAAGCTCTAAAATTCTATTAATAATGTAAATACAATTTAAGATTTATTGTAACTACTGTAAAATCCATAATGTAATCAAAGCTTTGTAATGCTTTAATATTACAATTGTAGTTTAAGGCTTATTTTAAATATTGTAAATACCATATTGCATTCAAATCTATGTATTTGATATCAATTTTACACCTAATTACTTTTCAATCTTATTTGCTGCTGGTACATTACGAAGGTTATGCTAGTTCTTTTAAGTTGCATGATTGAAATTCTTGCAAACCTTTCCACTTCAGTATGTTTAGCTTAACCTATATGATCTATAAGCTGAAACTACTAAAGTGGAAGGAGATCATGTAATAAAGATCTATAGGTTGAAACTACTAAAGTGGAAAGATAATCATAAAATAGAAACATTTTTCATTGGAATGTAAAAGTAGAAACTGGTAAACTAGCAATGCATCATTTAATTTTTATCCTAAATGATAAATTTTGTTCTAAGAGAAAAATTGAACGAAAAAATATCTCACTTCAAAATTTTATTTCAATCTTGTACCTCTTTCCATTTTCATCTTGTAGATTTATGATATTTATATAAAATCTATTGCTTCTTCGATTGAGGAACAAGTTAGTAGATTAATATTGCCTTGTAACTCTTTACACTTTACTAGCTTCTACTTATAGATCCTAGTACAATGTTGTTTTTGTTGAATGAAAACTAACCTCACATCTAACATTTTATTTCCATCATGCACCTCTTTTCATTTTCAACACACAAATTTATGACATTTATATAAAATCTGTAGCTTCTTCGATTGAGGAATAATTTATTAGATTTATATTGTCTTACAACTCTTTACACTTTATTTCTATAGATAATCTTAATTGTATACAAAAAATAATGCATTACAACTCTTTGCACTTTAAATGTTTTCAATGCATTATTTTTGTGCATTTGGCACTTAAAAAAATGCAAAAAATAATGCATTGAAAACATTTAAGGGCCTTAAATGTTTCATGCAACACATTTAATAAAACTTCCACCACCAACCTCCCACATTCCATCATCAATAATCGTGAAGCCAATGCTGCAACACACTTTTTCAATCTTGCTTGACCTACTCTTTGGCACCTACTTTCTTTTAATTCTTATCTGATGCTAGTTTGTTTTGGAGGTGTTGCTGGTTCTTTTAAGTCACGTGATTAAAATTAAATATTAGAAATGGGGTCTATTTTCACACTATTGGAACCCATAATTGTGAAGCAACACTTTAGTCATGCTATCTCAGTTTTCACACCATCACAACGTTTAGATTTTTTGTTTTGCACTCGATAAATCTTTGTTTGTGTACACTATTTTTCTGGCATAAAATTTAAGTGAACAATATTGCATAAATTTCTTATGGGATTATACATTGCATAGAATTTGAAGTGCACACATTCTTGTATGTAGAAATTAATTAAAAACCCATATATCATATTTATTTTTTGGGTTATTGTAATCTTTACATTTTCTAGAATATTAGAACATATTTGAGTTGTATGATTGATTTTTTTTTGAAACAAGGTCTACTATCTCATGGATCAAACCCATGCTATAGGTGTTGATTTTTTTGAGTTGCATGATTGAAATAAAACTTAGAAACAAGGTCTGTTATCTTAGGTCTAAAATCCACAATTGTGAAGCGAATGCATTATCCTTCCATTTCATTATTGCTTTCCTTTCTTCTTTGTACCCACTTTGTTTTTAATTTACAGTTGTTTTCTCACCCAAATTGTAGTCTTTGAATATATTATATAGCTTGAATCTTGCAAATCTTTCCAATTTACTAATTTACTACTTATAGATATCAGTGTAAGGATGTTTCTTTGCCTCTTTTAATTGAAGAGTGATGGTTATTTTTCAATAATGTTTCTATACCTATTCCAAATGAGGAGTAATGGATATTTTACATAAACTTCTTGCAAAATGATGCATTTCTTAAACTTCGAACTGGACATTCTTGCATATCTTTCTTGTGATCTTATACATTGCATACCATTTGAAGTGTGCATAATATTTTAAGAAGGAACGAATTGAAGACCCATATATCATTTTTTTAACTATAGGTGTTTACACCCTAATTAAATTCTAGAAATTTTTATGTGTTACACAATAATAAGAAGGGTATAAGGGCTAGTAACATATAGACTATTATGATCTAATTAACTTCCAATATGAATTATACATGACTAAAACAATACATTCAAACTTGAAATGAACTAAATGATTGATAAACAAAAATAAAATAGTTCAAAACATGAAAGGAAAGATAAAATTAGTTGTTCAAGTTGATTCTGAAGTGATTTGGGTGTGCAACACAATGAAACAAGAAGATATAGAGTCATAAATGTTGTCTAGAAAATTATGGAACTAGAATGTGTAAGTGTAGGACCATATAAAATTTGTATGGCCTAGGTATGATATGTATGGTATAGGACATGGATTGTACAATTTTGGCCTAGGAGACAATCAGGGTCTATAACTTTTTGTGTGTTTCACTTCTCTAGGAATGGTGTTCATTGTGTTATATCTCTCACACAACCTTGGGATGATCTATGATGACATGTAATGAAGTAGAAATCATAACAACTTATAGAACCCTTTATTAAAGCATTAATGAATAAAAAGATAAAAACACATGTGTGCGTTTAAGGCTAGACCACCCAAGGTGGTTAGAATTCCAAAAACTGAACCAATCCCAGTGTTGCATTACATATCCTTGCTGTGAAATCAAGCCTCATGTAGTTATCATAAGTGCCTGTGTAAGTGTGTATAGCTAACGAACCCCTAGGTCTACCCTCATGTCTCTTGACACAAAGATAGTGAGATAACTATGTAGTATAAAATGTAACCAACATGGTAGTAACGTGATATGGCGTTCCTTAGCTATGTGACCTACCCCTTGTGTTTATTTGAAACCCTCATGCAATTATTGGGATGAATGTTCTCTTGTTAAGACATGGTTTCAATGATATTTTCATGCTTGTAGATGGGTGAAGGTAGACTCCTTGACTTGGTTGAGTTCTTCAGACTTGTAGTAGGGATTTCCTAGATGATGTGTAATTGATTTGAGTAGAATTAGGAACCCTTTTTGGTGATTTTTGGGTGGGATTGAGACGATCATGTATCATTTGTAGAGTCTACACAAAAAATAAACTCAACACAAACACACAAATTTATCTATTAAATTCAAAATCCTTAACAACACCTACAATTATCACACACTATTACAAATAAATCTCTCAATGATGAACTGTGAAAATATCAGAAATTCAACATCTACAATATTATCACTCTAATGGGACCACTAAAGAGTTTATAACAAAACTCTAACTAATACCAAGTGGTATATACATTTGGGACTTCTACAAGACTACTATATCTACTCTTGCTTTGGTTCCTTAACAACTTTCTCAGCATCCCACTTCAATAACCTCTCAGAATATTTCAACCACCTGAAATGGAATGCCGAGTATGCTTTTATACATGTCTGTTACTGATCATTACTCATTTTAAATTTCTTGTTAGAGATGTGTTAAAGACTTATCCTTAGCTCACTAAAACTCAAATTCAAATTTAGGTTCACTAATGACATCAAGATACCTTAGTATGATAGTTGAGAAATTATTCTAAAAGAATCCATTTCATTTGCTTAGTCAAAAATTTGTCCCCTTGACATGTGGGCTGATCATTGATCATCACCTACCCCCTTGGCACTTCCTTATCTTTTCCCTTAGTGCCGTAAATCTACTTTGTAAACCTTTATTTTCTTAGTTTTATGGTTGATCATTACCTACCCCCTTATCACTTCCTTATCTTGTCCTTAACTGCCCTCAATCTATCGTGTAATCCTTTATTTACTTAGTTTTATGTACTAACCTTTTGAAATATCCATGCATTTAATTTTCTCTATTATGAGATCCTCGAGTGCCACCTTCACACCCCTTCAAAATTTCTATGTGCCTACATTGCACACTATTACACACACTCATATTCGTTATCATGTTATGCAATAATTCTTCCATACATTGAAAACCATTATGTTAAAAATTATGTGCACTTATTTTCCTTTTCTACCCTTTGTTAACCTTGCATGCACCAACCTTAGCCAAAATTTCTAAGTTATAAATACTAGTTTTCCTCTGATGTCCCTGTATAGGGTGATAAGAATGGTGTGGTTAGTTGAATGAATTGTGTGGTCATGGAGTAGGAGACATGTAAGTTGCGCTTGCAAAGGCACACAAAATAAAGAGTTTAAGCACAAATGCAATATATCCACTAATAATATATCTAAAGAGGTAAGTTAGAGTGATCAAACAAGCTTGGTAGGTCATGCCGGTGAGTCATACCTTGACAAGGTTTATGAAATGCAAAGATAAAGTATAAAATATATTGAAATGAAATGGAGTGGGAGATCATCACTACACATATAAAAGTGGTACTTGTGAATATAAAGCATTGTATGAAAATAGGGTGGGAAGGAAATGCGAGCAATTGCCATCATAACCTTAAATGAAGCTTGAGCTTGCAAAGCCAAATGAATGGAAACAATACCTTTGAGTGCAATGTTCTGGGTGAGTTGGTGAGGCAAATGTGGTATAGATGAGCGGGTAATTGATGAGTAGTGTGGCGAGTGTGACACAAGTGGGAAAATGGTGACATGGGGAATATAGAGTGGTCGTACTTATGACTGAGACTATGCAAAACTAGGTGAGAGGAGCTAGTAGTGGTACACCCTAAGTTAAGGGGTCCACAAAATTAATTGTTTATCATGTGGGGTCACAATTGTTTCACCAATATGTAGTTCATATTTGTTAAATAGATTATATTTGTTCTTTGGAATGTTTAATTGGAGGGAAAACCATAGTTTGAATTGATTTAAAATGCTAAATTTGACATACACCACAACTATGGTGGAAACCAATACATGGACACGAGTGATAATGATTGAACGTTGAATTTTTAATACTTGTACATGGGTGAGAGGTCTTACATGTCATGATGTGATTGGTTGTTCTACATAATTATTATGTCAAAAATAAATAACCACTAGATAGTACTATGACAAATATGAAGTGGTACTATAATAACTATTGGGTATTATGTGATCAAAACTCATGTCAACTATTGAACCATATTCACCAATTGTCCCCTCTCCCCTAGACACGAATAGAATGTGTTAGATATAAGAGATGAAAAATTGGACATGCAAAGATCGTAGGGTAGTCAGACGCATGAGTAAGAATTAAAAAAATTGAGATGAAAATGGCAAGGTAGTCACACTTGCGACTAGTGCTAGATTTTGACGTTCAATGTTACATGTCACAGGAAAATTATTTGATGGCTTACACAATTATATGCATGTCATTTGGCGTTTAAAAATTAATATTTATGTCAAATTAGTTTTTATAATAACTATTACAAAATACATCAATTGAATTAAATTTTATATGAATGTTGTTGTTGTTGTTGTTGTTGTTCTTTATATATATCAGTCAAATTATGAATATACATGTCATGTTGATGTTTAAATTATATATTTACCTGTCGATCATGACAGTCATATTTCAAAAATGGCTGTATTTTGACATCGAAAATGACCAAAAATGTCTAAACGCCTTGCAAAATCCAACACTGCTTGTGACAGGGACTAAAAATATGGAAATGAGAGAAATGTGTAGGCAACACAATTTTTTGGAAGTTATGTCAGATGTCAGGGGCATTTGTGGATGCAACCCATAAATGGGTAAATGTGGTTAATGTTGGATTTTGCAAGGCGTTTTAGACATTTTTAGTCATTTGAGATGTCAAAATGCCACCGCTTTAAAAATATGACCATCATGGTTGATAGGTAAATAAATAAACTGCCGCCCCGACACACCCCCCCCCCCCCCCCCCCCCCCCCCCCCCCCAACACACACACAATTAACAAAGTTTGTAAATTAAATATTACTCATTATAGATTATAAATTTGTGGGATTCATGACAAATATAACATAAATGAAAGTGGAAATTTTGAAATGTAAAAAAATTAAAAAAAAAAGAATTATTTTAATATTTAATTATGAAATATAAATATCTTCATATCTTATTAATAAAATAGAAACATCAATTCATTTTGATTTTTAATTCGTTTTTTTTAATTTCTTTTTAGCTTTATTTTATTTTTTGTTTAGCTTTATTTTATTGATTTTGATTTGTAATTGGTTTTTAATTTTTATTTGTTTGACATCTTAGAAATAAAGATTGGATAGTGGACTACATGCATTGTATTTGGAATTTCGCAAGAAAGGTGAAATTTGAAAATTGAACTTTGGAAGTTGGAAGTTGGAACTCATTTTATACAGAATCATAATTTTGCGTCAGCAATTCTAAGTGAGTCATTTCTATCATTTTCTTCACTATTTTTGTAAAATTGTAAATTGGAAGTCTGTTTTAATATTCTCATAAACTTTAATAATGTTTAAGGATCTTCAAATTAATTAGAACAACATTAATTTTTATGAAAAAAAAGAATCTTGAAAAACTATGAAATTGATTAATTCAATCTATTATCCATAATTAAATAATGGTCATAGAACTATGAGATAATATCACAAAGAACAACATCCATATAAAATTTAACTCAATTTATGTAATTTGTAATAGTTATAATAAACACAAATTTGACATGTATATTCAATTTTAAATGCCAAATGACATCTATATAATTTTCTAGACCGTCAAATAATTTTATTGTGACATGTAACATTGAATGTCAAAATCCAACATTGAATGTGGTTGGAAAGTGTGTTTTGGAGGGGTGTTTTTTTTAGATTTTTGTTGTTTTTTCAAATGTAAAATGAAAGTATGTTGTGATACAAATGGATTGACTCTTATCACTCCAAAATGAGACGTGCTTCTCTATATATAGTAAACAATACATGAGAAAGACTCATCAAATCTTGACATCCTACTCAAATGGAATCCCTTGTGAGTAAGTTGATGGTGTTCCACCCCTTTGGGGTTTATGCCTAACCACCAAGGACAATGAGAAAATGAGGGAATAGAACTATATGCACGTCCTTATTACTCCTCAAATATTTATAGGATCGATGCCATAGATGGTGTTGTTACAGTCATATCAGGCATTATAAATAGCAAATACAGTGACAAAACAAGCCTCAAGTTGTGCACAACAATAAAGTAAAATACCGTAGCTATTTATGATTTTTAAGATCACCCAAAGGCATGAGGGAAGAACATACATGGCATGTGATCTATATTACCATGATATATATTAGTACCAAAATGATTAAGAAAATTTTAAAATCCCTTTTTTTTGTATTTTTAAACATAAACACAATCACAAGATAGATGAACATGCGACTTCCATGCAACCACATTTTCATTTTCTTATAGAGAGAAATTACAAAATAATCACAACTGAAACTATCCCACAACCAAATTTTTTTATATTTTGGAAAATGTACAAGGAAAAAGGTCAGATCTGCACAAAAAGGTTAGAAATTTTTTAAAAATTGAACCGAATGGAATACAAATTATCATGAAAAAATTTAGATTCAACAATGAAAGAAGTTATCCCACAACCAAAATTTTTCCCACTGTGGTCACCAAAATGTATGGTTATATTTGGATCACCTTGCAAGATGTGTTAGATGACATAATAGTAAATCTTAAATCAATGTTATTGAATAAAGCAATCTTACTCTGCTACCTTGTAAAAATTGAAGGACATTGTAAGGTTATTTTTGAATAAAGTGGGCTAAAATTCTAAGATATGAATCTAAATATTCCTACAAACACTTAGAAAATGTTAGTTATTTTTAATGGCTAGGGGATCTTCCTTAATCAAATCCCTAACATTTTCAAGGTTGAAATTAGAACATGTAAGACATGTAATGAAAAATGAAATGATATACCTGTTTGGGGCCCTAATGGGACCAAGTCACGGTGTAAAGTTTTACCATGGATGGTTGTTGATGGTGTCTTAGCTGATTTGGAGCTTGTAGTAGTTGTAACTCAATCACAAGTGCAATCCCCAAAAATTACAAAATAGTTGCAAGCCAATCACAAGTATGAATGAAAAAACTATTGAAAATATGAAATGTGATTGTGTAATGAGCTTTGGGTGCCGAGGATGTCTTCTTTTATCCTTAAAAAAACCTGCAAGTGAAACATATGCGAGTAAAAGTAAAAATTGTAATAACAACCAAGAGGGATGAAGGGAGGGGTTAAGTGTTATTTTATAGTTTTTGAGTGCATATAATATTGTGATAGATATGGGTGCAATGTTGAAATGGCAAGGGTCCATTGTGCATTGGGGATGAAAATGGGTAGGTTGGGTGTATAGAGGGGCATGACAATATTGAAGGTGAGTGGATAAGGATAGGGATGAATGATATGTCTTAAATCAATCCCACTTTTTAATTTTTAGGTACATTTTGTGGGAATATTTGATTTTTAGAGGTTATTGGTTTTTTTATATTTTTAGTTTAGAAGACATTATGTGCAAGGTGCATTTTCTAGCGTCTACAATGGAAAACAAATCAAATATTAAGATATTTTCAACACAACTACTATCCCTTTGACATAATTTTTACACACTAAATATTCTCTAAAAGTGTGCAACATAATATAATAATTAAGTAGTTGTCCAAAAATATACATCCACATGAGAATGTTAATATTCTTACAAAAGCACTTTTTATCCACCTTCTTCCAAAATAAGTTACAAAAGTCAACTTACAATATACATTGAATCACAACTACCCCATGATGTCATTTTAAAAATACACATTTATTCTCCAAAATTGGAGTACACCATCAATCACATTAAGTGCATTTACTCCACATGATTTGAATTACAATCCAAACTTCATGAATTTTGTACATGAACTTTGAAAAATTAAGAATTTGTAAGCCTTACCATCATAACAAAAAACACAATAACTGAAAATTTTGAATTAAACATTTCCCAATGACTCAAAAATAGACAATTCAATCCATGTCAACACATAAGAGCCTA
The DNA here is from genome assembly GCA_019776745.2 of Taxus chinensis. Classification (NCBI taxonomy): domain Eukaryota; kingdom Viridiplantae; phylum Streptophyta; class Pinopsida; order Cupressales; family Taxaceae; genus Taxus; species Taxus chinensis. The sequence goes on from CM034148.1 coordinate 630,666,523, forward strand.
TAGAATGAAAGTGCATAGATCAAAAATCAATTATCCATAAAAAAACATCTCAGCTACAACAATTTTAGCATTTTATAATACATTATTAGGATTTGGAGTTGAAGTTCAGTAGAGAAATATGCCAAATCAACCATTGCAAGTAAACATTGATACTATTTTTTGGTTTCTACCGATTTTCTACTCATTTTTAAATATTGTAAATTCCGTAATGTAGTGTAAGTTCTATAATGCTATTAATATTGTAAACATAGTTTAGGGTTTACTGTAACTATTTTAAATTCCATAATGCAGTCAAAGATCTATGAGGATTTAATATTACAACTACAATCTAAGGTTTATTTTAAAACATATTAAATACCATATTGCATTTGAAGCTCTGTATTTTCTATTAACTTTGCACCCACTTACTTTTCATTCTTATTTAGTGTCAGTACATTATGGAGGTTATGCTGGTTCTTTTAAGTTGCATGATTGAAATTCTTGCAAGTATTTCCACTTTAGTATTTTTTTTGTTTAAACTATAGGATTTATAAGCTAAAACTACTAAAGTGGAAGGAGATCATGTAATAAAGATTTATAGGTTGAAACTACTAAAGTGGAAAGAGAATCATAAAACATAATTTTTGCATTGGAATGTAAAAGTAGAAATTGGTAAATATCAAAAAATTATTTAATTTTTATCATGAATGAGAAATTCTTTACGCTGTAAGAGAAAAAATAAAAAAATACCTCACTTCTAACATTTTATTTCAATCATGTACCTCTTTCCATTTTCATCTCATAGATTTACAAGATTTATATAAAATCTAGCACTTCTTCAATTAAGGAGAAAGTTAGTAGATTAATATCGCCTTACAAATGTTTACACTTTACTAGCTTCTACTTATAGATCCTAGTGCAAAGATGTTTTTGTTGAGTGAAAACAAACCTCAGATCTAACATTTTATTTCAATTATGCACCTCTTTCCATTTTCTAAACACAGATTTATGTTTATATAAAATATTTAGCTTCTCTTCAATTAAGGAGTAAGTTATTATATTTATATTGTCTTGTAACTCTTTACACTTTATTTATATAGAATACCTTAATTGTATAATTAAAATATCTAAAAAATATATATTTAGCACCTAAAAAAATGCAAAAAACAATACATTGAAAAACATTTAAGGGCCTTGAATGTTTCATGCAACACATTTAATGTAGCTTCCACCACCAACCTCCCACATTACATCATCGATAATCGTGAAGCCAATGTCGTAACACTCTATTTCAATATTGTTTTACCTACTCCTTTGCACCTACTTTATTTTCATTCTTATTTGACGCTACTTTGTTTTGGAGGCGTTGTTGGCTCTTTTGAGTTTCATGGTTAAAATGAAATATTAGAAATGGGGTCTATTTTCACACCACTGAAAACCATAATTGTGAAGTGACACTTTGGTCATGACATCTCCATTTTCACACCATCACAACATTTAGATGTTTTGTTTTACACCCGATAACTCTTTGTTTATGTACACCTTTTTTCTGGCATAGATTTTAAGTGAACAATCTTGCTTAAATTTCCTATGAGATTATACATTACGTTAAATTTGAAGTGTGCACATTCTTCTATGCATTAATTAATTAGAAACCCATATATCATATTTCTGTTATGGGTTATTGTAATATTTATGTTTTCTAGAATATTGGAGCATATTTGAGTTGTATGATTGAAATTTTTATTTTGAAATGAGGTCTACTATCTCATGTATAACAACCATTCTATAGGTTTTGGTTTATTTGAGTTGCATGATTGAAATAAAAACTTAGAATGCATATTTTTGGCTAATTGTCGTATGCATGAATGCATGAAGAGTTTTTTCTTATCTTGAGTGTTTTTTTTATTGCACCACTTTTCTACTTTGTGCATAAGTCTTCCTAGCCCTTAGCCCCTGGTCACATGGAAGTTAAGCCCTTGGTCATGACCAACCCAAGGGGCTTAAGTTTTCTTCATACAATTTACAACCCAAATTTTAAAGCAAAGAGGAGATTATTTATTGCAAGCAAGAAATTTCAAACTTTCATAATTTTCAGTTGTTAGGCACCAATTTTTTTGAAAGTGTAAGTATTTTCAAGCTCTACAGATTGGTAACGTTCGCTTTCCTTTTAAATTTTTCACCTCTATAATTTTACAAGGGATTGCACATTTAAGTCTTATTAACACACTCAGTTCAACATACAACCACTTGCTACAATGGATCTGTCCCTTGTTTCACTTCTTACACCATTCAACTATCACGAGCAGAAATTCAAAATAAAAATCCTCTTGAGGAGTAAAGTCTTACCTCGGATCACTATGGGTACAAAACATAACTAACACTAGATGTAGAGACGGTGAATTGGTACAATATAAAGTGATGAAGCCTACAGTCTATATAATGTTTCCAAATGGACATTTTTGACCCAAGTTGGATTTTAGGCTAACCCCAACCACTAAGTGCAAGTTATAAGATATATAAAAATAAATTTTGATGCAGATCTGAATTAAATAAGGGAAGTGCGACTAGGGTTTAATGATGAACTCATACAAATCAACACTAAACTCATACCCATTCACTCCAAACCGATTTCCATATTTTTAACAACCCATGCATGAATAAAAATACATATTTTTGAAGGTAAAATAGGTTTGTAATAATTTATAAAAGTTTGTATACTTGCTGCCCTTGAATGCGATTAGAAATGACACTTTTATTTATGTAAAAATTTAGAAATTGATTAGAAATGGTTAATAAAACCTATGAATATATAGCAGCATCTCAAAACAATCCAAAAACACCTTTGAATATCACCAATACTCCCAAAATATGGGTTGCTTTAACAATATAGAAGGTTGAGAACACCGCTGTAATTATTCTTCAAACCCTTGCTACAGAAATATGTAAAATCCCCTTCAACAATTGCTGGAAATTACTATAAATCTTTACAATCTCAACGGAATTCCTTGGGTAGAAATTCCTCACATACTCTAAGAGGGTCTTTCGTCCTCTAGAGGTAATTTATAAGTGTTTTCGTCCTTGGAATAAATTATGCAAAATCTCTAAGCCTCAAACATAAAATTAGAAATTAGATAATGATCATAGCCTGATCTCTTTCAATTCGACCTCTCCTTATAAAAAAAAGAAGAGACCCAAAACAACCTCCAAGATATCCAATCAGCATACAATGATTTTTTAATGCATTTTCCACCCTCCATCCTTTCTAGGCCAAGTCACAATTTCCTTGGGAGGATAATTTTTGACCCATGAACGTTTTCCTTTTTTCTATTTTCTTATTGCTCCTCATGTTGGTTGCATTTTTCCATAGGAATAAACAATTTAATCAATGCTTTTTCTCTTGTTGGATTTTTCTATGTTTATTTTATTATTAAGTCTATTATTTTACTATAAGTACTTTTTTATAATGTTTATTTTATTTTTTAGCACTTTATAATAAAGTAATAAAACTTAAGTCTCTATTTTAATTCTCCTTATTTGTTAGGAAGACATAATAGGATAAGGGTCTTTGATTGGGAAGGGGATATTACAGTCCTCCCTTCCCAATATTGCTTGCCCTCAAGCAATTCAACATTTGTTTTGTCCAAGTTCCATACACAATATACAAAACATGCTGAAGTGATCCACAAGCCTGGCCCCTGTAACCTGTCAAGTGGGCTAAAACTTGCCACCATATATCATGAACAAGATGCTCATATACATATACTTGGAACAATGGTTCAACAAACTCCATAGTAAAGAATCCACATTCTATCTTATCATGTATCTCATGATTGAAATAAACTGGAATAGGCAGCCATAAACAAGACACATTATTATGTTCTTCATATCTCAGAATATCACCAATATCCTTATTAATCTTGGCCTTAAAAATGACTTGACTTTGCTGCACAAAATCTTGAGCATTCTTGTCCACAATGGGATGAATATTATGAGTCTACTACTATAATAAAAAAGATGACATACCTTCTTCCACACACTCTTCAATCCATACCATCTACCCTTCTTAGAAAGGGGTTTCCATGTTTTTGGCTACCATAACTTGAGGGACATCATTCCTCATACCTCATTGCTCACTAAGTGAAGAATTCTTTTCCTTGAACTCTTGTAAGTGTTTGTTTCGCTTGAGTGACTATCAACCTAACAACTCTAGCTATGCTATTCCATTCCTCAAACTTTCTTAGAGTCTCTATTACATCTTCCTTGCTTGCATATATGAATTTCTTCTCATGTCTATTATAAATTTCTATAGCAAGAAAAGTTTCACTAACATAATTATTCCGCTCAATGGAAATCATACCGTTTGAAGCTTCTTCTTTTTGCATGGTGGAATATAAAATGGGCTGATTTTTCTCCAAGCGTAGATATGATTTTTCCTCCTTCGTGGGTATAGAATTCATGGTTCCACTTTCTCGCTCGCACTTACCATCTTGCACATCAAATATTTCTAGAAATCTTTGTGAGAAATCTGTAAGTGAATCAATGGATTCGACCCCTTGGGTATTCAACAAATGACATCACCATTTATGTGCTTCTCCAACCATGTATCTAGAGATGAGCTTGAGGGAATCATCTTGACACATAATATTATACCACAAAAAATTCTTAAATTCATTTAACCAACATCTAGCAGACATTTCTTCAGTTCCATTAAAGAAAGTGACTTGGGTCCACTTCATCTTCCCCTTCAACTGGATTCAAAATATGATTTTTCTTTCCTCACACAAGCTAGGAGGATTTCAAGCTCTGATACCACTGTAATGTCTCCAAATGGACATTTTTGACCCAAGTTGGATTTTAGGCAAACCCCAACCACTAAGTGAAAGTTATAAGATATATAACAATAAATTTTGATGCAGATCTGAATTAAATAAGGGAAGTATGACTAGGGTTTAGTGAAGAAATCATATAAATCAACAATAAAAACTCATACCCATTCACTCCAAACTGATTTCCATATTTTTAACAGCTCATGCATAAATAAAAAATACAGATTTTTGAAGGTAAAATTGTTAGCATAGTCTACGTACTTATTTTTTTATTATTAGACTAGTTGTTCTATCTATTCCATTATTCTCTCCTTCTTATTTATAACCTCTCCATCCATTTAGGGGGTTCTTGTTTATTCACATACCTATAAATATTGTATGTGGTTCCTTTGTTTAATAGAATAATATGAGATAACATATGTCTATTCTTTCTCCTTTATTTCTGCCTCACATTTAGGTATCAGAGCATCAAATTCTCTTGCCTGTGCATGGAAGGAGCTGTCTTCAGCAAACATTTTTAACTTGGAGATTTGAAGGAAGAGTCTTTGTCTTGCTGCTGCATGGAAGAATTGTAGAGGAGTTGCCTTGCATGTAACTACATGAAGACTTACATGCAAATAGCATGAAGTTTAGTGAGTGCCACTTGTTGCTGTGTGGAGGAACGTAACAACACACCTGCGTGGAAGGGGGATTCGACTAGAAGTTACGTGGGGCCATCAATATCTTCCTTCCCTTTCCACATAAAGCTAACAACAATGTCTACATGGAGAAATAAAGGTTTTATGCTAAGAAGAAACTTCTGCATGTAATTACGTGGAGAGAGGAGATGCATGGTGATTGAACCTTCAACTTGCGTGGACTACTGTTGCGTGACCTGGAGGAAAAGAGAGCACTTGCAATTTCAATGTGGCTGATATTTCCATCTGCTGCATGGAGATACTATTGTTTGGACATGTGGAGTCAAAATCTAGCCAATACTAGAACTGTTGCATGGAAATAAGTATTTATTTATTTTCTTTAGTTATACCTGCATGGAGAAATTTCAATGTGTGCAGATTAAATACATGAGAAACCAACAAAGCACATGTAATTTCAATGTAGGAGCATAGAGAGGGAGAAAACGTGCCACCAATATTCATTGACCAGTTCTAAACTATTTATCCTAACAATCTGGCTTGGAGTTTGGCTTCACCTATAGTGCACGTGGAGGAATGTGACCAACAACTTTACAAATAGTAATGCAACCAAAAACTTTGCAAATAGTAATGCGACCAGTAGCTTTGCGTAATCTGATTTCTCCTTGGAAGTGTTGGCTTGTATATGGCATGGAAAGCTAGACATTTGGAATAAGACAAAGGTGAGGAAAATTAGCTACATGAACCCTGTAAGTCTCTTAACATAATTAAAAAAAAAATGCCCGAAAAAAGAAACTTAGAGTCTCTCAAAGTGACACTAAATGTCAAGCGTAAACTAAATGATTGAGACTGCTGAAAGCCACAACGTTGACTCACCAGCCCGAGAACACCGTGAAGAAGTTCCTGAGAGCTCCGGGTTATACTTTACTTTGCTAAATGAGCTTTAGAACACTGGCAATCTAGTCTTCAACGAGCTAGTTTGACATGGAATTCTTTAATATTTCATTTTCGATGTTAGCTGCCAAGCAAAGTGAGTTCGGGAAGATTTAGAAGCCGGGTACGATACCGAATATTGAAGACGAAGAAGAATGCCCCACCAAGCATTTTCGTCTCTCAACACTTGAGTATCAAGAGCATCTACGAGCCAGTACTTCTCATCAATGAGTAAAAGTTATAATAACTCTCGAATAAATAGATAATTTTTTTTAATTACAATGTCTACTCCGAAGTTGCTTCTTTCTGATTCTCGGTTACTTAAAGGGCCCAAGTTTGTGTCCTAGAAAAACAAAAATGAGGACAATCCTTCAGTTTGAAGGGTTATGGGGCATTGTGACTGGATCTGTGACCGCTCCCACAACGCTTGATGAATTAATAAATTATGAAATGGCTAGTGCCAATGCCTTGATGCTGATAATGATCAGTAGCAATGACAATGTGTAAATGCATGTTTAAAATGCAGAGAAACCAAACGAGGATTGGGACAAGATAACAACAATTTATGAAGCCAAAAAATAGACTAAGATCCTCCATCTTCAGCCAAAGCTACACACCCTCTCTATGGGTTCAGATGAGAAATTTGAGGAGTTCTTACGTCACGTGGCTGAGCTATGATCGGAGTTATTAGCAACTTGGTGAAACAGTGGACGACAAAATTCTCGTGCCGATCACCTTGAGAGCACTCCCTTCTCAATTCCAAGTGTTTGTTACGACAATGAATGTATCTAAACAAATAGTGGCATTCGAAGAACTTGTGAATTTGCTACAGCAGGAAGAGGCCATCTTAGAAAGCAGCCTTGTTCTCAAAGGGGCATCTTAGAGCCCAAAAAAGATTTTTAAAAGTCCAAATGATGTCCCCGTTAGAGAAAGCACAAGGGGAATCTTAGAGCCCAACAAGATAATGAGTTTGACGAGGAGACATCATAAGGAGCACATTCTGGTAAGAATCTTGTACTTGTCTCTTAGACTTCACAGCCCACGAAGAGATTCTGGCTGATAGACTCCGGTGTAAGTAAGCACATGTCAGGTGACAAGGAGCTGTTTTATTCACTCAATGAAGAACCCACTGGAGATCGAGTTTGGATAGCCGATGAAAAAGAGTATGTTGCAGAAGGAATAGGAAGATTCACCATTCCTTTGGGACCATGAAAATGTACACTTACAAAGGTACTATATGTTCCTGGCTTGACTAACAACCTCTTGTCAGTAACTCAGCTATTAAATCACCACTTGAAAGTAGAATTTCTAGTCCAAAATGGCACCAAATCATGTTTGATCTTGCGACAAGGTAAGATTATTGCTAGAGCATTTCTAAAAGATAAGTTATTTTCTTTAGATATTGTTTCATCTTTTGCAATAACTTTATCTGCATTAATAGTAAAATCTACTGCACTCTGGCATTTTAGATATGGTCACTTGTCAGCTAGTTCATTACATTAGATGAGTTCAAAAGAAATGGTTCATGGACTACCTAAATTATCCAGTTCCTTGCCTCTGTGCCCTAGTTGTCTTGCAGGAAAACAAAACAAGGATCCGTTTCAGGCAAGCACCTTCCATGCCAAGAAGTTTCTGGAGGTAGTTCATACCGATCTGAATGGCCCTCTACCTACTTCGTTTTCAGGATACAAGTACTTTCAACTGTTCGTGGATGACCACTCCACCAAAATGTGGGTGCTTTTTATGAAGAAGAAAAGTGAGTCTCTTCAACACTTCCAGAACTTCTATCATCATGTTGTGAAAGAGACCGGACAACCTATTCTTCTACTTCACCCAGATCGAGGGGGGAATTCATATCAAACAAGTTCTTGGCATTCCTAAACCAACAAGGCATAAATCATAACTTTACTGCTCCCTACACACCTCAGAAAAATGGCATTATTGAGTGACGCAATCACACAGTGATGGAGATGGCTCGCTACATGCTAACAATAACAAAGCTAGAGGAACGCTATTGGGCTGAAGCAGTACAAACAACTATATATCTTCTCAATAGGGCACTGTCAAAGATTCTACAAAATAAAATGCCAGAAGAGGTATGGAGTGGTAGAAAGCCATCAATTTCTCATTTGCGAGTATTTGGTTGCACATCATACATGCATGTCGCAGCTCAGAAGAGAAAGAAGGTAGAGCCAAAGACACTCTGTGTATCCTTCTTGGCTACAACACTACCTCAAAGGAATATCGTCTCATGGATCCTAAGACAAAGAAAATATATGAGAGTCAAGAAGTGGTTTGTGACGAGTCATCCTTTGAATCTGTAGTGACATCATAAGAACCATTACCAACCACATCTCACTGACTAGTCTCTGAATCAGATGAACAACCAGAGGAGACTACTCAGACAAAAGAAATGCTACCAGGAGAGTTATTTGTTGACCTTGGAGAACTGGAGAATGTGACTCTACATCAATATACATGAAAATGACACAATTCTTCTCAAAAGTAGTCAAGTTCTCATCCGAAGTGGGTACAAAGCACCATCAAGGAGTCACATTTACAACAACTCCCAGATACATCATCCGAAGACAAAACAAGGATTCAAACAAGAAATGAGGTAAACTTTACACTCATGAGTTCACTGATTAATAGCTCCGAGCCAGAAAATGTTTGTGAAGCACTCAGTTAACCTCAATGGAAGGAAGCCATGGATAAAAAATATGACTCACTTATGAAAAATCAGACATGGGAACTTGTCGATCTGCCTACAGGAAAGAAACCCATAGGTTGTAAATGGGCTTTCAAGACAAAATATAAGGCAAACAGATCCATCGAAAAACATAAAGCACGTCTTGTAGCAAAATGATATGCTCAGAAAGAGGGCATCAAATATGAAGAAACCTTTGCACCCACTGCAAAGATCAAGACCGTCAGAGTTGTTTGCGCACTGGCAACACAAAAAGGATAGAGACTTCAATAGATGGACATCAAGAGTGATTTCGTAAATGGTGATCTAAAAAATAAGTATACATGACCCAACCTGAAGGATTTGTTGATGAAGAACATCCTAAGAAGGTATGTCGTCTAGTCAAATCACTGTATGGACTGAAACAAGCTCCAAGGGCATGGTATATCAAGATCGGTGATCACCTTTTGCAGAATGGGTTCACTCGTAGCCCCTCATATTCAAATTTGTATATAAAGAAGGTAGGCAAGGAAAGTGTCATTCTTGTTGTATATGTAGATGATCTTGTGATCACTGGAAGTTCAGAAGATCAGGTTGATATTGTGAAGAATGATATCAAAAGAACCTTTAACATGACAGAGTTGGGGCTACTACATTACTGTCTTGGCTTGGAAATATGGCAAAAGGAGTATCAAATTTTTGTCTCCCAGATAAAGTATGCCATGACACTCCTGGAAAAGTACAGAATGTTTGATTGTAACCCTATATCCACTCCCATGGAAAAAGGCTTGCAACTTTCAAGATTCTAGGACTCACCTCAAGTAGATGCTACACTCTACAGGAAACTTATTGGAGGGCTCATCTACTTGACATATACCAAACCAGATCTATGCTTTGCCATCAGCTACCTTTCCAGGTTCATGCAAGAGCCAAAGTAATGTCACTAGACAACAACAAAGCATGTATTGAGATATGTCCAAGGAACATTTGATTATGGTATGGAATATAAGAAGAATGATCAATTCTTCTTATAGGGATACGTCGACTCGGACCATGCCGAATCTTTTGATGACAGGAAGTCAACTATAGGATACATATTTCATCTCGGATTTGGACCCATCTCATGGATAAGCAAGAAGCAAAATGTTGTTTCTATCTCATCCACAAAGGTAGAATATCATGCCGCACGAGGAGTTGTGTGTGAAGCGATATGGTTACGTCACATTTTGGGTGGCATGGGAATTCCTGAAAAACAGTCCTCTGTTCTTTATTGCGATAATCAAAGTGTGTTGAAGCTCGTGTAAAATCTAGTATTTCATGAACAAACAAAACATATTGAAATTGGCTGTCATTTCATTCGAGAACATGTCTTGAACCATCATATTTAGCTCCAGTACTATCCTACAGAAGCACAAGGAGTTGATATTCTCACCAAGGCTCTTCAGAGGTCACATTTGGAAGAATAATGTAATAAGGGGGGAATATTAGCATAGTCTATCTAGTTATTTTTTATTATTAGACTAGTTGTTCTATCTATTCCATTATTCTCTCCTTCTTATTTGTAATTCCATCCATTTATGGGGTTCTTGTTTATTCATGTACCTATAAATATTGTACGTGGTTCCTTTGTTTAATAGGATAATATGACATAACATATCTCTATTTTTTCTCCTTTATTTCTTCCTCACAAAAATAGGCTGCAATAATTTATAAAAGTCTGTAGACTTGTTACCGCTGAATGTGATTAGAAATGACACTTTACTTTATCCAAAAATTCCTAATTTCATTGGAGTTCGTTAATAAAAACCTGATATCATAGCATCATCTCAAAATACCTTTTAATATAACCAATACACCTAAGATATGGGTCACTTTAACAAGATAGAAGGTTGAGAACACTGCTGCAATTATTCTTCAAACCCTTGCTACAGAAATCTTCAAACCTCCCTTCAACAACTGCTAGAAATTACTATAAATCTTTGCAAACTCAATAGAATTCCTTGGATTGAAATTCCTCACATAATCTAAGAGGGTTTTTGTCCTCTAAAGGTAATTCCTAAGGGTTTTCGTCATTGGAATAAATTATGCAAAAGCTCTAAGATTCAAACATAAAATTAGAAATTAGATAATGATCATAGCATGCCCTCTTTCAAGTCGTCTTCTTTTTATAAAGAAAGAAGAGACCCAAAATAACCTCTAAAATATCTAATCAACATACATTGATTTTTTCTATGCATTTTCCACCCTCCATCCTTTCTAGGCCAAGTCGCAATTTCCTTGGGAGGATAAGTTTTGACCCATGAAATTTTGCCTTTTTTCTATTTTCTTATTTCTCCTCAAGTTGGTCACATTTTTCCATAGGAATACAAAATTTAATAAATGCTTTTCTCTTGTTGGATTTTTCTATGTTTATTTTATTATTAAGTCTATTATTTTACTAGAAGTGCTTTTTTTATAATGTCTATTTTATTTTTTTAGCACTTTATAATAAAGTAATAAAACTTAAGTCTCCCTTTTAAATTCTCCTTAGCCATCAGGAAGACATAATAGGCTAAGGGTATTCGATTGAGAAGGGGATATTACAATATATTATGCATGTCCACATCTCCCAACTTGCTCTTTCATATTGAATATGCAAATACTCCTAAATGATGTATAGACCACTTTAGAAGGTCTATTTGGGAAGCATGACATAATGAGAGGCCACAAGTTGGAGAATGAGAACATTATTTTGAGCCCAGACAACTTTGACACGATACAAGACTTATTCACTAAATTCTAATTCAATTCATTTATTTAGTGAGTTATAACAACTCACGTTGAATTGTGAAGAGTTGTTGTATCCATTATTTATGGAGAGTAAATATTCATAAATATAGGAGCAAGCTCTCCTATATAATATTATGTATTGTATGTTAAAAATTAATGAGAAATATTTATTGTGTTAAACCGGTTTAATGGATGCACTAATGAGGACTCATTAACATACTTTGATACCTAGGTACATTCTCTTTTGTCGTACATCCCTCTCTACACTCAATCTATTGACTCAAATTAATATTTCCACTACAAACTGTAACTATGTTTCTCATGGTATTAACCCAATCCTCCACTGTAAAAATCTCAATGCCTCATCTAATTAGTTCATGTGTCATACGATGCATAAAAGTAAAAATATTAATGTTTCCACATGGTGGGTGAAAAGTTTGGACAACAAGTATTTTCTCCCTTCTTATCCCAATAGAGACATATACGATATCTATGAGGGTTTCCTTTATCATCCTTCATTAGTATGATGCATTATTTACACATCACACACCAAACACACATACATGAACAATAATATGCGCACATGTACTCGTACACACACTTAAAAAACACAATAAAAATACATAAAAAAACACAAACACACACACCCATGAACACATTCATGAGATTAGAATTGTAGAGATAAAACTAATGGTAATATTTCCAAATGCAAGAACAAAAAATAAAAAAAATATACCAAGATTACTTGGATCTCCTTCCTACTAATTAGATTTGGAATACTTGTCATATTTCATTGGTTTCTCCCCTCCAATTTCTTTATCACCATCATGACCTTGTGATTATGGGGTCTACCCTATAATCACCACACCAAATTTATACTTCTAAAACAATATATCCATATCTTTATGGACCTATTGACATACTGAACCCACGAATCCATGGATTCTAACTCAACAAGCCCATCTAGGCATATTTGGTCTCCCCCTCCCCTCTTATATGAAAAGGAGCATGAAAAGGTAAACCATGTATGGAAGGAAAAACTATTATGGAAACCATGTTATAGGGTGACATTGATTCTACCCCCTCTTATCCTTCACCTATCCTAATATTGAACAAAACACAAAAAATAAATAGGTTCATCGAATCACCATGCCACCATACCCTTATATGATCTAGCAATTGTATTCCTATTAGTCAAGGTACCAAATAATCGGAGTGTATCCCTAAATGGTACAATCACTATCAATTTCATGCCCTTGCTAGAACCTCTTAATAATCCAACACAAATCACCAAAATTGGGCATATTAGAGAAAGATAACCTAGTGGATATATTTGGTATAAATACCTATAGATATTAGATAGCATATCTAGTGCCCAATTGAAGGTGTTACCATGATCCTCTATATCCCTAACTAGCAGATCCAATAGTACAATACCCTTTTCACTCTTTTATCCACAACCACCTATGAGGCCAACACGTTATGATTACTTCTAATAGGTTAGGAATATTAACCCTCTCAAAACTTCCTAACCTAAAAAAATTATCGATAGCTACATTGGGTATCTCCAAAATACTCATCCACATCTTTTACATTCTCATGTTTGTGGCCTCTCATAATTTCATTGTATTTATTATCATTATAAATCTTGTGATCATTTAAACATCCTCCAAGGTGATATTATACTAAACATATTCCTATAATAACTATAAATTGTTCTGATCTAAGTCTTGGTAAGTGAAAAGGTCACACAAAATCTTTCTTGTTATGGAAATCATGGAAAATTAAGAAATACTCCATATATCAACACTATTTAATGAGGCTATCTCCTCTAAAATCAATAAACATGTCAATTGAGGAAACCATTCCTATATTAATCCCTACTCAATATCACATATCCTCCATCTATCTATGAAAATAGAAACCAATTAGTCCCAAGATTTTAAAATTTGATTTAGGTCATATCATGTTAAAGCCACTAAATTATATAGGGGAGTTACAAAATTTCATGTCCTCAATAGACCGGTGGTAGTGCAATGATCATGATAGATGTGAAGACACTATGGTGGTTTCACAACTAACAACGAAAAAATTTAACCTCTGGTCTACATAGATCATGGGTTTTACCCCACAAACCAATAGCTCTACTAGCCACACCCTAAAATGTAAAAACCAACATAATCCTTCAAATTTTTAATTTTAAAAACATCTTCCTAATATACTCCCTACAACTAACATTTTGACACCAAAAATAAAAAAAATCATTCACCCTAACCCCTTTTCTAGACAATTTTGATTAAATCTAGGTTTCCCAATAAAAATTAGAAACACATGTATGTTTGTGCCTTCTTGGCTATCATTGGCACTACTTAAATCCTCTCTTTGTGATATCTCTATACACTATCAATTTTATTGATTTGGTCAATAATGTGCCTAATATCATAAAATCACAAGTAGCTAATATATATGATTTCCAAATTTAGGATGAACTATTATATATAGTCAGTTCTATTTTTACTATTTTTATTCTAAAACTTACCTTTTTATGGTATATATCGGTGTATCGGTTCAATGTTAAAATATTTGTAAGGTAATACATGAAGGTATGATAAAATTTCTTTCATATCACCCTTCCCTGCACTAATAATGAAAATAAGTTAGTTTGTTTAGTAAAAATTGTATTTTATCATGTCACTTCAGTGTTTCTCTTTCCTTTTATCCTATTGCTGATTATATCTCCTCACTCGACACTCAATTTTACCCCTAACAATATTGAATAGGTTTAATATATAACCCCACATAAATGGTGAATTATTTAATTCAAGATATGATCATGTATGTATTTTCGTTTTTTTTTCATATATACTACACTTGATTCATGCAATTTTGATGCATGTGGTGATGTGTATAATCTATATTCAATTCAATACAAAGGTGCAAAAGGTAATTATTTATAATCCTTTCCATTTCCTTTTGTGTGTTAATTCTCAAGAAAAAAACCCTAGCTAATTCATGACATAGTGTTTTCCTAAGGGGGAAATATGTGTGAACTCAATTGTTTCTTTGCGCAACTCACATCCAATGTACCATGCATGTGCCCACATATGTAATGTGTGATAAAAAAAATGCCTCTAAAATGCTGGTTTGATTTCATGCATCTTACTTGTCCATAGTTCTTCACATCTTTGAAGACGCTCTTTAATTTTGGTGACATTGTTATAGATTGAAAATTGTCGCACTTCATTATTTCTCTTAAACCTTAGGTGCATATCTTATTTGAATTGGTACCATGTCTCCAAAATTGAGATATGTATTGCTAACCATGTTGATGTAGTTCCTTTCAACAAATATATCAAATAATTGATGTGCGCATGTTCTGGCTACAAATAAATTTTCATCTTTGTGATAAAATATAGTATGTCTTCACTGCCGTTGAAGGTCAAAGGTTCTGGGTGTTCTCCTTGCTTATTATCCTGAGATACCTGCCTATATACTTAGGCACTTGAGAAATTTTAAATTTTGGTGCATGCTTGATGATATCACAATCCCGACCTATCAACTCATATGAACCATGCTTCTAATTGTCGCAAGGTACACTTGTCGTATATGATGTTGACTGATTGTCCTTCCCCTTGATCTCATCTTCCGGTGTTGGTTCATGGTTTTTCGACCCTATATCTTGTATATTGTAGATGTGTTCTAAATCTTCATATTCTTCTACATTCTCAACATATGGTGCACTTTGCTTTGGGTCCATTGGAAATGTGACGCACCGAGATCCATTCTCGAAACTTACATACCAATTTTAAAATATTAAGTCAACATTGTTGGCATCGTACCAAGGTCTTTCAAGGAGCACTATAAAATTATATTCTTCTTCCAGTGGGATTACCTCAAAATCGTCATTGAATCCCACTCCGATTATGCTAATGATAAAATTATTTAACACCCATATAGGCACTACCTGTCTTGTTTTCCATAAATAAAAGATGTGAAGATGGGTGCAACGTTGGTTGCCCCATTTTATTCCAAGCATCCATCGTAAGAATATTGACCTTTGCCCTTGTGTCAACCAGTATATCATTTGTGTTCCACCCATCAATGCAAGAATCAACCAATATTTCTCTATCATATTTGTCCATTTTTGTTGAATGCACATTATGATTTTGTGTTTTACCCAACTTCTTTCCTAGTGCCATCTTTCAAATTTTATGCATCTCCTAATGGCTTAGCAATGATAATATCCCCTCGGTGCATAAAATTTTATAGAGTTCCTAGAAATCATTTTTAGTAGTTCTATCGCCTTTAGAATCTTCAATCCTTTCATTCCATAGCCTTGTGTATTCCACAAGGAACTTAATCTTTCATTGAAGACTATATACCATATATTTTACTTCTTGAAGGATCTCCTTATGTTTCCTACCATTGGGATAGGATTTTACATAATACACATTTTTCTGCTTTATAATATCTAAAGCAGATACTTTCACGTGTGCAACAACTCGTGTTGTTATTTTTACCTTGTCCAAAGGTTCCATTTGCAGCATATATTTAGGATTATTATATTCCATCATATTCCATGCAATCTTTACCATTCTCATGCCTTTCTCAAAATTTTTCTTCATGAGTGGATACATATATGAGAAATCTTCTACCTTATGCTCTTTTTGACAATGCACACATACTGGAAATGTTAGGCAATCAAGTTAATAATGATATAGAAATCCACACTTGTAACAAATCCATGGTGGGAATATTTCACCTCCATGTCTACCTCATCCTCAACCATTGCCTCGTCACCCATATCCTCCTCATCCTTCTGTAGCATTATCCACCATAGCTTATATGAGTCACAATGATCTAGATTTGTGGATGTGATCAATTATTCAATAATTGGATGTGTCATGTGTATGCACATCAATTTTTTTACAGTAGGTAGTTACTTTTTTTTTCTTGACACGATGTAATAGGGGGAATTTATTTGCTTCATGACATCCTTGACATATTTTACAAGTTAAAATCATGGCTTTTAGATTTCGGCGTAAGCATGTACTCTTGGTGTGGCCTTCTACCTCATAATTAGTACACACACTCCACTGCATATTTCTCTAGCATTTTTCACCATCCATTTCTCTAACAGAGTTTCCATAGATGCAATATGTGCTTCTATAAATGGACTAATGCTTATGTCAATGTTACTAACTTCTTCAACACGTAATACTTCTTCTAGTGCTTCGTAGGGATCTATGAAGGTCTTGGGAGAAAGGGCATGCCTGAATGGCATTAGCAGTCCTACAAACCATTGTGCATGTTGAGTTAGATTTATCTCATATGAAATTTTAAAAATAAGCATTTTGAAGTGCACATCATAAACACACACACTCTCTGTTAATTCTTGATTAATTTCTCTAAGGGATGAGAAACTCTACTTCTCAAACTCTGGTATATCAAAGTTATTTTAAGAAGGTTGATTTTAACTAGTAATAATCCACCACATCTTGCATCATATCATTCTTTCTATACCAAGTATGAGTGTGATCAAGTAATGTTGTTGTGAACTAACTTTATTTCCACTTCAACGAAGTTACACCCTTTGCATGTTAAATTAGTTCACACTTATGAACATGTTCAACTACGTTTTTGAACACCATGGTATTTTGGTAAATGTAAAAATATCCCATAACATATATTGGGTGTTACCACATGTTATGTGGTGTTTAAAACTATGCCTTGGACTAGAACATTGGTTGTTTGGATAATATTTCCACTTCCACTCCCACCAATATTTGATGGATTATTCCCAGTGACATGCTACATCAGTACATTTCCCTATATGCCCGTTGGTACTAGTGTTGATGTATTGGTGTTCATCATGCCAAATATTTGTGCTTTTGGAATATTTTGGTTAAACTATACTTTTTTGGCATTGGTTGTAGTGATTTTAGTACATATGAAAACAACTACTAAAAGTCTCTTTCTCCTTATCTTTTTAAAACTTCCTCGCCACTATCTCTTTTAATTAGTACTGGTTCTTCTATATAGGCTGGCCCAGTTGTACAAGTAGGTGTGATAGGCTAGATCAAGATACCATCTACATTATACTACCCTTCTTCATCCTCTAGATCTCTAAGCATCTCATACGTGCTACTACTTCTCCTTGGATTTCTTTGTCCTTGTTTCCTTCTCCCTGCCTTAACCAATGTTGTTGGAATTCCCCTGTATTTATTGGATTCAAATCTCTTGGATGGACCAATTTCATTTTCTCTTATGATTTGCGCCTTTGTTCTTAAAATCACGTACTCCTCAAGGTTCACTCATCCGAGGAATCCATGTCTTAGTTTCAATTTTCTCTTGTTAGGTTCCTATTTCCTTGTGTCACCCACACTTGTGAAGAATTTAACCTTCCATAGGGAAATTATCATATTCCCATAGCAACCATCAACTTATTAATTTCCAAGGGGAATTTCCTTAAGTATGATCTATGTAGATGTCTAAAGAAATTGAAATATGCTTTGTTTGCGCAAGAAAACATAGAAAATAAGTATTCAATAATATAACTATGAAGTGTACCTTTCCACTAGTAATCCACCACTCATGTCTGAGTTGTGTCTAGTTTTGCAAGTTTTCTCATGTGCTCAAGAGTCTAAAGATGTTTATGTCCCAAATTCTGACTCTTCCCTAGGAAATAAGCTACTAACGATGGATGTAAATGTAAATGGAGGTCGTAGAAAATTGTCTCATACAATGCATCATATAAAAATTCTTCCTCCCATATCCTTGAAGACTAATATTTGTGGCTCTGATTGTTTTGTGTGAATGCGTCTTTAATGGTGTGCAAATAGGCCTGAATATTCTCTTGTGTTATTTTGAGCATCTTTTTTCCACTTCATCTTTGCATGTTTATGATGTCCTAGTAATAAGAATAAAATGTTGTGTGTCTGGTTAAATGACCAAACCATACTTATGAGTGTAAAAATGGGAAAGCAATGTGCATTGTCACTTCTTATCCTTTGCGTCAACCTATCACACTAGAGCATAAAATTTGGGAATTTCATCAAGGTCAAATTATTTGAAGTGGGTTAAGTTGTACACCAAAAAAATTGGAATATCTTAAAACACATTCAAATGTAAACAAAACCATTGCTCCAAAACATACCTTTCTCATATATGGGTCCCTTTCTATTCAAATATATGATATTCATATAATAGTCAGTCTTACATACATACTTCAATCATGCTCCATATATTGACGAACATGATCATAATAACACATGTTTTACAATGGACCATTCATGGGGTATTTATACTAGTGGGAGCTTTCCATTCACTAGTCTTCTTAAAGCTAATAATAGCCCTTGAGTTCTAGCTACCAATTGAACTATTACATCGTGACGAAAGTTAAATATAACCACTCACTACCCTTGCTAGAATTTGCATGGTGACCAATGGTTTAATATATTTAGCTTTATTCATTTTTATCCATTACTTCACCACTTTTATGCGAGTGCCCAAAATGGTATCTCGTGGTCTATTCCTGACTCTACCTATATTTAGTCTCTTGTCTAAGTTTTCCTTTCCAACATGTTTTTTCCAAAATAGTCTGTAATTTTCCCACACTTCTTCTAGATGTACCTCTTAGGTTCCCATTTGCATTATGTGCATGGTCTTCTATTCTCTCTTTATCCACTTCCCTTCATTCTTCTTACATGCACATACTTCAACCTTGTGTGTTCCTCTTAATCCTCTTTCTTTGTCCGCAACCTTCTTCCTATGTGTCATACATCCTTACAAAGAATAACAGGTCAAGCATAAAGAATTCTTAGTCCCAAAGCAAGATGTAAAGAATACAAAATACAAAATTCTGGGGTCCAACAAAAGGTGGTAGTTCTCTAAATAGCATTGGACTACCACTCAATCCAATTGGTGTCTTGTATAGTTCTGGAAACAAGATCACAAATCTACTTGATGTGCTCTAAGGTTGTTTCATGCTTAATATGTGCAATATTGAGGTAAAATTGGGTCTCCTTTCTTTTGAGGCAAGGGGTAATCCATGTAATACAAAACATATAGGTTGATGGTATGAAAGAATGACGTTCTCAAACATAGAAACATGTCTAGTGGTCAGGGATGAAAATGAGAAAATATATTGTTTGGTATACAGGGAATGACCCAATGTTGTAACCATTGTGTTCTTCCTAATTCTAAATTTAGACCAAGTGAGTCATGTTTTAGTGGATTTTTTCTTGCGATGATGATTGGGATCATATAATTCAAGTTTATGCCACATGCAAAACCATGCTTCCCATTCTCTTGCAAACCATCGCATAGGTAGGAAACCTTCTTTTTCTTCATTGGATTTCACCATTGTCAAAATCTTCACATAAAATCCAATGGGAATTCGGGAGAAAATATGCCAACCAATGCCAAAATAGAGACCATTCACGATGTCATTAGAAGCATATATGTTGGCCAAAATGATAATATGCTCATGAAAATTAGAGAGGGTCCACACCACTTGATGGGTAGGGTCAAAGCCCTAGGAAAATTGCATTCTATGATAGTTATGGGGAAAGAAACCCGATGAATCCTCCACAATTGGGATCATGATTGGAATTTTGACAAATAAGCACGTGACCAAATTGTGTGGGCAATAAACTAGAGGAGAAACCCAAAAAAATTAACTTCCTACATGTATAACACTTTCATATTACAAAAATTAAGGTAATTGTCCCTAACCAAATATTGTCAAGTTAGTTCGGTAAGGTTAGTAACATCCCAAGAATAATCAATCATTAGGGAACATTAAGGTGCATGAAACCTTCATCATCTAGATCTATGAGCGTAGAAAATTTATTAGTAAAGAAAAACTTGAATATTTGGTTGCCTAACATAAAATAAATCACTTGGAAAGGTTTTTATTTCTCCTATACATACTTCATCTTTAAAGGAGGATGGGATTTGAGAGTGGTGAAGCATAATTTTTCGATCAAGCATAACAACATTGTCCTCTAGATAACTCACCCTAAAAAGGGGTTATGACACTGACACAATGGGAACAATGGGTTGAGAAGGAAAATAGGACTACGTAGCTTATAGTGTGTGAGAGAATGGCGGTGGAACTATGACGGATGATGACACAAATTGTTTGGCATATGTAGAGGAACTAGCGCCATGAGTTCATAAAAGGCAATAAGTGGAAACTAGAGGTCAAGAGAGACACCATATGCAACATTTTTTTGTTTGGTGATTGTGGTCCTTCCCATCATTAGAATATTTTGGGGCTTTCATTTTTTTCAAGCTCTTATTGTACGGGCTCTATCAAGTAGTAACCATTAAAGGGAATTCCCGAATCATATGGTCTAAGGCTTGACAACAAAAAATAAGTGTTTAATAGGTTAATACAAAGAACACATTGGAATAACTAAGAGTCAAAAATATAGATATCACTAGTTTCCTCGAGCTTAGCTAAGTTTATTTCAATGTAGATGTAATTTTGTGAATGTGCTACATAAAACTTGGGTTGTTGGAGATAAATGAAATGACCTAAGGGTTTAATGATTTGTTCAATAAACCGCTAAAGGGGAGAGCAAGACTAGGTAAATTTATCTAAATTGGGATTTTGAGTTTGGCTTTATTAGATATTTGAAATCACTGGTCCAATGAGAAAAGGAAAACACCGTGCTATAAATAAACCATTGGTCGTGGTTTACAACGGCCTTAAAATGCTCAACATTATTAAATTAGAACAAGGAAAGACCTTTGGTTAGGTTTTGGACCCCCTTTTAGGTTGACCCTATAGGGTTGCCAATGGTTATGAACCTAGTGTTTAAGTAAGATTTTTGGGGGAACTCAGCCAACAATATACCCAACAACATGGTGAAATATTCAAACTAGCTACATGTTTTTATCAAATTCAAGTAAATTAAGAATAACATTAGGAAAAGGGGTTTATGGGCTAGAACTAGTACCTCGTAGAAGACTTTCAAGAAAAAATTCCTTGCCTTCTTTGGTGTCATGATTTTTCAAAGCTACATTGATGATACTTATATTAAATGATGTATGAGGAAAATAAATGGCCATAAATAAAGGTTTTATTATAAACATTGTTGTAAGGGCGGAGTGGAAGATCGATTCAGTATAATTTATGTGCATAACAATAAAGATATCTTACTTAGATTTTTGATAGATTATCATTATGAAACCAGATTTATAGACGTACTATAAATTACAACATTCTCAAACATGCAAAGGAATAACTACCTAGGGTTTCAACTTACCGACCCCAACAATTACTACTCATATAAAGATTGTGCACAAAGATATACATTGTATGCGAACACATTTTACAATTATTGGATGTTGTAGTTTGGGCTTGATTGCGTATAAGAGGAATGTTTCCTTGTTTTCTCAATTAAGTTAAATATGAAACGTTTCACTAATTGGAAATTCTTTCTTTTTTGCATTTCCAAATGTTCTTTTGGTATGTTAGTTTTTGGAACTTCAACAAACGTGTCCTTTGTTGTAAGTGGGTTGAGCCTTATTTATTCACACGAAGGATGATAGTGTGGCCTACTTATGAGTTAAATTAATACTAGTAATCATACATTAAATGTAAGACGTGAACACTGAAAGGGATATAGTGAAGAAGGGAAACCATTTGAAGAGAAATGAAGGAAAATGAAGAGGGGTTTAGAAAAATGCATGTGAGGGCGGCTAAGAGGATGGGAAAGGAAAGAAGAATGGAGGAGGCAATGTGGAAAAATATGAAATATGAAGATCACAACATGTTTGTTAATCAAGAAACAGATGAAAGCCGTGTTGTGGTAAACATCGGTGGAATGTAGAGGAAGATATATGAAAATGCAAGAAGTGGATGGAAAATGTTGTCGGGGTGAATACTTGATTGAATTTGTAAATCTTGACTCTATTGGGTAGTTAGAGAAAATCTAAAAGTAAGGGGAATTTGAATGCATGTTTTATGGGATAGGAAGATGCGAAGTGCCCACATTAGTGATGAGGGTAGTGAAGTATTCATGCAAGTGCAATTTGCGCCCATAGGGGAAAAATTAAAAAAAAACAAAAATTCAACATGTTCCTACTTTAGAACCTGACCACAATAAGTACTTTTTGTAGAACTTTCTAGCCTCTGTATCTAGTTAGAAGGTCAAGTCATTCCAGGGACTAGATGCATGTCCATGTATTGGTAATGCCACTTGATTGGATAAGATGAAAAACTTACGAAGAATATACATATGACAACCCAATCATGGAAGGAAATCGCCATCAAAGTGAACCATGGGCAGTGATCACTGCTAGATATATTTCAGCAACGCTTTAATGAACGTACATGATAGTAGCCATGGATCTTTACAGATAGGTCGAACCAAAAAAAGTAGCATCCAAAATAGAAAAAGATAAGTAAAAAAAGTCTCCAACCTAGTTCACGTTTTTCAAAGGATTGTGCCCCTTCAATTTGGTCATGTTTGGCTCCACACACACAGCTCCAGGCTTGAAGAGTTTCGAAGCAATATTACGAAGGATTATCCACCTTTCTGTGAAAAAATATAGATGAAAATCATAGCTTCTTGTAGATTTTCCACAAAGGGGGTGCGAGAACCAAGGGCTAAACTTGAATAAAACTTATGATCGCACGACTTTACTTACAAGTGTTATTTATTTGTTTATTTTGAATCATTTATTTTATGTCTAATTGATTTTGGTTCTTTTATTGAATGGAATAGAATAAAAAAAAATAAATATAAAAAATCTGAGCCAACACTGATGCCCAGGATACTTGATCCCACAACATCCTTCGACGATGCTACGCCTTTAACCTATTGCTTGTATTAAGATACGAGTAGTTGACTTGTGGCTTACCATATCATTTTACTATATCATTTATACTTTCTCATGCTTAGTAGGTCAGCCTTGGTGATGGCCATAACATATGAATAGTAAATATAGGGGATTGTAGGTAGTAGTTTATGATCATTCGAAGCATTTGAGTCTTATTGTATGGTTTAGAGGTTGCCCCCTTGAAGTGGTGAAGCTATTTTAATTACATATTGAGATCATTTATCTGAAATATTGTGTTCTTTGGTGTTCTATTTATGCTCATAATTTGAATTATACAAGTAATTTCATTACAAGTGGTATCAAAGTTGCGATCTGGGCCAAAATTAGGGCAAAAACCCTAATTGTTTGTTTCAATATATCTTGTGAACTAGAGATAATTTTTCAGAGTTGTTTTTACCAGAGTTGAGAATATTTCAAAGTAATACTCCTTGAAAATTTTAGATATTTTTGATTTATTTTGCAAAAGTTATTGCAAATTCAGTGTTTTTCATAAAATCACTCCCTAGGCTGAAATTTTTGGAAATTTTTCCAAGTTATTTAAGGTTTCGGAAATCCCTCAAAAAACTATTAGTAGTATCTTCTTCTTGTTTTTTCCTATTCGGCCGAATTTTTTCGAAACCCTAAACCCTAGGGTTTGACATCATGACAGGGCCTTCCACAAGAGCCAAAAATAATCTAGTCACTTTGGGTAAAACCCTAGATAAAGATGGGGTAGTGATAGAAGAGTTAGAGTTAGAAGGGGTAAATACAGATTCCTCAGCACTAGGGTTTACCTCAATTGATCATAAGGTGAGCCAACTCAAGTATGAACTACGAAATGTACAATCTAAGATGGCTTGTAAAGGAGACATAGACCAAATCAGTCAATGGTTGGATGATATCATGCAACATATAAAGTGTAAACAATATGTCCTAAGTCAATCCCAACCCAACTGAGGAGTTTCTTCAGTTTGGAATAATGGGAAAAATAACCATGTTGAATCACTTTTCCAGCCCAATCAAAATTGAACTTATTCGCAACCATGAAACATGATGCGGAAGGCGGAGATGTGCAAATTTGATGGGAAGGATCCACTAAATTGGATAAATCAAATGGAGAAATTATTTGAGTTACATCAAACCCCATCAGGAAAAATGTGACCTTGGCATCCCTATATCTTGAAATAGACCAATTCGTCTGGTATCGATGGTTATGTGCTCAGAGGCAAAAGAGTGGTCTCAATGTCACTTGGATAGTTTTTACTGAGGAGTTGCAATTACACTATAGTTCCAGTGTTTCAGATAACTAATTTAGTCAATTGGAAAAGTTAAGAAAAACAAGATCACTCAAAGATTATGTGCATCAATTCCATAACCTATCCTTAAGGGTGGATAATATTACATAAGAGAACCTGAATGACCTATTTCTTGGGGGTCTTAAGGACCACATTGAGCATGAGGTACGTATGTTTAATCCACTCAAGATTTCTTATTCTATTATTATGGCACGTAGAGGAGAGGAAAAATTATTTTCAGTAGGAGGCAACCTTTCACTAACACCAGAGACCGTAGTACCCCTTCCCCATCATTCACTTAGCCAATTAGACTGACTCCTCAACAAATGGAAGAAAAAAGAGCAAAAGGATTATGTTTTAACTGCGACAAAAAATATGGACCAGGACATAAATGTGTTGAGAATAAGTTGTTCTATATTGAAGGAGAAAATGAGGATGAAGAGGAAGCTAAAATTATAGGAGAAGCTAAGGAATCAATAGAAGATGAAGTAGAGGATCACCAACCTACAATTTCTTGCCATGCGTTGTCAGGTATTAGTACTCCTCAAACACTCAAGGTTAATGGCTATCTCAAAAAATATAAGGTGACGATGTTGATTGACTCAGGGAGTACTCATAACTTCATAAATAGTAAGTTAGTTGCCGCCTCAATTGTTTTATTTACCCAACTCCAGAAATATAAGTTATGATTGTGGATGGTGGGACAATCAAGTGCACAGGAAAGTGCCATAGTATCAATATTTCCATGGGAGACTACATGTTAGACTCGCCTATGTTTTATATTTCTATGGGAGGGGTAAATATTGTTTTAGGTCTCCAATGGATCACAACCTTGGGTACTATAAAAATGAATTTCCAAGAATTTTTCATGTGATTTAATTCAAAAGGAAGGAAACTACAATTAAAAGGGATGGTAGCTAAGTCTCCAAATATTATTAGCTCTCATCAGATGCAGAAGGTTCTCAGAAAAGGAGTAGATGGATTTGTAGCAAAGTTATTTTCAATAGAGGTACAAAATACAGAGTCTTCAATGCCACCCGATCTTCAAAAGATAGTTGATGCTCACTCATCTATTTTTGATGCAATTCCAAAGGGACTACCACCAGTTAGGGATCATGATCATGCCATTTGGTTGATTCCAGGGAGCCAACCACCTAACATCAGACCATGCAGATACCCACATTCCTAGAAAAGTGAGATCAAGAAAATGGTGCAAGAAATGTTGAAGGCAGGTATCATTAGGCATAGCCAGAGCACATATTCTTCACCAATGGTCATGGTATGTAAGAAGGATGAAACATGGAGGATGTGTCCAAATTACCGAGAACTCAACAAGTACACCATCAAAGATAAGTTTCCTATTCTAGTAATTGATGATTTACTTGATGAATTGCATGGTGCTATTTATTTCACAAAATTAGATCTTCGTTCAGGGTACCATCAAATTAGAATAAAAGAGGAAGATGTTCATAAAATGGCTTTCAAAACTCATGAGGGCCATTATGAGTTTTTGGTAATGCCTTTTGGTCTTACAAATGGGCCCTCAACCTTTCAAAGCTTGATGAACACTATTTTTAGGCCATTTAAAAGGAAATTTATATTAGTTTTCTTTGATGACATATTGATTTACAGTAAGACATGGGAAGAACACTTACACCATGTAAATAAAGGGTTGGAAGTTTTGGAGAAACATACTCTCTATGTAAAGCCATCCAAATGTTCTTTTGGTGTACAAGAGGTAGAGTACTTGGGTCACATTGTATCCCATGAAGGTGTCAAAGTTGATCCTCAGAAGATCAAAGCTATGGTGGAATGGCCAAGGCCCAAAACTCTCAAAAATATTCATGGGTTCCTAAGACTAATAGGGTACTACAGAAGATTTGTGCGGGGATATGGTAGAATAGCAACCCCACTCACTGCATTGCTAAAGAAGGATGCCTTCCATTGGACAAACGTAGCCACTAAATCCTTTGAGCAGCTGAAGAAAGCCATGTGCAACACCCCATTTTTGGATACCCCTAACTTCTAAAAACCGTCATTGTTGAATGTGACACTTTAGGATCAAGATTGGGAGGAGTTCTAATACAGGAAGGAAGACCAATTGCATTTGAGAGTCACCAATTCAAAGGAAAATATCTGATCAAACATGCCTATGAGAAAGAAATGATGGCTATTCTTCATGCAGTAAAGCAATGGAGGCCCTATCTAATGGGTAGACACTTCAAGGTGAAAACTGATCATGATAGTCTCAAATATGTTTTAGAGAAAAGGTTATCATATGAGGAACAACAAAAGTGAGTAACAAAAATGTTGGGTTATGATTTTTAAATCATATACAAAAAGGGTAAAGAAATTTTAGTAGCCGATGCGCTATCCAGAAGGGATACATCTGCAAATGCCTTACTATGTGCAATGTCCATAGGGAAGGCTGATTGGGTGGATTAAGAAAGATTGGAATGGAAGCAGGACAATGATACACAATCTATAATACATAATATCAAGCAAGGATCTATAATATCTAACAAATTTGACTGGAAAGGTAATGCCCTATGGTACAAGGACATGTTATTCTTGTGTAAAGATTTTGAGTTGAAGCATAAGATTCTTGCAAAGCTACATGCATCACCTGTTGGAGGAAACTCTAGGTTTTTGAAGACATATCATAGAATAAAAAGAGAATTATTTTGGGAAGGACTTAAGGGGGATGTACAAAATTTTGTATTAGAGTGTTTGGTGTGCCAACAGAACAAAGGTGAAACCATTAAGACACCAGTCTATTGCAACCATTACCAATTCCTAGCTAGAGATGGGAGGAGGTCTCCATGGATTTCATCACAAGATTTCCTTGTTTGGAGGGTAAGAATATTATTTTGGTGATTGTGGATAGGCTCACAAAATATGCCCATTTTTGTGCCTTGTCACATCCATTTGCAGCCAATACAGTCACAAATATTTTTTTGGGATAGTTCAAAGGCTACATGGAACCCCAAAGATAATTGTAAGTGATCCTGATCCTATTTTCACAAGTAATTTTTAGACAGAATTATTTGCATGTTTAGGTACTCAGCTAGCTCATAGTTCATCTTACCATCCTCAAAATGATGGGTAAAATGGAAGTGGTCAACAAATGCTTAGAGGGGTATCTATGTTGTTTTGTATCAGATAAGCATGAACAGTGGGTTAAATGGCTACCACTTGCAGATGGGTGGTATAACACATCTTTTCATACCTCTTCTCAAATGACCCCATTTTTAGCATTATATGGCTACCATCCACCATTTATCACTTATTCCTTGAGGGTGCAAACTAAGGTCAGAGATTTTGAGGAACACATTCAACATCAACAACATGTTTTGGCTGGTTTGAAGGAGAATTTGGCATTGACACAAAACAAGATGAAACAACAAGCAGATCAACACCGTAGTGAAAGACATTTTGAAATTGGTGACTGGGTTTTTGTACATCTACAACCTTACAAGAAAATGTCCCTGAAGCAACAAAAAAAGGACAACAAACTTTCTCTGAAATATTATGGTCCTTATCAGGTTCTACAGAAAATTAGAAGTGTTGCTTATAAACTAGAGTTGCCTCAATCTTCACGCATACACCCAATATTCCATGTTTCTTGCATGAAGAAGGTTATTGGACAAATATTTGCAGCCTAGACAGAGCTACCAGAACTTGATGAGGAAGGAAGAATCATTTTGGAGCCAGAGAAGATTCTGCAAACACATACTAAGAGGCTGAGAACCATAGACATTAAGGAATATCTTATCAAGTGGAAGAATCTAAGCATAGAAGATGTGACCTAGGAGGATGAAGGTTTTCTGCAGCAACATCCATGATTATTCAACACTGAGGCACAATGTTGGTTTGAAGGGGAAGGACATGTTATACACTTAACCTATTGCTTGTATTAGGATATGAGTAGTCGACTTGTGGCTTACCATATCATTTTATTATGTCATACTTTCTCATGCTTAGTAGGTTTGCCTTGGTGATGTCCATGACATATGAATAGTATATATAGGGAATTGTAGGTAGTATTCATGATCATTCATATTGCAGTTTGAGTCTTATTGTATGGTTTGGAGGTTGCCCCCTCGAAGTGGTGAAGCTATTTTACTTGCATATTGAGATCATTTATCTGCAATATTGTGTTCTTTGGTGTTCTATTGCTATGCTCATAATCTGAATTATATAAGTATTTTCATTACAGACGAACTGATCTCGAACATGCCATTTGTGGGAGCAATTATAGACGAAAATAGAAGCTTCTTGTATAATTTCCACAAAGAAGGGGTGATTACCAGGGGCTAAATTCTAATAAACCTTATGATCCCATGGATCTGCCTATGAGTGTTATTTATTCATTTTTTTTGGATCATTTATTTTAAGTCTAATCAATATTGGTTCTTTTATTGAACATAAAAGAATGAAAGTAAAAAGACAGACAAAACATCCATTTAGCCGTCGAGACCAGAATATCCAATCCCACGGTTTCCTTTGACGAATCGATGTTGTTAATGCCAGGGCTAGGTAGATAGATATATTCCATTGCACGGCTCAGATTATTGACATGATCACTTATGCGGACTATCTGGATGGTGTCAATTACAATATGTTGACAAAACCCCCAAGCTTTCTACCCATGAACACGCCTTTTGATGTAAATATCTAAAACATCTATGCCATTACCGATGGAAAAAATGTATGATCCCGCGATGTGTAGGGCAGGTGCAGGCACGAATGGGGATTAAATTTGATGTCTATTTAGACTTTTTTTATGTGTTCTTAAATGCAAAAAATAACCAACTTATTTGTTAATCGTATCAAAGGATTGGGAATTTTTTTCTCATATTGTCATATTCACATCCACTCTATAAAATCAAAAATTATTGTGTTGCCAAAAAATGTATATTTCTCTATCAAATTTAAACGATTAACATCAAATCTCAAGATATTATCAAATAATCATAAACTAAAGATTTTCCTTTTTTCTATTCTATGAATAGTTAGAGTTATTAATTAAGCCCTATTTATTGATTTATCCAGGTCGATTATAGGGATATGCACGCCATCATCGCCATTGGATGAGTAAAGTTTCAAGTTGAGATGATGCTCTTCGCTTTGAACAAAGGAAGAATCGATTATGTCACCTATGTTATTTTGGATCGCCTCCAATTCCACCCCCATTTTTATTTATGCTATGCTCTTGGTTTTGTTTTTGTTTTTGTTTGTAAGCCTAATACATGAGGATGGATTTATATCTTTGGTTTTAAATACATTGAACTTAGACAAGTTGTTATTACTTCCTCCACTAAAGTCTATGTTTAGACTTTTCACCGTTTGAAACATATTAATATATAAAAGTTGACACTTGGAGTAAAAGTATTAAATATGAGAATATGATCATGTTGTCATGCGATCGACTTGGCACAATTGATTGTCAAGTGTCTCAACTCCTGTGACGTACCATCACCGTACAAAATCTAGATCTTGATTGCCGCGTAAACACTCTCCTTAGTAAATGTGTTCCGATTAGCATACAAGAATAAAACACTGCACGAGACACATAAACCACTAAACAATTAAATTCTACATTCAACATCTCCACACCCACTATCAATCACACGCCTTATCGAGTGTACAAATTTTTTTTTTCAACAAAAGACCAACAAAACAACTGATGCAACACTAACACAATTACCCAAAAGTAAGTAACTATCCAAAATGATATCAAATATATTCATGTTTAGAGCGAAAAAAAAATTGGCTTCTCTAGGAGAAATCTGTCCACAAACCATCCATTTGTTTCTACCTTTCATTTGAAAAAACCCATTGACCATAAAACCAAACAAAGAAAAGAAACAAAACCATCTCTACCAATTTGCGTTCCACTCGAGACTGAAATAAGCATGCCCGTGTCAATTTTCAAATTAAAAAGATTTATAAAGTCCAGGCCATGAAAAATTTTAAAATTCCCTTTCGAAATCATAAATGTGAAAATTTCCACTGGGCTCTTGTGGTTTTTAAAAGCTTTTATGGCAAACTTAATAGAAAGCATACAAAACACTGCACAACCCACGAAAACCTTGTAAGGTCGTACATTCTTTCAATCAATTTCTCGAAAAAAACAAAAACAAACAAACCATAGGCATTATTTGGTTCCAAAAACATCTAACACTCTTTTTTACGAAATTCTAGGGTTAGAACATGCCTCTAAACAGGGAAAGGGCCCCAACATGCAAGTGAAAATACCTAGCAGAAACACTTTGATCATGGGCTAGCAAAACAAAGTTGCAAACGAGGTAAATGTCTAGCATTTAAAGAGAATGAAACAATGGGAAACATTTAAACATTAGGGAATGAATAAAAACTCTGAACTTACCATCTGTAAAACCCTAGAAACTAGTAAATAACAAATAACCTAGAATGGGCAGAAAATGAGTACTTAACCTGTTATAATGTTGACAAGGCCATTCATGCATATCGATATGCGTGAATTCGAGCAAGATACATGACATCAGGGGTAAATGCAGATTGAACATTCGCAACGCGGGAGGCGGCTAGTGATCAAAATTACACCCTTTCTTGGGCCTTCCAAAGGATTCAAACCCGTCATATAAAGTACAATTTAAAAGTTACCCGAATAATTTTTTCGAATGCTCTTTGATATTTTACCAAAATGGAATGTTTTTCAATTTTACTGTTAAAAATAGTTGGAAAAAGCACAAACGTTCAGATGGCCGTCAAATCGTCAAATTTAACATAGTCGTTGAAACGAAAAGGGCCTTTCGCATAGGGGGGACACCTTCGACATAAAAATAACGGAATAATCCCCACACACACACACACGCACACACGCGCACACACACATCTTCTTATTTATTATTGGCTTAAATTATAATTAGAACGTAACACTTGAATTTTATTTCCTTTGAAAATTAATAATCGTTTAGATAATATATAACACGGTTGAGCCTCGACACCGGGTCTCCAACGATCATTTTTACAATAGTAAAATAATATACAATACGTTATAATAATATTCAATACAACTTTGGTACTTTGTAAGTCCTTTTTATGTACTGTGTACGACGAAGTTGGAGGATATACTAAATTCGCTATAATACTTAAGACAACGTCGTCTTACAAGCTCGCTCAAGCGGCTCCCACATTGCGGGCACCAGAAACCGACGGTTGTCGACGCCGTGTGCATTGTAGCTCGCTTTAGTTGTGTTATCCACCGGCAGATCCCCCGGATACCCAGGATATGCGCCCTTGCCGAATATCCCTGTACAGGCGGTGACCGCCTCCTGCGGAGCCAGAGCATCCCCCTGGTAATACCCTGTGTTGAATGGATTTGTGGCGGTTCCTGCCACAATCGCCGCTATGTTTATTATCATTCCATCCACACCCACGTCTCCATTCGGAGGAATGAGCGGCGGCGTGGGAGGGCCGTATGCAGGCGCCGCAAATGGCCACGCGCATTGCCCCGGGCATTCCACTCCCGAGTTCCCCACCCACCCAAACAATATCCTCCTTCCACTTGAGAGGCGAACATAATCATGAAAGCCGCACGAGTTCATGCAGAATCTCTCCACGTTCACGTCCTCTGCCGTCAGAACCAGATAGATTCCCCTGGGACTGAGAATTGGAAACCATCGCTTAGACAACGCCCCCTTAACCAGCAGTGGTATATCGCTTCTCTTCAAATTCTTGCCAAGTGAAGAGGAGGCGTCGGAGGCCTGCCCTCCGATCCGAACATCCCTCGACACGCCTTGCTTGCCCGAGCCCGTATATCTCCCCGTGGTCGCCCACCAACTGGTTACGGAGGGAGTAGTAGTGCTCCCTCCATTAAAGGAAGACAGGAAATCTGTAACGATGGCTTTCTGTGAGGGAGTGAAACTACCATACCAGAGAATGAACACATTTATGGGAGCGGGACCCGTGAGAAGCGGTCCCCTGTGATATTTCAATACTAGGGGAGCCGACGGAACTAACGCTGACAACTTTCTTCCCTGATGAAGGACATCAGGGGAGTTGGAGCAAAGAGCCGACACTGAAAAACAAATTAGGAGGATGAACATAAAACAGTATGGCTTATGGATCGAAAATGACCTACAATTTTCCATACTCGACAGTGGACACAACTATAGACTCAACTCTCTCAAAGCGAGCTCGTTGGAAAATAGAATAGAGTCGAAGCATTTATATACAAGTGCGGAAGCAGCAGTCTGTGCCAATTGCAGAAAGATTATCACCGCAGAAAGTTAGGAATCAATTATTAGAGCATCAGTGTACAGTGTTTTGGGGATGAAACACTGTACGAAAACGAAGTACGTACCACGGCTTGTAATATAATATCAGCGAGAATGGTTTCAAGATAACATTTTATGTTTCGGCCCTTCGGTATTTATTTGCAACGTTTACTTTATTGATCCACAGTGCAGTGGCTGAGGAGGGTGGAATTTAGTCATTGATGATTGAAGGACAGAGATTTGTTGATGAGTACACTTTGTAGTAAAGATAGCCGCGTCAGGCGGGACCTTAGGTTAATTGTATTAGACACCTGACTACGACGCTTCAAATGAATTTTCTTTCCCTCCAATAAATACAATGTGGACCTGCTTGGTTTTCGCTTGACAACTGGCACAATGGCGATAGAACCTTACAATCCATGGAAAATGCAGCTTGCTTGCAATGATCAAATTTGAAGGGCTGGTCTGAATTTCACTCTGAAGGGTAAATATTGGACCAACCTTTACATGATAAAAAGTAGTATAAATATTTTGCACTTTGCATGACAAGAGTAAATTAAATAACCATGTCACAAAAATAAAGAACATTTTTTAATTGAGAGATTTTTTTTTTTTTTAAAAAGAATGTTTATTAATTGAGAGATTTTTTTTTTTTAAATGAATGTTTTATAAAAATTAAGAACATTAATTAGGTGTTGAATATAATATTTTACATCAATCACATCTAAGAACAATATCTATACCCCCCACATAGGGTCTATTTTATTATAACGCTATTTTAAAACTCAACCTAAAACAAGTCATCTATTAATTAACTCATTTACTTCGAAAAGTTGCTTAATAGTTTGTTTCTTACAACATTAAGCACACAAGTAATGAGTAAGATCAATTATGCTGGTCTAAATGTGTTAGGGTGTGTTAATGCACCTCTAGACGCTCGAGCATTTAGACAACAAAAACAAAAGCAAACTATCCATTACTATTAACTCAAACTCAAATTTGATTTTCTATATGCCACCTCTATGAATGCCATTATTACGCACCTTCCACTATCTTTTTGAACTCACTTTGTTTAATGTGCATGTTAAACAAGAAGAACATCACTTTGATTCATATTAGGCTCAAGCCAATAGGTTCCAATGTAGTGATCCTCTGACTCGAAATTGATATGATCCTTGACTTACATAATTTATACTTCGAGCCTTCACGGTTAATTGATATTGTCCACTATTTCCATCTCATAGGTTGTGGGTTTCACTTAGGGAAAATTTTAGTGGCGAATCTTCATTAATTCACAAATATTCTGGTTTTTAAAATTTTGTGAAATTTTTGGTATATGGATATGACTAATTCACCTAAATTTTAAAGGTTCAAGTTACTTTTAGGGGTCAGTTCACCCAACGTTTACGCCAATAACCAATTTTTTAAATTCAAATTTCCATTAGCGATAAATTAAAATTTGTAAAATTCACCTTCATATATATAACATTACTAAATATCACTATGGTTGTAGGGTAGTGGCCGCTAAGCTATGCAAAGAGTTGTTTATAGTGACAAAATCTAATGGAATTTGCTTGTATCTTAAAATTCACCATGGTCTAGCCAAAGTTACCTAACGACCGCTAAGCTTTAAAATTTACCATGGTCATGTTGATGTATTACCAATTTAGCTAGCGACTACTAAGTTATAAATATCTCCATTTTTCCACCAAAAAAATCACATTTTTAGAAATTTTTTGTTTAGTGAAATTGATTATTAATCCTTTTGATTAATCCAAGAGAAATATGGCCAAATATCACTATGGTTAGAACCTAGAAGCCGATAAGCTATGCAAATAGTTGTTTACAGTGACAAAATCTAATTCACTTCACTCGTGTTTTAAATATATGCATCATCACTTGTCACATGATTTGATATATGGGATGGAAATTTTGAAAAATGATATACTTATGTTTGTAGTATATTTAATCCCATATTCCCAGTGCCCAACATCCAAATTTTGTGTTTGCAACTAAATATTTTATCGGGATTTACAAATTAAAATGACAGTGGTTGACGACCATTTTTCCACACCACCCTTCTTTTGACAATTTGAATAAAATATTACACTTACAATTTGTCAAATGATTTATAGGTTTTGAATTTTTTTACAGGCATATTTTGACCTGCCCTTCTCTGACGGGTTGGAAGCCCTTTGAAGGGCTGTGACAAGTGCAATTTTGAACGCTGCTTGCTTGTATATTTTAATAATATAAAAAGAGTGTTGATTTGAGATATTACATTTAATTTCGGTTAATTTATTTATTTTTAATATGGTGATTATATGAAATGTTGAACAAGATGCGTCGAAGAAGTTAGAGTTAAGGAAGTGAAATATCAACGGAGGAAGACAAACAATGAAGAAGGGGTTAGAGGGAGTGAAATATCAGTCTAGTTTTGTGCATAGTTGGTCACTCAATTTTTAAGTTGGTTACTATGAAGTCAACTTTAATGTTCAACATATATTACAAAGAATAGATGCTTTGGCGACGGTAAGAAAAATGACACACGGTCCATGTATGACTCATCATAACAAATAAGAGTATTGCCTATGTTCCCTCCATCAGATTCAACAACTCAAAAATTCTCGACCCTCAATCCCCTTCTTCATCACGATTCTTCCCTCACACAATGTTCAACCTTTAGTCCTTCAAGTTTAACTTCTTCAACACTTCTCTATCAGCGTCTCAAGTGCACCGCATGGGTGTTATTGCTAGTTATAACAAATAACTAGAATTACCTTTTCCATCATGGTGCATTGGAGAGGACCATGTTTTCTTGGCGTGAAATCCTTTGTTGAGAAATGTTGGTTCATCATAAATCATCATTTTCTTAATTGAAAAAAGAATAGGTACCAAAACAAAAAAATCCTATTTTTATTTTCAACAATAATACACTATAGTGGGTCCATTCATTACAATATTTTGAGGATGAGAGATAATGTTTGAGCTTGCACAATATGACATTGGCATTATTTTAAAAACTTAATAACGAAGTGTTTCATGAGATATCCATGTAACCCAAAATGGGAAACAATTTCTGCATGCTAGCAATATGAGATGGTAAAGATAAAAGAGTTAAATGTGGAAATTGCACGAGACCATGCAACATGTGTGTGTGTGTGTGTGTGTGTGTGTGTGTGTGTGTGTGTGTGTGTGTGTGTGACACATTTGAGAGATATTTTGATATATGTTAAGAATGTTTGATTAAAATATTTTCCATGTTGAGGAGAAACACAAGGAGAGAATTTTTCGGGGGTGGTGCACAAATATGATGAGATAAGTATTGAGTAACACGAGACAACATAATAAAAAATAGTTTCAAACTTAAGAATAATGTTGTACTACATCTATTTTAACCCATATAAAGGGGTCGTTGATTCAACACCATTAATTTGTCTGACACCAACACATGACCCTTGCACAACTGAAATATATATAAATTTTTAAGAAAATATGGAAAAATGGGATTTGTTATTGTTTTATTTTATTTCTTTACGTTGTTAAGGTTTTCAAATGAACAACATTTAATTTGTTAGAGTATCGATGAATTCCTGAGATTTTAATAAAATCATGATGGTTAGTTGTAGGTAGGAACCTTGCATGGTTTCATGGTACAAATTCTTTTGGCCTTGGCTTCAATATTATCATCCAATTTTTGATCTAGTTCACATATTCCTCTTCTTTCTTCCTCCATAGCCCAACCAAATATAGGAAGTGAAATAAATCCTCGTGGCTTTCTTTACATCTCTACCTCCTCACACAACCTCATATTATAATTATGTTCTTCAAAATAGCCTGCTTCATTAACAAAGGATTAAAGCTTTTCATTTCCCTCCAAAAGTGTTTCGCCTCTTTCACCATTTTCCACCCAATTTCATTGTTACCTTCTTTCAAAATTCTTCACATTAAAGGAAACTCCAATGTGGTGCAACAATTTTCATCATATGTCAAATCCAAATGGTATATGAGAATGAATATATAGTTGACCATTTGTGAAAATACATGAACGAGGTCCATTGCACCGTATTCTCAATGTACATCCAAATTTGATCTTAGTCATTGCCTATTGTTAGAGAGAGGAAACCTCAATCCAATAGTAAACGCCTTCAGTGTAAAAATTCTAATATCGTGATTATATAATGAAAATTTAAGATTTTTTTCTTAATTTTTTTGAGCTCAACATATAACTCTAGTCATTTTCATTGATTTACAATTAAGGATGTAAATTAACTTAAGCTAATGAATATAATTCAAATTCAAAAAGTATGCAATAAAACAATTATATTAACTAAAATTGTTTTTATAAAGAGTAATCATCATAAAAAGGGAAATTCTAGAGTGTCAATAGAGGAATGACCCAATCCAATTCAATTCATTGATATTTATATGGAAGGAATAAACTTAGAGATATGTTGTCAACATAACTTTTAAATTTAATAATATGATCTTTTTTCTTCGTCAACTTTGATAACAACAAACATGTTCGATGTTAAACTTATCCACTAGCCACCAAACATATCTTTTTCTTCTTAGAATCATATCTAACTTCCAACACATGCTCACCTATATCTACACTACTAGAATTATACTCTAAAAGTTTGTGATGACGTGTAAAAAATTGGATTCTCCTTAGCTTAAAACCTTGGATACACTTGAAACAAAAGGGGAAAATAATTCCTAAAAGAATCACAAGCCAACCTTTAACACCTTGTTATGTTAAAGTGTTATCATATATATTGCGGATCATGACGTATGTAGTTATCCCAATTAAGTGAAGTTTTTAGGTTTCACTCGCAAACCTATATGCTCAATTAGAATGCAACTATATAAATAATTGTGTAACTAGGATGATCCTTCTTTCAATAAGAGACACTTACCAACATGTAACTTTGGTTTTGGGAGTGCTTTAAACTTAAAACTCTACTTCTAGATTTATTTTGTAGATTTAGGATGTGTATTGGATTTTTGTATAGTGATCTCTAAGGTTCCTTATGTGAGAAGAGCTTGTAAGTAACCTTTGATGTCACTTATATAACTAGTTATCTATTTATCTATCTATATGACAATCTTTATTTTTTGTTCCTGCACAAGCCGATGTAAAAGTCGTGCCTAGGATGACCTAATGAAGGTTATTGGTTTGAAAATTTGAAAATTAAGAAATAGAAAGACATATTTGGCATGAGGTAGACAAATGTGTTATTTAACCTATCTACTAATGGCCAAACCTCACTTGTACATAATAAAGGGATAAGGAAATGAAAAAATGTTTGCACAGGGTTAAAATGGATCATAATAAAACTAGAACTGATCATGATTGTGCAAAATTGGAAAATGAGGTGATGAAATGGACATAAATTCAATCATAAGCATAAAAGTATGCCAAAATATTTAAAGATGTGTCACTAGTCCAAATGTCTACTTGAAGGTTCCAAAACTGATTGTTTCCAAGTGCTTTGAAAAAAATTAGATGACTACAACAAGTAAATTGAGGCCATATGTCACAAATCAATTGGAAATATACAAAGAAGGAAATTGAGTCATTATTCAATGTAATATACATTATAAATCTAAGATAAATGCTTCAAATTTTTGTCTCTCGTTGGTTTACATCTAGATGTATTTAATATATTTTTCATGTTTTTGAGGTTTTCAAGTTATATGATTTTAGTTTTTTGTTTTAGGGTCTTCATATTTTGGGGATGTTTTAAATCAATCAATTTATGTGTTTTCAAGTTTAAGGGTTTCGAGTTTTAGGATTCAATATTTAATATTTTTTAGGTTTTCATGTTTAAGGCTTTTGACATTTGATGTTTTCTAGTTTTTTGTGTTTTTAACTTCAAGGATTTTTGGTTTCACATTTTTTATGGTTTTAGGTTTAGGGTTTTCAAGTTTTAGGTTTTACAAATGTATAGGGGTTAAAAGCTGACATGATTATATTTTTTATAATCATGCAATCTAATGTATATGCGTAATCTATATAAGACAAATTATCATAGATGTAATGCTCTCTCAGAATATATATAGAGAATGCAAAGAACCTCTTTTATCAAGGAAAGGAAGAAGAAGAGACTGATATCTCAACAATCACCTCATTTTGAATAAAACTATGTAAGCACATTGCACAAAGGGTTGATCATTAATTTTAAATCAAATTAACCTTGAATCTTCGAGTTCCATTCTAAGTTATGTCTAAATTTTGATTTATTAATACATATTTTAGTTTTTTG
The DNA here is from genome assembly GCA_019776745.2 of Taxus chinensis. Classification (NCBI taxonomy): domain Eukaryota; kingdom Viridiplantae; phylum Streptophyta; class Pinopsida; order Cupressales; family Taxaceae; genus Taxus; species Taxus chinensis. Next base: position 630,706,017 of record CM034148.1, read on the forward strand.
GTTTCCCGTCCAGTGTCTCTCACTTCATGAAGTTGTGTTCTTTATGTAGCTATTGCACACTAAATAATAAGTATTTTAATCTATTTTGTGCATTGTCTAATTGAAAGAAAATGAATTTATCCTAGACTACAACCTGTTATATGTCCTGATGCCATGATCTAGGGACCTCTACTAACAATGGCTCTATTGTCGGGACCTAAAAATGTTAAGATGGATACTTGGATAAAGGGATGTGGAACAATGGTTGAAAGAGGATGAACACTTTTGTGGAAGCCGGAAAGACTTTGACATGAATTCCTACTAAAATAATTCGATTAGATCATATCTATGGAGATATTTATGAGATTTTTTGGCGCGATCTTCTTGAGCAGTTAACCACTTGTTAATCTTGGCTATAATTTTATTGTTTTAGGTATAAAGATAAATAATAATATGAATGGACAAAGGAAAATATTGAAAAATTGAACATCTCGTGGACTCGATCTATAGATCATTGCATGCAGATCAAAATTGATGGGTATGTAACTGAAATTTTTATCCAAATGTTTTGGTCATTTAATTTTGCTAAAACATGTTTTGTTTCTAGATTGTGAGGAAAGTTTTTTAGGAAACTCTTTTTCTTAGTCCATATGTTAACTATGGAAAAGGCCATGGCAACAAATCCACATAATATGAAGTAGTCGGGTAGGTGCAAAAGGTATGTAATCCTAAAAAAAGGGGGATGAAGGGGAAAGGGATGAAATTAAAGTGGACTCTTGAGGGGTCCAAAGAGGATCAAAAATAAGAAAAGAGAAGAATTAAAAGACTATAGAGAGACTCTAGAAAACACAATTGATGCAAAATTTTTAGTATCATCAGGCTCTACAAACTGACATTCAAGCTTTATAGATGTAGTATGTATAGATAGTCTGGTACACATCCTCCCATAAGATGTACACATGTGCACCAAAAATTTAATGCTACTGCAACCTTTGTCACCACCTACATAACTATATGAACTGCCACTTAAACCATCAAAACTATGAGGGGCACCACGACTCTCATTGCCACTAGTAGCCCCTTTAGTCTGAGAACTCTATGTACCCCTAGTATGCCTACCATGGGAAATCAATGTATATGTCAAATTGATAAGTGACTAGATGGTCTCTCTGTATGCATTACAATGAATTTTTCTATGGATAGCCACATGTACTTTTGTCTTCTTACCTCTCGGGGGGACAATTCTATACTTTTTGGTCTCACCTAACACCGGGTCTCTCATATGATGAAACACCTCCTCCTCCCTTAGATGATTTAAAATCAAAATAATTTGGATTCCTATTATAGACAATCTCACAATATATGGGATTAGTTGTTAACAACCAACCACTAGTCTAGTAGCCCAACCGGATGGTCCAACCAACTACTAGTATGGGCCCAACTAGATAGATACAAGATTCCATGATCACACGGTCACACATAAATATGATATGAGTTGAGTGATTTCCCATATATATAGATATGGGGGCCACTCACATCAAGCAAAGCATATTTCTAATCGACCTATTCCATTCTTTATGTGACATGAGTGCCCATATCCATATCCATATCTATATATAGGGGGCCACATGTTTGCATCAAACATATGAGATATGGTGATATTCTCATTCAGATAGAGATCCAGATTTGGAAACGGCCCCTATCTATAGGGTAGGGTAGTGTAGGGTAGAGGGTGAGTTTTCTACAGTTGGTCGAGCCCCTAGATAAGATGGAGAGTTCAAGGGAGGGCGGGGGAAGTTTCCCAAATAATATTCTATATGGGGTATAGGGATCCTCGACTCGGGGGAAGGTGGGATCAACTCCTTTCCTATTGGACTATCTATATATATGGCCCTAAATAGAGATGGATAATTCAGGGGAGGGTTGAGGAGGACCCAAATTCTCAGACCCCTCTTGTTTCCCAATTCTACATGTAGAGGCTTTCTCCTTTCTAGCCTATTTTCCACCTCTGCCTATTTTGTGTTCCCCTACAGATAAGATAAGATATAGTTTTCATAAAAAATACAATGGGAGATCATTATTATTACATGGAGGTTCATTAAAGACCATCCACCACATGTCACAAAAGTTTTTTTTCATTTCTTTATGGATACACAAATCAATGCTAATATGTTTCCTTCTCATTTTTGGTGGATCGACGTTACTTCAAAGCTTACGAAATAAAGGAAAAATTTCATGTTTTTATATTTTCATGCGTTTTAAGGCATCATATGACAATCCATCAACATATTATTGTTTGCATGCATTTGTTTCACTTTTCATTAAATGTAATTGCCCTAAAAGATTTTTTACTTTGTTGGAAACACTTTCCAACCTATTTGCAAGAGCAGTGCATGCATTTTTGGATGAGGAATCACAAAAACTATTTATGATTATTTCTAATTGTTGGTTTGTGTTATATCGTTGTAATAATTCATCTTCTTCGTGTTTATGGATATCTTGTGGATTTCTAGGATTTTCAAGTGGATTATCAAGATTTTATACACACCCCACATTTTCTTTAGACAATGCCTCCATCAATATATCTATTTTTGAAAAATAAAATAAAAATATTTACTTTCTATTTCAAAACCCTTAAATTATTAAAAATAACAAAAATAAATTAAAAAATAAACTCACTTAAGCTCGTGAGAGACACATTGGCATGTACAAGACGAAGTAAAATGGGAGCAAGGTTTTGTAAAGGGCATACTAGAAATGAGCTCCAAATCCTCCTCTCAAGTCGTGGGTTTGCTACTTTTGTGGAGGTGCATTTTTTAATTTTATCCTTTACAAAGGGTGTATGCCCTTTGTATTCAAAAGGTTGTGTGCCCTTTGTGGTAAAAAGGATGCATGAAATTTATGTTAAAAAGGTTGTACACCCTTTTTAACACAAAGGGAATACACCATTTTTACATTAAAGGGTGTATTCCCTTTTGAATTGTATTTTCTGGACCTACTCAAAATAGGTCCGGGAAAAAAATTATAAAGGGCATACACCCTTTGTGTAAAATGGATAAATTGGATATAAAAAATACCCCCAACTTTGTGTATCCACCCACAGTATAAATTTTATAAACAATTAATTAAAAAAATATTCACTAACAAGTGATTTAAGATAACTATAAGAACTTTACTACATACTATTAATAGATAATCTATAGAAAAAAGAGAGACTACTTTTTATGCCAATGGTGATAATCTATATGCTTATTTACATGGATATCAATGCCAATTAATGTATGTGCTTTTGACCATGAGAAATATGGAACTTCAACTATTGGACAATATTCATGTGATGAAGATTCAATTGCATGAATTTTCAATAACATACCGATAAGGAAACAATGCACACAAGCATGAATCTAATGGGTAGGCCCTTCATTGTATTAATAGAGACCCTTCTCCAACTGATAAATTTATATTATCACACACAAAAACAAGCTACAACTTGGTCAAAGATGTTGATAGAGAAATTTATTTGATAGGAAATATCTGTATAATGGTCACACACTAAATAATACTATCTCTTTTCTTCTGCAATATAATATATCTAACTCTAGCGCACTGAATTCTAATAGATAAAGGAAATATCAACTCAGTGCATAAGGCTTATGCTGGTTACAATCATTAGAGTCATGGTTGATATAAATTTTAATTAGTTTAGCTAACAACTAGACTAATTCAAGAAAATGTGTTTAGGAGACAAAATGGAGTAGCCAAATTTGGATTGGAATGAGCACACATGGATTATATTAGGCACTTAAGAGAGTATGACCAAGGCATCTCAAATACTACAATAATGCTCCAAAAATGACAATATGAAGGCCAGATCAGACAAAAATTACTAATACTTCACCTAAAAAAATTCCATCAACAAGACAATGAAGAGGTAAAGTTGTCCCTGCAAATAATTTATTTCTCCATTATAAACCAAGATAATAATCCCACTCTGATACTACATGTTAATTCTAGTTCAGATTTGAAAAAATAAGCAGCCAATAAAGTAAACATAAAAATAATTTAATTTTTTGTTTGATATTCAATTCAGGATACAATTTCATTATGAGAATGAGCTTTTTATACACATGCTTGATTCTGTAAACTAGGTGTTAAGTCTTATCACTATGATCTTCCTCATATCTCACTCTTATCCCTACAATATTTGAACAAGTTACTAATATCACTCACATAATCTTCTATGATCACTCTAACCTATTTTATTGTTGAATTTGTTGTTACAACTCAATGCACACATACAAAATAAAAAATTAAAGAGTTATTTTAGAACAACTCTTATTCCCACATACATTAATGTATTATCCTAGATAATATATTTCCTCACACTATTACATATAATGAGTTGTTTTCTCACAATAATAACTCAATTTATTATAACATGAGCACTAATAAGAACTATTATCCGTAAAATAAATCAAAGTCACTACAAGTATGATAAAAAACATCAGTGTAAAATCAGAAAATTATGACAATAGTAGTCAGAAGTGCTAAACATGAAAATGTGAGTTAGAAATATAGAAACAAAACGAAGTGGATCAGAAATGTCATTATAAAAATAGAAACATTACAATAATAGTTAGAAACATTAAAACATGCAGGTAGACTATCATAAAAATAAACGTTATAATATTGCACAAAAACTAAAGTGAACAAAGAAGTTTTATAATTGTAACCAAAAACCCTGCAAATAGAATGTCAGACTCATAAACATTGTAAGCATGCATTAAAAAAATACTATCACAAAAGAAATTTTGCGATTATGAAAAAACATGTTAAACCTTGAAAATAAAATGTTAGAATAAAAAACATTACAATACAACACATAAATGTTATTACCAAGGATCAAAATGTTACTATACAGGAAATGTACGACAATCTATAAAGAAACACAAAATCTAATAAAATATGAAGAAAACTTGCAAGATTGAAGGCCGGGATGGAAATTTAATAGAGTAACAATAGTTTTAGTCCTGAAAGAAGAACTCAACCATCATAACCTACAAAAAAAAACCTTTAGAAAATCTTGAAAACAAGTTAAAGGGACAAAGAAGTTGTGCCACCGGAATGTGCCGAATGTATGTATGCATTAGTTATAAAATTAAACTAGGTACGCACATGAAAGATTAAACAACCTAGTTGTAAGGGAAATATTGATGTAATGTGTTTTTCCAAATTAGAAGAATATCCAAGTTTGGTAAGGTCTTACAACAAGAGAGTCTCTCAATTTATCTAGGTTTCCAAAAATAGAAATATTGTGTGAGCGAAGGTGTGTGATTATACCTTTGGAGGGTTTATTATATAGATTTTATTGTAGGATGTTGGTTGATTTTAGTGAATGTGGGTTAATGGAGATGTATAATTAGTATCTTGTTAATTGTGACTAGAAGAGATTAATTAGGATTAATTGGCCATGGGATATTATGGGAATTTAATGTGAAGAATGAGATTTAAGGAATTAATGCAGGGTGATTTATGGGTTTTGTGTGGTTTAGGAGTGATTCGTGTGTGATTTAGGAGTGTTAGATTTGGGTTGTCTACAACATATGATCCACATCAAATATCTCAGGACTTAGTGTGGGGGAAAATCCTATACTAGCTAGATCGACAAGAATTATAAAAGTACACACAAGTTATTGAATGCAATAAACCAAACACACAATTATGTAGTGAAATCCTTATTTGTAGGAAATAAAATTTATATTCATTCAAGGTGATTAGGGAAATAGAAATGTGTATAAAGTAAATAACAAGATGAAGAGAGAAGATTACTATATCAAAAAGGAAATGCATCCTTACTATTTATCTATCTATTACCCATCATAGTGGTTAAAATACACAAAGAGAGAATTGATAATTGTAGTTACAATGGATGTCGATGGTTAATGGAGAGAAGATTACAATTATTTGATCTTCCTATCTCACATGGAAATCAAAATTTGACACATGACATGTTGCAAGGATTCCCTAACATGGAAGATGTGATAATTCCATTTGATGTGCCACTAGGAAATAATGTTTTGATGATTGAATGCTAAAGAAAACTAGTTATATGCAAATATACGGTGATAAATGTCATGTGAGGAAGAAAGGCACAACTATGATGATGTGTGAAAGAGAAGAAGGTATTGCACAACACTGAGGTATGCTACAAGTGTTGCGGAGGTTTACATGACATTGTATAGTCTAAAAATGAAATATGTTGATGCGTGGTGATACAAAAGATATGAACAATTTAGATTAGTTTGCACAATATTGTAGTTCATCTGTAAAGGTTGTGTGTTGTTAGCACATGACTGTAGGAATTACAATTCTTATGTAGTAATTGTGTGAAACACAAAGGATTGTGTGGGAAAAAGTGCCAAGGTATTTTGGGGCATAGTGGAGGATGTCATGTGTTGGGAACACTGGGAAAGAGAGACAAACTGTATGAAATTATGCAAGGAGTTGTACTCAATATCGTAAGGTTACGTACACTTTCTATGAGATGATGCTAATGTTTAAGGAAAGCTGTACATAATGCATAGAGTAGTTGGGCTATAATTGTGCATTTTTGTGAGGTTGAATATTTATCGAAAGATGTTGCAAAGGAGTAGAATCTAAGTTCTACAAAATTGAGGAGGCTTGGATGAATTTCAGCTACGGTGTGACATACTAAAAATATACGCATGGATCAATAACAAAGCACATTTAATCTAAAAATTCCTTAGTCAATTATTCTAGAGGACTAAGAGGTATGTCCTCTCTTTACATCATTGATTTTTTCAATTAGTGTAGTCACAAAATCATGCACTTTAGACATTTATTTATCCCAGTATCATACTATTATTTAGAAGGTTCTTGAGTAAATAAAGTACTAATTAACCCCCATCCTTAAGCCATATTGTTTATTTTATTTTGTAATTAGTGACCTTTACACCCTTATGCCCATACATTTTATAACATTATGCGTTATTTTAGCCTCGGTTGGGGTACCCAGTTTAGTACTGGGGCGCCCATGGGCACCTTGGTCCCACTAGGGGTGCCCCGGTCCTTTTTGCACTTGCCAATTTTTGGGCCTCTTCTAGCTGTTTTTCATCTTTATCTTTCTTGTGGTCAGCCTTTTCGGGGTTAAATACAAAATTAGAGTAAGATAACCCTATAAATATAAAGTTATGAGACCATAATGAGGGACCTAACATCATCTACTGCTATCACTCACCTAGAGTTGCATCCATCTATTGCATTGGCATCCACATAGCTCCATCATCAAGGCACAAGCTAGGACATCTTCATCACACTTTATAAAGGGAGAAATTATATTCTATTCCATGCACACATTCTATTACATTTTCTACATTTAGCTATTGCTCGCCACTTCACAAAGTGTGACTGACACAAGAGAACCTAGGTTATGACATGCACACACACACACACACCAGAATTACATTTGGGTCTGAAATGTAGTGCAATGCTCAATTAGTAAGCCCACTGTTGTGGTAGATGAGGTGTGTCTGACCCATTCATTTAAATATTTTTTATAGGGTTTTGATACTTCCTTTTGGTCTTTTATAGGTTATTCTTCCTCTTAGCATATTGGGAGCATTCGACGTAGTACATGAAAACTAATGTGACGGACAACAAAGGTTATCAGTCATCTCCAGTACATGTGAAGACTAGTTACATGACTTTTTCCTAGACCAGGGTGCCTACTTTGCTTACCAGAGTGCCCATGGGCACCCCAATCCTCTCCCAAGTGCTCTAGTCTAGCCATATTACCCAAATCTTCCCTTTACAGGACCCTGACACAACCGTTTCTACTTTTGGTTTATCTAGTTACTTCTGTGGCACTATCTGACAAGTACCTGTTATCAGCTGAGTTCTTTCCTCTTCTCTCTTAAACATTAGGTTTTTAGTATTTTATTTTACATATTTACTTATATCATTAGCATACTATTTGCTGCATTTTTTTACTTCATTTACAACTATTCATAGCTTAGATTAACTATCCCCTTACTATATAGTTTAGTTAATTTTAGTTAATCATTTTGGTGAACCCAAATTGTGAATTTTTATTCCTTCTTTTATGCCCGTTAACTGTGATGGTATTTTTGGGTCTCTTCGCTACTGTGAGTTCCCTTCATTTACTCATCCTACCTCTAAGTTAATGACTGATACAACTACATCTATGACGGAAAACCATTTAGAAACTTCCAATCAGGTTCCTCTCCACGAGATAGAAGCATCTGATAGTGAAAATTCCTACGATGAAGACACCAACATTGACCAAGACCAACTTAATGATATTAATGACTTTCACCAAGAGTTGCGTGAAAGCCATACACATCTTCCTCATGTCTTGCATGCTTCAATCGCTACTAAGAGAGCTCACGACACTTCCACTTATGTCATTGATTTTTCTAATCCTACAGTCTCTACTCCACCTACACATGTGTCTACCCCTGTAGTCTCTACTCCACCTACCCATGTTACTGCTCCTATGGTCTCTACTCCACCTACATATGTTTCTGCTCCTATTACTACAACTACTACTCCCACCATTCACCATGGTGCCTCTCATATCCACCTCATTTCTTCCTCAAATTCTCCAAATTTGACATCTTTATATCAAGAATTACAAACACAAATTCGTCAGCTTCAGTTAGCTACCTCACATGTTGAACCATTCCTATATTCTACAGTCTTGTTGCATACTCCTTCCGTGCCTTCCATATCAACATATCACTTACTACCTAATTTTGTCTCTCCTAAGCTAACTATATTTAAAGGTCATGAAGACCCACAAGAACACCTTCGAGCATTTCATAAAGCATGCCTTGACTATGCAGATGATCACATTATACTAGCTAATATTTTTCCTCATAGTTTACAAGACTATGCAATGCGTTGTTTCTATGACCTACCTGTACATTTGGTAGTTTCTTTCACGCACTTAGCCGATGCTTCTCTCACTCAATTTTCTATCAAAATTGTCTCTAATATATCCTATACCCATTTGGAACAAATCAAGCAAGCGTCTAATAAACATTTATCCAATTATGTCTTGCGATACAAGATAACTTAGGTAAGATGTCTAATGTACTTGTAGATTCTGAACTCCATGATTTATTTATTCAAAGTCTATTACCACCTCTATAAGAGAGTGTTCTCTTTGAGACATCTCCTTTGTTTGATCAACTTTACCATACTCTCAAGCTTTATGAGACAAAACTCTTAACCATAGGAAAAATCAAATATCAAGAGCAAGCGTTCTCATCCACCCACTTTCAAGGTAAGACAACATTTAAATCTTCTACAACTAAATTCATGGACACAAAAACTGATGTAAACACAATATCTACTCCAAAAGAACTGTGACCATAACCATATATATGCACTTTTACTAAGTTTAGTACACCTCCAAGTGTTTTTCTACCCCAACTCATCGATGGTAATCTTATCACCTTACCTTCTCCTCTACAACTTGATCCATCTCAGCCCAAAGGACGTACTTTCAATGAAAAATCTTAATTCGATTATAATCAATGTATAGGAAATCCCACTGATTGTTGTTTCCGGCTATGAAATATCATTCAGGACTTGCTTGATAATGGTCAAATTGAGCTTCCGGAGTTGGAGACAACTCCGCCTACCAATGAAAATCATAAAATTAAGATCTTTAATAACCCATTACTAAAACATAACACAAAAGCCACAGATTTAGCCACTAATTATATCTCACACACCATGTCTCCCACTTTCTCAGGAGTTCTTGATTTTATAGTTGCCAAAACTGAAGCTTTGCCACTGATCATTTCTTTTTCCAATGTCGATTATCACAATAAGTTTACATATAATCATTTACACATCCATGCATCCATTTTCTCGACCTCCATTAACAACATTAAGGTTGACCCATCATGGCCCATTGGTACATTCTCTATGTCACTCCTTAAGGATATCAGGTATCCTCTATCCCGAATTGAATACCCTTTCACAAAATCCTTTGGTGTTGTTAAGCTACATGTTACAGTTGGCCCTCTTATTATGCTTGCTTTCCTTGTTGGAAATACAATTGAGGGATGCAGCATGCTTCTTGGTATCAATTGGATTCATCACTCACAATCTATCATTTCTATGAATCATTTGTGAGTCAAATTTATTTACAACAATCAGGTCATCTCTATTGATGATGTCCCTCCATCTGCACTGTGGCCACCATCTCCTCGCAAGCTATCGAACACATCCCCTATTTTTTCTAGCACATCACACTCTTTATTACTCAAAGCACAATCTACTCCTAGTTTGCCTACTCACATATAATCTTCACAACCACATCGCTCCACCATGGGGGGTTCATTAGCTAGGCAATATCCTAACACGTGAGTTCATATTGAGGTAATTAAAACTAATAAAAGTGAATTCAATATACCAGTAGACATGAGGGGTGATAGGGTTTAATTTATTAATATTTTGAGTCAGGTATTGGGGGTAGGTTAGAGAGGTGGGCCAAAGGAAAGGGAGGTTTAACTTTAATATAAAACTAAAACATTTGAACCCTAGTTTTAAAACTAAATACCTTAAAATTACAATTTAAGGAGTGTGGTCATAAAGTTAAATTCTAATCTCTATTTGAATAAATAAATCTCAATTAAGAGATTCTTAACCAAGAAATAATAAGATGGTGGAAAACTAGGATTGAGTATGCTTTTCAACACAAGTGATATTATTTCACCTTCTTAATTATTTGAAGAACTATTGATAAATGATTAAAGCTTATCATTTTAGAGGTAATTGGTAATAGGTCTTGAATGACTTCAAGCTATATTTCAAGAGAAAATGCATATTACAAAATAATAATAATGAGAAATATGATATATTTTTTATTTAATATATTAGGGTAGAAATAAAAAGGGGTAAATAAAATTGTCATGGAAAAATAGGTAAGGTACGTGGAAAAAATAGGGGTTATTGTCATTCTAATAATATAACGGGAGGGGGTATTATCAATTGAATAATTAGAGGCAAAAACTAGAATTAAGGGTATTCTTTAATACCCTTCGAACGAATGTGCTACACCATAATTTTCCTAAGTGAACCCCCCGTGCGCTCCACTAGCCCTATACATCGCTATAGCCATATTCCTCAGAAAATTACTACATCACGACATAAATCACCCCCTAATTTTATTCCATGTGGATCTTCTTCACCTTCAAGTCCATATCACAGAGATCCCCATCACCGACGCATTTTATGACACCACGCCATTCTTCATATATTCATCCCTCGCATGCACACAGACTTCATTCACCGCCACAACGTTTGTCTATTATACTGCACTATTGGAGCATGGTCATGTGCTCTCATCTTCTACATCGATTTGAGGACCTCCTTCATTCACCATTATTAGATAGGTCATTCATTCACGCGCACTTGGTGGGCATAACACTTCACTCCCCCCCACTTTAGCTTATCATAGCTACATTTATTATTATTATTATTTTTTACTATGTACAATGAAAAGTATGTTAAAGCTATGAACATGGGGTAAGAATCCCTAAAGAAACCCCAAAAAATTTGGAATAAACAAATAAAATCACCATTAGATTAGAAATAAAAAAGAGCTACCTATTTGCATGCCTATATAAAGCTTGAAACAAACAATCAACCGCTAAACATGACTATATCAATTCTCTACTCCATGAAATCTATCTAAAAAGGAACCTATTAAAGTTATAGCAATTAGTTATGTGTTTATGGATGTCTCAAAAGCTTAAGAATGGAATCTCACCATTAATGGCTTCTCCCATTTACCTAAATCTTGGAAAGATTTAGCAAATAACAAGTAAATAGCTCAAACATGAAATGAAATGACTCTAAAATGACTAAAGCATAATATAAATCAGAATTGAGATGATAGAGAGAGTTTTATGAAAATGTGGGAGGGGTAACCTTCTATTTATAGTTTTTGGTTTGGAGGAAAAGGTGTTTTGGATGCATGTGGGACTAAAAAGGAGTTAAAAAGGTGACTTTCAGAAAAGCACATTGGGAGGTGTGAACTAGATTTGGGAAGACAAGTGGCTATTTTGAAAAGCTAATATATTTGTTTTAGAAACTCAAATTCTCATTAGAAAGTCAATAAGAGGGTTGATTAACCTAAAAAAGGTTAATTAAAGGGAAAACAAGCTTATAGAAGCTGATTAGAGAAGGATTCGCAGATTCAGGGGGTTTAGAAGAGGTTATAAAGGGTGATTTACTAGCATACTGTAGTAAATGAACATGATAATAGGATAGTTAGTAATAAGATCATGTAGACCAAATTATAGGTGTTTACATTTTCCCCTCTTTGAGGTGACGTGCACAACGTCACTTCAAAGAAAGTAGACAAACATAAATAAGAAGAAATTTTTGAAGGGGTAGAAGAAAAATTAGTAGGGTGAAGGATGCCCCCTTGAGTGTTGATGGGGTGATGGAAGAACATGATCAACAATCAAAAATAGGACGAAAGAAAGAAAAATGGTGAAGAAAGAGGAGATAGAAGAGAAAATAACAAGAAAAAGGGATGTTGAGCTATCGACAAGGCATTGCTATATAAATAATTCTTATTCATCATATTGCTAGTAATCTTCATCATTGGTCCTTATTAACATATAAACATACGTGGAAGCGTAAAATGACATGAAAAGCCAAGATACAATCAATTCTCCAGTGCTATAGCCACCAACTCCAATCAACATACATGAATGTAATACAATACGAGAAGCAAACAAACTCATTTAACAGGGAAATAAGTACAATCAAACACACTCAAACCAACAACGTTCAAGATAGTTGCACAAATTTTTTTATCGAGTTGCAATCCTAAATGTTTTGATAAATGACAAGGGAAAGGATGGAGGACACTTAGGTCTGATGAAAAAGAGTGTGTATATTGAAACAATACTAGGAAACTCGTGCCCCAAAGTATTGACAAAGTAAACAACGTAGATTTCGTAAATGATTGTAGGGTTAGGTGGTTTATGAGTCGTTGTTTCAATACGCATGAAAATTCCAAAAATATCTGAGATGAACGCCATGCCAAAGACACATATTTCAACTGCAAATGAGTTTGATTACCAATTTTAGACCATTTTCAAAGTTTTCACAATTTTTATTGGATTTTTGGACGATTTTATAATTTTATAATTTTTTTTTTGATCGGTCAGAAGAATGTAGGCAGTGGAAGATCTCCTAGAATCATGCAAAAAATTCCCCAAGGTGAAGAGAACGGGTGTCAGATAGCAGTAAAAATGCCCCAACGAGAAGAAGAACAAGCCAAAAATAATTTGTAATGCCCCGTGATTTTACTGCTATTATTAAAGGAAGGATATGACAAATGGTTTCAGCCTTTGTTGCTTTCACCTTTGCATATAAATAATTAATATGAACCTTGATGTGAGCACGCAATCTCAATGATGAAATTTTTTGGCTAAGGTGACATTACGTCGTTAATGATGTAGTATGTCATGAAATCCTTGGTGTAAAAATTTAAGCCTTGAAAGGGATTTGCGATGTTGTTGTTTATCTCTATTAAATTGTTAACATTAATATTTTTTTAACTAAGTATGTTAAGGCTTTGAAAGTTTTGATAGTTCGCTTAGAAACCAAAATTGGAATGCGAATAAGACTTCCTTTTTACTAATAATTGGGTGTGAGCCAACCATCCAATAGTCTACCTCACTAGATGGCTAATGCTAGCATGGTCGTATTTTCTTGGATGAAGGACTATAGTCATTATTCAAGGACTTAATTATTGAAATTGAGGGAAGAATTTCCCACGAAGCATACACATGTAATATGTGTGATCAACGTTAACATTATTATTGCTTTATATATACATATACCTACACACACACACACACACACACACACACACACACACACACACACACACACACACACACACACACACACACACACACACACACACACACACACACACACACACACACACATTAATATTACAAAAGGGAATTTTCAAAGTTTAAAGTAGTTAAGTAACTACTATTGGAGATTTATTAACTATTGTATAAATAGGGAAAAGATGATCTAAACCTAGGGGTATGGTCCTAAACCTAACACATGAACCTATTTCTTGAGAAGCTAGGTGTGGAGATTACTCTAGCTATTTGAAGGGTTTTATAATACATAATAAATTGAATGAAACCTTAGGTCATGTAAAAGGATGGGTATTTGAATTTTCTATTTCTTAGATATTGTATGGTCTCTTGAATTTAACAAGATAGGGTATAAAAATGGAAGTTGGTTTTTGTGTGTTTATGAGTTGTAGATGTCCTTCCAATTCCAGCCATTCATAGATTGGTAAAACTATAGTTTACTCTTTTAAAATATTTTATTTCGTGAAGTATTGATTTATCTTGTGATGCATCGACTATTTAATTAGTCAACCAGGTTTGAGTTTAATAAGTAATCGGTGTTGAAGGAAAACAAATGGCCTCAATGTTCAAATTTGAGCTTGTATGGAATTAAGGAAGTTTTAATTAATTCGAGGTCTATTTCTTCATGTAATGAATTGGGCAACCTTGAATGGAAGTATGGGATCTAACTATAAGAGCTACACATGGTGGCTCGACTAAATGTTATGCTATCTAGCAATAGATTGTGTAATGTTTTACAAACTTGGTTTTATTGTTGCTCTTCCAGTTGTTTATAATTTGGTTGTTATCATTTATTTATTCCTTTTGGTCTCCAATTTTCCTTGACCCTGACCATGGTGGTCTTAATTTTAGTAATGTTGAATCAATTTGTTTTACTTCTGAAGAGAATGGGTTATCTTTGGTTTGAGTTGTATGTTGTTTGAAAAATGATTTGTTGCGTTTATGCTTGAATGAGGTTTTATTTTGGTTAAGAAATAATGTATTTCCTAATTGGGAATAGTGTTGTTACTGTAATGATTATTATCTCCTGGATTTTTACGCTCGGTGTTATGTTGAACTCTTAGAATAACTGTGTTTTTGTGTTTAGCAATACTATTGTTCATTAGGAAAAAATCCTAAGATAAGTACCCATGATCTCTTGGGAGTGTTTGTATGGATATTTAATAGGATAGGGTTGAAACATGTGGGATAGTTGGTTTCACTTTGTATGTACTATGAGTCAACACATGATCTTCCAGTATTCATTAGGAATTGTGTTTGATTGGTGAAACTCTGGTTTATGCTTCTTGAAATATTTTATTTCGCTAGAGTTTATTGCTTTAACCTTCTTCGTGGATCAAAAATACGTACTAAAGGTTTGACGGTTATTCGACCACTGGTATTGAACTACCATTTAGTAAGTAGCTACTAGATGGTTGGAGGGAAACTAAATAGAATGATTCTGATGTCTGAATTCAATCCTTGTATGGAATCAAGCTGTTCAGTTTTAATTGAATCCAATTTTTTGTTAATGTTTATCTAATGTTGAATTGGGAAACCTTGAGCATGGTGAAGTATTAAAGTTGACAAAGATAGTAAGCCTCTAAGAGCTTTATGCATGTGTTGTAACCCAATTTGGGATATGAGGGGTTTGCCATATACCCCTAGCACTTATGATGATGTTTTATTTGGTTTCATCATCAAACTTGAGTTCCATATGAATTTGTTAGATCCTTGCTAGATGTTATGTTTAAAATTTATATTGTGTGGTATTCAAGTTTACTTGGAAGTGGCTCTTTCTCTCTTGGAAACTATATTCCATTTCACTTAGTGCCTCATTGTGTTATCATGACCATCTAGAAAGTTCCTTTTAGATTTCATCAGATTGTGTCATTCCTGTAGTTCGATATGCTCCAACCTCCTGTTGAGTGAAATGGTTAAGTAGATAGAGTTTCTATTCTAAATGTAGTCTCTGAATTACCAAGGAAATCTCACTTGTGATGTTTTGAATTTGCTATGAGATGACACCATAGTGACTATTGATTGCTCTGGGTGAGCTATGTGAGTTAATTAACAATCATGTTATCTTGATGACACCAGGTGACTTCTCTCTTATAGGTTGTTAAATGCTTATAGTGTTTATCATATCTTGATATGTTGAAAACAATAAAAAGGTATGGAATTATTTTCTTTTACCTAAAATTGGAATGTTCCATCAAATTATTTATGTTGAGGTAAGTGTTGGCTATGAAATTTGTGGTTGTAATTTAATCTGTTCATTTTCACGCATGATGCTATGATTTACTTATCAACATATAGGTCAAGCATTTATCATGTTATTTTAATTAAAAACTCTTGAAGCCTTGATATTGTTTCTGGGAACTTAGTTGACCTTAAGGGATGGATGAAATCATTTGTTGGTTTTGTTGAGAAATAATTGAGATATTGTTTGTCTGTGATACTTGCTATATTTATGGTTACTTAATGGTTGAGTAAACAATTTCAGGGATGTAAGTATGGATTGCACGACAGAAAATCATGTTACGCTTGTATTTTAGTTTGTTGAGTACTTATGGTTCTTATGCGTATCTTAGAATTTAAGTGACCGATTTTAGTGACAAGAATAATTTGTATTGAAATGTAAGTCTTAGATTGATTCCTTTCATGGCTTATTATATTTCTTGGATCTTGACATGTTATAGATATAATTATTTACCATTTTAAGATCTGTAATATTGACTCATAAAAATAATAAGAGTTCATTTTATGAAAGAACTAAGTAAATCATGTTTTTATGATGAGTTGGTGTTTATCATGCTTAGTTCATGTGAAGTGACTTGTACTAACAATTTTTACAGATGAACGTCTGAAAAAGAAGGGTGAAGTATTTATTTTTTTATATTCTTTTGATTCGAGGATAGTGTGAAGATATGACTAATTTTGAATGTTCTTAAATGAAATACTTATTCTTGAAAATGAGAAAGGCCTTGCCATCTAATATAATTGTTTTACTAATTAAAATGAAATATTCTGGTCATGTTTATAATCATGAATTATAGATATTACTTGAAGGAGTCAAGGTCAGTATTTCTTGTTACAACACGTTGGTTTTAAGGTGATTAATTTTCAATGATGGATTTTATATCTGTAATTTATATAGATAGTTAGTTAGTGTCTAGGTTACCAATGTACTAAGAAATATTTTAAAACAAATAGTAAGTGCTACACACAACTTATGTGTTGATGCTAAGAAAAAGATATTGAAATATGAGTGGAATGTTACTTAAGAAAATTATGTTCTAATGAACCATATGTTAAACATACTTGAAAATAGTTAAGACTAGCAGTGGATAACTCCCTCATTATAAAATGCATTATATCAACCTACTAGTATAACTGTGTTAAGTTCATCTAAAGGATATGATTAAGGTGTCCTTAACTGGTGAGATGTTCCTAATAATAAGATTGATTATCTTAAATAGTTGTTGTTAAGAAGGCATCTGGATGACCATGGTACCATATTAAGGTAATGATAAACAGGAATATCTATGCTATAGTTAATGTATAAACTTAGGTGATATCTAAATCAAATTATAAGGTATAAGAATGTAATAATGAATTCATTTGAAAGAAATACTAATTCCCTTACAAGGACAATACACATAAGAATTAATAGGAAGATGTTACGGTAATATGGCATGAAGATATAATAAGAATGGTTTCACTATTCAATAATTGCATAATTGTGATGATTTCGTGTTATGAGATAAATTTTCTCTAGGAGATGAAAATGTATTTTAAAAATAGGTTGTTCCATAATGTGTCATTATGAGCATATAAGTAAGATATTTGGCTGTAATAGAAGTAAAACGGGAACACACTTAGTAAGTTTGAAAGAATATAGTATTTGAACCCTAACCCTAGTCAACTATATTATTATCTCTAATAAGGATTAGTAAGTTATCAATATTAAAGGATTCAAATACCTTATGTAAAAAGCTATGATAGGAGAGGATGAAAGGGTAAGTAGTTCATCTAACCTATAATAACAGATAATCTAGATTGTATCTTACTTGATGGCTATATATTAAAAACAAATGAATGCTCTTGATTAATCTGCAATAAATAAAATTGAAGTGCTTATGGTTAATTGTTTATTGGCATTCAATATTCTATTGTACTTGATAAAAAGTATGATTCATACCTTAAATACTTAGCTTTATGCAAGTACATATCCTTAGAAGTATGAAATAAAGAAAAAGTATGGCTGAAATGATTAAGATGGGACAAATTTCTAAACTATAATGTTGATCATAGACATAGGATAGTACCATCTTCCATTCTTGGTTATCTTGGGCATGAGATCTAGTAAGGTAACTAAGTGTTTGAATATTAAAGGTCCTGGGATCAACTTAAAATGTACCTTAGGTACGACCCATTCGTGGAGAAGGTGTCGTAAGGCCTAGACTGTTCTTAATGATTAATAATTACTTGAAAACATTAAACACCATGTGCCAATACAATATTCTAGGCGGGTAAACTCACTGCATATGCTACACAGTCGTATCCCTGTGATGACGCTTTTCACCATTAAGATACTGGTGTTTAGCAGCTGTAACGAGTTGTCTCATCAAGAGACTAGATTGAAGTATGGTGTTGCTTTAAGTACAAAACTTGATAGAGTTACAAAGACAGATTGGACCTCCTGGGTACATGTCACTTATATCATCATATGATGGCTACGAGGAAGGGAAGTGGTCTAGTAGTAAGGTGAATTGTTATGAAGACACTTAATTTCCCATAGGCATCATAGAATGACATAGAGGTACATCTCCGTGTAGGTTAATCTGGATTTGTACCTTATTCAAGACTTGATAGTTGTTTACAACATCTACGTTTTGAATCCATATAATTGAATAAGTGTTTAGGGTGAAACAATAATTTCCTAATGATGAGTGTGCTGTCATGGAATTGAGCATGGCATACATGAGTCAGAAAACATTGTGCAAAGTGGTGTAAGATGCTAGTTACACTGTCAAAATTTCACTATGATCTAAGCAGTTAGATGCCTATGGAATTCATAGGTGGAACCCAGGTAGACACTTAGGAGTCTTCACTTATATATCATGCCTTGTTAAAGGAGAACCAAAGGATACATTTGATGTATGGGCTCATACAAAGGATTGAGGGAGAATGAGTAGGTTCAGTAATCTCTCATACAACTGCACATGGTTCATGACAATTATTAGAAATGGATTGCATTAAGGTTTATGTAGATTTAATTATATGGGTATTTAAATCAGCTGTATAAAGTAAAACAATTAAAATTAAAAAATCTAGATACGAAGTGAAAAAAAGTGGACGTTACATAATTATTAAATAAAATAATTATCGTGATGGGTAAAAAAGAAGAAAATGATAGAGAATAGCACCTGGAACATTTGTAAATTGCCTCAGGGTGAAGAAATGGCCGCTAAGCAACACTTAGTGCTCAAGCGTAGAGAAAATTAGTAAAAATAATTATTTAAATATAAAATTTTTTTTTTTTGGTGAGAAGAAAAAGTTTAAGTGATCACAGTGAAGAAAACATGCCCCAGGGGCATCACGACATCTTAATATACCCACCAAGTGGGTAAATCAATCACAACCAGTTCATTTGTAGCAGAGATCTTGTGAATTTGCACTGCAAGTGAGTGTGAGAGCCATGGAGTGAGATGGTGAGGCTACTGAGTAGGAGGAGATGAGAAGATCACATCCAGGAGTACCTTCAAGACCCAGTGGACGGACCCTACGTGAGTTCCCTAACCATACCTTGCTATTTCAACATTTAATGTCATTTTTAGGTGTTTTTTAGGCTAGATAGGTCAAATTTTTTGTACATGTGCAGACGCGCAAGTGCCAATACCATGGTTACACATACACGTACTCTAAAAACATGGGTAAGCATGTGTGTATCCATCGAAGGGGATCCATATGTGTTAGGAGGGGGAAAACAGGGACACACACATGTGTGCATCGAAGGGCAAGTGCATGCATCGAAATAGATGCATATGCATCTTGGGTAGATAGAGGTAGCTATATTAGAAAAGGGGGGGCACGTATCGAGGTAAATGTGTAGGTGTCAAAGAAGAAGAACATATGTGTTGGGCATGTATGTTTTGAGACAGGTGCGCATGCATTGAAGTAGGTGTGCATGTGCTAGGGGAAAGGAGAAAACTTACCCCTACAAACATTTTAGCTAAGTATAGATGAAAAATAGAATAATTTTTTTGTAGAGGAAAGTGAAAATTTAGTATGTTAGAGGAAATAAAGAATAATTATACCAGAAGACTAGATAGAAATAGATAGTAATGTAACCCTAACATGTGTATCATTTCTTTACGCATAACAAATACTACATGTTTTTCATACCCGTGATAGATATGGATGCCTGGCAGTGATTGAGGCACAATTTGATGAATATGATCAGAGGATACTGGATATTATCCTATATGTTATGGGTTTAGCTTACGTGGCCAACATGCCATAGATTACCTTGGACCATGACCTCCTGATAGCCTTAGCTAAGAGATGACACAATGAGAGTCAGTGTTTTCAGTTTCCTACTGGTGATATCACTATCAACTTAGAGGACGTATGGTACATCATGTGGGTCCTCATTCAAGGTGAACTCATTAAGTACTTCTACAACCAACCTGATATCAATCGGTGCATTCTTGAGCTATTCATAATTCCAGTGATACCATGTTGTGGGATGATAGTCTGACTATCGCGGTGTATAGAGGATCCCGAGCTTGATCGGGTTGTGATTTATCTGATGGCTTTTATCAGTGGAGTTTTACTCCCTGACAAAACTAGAGCTTCATTTCCACTTAACCTCATTGGATTGATACGAGGATTGATCAATGGGGAGACATATTGTTGGGGCTAGTGTATACTGGTGCATTTTTATTGGGATTTACATTTGACTACATACTACCATCAGAAGATGGTAGGACTGGCCGGGCTATTTCAAATTTGGGAATGTGACCATATTGAGATTGGTCTCCCTGTAGGTATACTGAGAGTTTGAGCTCAATAGGAGCCTTCTAGTATGGGATGAGTTCCGATTGGTTATGACATGTGGCCATGTATATGGGAGATACATACCATTAGCGATGTGAGCTAGATGATCTACAGTAGGCCGCAGTGGTATGGAGGCCATACAAACATTTTTAGTGGCCTCAGAATGGCCTGGATCTCAACATTATGGTAATTGAGAATTTTATGTTGGGTAGCCGTAGCTATATGCGAGAGATTTATAGGGTGGACTGGTGCTAGAGATAGTTTGACATCACTTATGATGTACGTGCACCAGACATCTGGTATGCTCGTAGGGCCAGAGATTATTTTGAAATGGGGCCATAGATTTCCCGGGGTTGAGAATTTTCCAACTTCCTTCAGATGGTGCCTGTCATGTGGTTACCTTTGAGATAGGTCTGAGATCTAGGTTTTACAAAAGAGTATGCCCCATTGTACCATGGAGTGATTCTTCATCAATTGACGAATCCTAGAGCTGCGTATGATGTAAGAGTGAGGGAACCCCCATTGGGGCCTCCTAGTAGAGATGAGGGTGGAGGTTATTGGGGTGATGGGGGTGATGATAATGATGATGATCCTTTTGATGGAAAGCAGCATGATGGGGGTGGGGGGACAGGGTTCTCCATTACAGTAGCCATAGAGATAGGGTCCTAGACCCAGACATAGAAAGGTACTCAGGGCTTCAGATATAGAGTTTCCTCTAGTAGGCCTTCTAATGGGGATATATGCCCCTTTATAGTAGGTGTTCCCACAACAGGGCCCACTACCTCATGCTCTAGGGGGTGGTGGGGATGATGGATAGCTAACTGCACTTTAGTAGTAGTTACAGGTGGCAATAGTCATGTAACTACATCTAACAGGTGAGAAAGGTGAGGATAGGGCATAGGTACAGGCCATGATAATAGAGAGAGATCAAGAAAGAGCCCAAGTTGCTTAGGGAAGTGATGGTATAACATGGCAGTCAGAGATTAGGCAGTTGGCAGTGCAGGGTGCTTAGATATTGATCCTCTTACATTAGTTATAGAATCAAGTAAAGAGTGTCACTGCACAACGGGATCATGCCTAAACACAGTGGCAGGGTTTTATAATTTAGAGAGACCAGTAAGATCCCAGTTCTAGATAATTACTGCAGAAAGAGATCAGGAGGCTGCCACTACGAGACAGGCTGATGCCAATGGGGGTAGATTGAGACGTGAATGAGATGTCATTATACATGTAGCTAGTTCCTTTGGGGACACAAATATGATCCAAAATTTTATGAGAGATAGTGGTGAGGCCTTTTATTAAAAGGCCACCTATTACAGAGTAGTTCTATAGGAGTAGGGATTTTCACCCTTTCTCATTTAGATGTGAGTGGGATAGGCTCTAGATCACAGAGGTCAGATTGATCAATCTGATCAGTACAACAACCTCGAGGGAAATAAGGTGATACAGCTGGATCTAGCCCATCAGAGCCATAATTGTTTCGTCCCCTAGGACATAGACCAGGCAGCCCTGAAGAGGGTTAGAGTGATGGGTGATTCTCTTTGTACACACACACACACACACACACACACACACACACACACACACACACACACACACACACACACACACACACATATATATATATATATGTATACATTACTCTAATGAAGGCTGATTTTTGATCGATGTATGTACTTGAGGTATCATTGTTTTGATTATGCCTCTTGATGAAGTCTTGTTTTGATATGTTCCCTTTTACATGGAATATTTGTATCGATGATCTATATCTATTATGAGACCGACATTTATAAATGTATATATGGAAATTTGATGGCTTAGTATTATGTTTCGTAATGTTTTTATATACTCTTATGATGATGATCCATGTTTATAGTTGTATGAGTGTATCATGATGATGTATTATTTCTCATTTCCTATATATATTTCATGTTTATGATATACCTTTTTACAGATGATATCATATGCTTTTAAACATGAGATGTTATGGTTATATGCTAGTATTTGGGATGATAGTAGACAATATTGGTGTGGGGGGTTTATTTGTGATTATGCGCAACCCCTCTTGCCCCCATTGATGATACGGTATGCAATGTTTAGCTTAGTATACATGCATGATGTAAACCTTCGCATTTTTTAATATATATGATGTATTAGATGAATGGTAGATGATAGATGTGATAACAAAAAATGTGCAGTAAACAAACACACAAGAAAAATTTAACAAAACTAAACAAATATACACATACAAAATAACACAACAATATGCAACTAAAAATTAACTCGTGTAAATTTTATCAACAAATTAAATTGACAATTAGTCTAAGTAAAATTAATCCTAAAAGATGCATACAACAGATGATGAAAAATACAAAAAAAAATTGTAAGTATGAAAGTTTAAAGATGAGCTCAATGTAACACACAACTAAACCAAACAAGATTCAATCTAAGGTAAGCAAATGAACCATTCCTTAAACCCTACAACAACATGAAAAGATATGTACAACCAAAACTATACAAACTGAAAACCAAAAGTAATTAAATCACTACTTTGTTTTTGTGGGACAAAATTGATATATTGTCTAATTTTTTTGGGTTATCTTGAAAGATAAGTATTCTAGGCTACTTTTTACGTTATTTTTGGGGGTTTTCCTAAGACAATGTTTTTGTAGTTTTGTCCTAAGGGGGATTTTCTAAATGTTTAGAATTTTGTGTATCCTTTTTCAAATGTTTTTAATATTTTCTAAGGTCGAGTTCCGAAAGCAATCTACAAATACAAAGAAGTGTGGATGCTCCCAACGTGATGAGTGAATATACAAAGGGAATAACACCCCTTGTAGATGTAAAAGAAAGTGGAATATGAAGGTTTCCCCAGTGCTAGATGGGAATATACAAAGGCACACCATTCATGTATATATAAGAAAAAATAAGCCAAATCATGACTTTGTAAGATAGATTTGTTAGGGTTCCTAGACCTAACAAAGGAGATCAAACCTAAAAAGTGGTAAGAGTTACCCATCCAGATGTAAGAGTAGTTTGTGACCGATGAATCCTCCTTGAGTGCCGAAAACTGGTTTTCAGCCAAAGACTTTCCCACTATGCCAAAATTAACGTGGTTTTCACATGTGTACGACCTAGTTTTTCTTTACTATTTTCTCATTTTTTTCTTGTTTTTTTCTTTGTTTTTATACTTTTAAGTTCCTATTCGATATTCATGGCATGCATACATAAAGAATCATTTGACATGCATGGCATTCATAGGTTCCAAAAGATCTTCATTAGCTGAGGATGCCAGCTTGTAAGCTCCTGATCCATATTTAGCAACCACCACATAAGGCCCTAACTAGTTAGTCTCAAACTTACCTTTCTTTTCTTTGTCCTTGACAGTGTTCTTCTGATTTTCCTTCAGAAAAAGATCACCTACATAAAATTATTGATGGATGATCCATTTGTTATAACCTACTAATACTCTGTTCTGGTAAGCCTTTAGGTGATTAAGCACCCTTATATGCTTTTCATCCAATAGTTCCAACTCTCCTAGCCGAGAAACTATATAGTCTTTGTCTTTATAAAGATAATCACAATGGAGAGATATTTTCAAGGAGTGAAGCTCCACTTTCAAGGGTATGATGGCTTCAGTGCTATAGACCAGGGAATAATGGGGTCACACCAATAGGAGTGGGGATGGATGTTCGATAGGCCCAGAGGGTGGGATGTATCTGTAAGTGCCAATTATGGCCAGTGTTAATTACCATTTTCTCCATGATCTAGACAAGAGTTTTATTGGTAGCCTTGGCTTTCCCATTACCTTAGGGATAATAGGGGTAGACCACTTGATCTGAATATGGAAGTGCTCGCATAATTTATTAACCATTTTATTCTTACAGGATTTACCATTATTCGTGACAATGGTGGAGGGGATACCGTAACAAAAACTGAGATGATTCATGATGAATTTGGAAATTTTCACACCAGTTACATATGTAATAGGAATAACCTCTACCCATGTAGTAAAATACTTAAAGTTCCAGTGATAATGTGGTTGTGGCCATATGAAGAGGAAGGATGGAGCTTCCCTATGAGATCCAAACCCCATGTATAAAATGGACAAGGTGTTGTGATAGGCTATAAAGCTTGTGCTGGTGCATGTATTAAGTCTCCATACATTTGGCATAGTTCACATTACTTTACAAAATTTCAACAATTTTCTTCCATGGTGGGCCAATAATACCCTACTCTTAAGAGCTTCTTAGCCAATACCATACCACTTGTGTGCACTCTACAAATACCTTCATGTACTTCCTTAAGAGTGTGGAATGGCTCAGTAACATCCAAATAGTGAAGCAGATTCTTGTCGTAGCCACGAAAATAAAGGGTGCCTCCTAGGAGGGTATAATGGGCTATGCAGAAGATAAGGGCTTTCTTTTCAAAATGTGTAATGTCTGGGGGAAATGTGCCATCTTGTAGGTATCTAAATATAAGATCATACCAAGGGGAGGATGGACCAAACAATTTCACATGACAAACAAGGATTTTTCCATGTCATATGCAGGCACTTGTAAATGCTCTATAAAGAAGGAAATTTTTATCTCATGAGGTGGAATGTGTAAGAGAGATCCAATTATAGCCATAGCATTTGTTGATCTATTATGTGACTGTTATCTATTTTTAACCCCTGGTAAAATAGAAAACTCAGGAGGATGGGTTTGAGCACTGGATAACTATTCATGGAGAAAAACATGGAATGATACAACTAAGTTTTCAATTTTGGGAACCATTACAAGTGATATTCATGGAATTTTCAGATGTCTTGAAGCCATCCATCAGAAGTAGGCTTTCGGTCCTTAAGGAGTTTGCAGTGTGAAAGAGGACCTAAGATTCAACAGAATATTCTAATAGCCATGTCAATAATTATATGTCCAAAAAATTTCCTATTGAAGCCATTTTCCATGCCCTACATGGTGGAAAAGATGAGACATCTTGAAGCATCATACACTTCCCAAGGCAGTTCATTCGTCTAGTGCACAACTGATAATCATAAGAAAGGAAGAGACATTTCGAGGTGATAAGGTAAATGGATTTAATATTTTTTACCACCTCCATTGGATTCAATAGTTTGTTTCCATACAAAATCATATAAAATTTCACCCGAAAACTCATCCGGGAGCTCAAGCTCTGGAAGTTGGTCGACTGGAGGTTGGACAGGGTCAGGGTTGGACAACTAGGGGTTGGATGGGTCAAGGTTGGATAGCTGGGGGTTGAACGCCCAAGGGTTGGACAGGTCACATTTTTTTTTACGTATATAAATGGTTTTTGATTCTTTTCACACCCGTCACACTTGCATGACGCCTAGGTTAGACGGTACGACCAAGTTAGACGGGTCATGGGGTTGGATGGGTCAAGGTTAGATAGCTGGGGGTTGGATGCCTAGGGGTTGGTCAGGGCACATTTTTTGATGTGTTCAAATGGAATTTTATGTCCATCACACCTGTCACACTTGGGCATGAAAATCAGGTTAGACGGTATGGCTAGGTTGGACAAGTCAAGGTTGGACGGTTTGGAGTTGGACACCCAGGGGTTGGTCGGTTCACTTTTTTAACACGTACGGATAATTTTTTATGCTTTTCACACCCCTCTCATTTGCACAACACCCATGATGGATGGTACAACTAGGTTGGATGGGTCATGTGGTTGAGTGGCTCACAAGTCCCAACAACTCAATAATTTTATTTTAATGTGGTATGGCACCCATGTCTTCATCTGACAAAAGTACCCTCGGGAAGAAAATTTTTATGGGTTCCCATGCCTCTTTAATGAGGGTAGGTTAAAATTATCTATAAAACAACTTGAACCCCTCATTTTTGAGAAGATACATTGTGGGAGCTAGGGAAACCCTTGCAAAAGTTTCCCTCAACTCCATTTGAGTTGTAAGCTTTCTTCTTCACCTGGAAAGCATATTTATGCCTCTAAGTATTAATGTAATGGTTAGTGCACCTTATAGAGCAATAAATTCATGTTTTTATGAGCATTTATTTAACCCTTTATCATGTTTTTTTGTTTCTTTGTGCCTCTCCATTTTGGATTTGTTTTCAATGCATGTATTTCACATTTGTAGGTGTAAGATGTTGTGTTTCATGGAGTGCAGATGGAAGATGGAGTTTTGGGTTTGTGTCACTGATGTTCTGACCTCTCCTAGCTCTATTTTTTCTCTTCTTCCTCCCTCATCAGAGTATCTCACACATTTCCTTTCTGTTATCACCTTGCTAGTGTAGGATTTCCCTTTTCATGCACTTTCTCCCTCACTGTCTACTTGGCATTGTTATAATAGGTGCACTTAGGTATCTTTCTACATTAGGATTAGTTTAACATTATGATTAGGTAGAGGAATCTGGCCTTCTCTGGAGGACCATCTCAAGTTCACAAGTCTCACAGCTTGAGATATGGTCCCATGTTATGCAGGTTACACTGGATACCCCATTCAAAATTTGGCCATCTGGGGGGTGCTGTAATTTCGCATCAACAGTGACCTTGGTTTTTTCTCAAAGACAGTCTATGTAAAATACTCCTTCAATGTTTTAACCAGTTTCTTGTATGGAACAAGTTTCTCGTCTTTAACCTTGCTTAATCATGATTTGGGAGTCCCCAATGATGTGTAGGTATCTGATATGCTAAGTGATAGCTAACTTGAGGCCGGAAATGAGTGCCTCACACTCTCCAATGTTATTATTTGATTGAAATCCAAAATGTGATGCTCTTAGAATAAGCTCATCTATGAGAGTGATGAGAACCTCTCCTTCTCTAGATCTATGGAAGGTTAATGATCCATTAAAATGAACCTACCATTATACAGAATCTTCAACATACATAATGGATGCGTCTAGAAGATCTAGATAAAAAGGTTCCATCCTTGGTAGAGGAGGTTTTGCCAATTTATCAGCCAATACTTGTACTTTCAATGAATTTTGGTTTACAAAATAAATGTCAAATTCACTTAGGAGAATGATATAATTATCCATTCATCTTGTAAGGGTGGGTTTGGATAAGAGGTATTTGAGAGGGTCAACTTTGGATATTAGCTTGGTATTGTTGTTAAGGAGATAATGGAAAAGTTTCCGAAATGTGAAGACGATTGCTAAGCAGGCCTTTTCAATTTTTGAGTAATTTAGTTCATATGCGATTAAGGTGTGACTAAGGTAATAAACTACCCTTTCTTTGTGGTCAAGGTCATATTGGGAAAGAAATGCACCAATAGTGAATTGGGTAGCTGAAATTTACAACACGAGAGGTTCACCCATGGTAGGTGGTATGAGTATTGGTGGGATGACAAGGTAATTTTTAAATAGTGCAATGCCTTTTGACAATCTAAGTCCCCAGTTGAACGTAACATATTTCTTGAGGAGATGTGTAAATGGGTGGCACTTATCTGTAAGATGTGAAATAAAACAATGGATTTCCTGAACTTTTCCTTGTAAAATTCTTAGTTGTTTGAGATTTGTAGGTGGAGGAATTTTTTTGATGGCTCTAACCTTTTCTAGATCCACCTTTATGCCTCTCTATGAAATGATGAAACCTAGGAGCTTCCCTAAAAAAACTCCAAAGACACACTTCTTAGGATTAAAATGTACTTTGTAATCTCGAGATACGTTGAAAAATACATCTTAGCACTTCAGAGTGCTCTCCTCTTCTAATAAATTTTACTAAGATATCAACAACGTAATCCTCCATGATGTCGTTCATCATGTCATGGAAGATGACTGGTCATTGCACACTGATAGGTGGCCCTCGACATTCTTGAGTCTAAAAGGCATGACCTTGTAACAAAATGTCCCCTAAGGGGAGATACAAGTTATTTTATGTTGATCATCCTCTGCAATGTGGATCTGGTTATAACATGAAAAACCATCCATTAAGGATCAACAATTCATAACTAGCAGTGGAATCAACGATCATGTTAATATTAGGCAAAGGGAAGTCATCTTTTGGTACATTCCTTATTGATTTCATGGAAGTTGATGTATATCCTATTATGCTGACATGGGTTTATTTTAAACCAGGACTATGTTAGATATCCAATTTAAATAGTCAATAGGTTTAATGAAATCAACAACTAATAAATTTTCAACTTCTTCTTTGACAAGGAATGTGAAATTTTAGGGTGCATATTCCCCAACTTTTTCTTGATGGGTTTGACATTTAAGTACACAACAAGGTTGTGCACGACAAAGTTTTGGTCTAAACCAAGCATATGTATACATATGACCATGCAAATATATCTGCATATTATATTAATAAATCCACAATAAACCTTATGTTCTTGAGATGAGAGTCAAGATCCCAACTTTATCATTCTAGGTTCCTTTTATGAGCCAATGTTGACACTGATCGTGTTCTCCTAAATCAGACATTTTAGAAGTCATCCTCCATCTGCATGTAGGAACAAGGGGAAGAGTAATATCAACTTATTTAGGTGGATCATCATCCTCTTTGAACATGGATATACCATTTCATCTATAGGTTCTTCATGTTCTATTTATATATTAGTTCTTCAAACAAAATGTCGCTATGAGACTTGCATTTGATTCTTTCTACAAGGCTTCTTTGAAGCATTCTTACTCTTTATTATGTTACCTTCTTATTCCAGTAGTCCACACATCTTTGACCTCTTATCCAAAGTATGCACATTAATCTAGCTAGAATTGTAAATCCTTTCTTGTGATCCCCAAGTTAGAATATAATCCCCGAGCCCCATGAATTCTGTGAATGCCTCATCATTCTCAAAGAAATCAATTGGAACGTGAAATTGTTGCTCACAATCTACAAGTTTAGGATATACAAGGGTTACTTAGTAATTGGTTTGAGAATTGGATCCAAATAAGGTAAGGATAGTTGAATCAAGGATTAGGTTAGTGGAGGCAAGATCCTCATATAGGATACATTGAGAATCCGTGTCGCTATTGGAATGAGATGAGTTGTCCCCACATTCAGAAGAGGTTGCGTCAATATCAAAGGGTGGATCATCATGATGTCTTATTCCAAGACCATGTTTGTTAGATTTGAAGCGAGGGATAAGAATGGGTTGTAATCACCCTTGCACATTGATACCACATCCAAACCCATTATAACCCATGACGTACATCATGCGGTGGCCTTTGATAAACTGGGGGGCCTGATGGTATGAAGCCATGGTACCCTCATGTAATTGACTAGTGGGATATTCTAACATCTTTTCCTTGGATAAGAGACCACTAGGAATGAACTTCTCTAGTGGTTTGGGGAATTTATCCCAAGTGCACTTGAACTGAAAGTAAGGTTTACCATTTGTCCTGGGAGACACTGATATATCTGATATTAATAAGGCCCGTTGAAGACTGAATTTCTCACCTGGGCCATACTTTTCCGACGTTTCCTCCCATGATGTAAAATGGTTGACCAACAAAGGAAAGTTTTGAATACTAGGAGTGAGTGAATCTGGATCCACCCGTTCCTTGATAGATTTTGTTTGTAAAAGAAAAATAATATCCGCAAAAGGGAATTCATAAGCTACAAGAGAAAAAACTATGCAACACCCTACAGTGCGTGAATTGTTCTGGATCGCCCTGGATGGTTTCTATCTATCCTTCATGGCACATATTGATACATTGATAGAAAGTTGAAGGAATGGCCGGCGCATGCCATGGATCCATGGTCTTCCTAAGAGCATGTTTTATGGAAGATCCAAGTCAAGGACATGGAATGTCGTATCATGACAAGTCGGCTCTACTTCCATAAATAATACTATAGTACCTGATGACTCACGCTCCTCACTATCATAAGATTTGATTGTAATAGTTTTGGCACCTAGATCCGTTTATGAGTGGCATAGCTATTTAACTAGCTTTAAAGTATGAATGTTTAGACTGGATCCATCGTCCACAAGTACTCTCTTGATCTTATGATGGGTAACAACCACTTCTAAGTATAGGGGTAAGTTGTGCTCTGGGTCCATTACGCGAGATTGGAACATGATCAAAAGTGATATGATAATTGGAATCAAGGTGTGCAACCATAGCTTGAAGGTGCACGAGATCTACATCTGTGGAGACTCCCAAATTCTGTAGTGTTTTATGTAATATATTCTTTATGGGCAATAGATCTTTTGAGGAGATCTAAGATTGATATCCTAGCAGGTGTCTTCTCCAACTATTCTATTAAATTGTACTGACCTTCCTGAGGGACAGGTAGGGGATCTGGTATGATCAAATGAGCACGCTGCGTCCCTACTAAACAATTTTTTTCTAAGATCCTAATAGTATTGACCTGTTCATCAGATAAATGGATACATCCTATGAGGGAGTCAAAGGGGATATCATTAGTTGAATAAACATAGGCATCAGTCCTATAGTCGTTGGAAGTTTGTCCATGATCTGGATTCCTTTTCTTCTTATCCGCGTGGTTAGGGAAGGGCTCTTTGAAGATACCCATTTTCTCATTTGGACCTTGTCTTGAATC
Organism: Taxus chinensis; assembly: GCA_019776745.2. Taxonomy (NCBI): domain Eukaryota; kingdom Viridiplantae; phylum Streptophyta; class Pinopsida; order Cupressales; family Taxaceae; genus Taxus; species Taxus chinensis. Next base: position 630,737,501 of record CM034148.1, read on the forward strand.
AAAGGGGAATCTATAACAATTTTTTCCCTCTTCGATGAGGTCTTGTATGTAATGTTGTAGTCTCAAGTACCTATCTGTTTTGTGTCCCTTAACACGACAAAAATCATAGTACTCATGCTCTTTGAACCAAATGGGTTTTGGAGCATCCTCCGGGTATGGTACTATCATGGTTGGGTATTGCACCATGTTGACGACTTCTAACTATTTAAGTATAACTGAAAATGATTTAGTTAGCGGTGTGAACTTACATTTGGTGGGTGCTTTTTGGGCGAGGTCCTTATGAGATATTTAAAAAGTGGACCAGTCTATACAACTTGGAATATTTTGGAGTCTGTAATGCCGTTACCAAAGAAATGTTTTTTCTTGTTGAAGAATTTTAGTTTATCCTAGGGTTTTTCTTCATGTTGTTGTCTTTGATGACCGGTTTAAGTGTACCCTTCGCGATGAGAGACTTTTTGATTTGAATACCATTCTCTTTAAATTCTTCAAAGTTAGAGCCACAATGCATTTATAAATGGAAGGCTATATCTAGGTTTAGGTTAGGAACAAATATGCTAACTAGCTATTTTTCTGGTAATGTAGAAGGAAAACAAATTTCCAAGCCACACCATCATGTGTAAAAAGGTTGCAAAGGTCTCGTTGGAATTCTAATTTGTGTTGCAAAGGTCATTCATTGTGATATCATTCTCCATGTTGAAGGAATAACACCACACAAAATTTTCTACTAGGGTGGGTCATGTTGTGATGGAGCCCTTGGGTATACTAAAGAACCATTCTAATGTCAGTTGCTCCTAGGATGCAAGGGAAGAGCCCTATTAAGAAATTATTGTTGTATGCAACCTCTTGACAAGCCATATAAAAGTCCTTGATGTGAACAAGAGGATGATGTTTACTTTTGTTATTTATCAAAATCAGGAATGGAAAAATTAATTGGGAAGGGTTGCCGTAGCATGTCCTTATTGAAGGGGTAAGGGAATAGTTCTTCATACAAATATTTCCTACGGTGTCCTACGTTTCCTTCTTGTAGCATAGTAAGCGTGTCCTTCATTGATTATAACTCTCATTGAATGATTTGTTCTTTGGTAGGTGATACATGTCTATTTAACTTAGCAAATTTAAAAGTTGTGTCTTCGTATAGATCAATGTGGAACTCACTAGATTTGGTCTTAAGTTTGTCTTTCTGTACGTTCCTACTCGAAGAAATTAATTTAGCTAATTTTTGACTTAGCTTCAATATTTGGTTTTGAAGGATCTCTTCTTTAACTAAAGGATTGTCCTCTTCATCAAACTTAGGAGGTGGTGAGGCTTTACGCTTATGTTCAATCTTCACTTTATGCGAATGCTTGTAATAAGGCCGTTGTGGATTGCCAATTGGCTTGGATGGGTCTCCTTCAATGGTGTTGTGATATTTCCCAGAAGTAGAAGTGTACCCTATGTCAAAGTGGTTATCCATGTCTAAGAGGGATTTTCATTCTTCTATTTTATGATTAATGAACTTAGCCTCCATTTCACATTCTTGTGGAAGATTAGCCCCTAATTCTAAGACTCTTGCGAGTACTTTATCTCTACTATAATAAAGGAGTTTGTCAAACTGACCTAGGGTCTAATTGATGTTGTTCTTCAGAAGAATCAGATTCTTCTCCGCTTATGATCAATCAACGGCTCTGTGTCTTTAACCTATGAAAAGAGAGGTGCTAAGTTGTTGCTACTAAATGCGAAGGATTCAAAAGGATTTTCTCCTAAGTCGCGCTCGTTTGGCTTATATGCCATTTTCGTGATTCTAGGCATAACTAGTCAAAGTTATACTAGGTTTTGTCTAAATGTTGTCAAATTCGTATGAAATATAGGCATTTGATGTTGTGTAAGTCATTTTATAATTCAAAGAAAACTCATATTCAAATCAGACAATCACTCAAACTATTTTTTAACAAGACTATACCCTAAGCCATGATTCCGGGCGAAGGGTTTAAAATAGATAGTGAAAATACCCTATTAATATGTAGGTCAAATTAGAGTACTAACAAGGCCTAAGTACTAAAGTGATATTGATGTGATCTCTCTGTGAGATATACTAAGACTATTTTTAAATGCCGATGAACCTATTTTTTTATGAAAAATGGAAGTTGTGAATATGTATAGCGTAACAACACTCTCCTGATACATTAACCGAGCAAGTAAGGTGTTAGTATCAAGATGGTATTATTACGGTATAAACAAGGCAATATCGAAACTCTCAAAAGATCCAGATGACGTTGGAGCTGAAACTAAGTATGGGTATAGCAAGAAGCTCTTAATCATGCGTGCAACATAACCGTACAATAAAGGGACTTATATCAAGTTCTCATAAAATTTGAAAACATGATGTAACTACTGAAATTGTAGGGCTAGAATGCAAGAAAAAAGTAAGAACTTAAGGAGAAATAATGATGAGCTAAAATCATATGATGAAGATTATCTTGAAATCAAGATCAAAAAACTATCAAAGACATTGAAATGTACTTGCACACTTTAGACATTTAACAACCCAACCGCAAACATGGATGGGCATAAATGGACAAAAAAGTGGCGAATACTGTCTTTGATAAGACTCACGAGGTATGCTTCCTTCTCACCCCAAATGGGAAGTGAAAATGCAATGGTATAGATCAAAATATGAAAATAAACTAAGCACCACTTGGGAAGAGTTTCACCTCGTCCACAAGAGAGAATGAAACTAAGCTAATTGAGGCAGCGTTTGATTTAGTGATGAAAGAAACTTAGATCTAACTCAAGTGGAATTTTTGCCTTGTTTGAAAAACAAGGTTCATAATCCAAGTAAGTCATCACTTTGTGATGGCTTGACATGAAACAGTCTAGTAAAGTGGGCTCCAAGATAGAATGACTCTCCTAATAAGATCACTCAACTAGGTGTCACAAGTCGTCTAAATGCGAGCTCGATTTACCTAAAGAGTCACACTGAATAATTTGGGAGTATCTCAGATTTACTTTAACCCCTTCAAATATGATGAGAAACTAGTGCATTCATGCGTATTCTCACTGGAGTCGCGATACATACAACTTTGACTCTAACTTAGAATGTAAAATCTAGTCAAGTGGGTAAGTGGAGCACTTACTGTTTCATCCATGAGTTACTCAATGGTGGATTACTTTAGGGTTCCTAGAACCACCCCCATTGTTGTACCTTAAGTCGTTATGCCAAAGGGGTTATGTTCTAGTTGAGCGGATAGGGACATACCCTTTTTTAAAACTTGTAATATAGTGTGATGTGGAGTGGTGTGTGTTTTTATCTTGCTTAACTTAATGTGGTTAAAGTAGCACACCGTTTTGGAAACCTGCATAGAAAACACGTATTGGAAGGTTTTATTTTTGTGAATCCTTTCTTTGACAAGTGTTAGGCCCCACACGTATGGAGTTAGTAATTTTCCATCAAATATTGATATGAAGAACGAGAATTTACACATTGTTTTTGATTCCTAAGATCACCAAAAGGTGCAAAGGAAGAGTATAAACAACATGCAAATTCCACCACAACAAGCCTTTATGGAAAATTATTTAAATGTGTTTGCAAAAGATAGAGTTCATTTAAACCAACTTTGAAAGATTAATTTAATTAAGAAGTGTAAAATTAGTGTTTTTGAAAGTGACAAGAAGGTTTTTAGAAGTATTTTTTTATCTCCAAGATCACCGAGAAGGTGCAAGGAGAGAGCATACACACTTTGCAAACCTCTATATACCTAAGAAGATGAAACACTTAAACTACGTTAATTAAATAACCCAAAGGAACTTGCAATCACTTGTTAGAGCCTGCAAACAACTAGAAAAAGTTAACAAATTGATCTTACAGCTCGAAGAGAAACATTCAATTTTTAACTCAAACACCTACGCATCAGAATGATGCATGCACACCCAAAACCAATGGATATGCACCCAAAACAACAAAGATGTATGGTAGAAAATTTTGATAGTGGGGTTCAACACCTAATAATAGAAAAGTACGCTAGGGTTTTAATGGAGATGCCTGCAGTTCGACATATACGCTTGCAAACAAAAATGAAAATCGACACATTATGTTAAAATACACTGGCGTGTCCAGAGGCATGAGTACGCTCGACAGTAAATGGAGACACTTATGGTTTGACGGATACACTGCCCTTGGAAAATGAACTTTAAATGAAAAGTATGACCTGACGGGTATGCGACTAGTTCGACGGGTGCGCTAGGGTTTTGATGGAGATACTTACCTCTAGGACACAAACGCGTACCCCCTTAAAAACCTATAAAAGTCACAAAAATGAAAAATTTCAACAGTCAAATAGTCTAATTATTAGTCAAAGAAACATATTTATTTTTTTAAACCCATAAAATATGCATGAAAAAGGATGATTTAGCTTTCTTAAAAAATGAAATCGAGTAAATAACAAGCTGTTTCTCCTAGAAAGCATGAAAGTGAACTTAAAAAAGCTTGAAAAAGGTTCATAGAGGACAATGGTGAGTCTCCCACCAGACATGCCAAATGTGTGCAATGAATTTTTTTTAAAGCTATGAACATGGGGTAAGAATCTCTAAAGAAACCCCAAAAGCTTTGGAACAAATAAAGAAATATCCATCACATTAGAGATAAATAAGAGCTACCTATTTGCATGCCTACATAAAGCTTGAAACAAACAATCAACCTCTAAACATGATTATATCAGTTCTCTACTCCATGAAAGCTATCTAAAAAGGAACCTATTAAAGTTCTAGCAATCAGTTATGTGCTTATTGATGTCTCAAAAAATTAATAATGAAATATCGCCATTAATGGATTCTCCCATTTACTTGAAGCTTTGAAAGGATTTAGCAAATAACAAGTAAATATATCAAATATGAAATGAAATGACTCTAAAAAGACTAAAACATAATCTAAATCAGAAATGAGATGAGAGAGAGAGTTCTTATGAAAAGATGGGAGGGGTACCCTTCTATTTATAGTTTTTGGTTTGGAGAAAAAGGTCTTTTAGATGTATGTGGGACTAAAAAGGATTCAAAAAGGTGACTTTCAGAAAAACACATTGGGAGGTGTGAACTGGATTTGGGAAGGCCAAGTGGTTATTTTGAAAATGTGAGATATTTGTTTTAAAAATTCAAACTCTCCTGAGAAATTCAATAAGAGGGTTAATTAACCTAAACAAGGTTAATTAAAGGGGAAAACAAGCTTATAGACGCTGGTTAGAGAAGCATAAAAAAATTTAGGGGGTTTAGAAGAGGTTAGAAAAGGTGATTTATTGGCGTAGTGTAGTAAATGAACATGAGACTAGGATAGTTAGTATGATCTTTGTAATAAGATCACGTACACCAAATTATAGGTGTCTACAATTACGTTTTCACACAGTATGTTAGGCATATTCATCATACATTTTAGCATCATTACCTGTTGACACACTCTTGTGCTTCGGTTCATACTTGACTGTTGGGGGCTTACTATACATTAACCCCACACACTACACTATAGGCTTTACACATTGCACTTCATCATACATTATGCGTCATTCACCCTACATTCTGCTACAACATTTTTTACATTCACGTATTCACACATCCTACATTATGATAGTCATCATTAGGCATACACCACTGTTTATGAGTCTTACATCCTACACTACGTATCCTACATATTGCATTATTTGTTTGTCTACATACCATACATATTACACAACACATATTCACACATATTCTACATATTATACTAGTCCTCATCATAAGGAGTCTAGTGTTACTTTACTATTCTATCTATATACATTACATGTTGTTTTATGCATTCCTAACTTTTCATTTTACATATTATACGCTCTTACACATATCACACTTATTACACGCTACAATATACATTACATTAATATATATTGCACATAGTTATATATTATTTTCACCTTACCTTTAATATAGCTGACATTGGCATACTTACACATTCGACTCCTCACATGGTCAACTATTAGCATTATATGCACTATATCGTCTTCTACGCGCTACACTCACTACCCAATGATGCACTTTAGTTCCTTGGTCCATACTCGATTTTCGAGGGTTTACAAATCAAATGGACCTTACACATTTTCTATTTGAACTTTCACCATGCGAAATTCCTAAGCTAATGACATACGCTTTAGGCTAAATCGTCACATATTATATCATTCTGTAGAGGTATATACCTTAGGTTATATCACCACTCCCTTATTGCTCATCTCGCAGTGACATAATATTTAGGATAAGTCGTCACTTATTATATCATTTTCTAGTGGTCTACACCTTAGGTTATATCACCAAACACTCCTTACATTTAGTAGTGATATAAAATTACTGTTAAATCATCACTCATCTGTTCATCTCATAGTGATATATGATTAGGATAAATCGTCACTTATATGTTCATCTATTCGTGATATACGCTTTGGCTATAAGGTTCACACACATCATTGCTAGGTTGCATCTCATCACTACGCATACACATTCATTTCAACGCGTTAGATACAACACACACTACTCGACCATTTCCCCGATGACGCACTCTCATTTACGGTTCATTCTTGACTACTAAGGGGGAAAAAAAAATGAACCTCACTGTATACATTTCCATCCACTTGGGGGGCACGTGGCTCCTATCACTCCATATTTCATTCCATTCCATCCATCCACAACATACTGCATATTATGGTTGTTTATAATCTTGCTTACTTTTTCTCGTTCATGGTCACTTTATTACACATGATAGATAGATTACTTGTATTCCATTTATCTATATCATCCACACATGTGCGTTTAGGTATTTTTATAGTTGTGATCACAGTTACATGTCTCCTACACACATCATGTATTCTCACCTTCTACCCTTCCTATACTGGTCACTAAGGGCATCCACATTCGGCTCTTACAGGTGCTATTGTTTTATGTCATACTTAGCACTTTACATTACTTGCTTCTACATGATTTTAACATACTATCTATCTTTCTAGCATGCTAATGGGTGTTTCATGTGCATCATTTGTTATGTGGGGATATTGGTTTCCATACTTGTTTGTTACATTGTCTGCTCCTATTTGCTATTGTTTGCAGGCCTTTTCCTATGTTTAGTGTGCACACTTTGTTGTTTTCGGCCATGATGGCCCTTCGTGTCTTGTGACATCGTGAGTGATGTCCCATGTTTAAATCCCACTTTATGTAACTTACTTTGTCTTCTTGCATGTTTGCTACATTACTTGGTAGCTTTTACATTGTTTGCATAGATTATACATTGTTTTCCATATGCATGCATGTTTACACTTGCTTTTGGCTTGCCTTCTTATTTGTGTGTTCCTTGGTTTTTATCAAAAACTTTCTAGGGTTACAACATCCATATGGCTGGTCCTGTTTTGGGGCCGCATGTCTCTTATCAGTGACATCTCATGTGCCCTCAAAGAGGAGGGCATTATTTAAGGGTTTTTACATACTAACACAATGTATTTACACCATTTCAGTTCAGTGCACTTTCCTCCCTTGACATTGTGGGTTACATACAACGAGTGGGTTGAAACCAGTCTATGAACCCCATACACAGTGGATTTTATAGGACATGGTGTCCTTAACATTTATGGGAAGCAGTTACATGATTGGAGGTTACATTGGGTGTGACTGTGCCTCTCTACACTACTTCAGCCATTGGAGTTGGATCACCCAAAAAATCAGGACAATGCAAAGATATCTACACACAGTTTAGGGAAGCAATTAGAGCTTGGAGGACATAGAGCATTTCCTCCCTACACTTCTTCGGCTTATGGTGTGAGATCGACCAAAAAACTTGCAGTACAGGATATCCTTCTACCCTCTTTCTCGACATGGATCAGGTGCACATGTTCCAGTTACATTTCCATTTCCATTTACACTTTTTCATTAGCGTATTTTACATTTACATGCATCTTTTACATAATATTTTTACACTTACATACATACATATTTGACTACTTGATTGTTTTCTCCTTGCAGGTCTGATTGTATGAGAAACTAGTAGTCAAATGGGAGTAACAACAACAACGTCAACAACAACACTCCGTGACAGCACATACTTTACTAACCATGTAGGTACACACGTTGGAAGCTACACACACAGTTTCCACCCTAGGTTCACTCTCATCACTTTTTCTTTGCACATTTTTCATCTTTAGTTTCCACACTCCTCCATCTTTTTGTCATTCCACGCTTTTGTCTAGTCCTTCGACGCGTTTCTACTACACTCTTCATGGACATTAGGTATGCATCTCTATCTACTTTATGTTACTGATATTTCCACTCACCAACATAAAGTGGGGGAAAAATGTAGTCACAAAATCATTCACTTTAGACATTTATTCATCCCAGTCTCTTACTACTATTTAGAAGGTCCTTGAGTAAAGAAAGTACTAATTAACCCCTGTCCTTTACCCATCTTGTTTATTTTATTTCATAATTTGTGACCTATTGCACCCATATGCCTAGCCATTTTATGACATTCTGCGTTATTTTAGCCTTGATTGAAGTGCCCAATTTAGTACTAGGGCGCCCATGGGTGCCATGGTCCCACCAGGAGTGTCCCGGTCCTTTTTGCACTTTACTGCCACTTTTTGGGCCTCTTCTAGCCAATTTTCATCTTTATCTTTCTTGTGGTCGGCCTTTTCGGGGTTAACTATGAAATTAGAGCAAGATAACCCTATAAATATAAAGTTATGAGACCATAATGAGGGACCTAACATCATCTACTACTATCACTCATCTAGAGTTACATCCATGTATTGCATTGGCATCCACATAGCTCCATAATCAAGGCACAAGCTAGGACATATGCATCACACTTCACAGGAGGAGGGATTCTATTCTATTCCATGCACACATTCTATTACATTTTCTACATTTAGCTATTGCTCAACACTTTAGAAAGTGTGACTGACACAAGAGCACCTAGGGTATGACACGCACACACACACACACACACACCATAACTACATCCGAGTTTGAAATGTAGTGCAACACTCAGTTATTAAGCCCACTGTTTTGGCAGATGAGGTTAGTCTGACCCATTCATTTACATATTTCTTTTTTTATGGTTTTGATACTTCCTTTTGGTCTTTTGCAAGTTATTCTTCCTCTTGGCATATTGGGACCATTCAGCGTAGTATAAGAAAACTAATGCGACAGATAGCGAAGGTTATTAGTCATCTCCGTGACCTGTGAAGACCAATTATAGGCCCTTTTCCCATACCAGGGAACCTAATTTTCTTACCAGAGTGCCCGTGGGTGCCCCAATCATCTCTCAAGTGCTCTAGTGTAGCCATATTACCTAGATCTTCCCTTTGTGGGACCCTGACATAGTAATCCGTGCTTCTGATTTATCCAGTTACTTCTACAGCGCTGTCTGATAAAAATCTATTATCAACTGAGTTCTTTCCTCTTCTCTCTTGCACATTAGGGTTTTAGTATTTCATTTTAGATATTTGCGTAGATCATTAGCATACTGTTTGTTGCATTTGCTTACTTCATTTACAACTGTTTATAGATTAGATTAATTATTACCTCACTACATAGTTTAGTTAATCAATTAGCAACATGTTGCATAGGATCTAATGCACGACATATTCTTACTTTGGTTAGATAAGTATCCATCTTTAGCACTTCAATCTTCTAAGAAATTTTCCTAGATATACTTCTTTTTAGTATGCTAGAGTTATGGCTCTTGTTCATAAGTTAGGTATTGATATGGATACACTCCCTTCACTTGGGTTTTCTATCAATTCTCAACTCATTAAATAAGAAATAAACAAGGTATTTGTGAAGACATTAAGAAATAGTATCTAAAAGTTACACGGATAAATCTAAAAGATCCTTTAACATGAAAGTGTATGTAGTAAATTTTATTTGTACTTCCATGAGGATCAAATTTGATTTACTAAGTATATTAATAGGTTATTGCCATCCTAATTAATGATCCATTTAGCTTGCTTTCAAGTTAAATATTATTAGTGCTGGATGGAATTAGATCATGACCTCCCATTGGTTGAGTGTACATCCAAATTATGATCTCTTGAGCATGGAACTGAAGAATTTTATTTTAGGTGCCTAATCTACTATGAGATTCATGGAAGATGTTTTATTAGAGGCTCTAATGGATACTTGAGGACCTTTGTTCATTTTGTGGACTTAAGTTATTTAGATTTGTTTATGCATGAGGCACTTCAACTTTGACAAAACAAATTAAAATAAAAGAGTTCACATGTATGTAATCTCATGACTATTAGTTAATAGTTCCAAATACCGGTCTATATACACATCCTAAGAACTTGTATCTAGATAATATAATTAAGATACATAAGGTAACACATTTTATTAGTATGAAACATATTACCTATAAATATTATAAGAAATATCACACACACACACACACACACACACACACACACACACACACACACACACACACACACACACACACACACACACACACACACACACACACACACACATGCGCGCGTATAAGAAATATCTCTCACACACACACACACACGTACCTCTACCATCCCACTCTCCATTGTTGGCCTCTAATCGAAATTAATATATAAATTAAATTATTTTTTATGTATGGGATAACATAGTCGAAACATGACTCCTTATTGCACTCAGAAATCATTATTCAATAGTGTGGGCCTCTCCTAAGTATTTTATTGGTGAGTAGCAAGAACTTAAACAATGAAGGCTACTTATTACGCTAAAAGGTGTATACACAGACGGAAAGCCCATCCCTCTCTGATAGAATCTGAAGGTGGAGATTTGCTGCATAGTTAACCATATTACGGTTGAAAATAATTTCAGTTCTGACAGTGGCGAGATCCATGTTGATGTCTTGAAAATCCTCGGAAAGGAAAAATAATAAATTCATTTTCATACCCACCTCTGTATCCGATCCTTCCTTTGTCATGGCCCTCATCTTAAAACATTTGAAGCCCAGGTGGGTTCTTTATCAATTGTGCATATTGCATATTATTAATGATGGATACCAATTCGTGTGTGCAAATGGTGAGATGAAATTCATTATCCAATGAGGTGAGGAGGAAGGAAACAACCTCCTGTGTTTCCTTGCATGTCTCTAATCTATGAGCAATTGCAACGAGTTTTACATGCCTGGGATACTTACAGTTTTGGAGAATCCTTGGCGTCGTGTTGTTGGGATTGATCCATACTGATTTTCTATGTTTGTTTGTATGGAAATGCAAAGGATTGGAACTGGAACTGCAACTGCAAGATACACGCGGAAGTGATATACGAAAAATAAAATGTTAAAAAGTTTGTTTGAGAATATGTATTTGTCAATATGTTCATCGAATTATATGGCTGGCGACGTAGAGAAATTCAAAAGAAGATTCAAAAGGTAGATTCATATGGAGGTTTGTTTGTTTACAATAAGGTGAAAAATCACCAACTATTATTACACTGAGAAAATAATATTTAATATTCCTTTACTGCGGCTAAGAAAATAAACGGTGGAAATGCTAACCCTTGTTAAGCCGAAAGGCATTTAAACTGGGAGAAACCGAAAAATACAGTGACGACCGAGATGATATGGTTGACAGTGTACGGACAAAAAATAACCTTACACGTGGCATTAAAACAAAGGCACGATAATGTAAGTAATCAAAATTCCTATTTTTAGCGATATAGTTATTGCCTCATTATCCGATGTCCCCCTAAAGACAAGTGTTCATGCTAACACGTGGACCGGAGAGTGTCCACTGGACGATGATAATACTATCCTATAAACAATCTCTCTGTTCTTATGTCACTAGAGGATGACACGTGTTACTCTAGTTGCATAGATTGGGTCAAGGAATAACGCTTGAAAAATAAAAAAAAGTTATTGCGTTTGGGGAAAAGAAAACAACGGTGGAGGTGTTGTTTAAGAAAAGATGGACCAATTCGCAGATGCGCAATGTACAGACTTTATGAAAATAAATCGATTTGTTCTGAACAAGCGAATGAGGTATCCCGAGTCGCGTGAGGACTTAACCATTCTCCTCAGTCACATTGTCCTCGACTACAGATTCATCTACTATGTTGTTAATAAGGTCGATTTTCATTTATTTTTTAGTTGGGTGGGTTGAATGGAGTGTTTAATAATTTAGTTTTGTTCTATAATTATACCCATTTTATATTAATTCAATTACAATTCAAACATGTGTTTTATGTTAGGTTACAAATAATTAATTACATTATGTTATTTTGTAGAAAAAATCTTGATATAGTTTTTAGTTATTATTACGCCGAAAGGTGTTTGCATTAGGAGAACGTAGCCTCCTGTTTGGCACCGATAGACACAACGATGACCGAGATTATTTGGTTGACGACATACAAAAAAACAAGAGCCTTTTAGGTGGCGGCCAAATGGAACAAATGTCATAAGGTTATCAGTGAGGGCTCAGTTTAGCGCAATTATTTGTACGTATTGTTAATGATTTCAACATGGTTAACGCCTTTGGATTTGAAAACACAACGGTTAAAGTTCTTGTATTATTATGCAAGGAAACTGATAGGTCTTAAAGGCCGTTTAGGATGCGTCGCTCACCGTGTTCTTCTCTGGGTTTCAGAGAGTGGCTAACTGGGTTGGTGTGTTTATTACGCCGAAAGGCGTTTTGCACTGGGATAACATAGCCTCCCATCGGGCATCGATAGATACATTGATGACCAAGATGATTTGGTTGATGACGTACGAAAAAACAAGAGCCATATTTATTTTGTTATTGGGATTGATCCATACTGATTTTTCTATGTTTTTTTGGATGGAAATGCAAAGGCTTGGAACTGGAATTGCAACTGCAACTACAAGATACATGTGGAAGTGATACATAGAAAATAAAATGTTAAAAAGTTTGTATGAGAATTTGTATTTGTCAATACGTTCATCGAATTAAACAGCTGGTGATGTACAAATATTCAAAAGAAGATTCAAAATGTCAATCTTGGGTCGCATAGGGATTTAACCATTCTCCTCAGTCACATTATCCTCGGTTGTAAATTCGTCTTGTCTGTTGTTAATAAGATTGATTTTATTTTAGTTTTTTAGCTGGACGGGTTGAATGGAGTGTTTAATAAATTGTTTTTGTTCTATAATTATATTCATTTGATATTAATTCAATTACAATTCAAACAAGTGTTTTATGTTAGGTTACAAATAATTAATTACATTATTTAATTTTGTAAAAAAATTCCTGGTATAATTTTTAGTTATTATTTCGCCAAAAGACGTTTGCACTAGGAGAATGTAGCCTCTCGTCTAGCACTGATAGACATAGCAACGACCAAGATGATTTGGTTGATGACATACAGACAAACAAGAGCCTTTCACATGGCGGACAAAGGGAATGAATATCAAGCGGTTATCAGTGAGGGCTCAATTTAGCGCAGTTCTTTGTACGCATTGTTAACGGTTTTAGGGTGGTTAACACCTTTGGATTTGAAAACACAACGGTTAATTTTTTTGTATTATTATGCAAGGAAACTGACAAGTCCCAAAGGAAATTTAGGATGCACCACTCTCCATGTTCTTCTCTAGGTTTCGGAGAGTGCCTAACCGTGTTGGTGGGTTTATTAGGCTGAAAGGCATTTTCACTGGGAGAATGTAGCCTCTTGTTGGGCACCGATACATACAACAACGACCGAGATTATTTGGTTGACGGCGTACAGACAAACAAGAGCCTTTCACGTGGCGGCCAAAGGGAATGAATTTCAGGTGGTTATTAGCGAGGGCTCAATTTAGTGCATTTCCTTGTACGTATTGTTAACGGTTTCAACATGGTTAACACCTTTGGATTTGAAACCACAATGGCTAAAGTTCTTGTATTATTATGCAAGGAAACTGATAGGTCCCAAAGGCCATTTAGGATGCGCCGCTCTCCATGTTCTTCTCTAGGTTTTGGAGAGTGCCTAACCGGGTTGGTGGGTTTGTTTGACATGGGTATGTTTTTCCCATTTAACTTGTATTTTGCTATTAAAAACATGGAAAAAAACGAATCAATACTTTTGAAGCTATATGATTCATATCACATCTTTTCAAGTGCAATGCTATCAATCTAAATAATATGTATAACGAAAGCCCTTAAAAACAAATCTAAAATGTGTCTGAACTATCAAAACTCTGATTTTCCTACATTAAACTTGATGTATTAAGAAAATATTGATAATTCCGTACAACAACCTCGAACCCGAACATATATATATTGTGGAAAGAGAAATGTAGAAGAGTGGCAGCGACGTGAAGTCCACACACAGTCCTCTGAGTAGGTGTAATCATTTGAACCGGTCATGACGATTTCACTCTAGGAACGAAATCAGGAGCTTGCGCATTAGGCTAGATGAATGACGAGTTCTTTTCAAGAGAAACCGACGAAGATAATGCCTCTACTGGGTTAGAATTAATTTTTTTGAAGCTTTTCGACAAGGCATCGTCTTCCTCATTTAGTGTTTTGTGTGAAAAAAATTCTCCATGGATTTCCTCAAGGGCAATCATTACATCACCTGTTTGCGTTGTAAATGCATTGATGGTTTTCATGGAAGCTTTGTGGTTCCACTTGGTCCCCATGCCCTTTAATCTCATGCTTGTCCATATGTCGAAAGGGGCAATAAACGTACAAAAAAAAAGTTTTGGGAAAGAACATGAAGAGCGAAACACAAAGCAAATTACCTGAGCACTGTCTCATCCCAGACTTGTTTAATGGCAGACTCTAGCCGTCTGATTTATGAATATCCCAAAACTACGTCAAACCCGAGTATGCACATATTGTGGAAAGAGAAACGAAAAAAAGATGTTCGAGTTGGAGCGGCGAGGATTGTGGCAACGGGGATAGTTATGGTGGTGGTAGCGTGAAATCCACAAACATAGTCCTCTAAGCGGGTGTATTCATTTGATCCGGTCAGGGTGATTGCACTCTAGGAATGAACTCAAGAGCTTGTGCATTAAGTAAGATGAATGATGAGTTCTTTTCAAGAGCAACCGACCATATTGACTCTTGATAGGCTAATTAGTGTTCAATTGCAACATTACTTTTTCTCTACGTCAACCAGAAAGTCATGCTTTCTTGTCGTCAACTTTGATCCAAACAAGGTGCTTTGTTCTCCGTTTCAATTTCCTTTTTCACTCACCAATATTTCTGTTTCAGTGTTAACATCACACACCTCACATGCGATTGCTAGTCTTAGTGTAGATGAACTCCGTTGAATGAACTAATAGTAGTCCGTGAGGGTTTTAAACTTGATGACTGTTTACATATTTTTCGTGATTTTAGACGTATTACAATTTATAATAATATATAAAAATACACTTTAGTATTTGATGAAATAAAAACCAGCTTATTTTTTAATCTTAAACAATGCTAGTTGCGCACCAATTGAAGGGCACTACTTGAAAAATTGGAGTCAATGAAGAACCTGTCGGACGGGCATTAGTGGCCGTCAAACTTAAACGTATGATTTAACGGTTGATAATAGTGAGTCAATTTGGCATTACATATAACAATTGGAATGATTGAGCAATCATTTTTCAACTAGGAATAATGAGGATGAGCATGCATTTAATGGAGTGTGCCCACTGCCAGCCAGAATGATAATTTGATTGAAGAAGAAAGACTAGTTTGATTGAAAGGAACACTGCAATTGTATGATAATTTATATAAAATGATTGGAGTTTTTGTGGAGAGTGGAAAGACAAAGTAGAGGGAATGAGAAACAATCATTGTTGATTGAACGTCATAAGAGCTGAGCCAGTGGCTTACGGAACCTTTTGGACTTATCAAATAGTTGTGAAATTAAATGAAGATACATCACGTGATTTGATGTGTTCACAGTCACATTAATTTAGAATTTAGATGTTTGTATATCTTTGCTTTAGTTTCTCCTATTTGTGTAGTATATTTTGCAATTTACAACTTCAAAATTCTATCGTCCACTCTTATAAAGCATCAAAGAAGAAAAAAATACTTACAAATTAAGTCAAGTAGCAATTAACAATTTAGTCTCAGTAAAATTTAGTCTCTGTAAAATCAACAACTTCAGACAGATTAAGCTGACACGACGTGCTTTTAAGTGAGGGCACATGAACTTATTAACTATATATAGTTGATTTTTTTTGAATTTATGGAACATGGTTAAGAAATTAACTTCCACGTAGGGAAAATATTATGTTCAAAAAAAGTATTTGGCGCTTTTAAGTATGGGCTTCCTCATTTCAAGAAAACGTTGTAATTTCTTCAAATAATTCGTAATTTTAAATGTTTTAAAAATTATTTGAACTTGTTTGTTTTAAATACATTTATTTGGAAAATGTTAAGACATACGCTTAATTTTAAAGAGTTAATTGTTTTTGGATCGGTCTTAATTTGTTTTCTTAATAATTTGTTATTAGTTAGTGGTAGATGGCTTCAATGTAAATGTATTAGCTGTTTTGAAACTAGACATGTGATGGAGGATTGTGGGTGTTCTAAGGAAAAAGGGTCCAATCCTGCCTGGTGGAAGGATTATCTCCCCTCTCACTTTACCATCAATGCCTCATTTGATCATGTTCCTACTTCCACTTCTGAATTGAGTCCCTCTCGGGTGGCCTCTTCCCATGTTGTGATCCCCACTCAGGTGCCTATTAATGAATCAATGACTCATATGACCCAGACCTTTTTTTGAGGTGGTCAAGGAGAGGGTAACCCCCTCTTCTCCTACTAGGTCTCTTTTTCAACCTATTTCCTCTTTAGAAATTCTTCTCCCGTGCGATCCTGTCACTGTTTCCGAGCTTAAAAAGGAGGAGTGGAAAGTTGTCCAGAACAAGAAAATATTCTCTTCTAAACTGCACTCGGTCCCATCTCATATGATTCTCAGATCACAATCTTTGACCTTGGGTTAGCTATGGTTCTTTGGTTTTTGGTGTTGCGTAGGTGCTTCTTTTGTTGTTGCCTAGCAGCTTGCCTATGTTATGTTTCTTTTGGTCTTCATCATATATCCAGGTTTCAGGCCTTTTTGTTCCTGGGTAGGGACTCAGTCAAAAAAACCTTTACCCTTAATAAAAATATGTTTTTATGTAGTATTGAATGTAGATGTATTATGTAGATTATTAAAAAAATAATTGTTCTTGAAAAATTAATTTTAAAATTGTAATATCTTGGCTATATGGTGGAGTTTGGAACCTATTTTTTCTCGAGAAATATTGTTTTCAATCAAGTTACACATTAATGTAGCTAGATTGACACTATTAATTATTATTCAGGAACTTTTTAAATACGGTAATGAAATGATTAGTAATTTGTATATGATAAAAATTGGAACAGATGAAGGCAAAAATATTTGGCAACATTGGCAAGCTTTATAAGAACACTACAAGGTTGAATAAGACATAACATTTGATTGTCTAAAATTAGTACAAATTAGGCCTCGTTGCCATATTTTTTATATTTTCATAGTATCCTACTTTTCTTGAAGCCCCCCTTCTATATGAATTTATAAAAAAAAATCCTCATCTCATTCTTCTATTATTGGAATGTTTTGATACCCAAATTTATCGTTGATTTGTTTATGCAATTTCAATTTTTTTAATTTTTTGGGTATCATAGATTTTTGAGTTTGAATCACAACTAGATGTCCTTCTATTTGAATCTAACTTGGTTCTTGAAAACACCTACACCATCATTGTAGTTGGTAAACAAATTTAGAGTTTTAAATGTCTTATAAGCTTATTTGTAAGTTTGGACTTATTTGTGTATCAGATAGAACACTTTTACCAAAGACTAATTTGGGAGGAACATTATGCTAAGACATCAAAGTAATTTGACATTATGAAAAATATTTTTGCATTACATATTGGATATTTCTTGATATTGGGTAGAGAGACATGACTAGAGGTAGGGAGGATACAATTTTTGTCTCATGCAATGCATATGACTCTTAAACTAAGTATTGAGAAACTATTAAACTAAAGGACATCTTTACCAGGGATGTGTTATTCAAAATTCTATAAAACCATTTTCCTAAAACATTTTTTTATGGATGTTAATAAATTATATATATATATATATATATATATATATAAAACATGGGTTGACGCCTTCTATGCTCGCACTCCTTTATATTTATAAAATTATATTATCCATCGAGCAGGAGGAAAAAATATACCTTTTCAAGTAGAGATACCTTGAAAAGATTCCTGAACATACCCCTAATCCCTATTAATCCTCTCAAATCATTTGTAGATATCTTTCCATGAAATATAGTGCATTAGATCAAGATCTACAAGGATTATGGTCTCACGGGATATACAGTGACTCACAAGGTATCACAACATCAAAAATTGCATCATGAAAAGGTTTGGGAATAATTGTAGTAGGATTCACAGCATTTTTTGCAAGAAAAAATGTTTATGTAAGACTTGAGTACCTTTGTAATTCTAGGGCATGCTTATAAGGTGCCCTGACAATGCATAAGTCTTTATTCAACTAAAATTTTTAAAAAATGTTGATGTAGGATTTTTTGTGATCCCAAATGCTCCTCCATCACATCTCATGTTTAACATAAAATATTATGATGTCATTAAGATACCTTAAAATAAATTATTTAATAATTTTATTTATCATTTGCATGAATGTCCCACATGGTTTGGTCATACATCACTCACCTTAAATTATAATTCAACTATTTGACACACATGGTATGAATTATGTTAAGGACTTCCATGCATATTCAAAAATTTTATCCTGAACACTCCAATTCTTGATCATGGTTCCACTTAAACTCACATACAACAAGTTTAGAATTCGATCCCGTGTTCAATTGAAAATTCAAGTTGGATTACATGTGGTTAGACACCATCATACATAACAAATTTCCCACATTCATTAGTGTTCTTAATTCACCACCAACTTGGATTTGAAAAACTCATTGGCCACTTAAGAGAAAAATCCCTTCTACAAGCCTCCACAACAATAAATAGTGGCATTGTAGTAACGCCTCAAAATAACATGTGTATATATATATTGCATACATGTGCCCTATGTGTCTATTTTCTAGGTGATGTCATAGATATGTGAAATACCTCTACACAAATATTGGGCACCATGGTGTATATAATTAGTACAAAAGCATAAATATTTTGAATTCCTATAAACATGCAAACACAGTGAGAGAAAAGGGAAAAGGGGTTTGATTTATTTTAATATGCAACCAAGAATTATGGTGTAGTAGGAAGAAGATAGATGATGCTGAAAACCTTCATGGA
The DNA here is from genome assembly GCA_019776745.2 of Taxus chinensis. Classification (NCBI taxonomy): domain Eukaryota; kingdom Viridiplantae; phylum Streptophyta; class Pinopsida; order Cupressales; family Taxaceae; genus Taxus; species Taxus chinensis. Next base: position 630,756,777 of record CM034148.1, read on the forward strand.
ACATCCCTAAATGTCCAAAATATCATTATGGATCGGCCTAAATGAATTATACAAACTATTTGGCCTAAGGAAAATTTTAGTCGTGAATTTTTACATGAATATTTTGGTAATTGAAATTGAAATTTGGCGATTTAAAGTAGTACACAACATCAATTTGCCTACATTATTAGGATGCACAGTTGCTTTTTTGGGTCATCCCACCTATATTTCAAAATAAATTTCATACTTATGAAAGTATATCACTGCTCAAACTAGGCACATTTTCCCAATACACACACACACACACACACACACACACACACACACAGACACACACACACACACACACACACACACACACACACACACACACACACACACACACACACACACACAGACACCTATAAAAATTTGAGCTCAAGGACGGATCTTGTAAAATCGTAATTCTTCCCCCAACCAAAAATACAACTACCTAACAATAAAATATAACCATCCTACATAACAGTCATTTATATGTGCACAAATATCTACATGCAAAAATGTCACTGATTTTTTGATTCATACACGCTTTTTCTACAGATGTATGACTACATCATAACTGAATACCTAAAATTCTTCTCTTTCATCTGTTTGACTACGTAGGAAGTGGCTATTTGTAAACTAGCACTATTTTGCAACTATCCATAGGTTTTCCACAACCATTCATTAAGATTCTATGGTTGCTCATATAAATCCAATTCAATGGATTCTATTAATAATCGTAAGGTGGTGGAGCAACATTCAAAAATATGCTTTTATCTTATTTTAACCAACCACAAAAAGGGGTCATAAAAGGGGTATACAAGGAAAACTAAAATAAATGAAAGATTACAAGAATGACAATGCAATGCAAACCTTTCTTCAACCTATCTTGCAACCTCAAATTATATATTTGAAGTTTGGAATGGAGCACCAAACTTGTTGGATCTCTTTGAATGATTTGGTTATGGATGCTCCAAACTTGGTTCCAAATGGAAGAAGGATGTGCTACAAGCAATGGATGATCAAATGGGCAGCCTCATGGCATGCAAATTCAAATGGAAAATTGATAGATTAGTGCTGCAAATTCTTAATGCTTCCAAGATATGAACTGTGAAGGAAAGAGCCTCTTATTTATAGCTGTAAGGAAAGGTCATGGATTGTGGATCAAACTTTGAATAAGTTGTAGGTAAATGAATGTATTTTTTTGATTCAGCAAGTTGATTTGGTATGTGTAGTTGGCTATTTTGAATAAGAATTCAAGGGGAAATGTATTTGAATAGTTGAGTCTTGAATTCTTCAATTGTACGTGTAATTTTTCTTCTGCCTTTGTAGGATTCTAAAACTTGAGTGTAGTGAGTTAGTTTAACTTGAGTGAGTTGGATAGTGAAATGGAGATGAGTGGAGGGTGAGTACATAATTATATTTTATTCTATTTAAATAGTTAGTTAAATTAGCCAAGGTGTGCAATGTATGGTTAATGCATGATAGTGTAGACATAAAATCATGCACTTGGGTACATTTCTAGGTCCAAAAGCATACTAGTGTATTTATTATTCCTAAGCAAGAAAACTAGTAGGTGACAACTATCCTGGGCCTCTTTTATTTGTTTTTTACTTTCTCTTTGTGTTTACACACCCTAAAACCCTAACAAAACTTGATTGATTTATCTTTTATGGCCTCAGACATTGTGCCTAGTTAGGACACCAGTGCCTAGATGCTTCTGTCCATATTGGGCACTGCTGATCCTTTCTTACATGTACTCACTATTTTTAAGTCTCTTTTATCTTTTGGGAATATTTTTCACTTATGGGTCAGCCTTTCCAGTTGTCGATTATGAAATTCAAAAAATGAAATCATATATATATACTTAGTTACTTCTCAAAAATTAGGACCAAGCTTTAAGCATTAATATCATCACCTAAGCTTGCATTCCAAAGGCATCCATGTAGCATCCATATAAGAGAAAAGGGATGCATACACAACATAGGAATGAGAAGTATATTCTATTCCATCCATACATACTATACATTACTACATTCTAGATCTATTCCTGCTATCATTTGTGTAACTTACACAAGGGCATCCTAGGGTATCATTTCTACACACACACACACACACACACAAGAACTACACGGGGTATGAGATGTAGTGCAGTGCTCAGAAATAAGTTCACTCTTTGAGTGACCACTGGGGTCAGTACCACTCCACATTCTGCATATTTTTTATTAGATTTGATGTGGTTTGTGGACATGTGCAGGTAGATATTATTATTTTGTAGATTACAGGTACCCTTAGCGATCAAGTAGAGGATATCAAGTGAAAAACATGAATAAACAATGAAGCCCTTACAACATAGAAGAAATTAGTTCCTTGTTATTTGCATGATCACCAACAGCTAAATCTAGTCACGAATGCCCAAGTGTCTCTTCCTTCCCATGCGTGCCCCTATCCTAGTTTGTTCCCGAATTCTAGAATTTTACAATAAGCATAAACAACCTTGTCTACAGTCTATTTAGTACTTTTATCTACCAAGATCACTACCTATTCACTAAGAAATAAGCTAAGTCTCTTTATCTTTCTCTCTTGCTCAGGGTTTCACATTTACATGCTTTATTACTTGTTTCATTATTGTATTTTATCATTTATACATTATTTATTACAATAATTACTCTCAATATATATTTAATTCAAATTAATTTAAATCATTTGGTGAACCCCACTTGTGCTCAGACACTTGGATCCTTATTTTTCCTACTTTATCATATCTTCTTTCATGGCTCCTAAAATTCCTTGAATCTCTTTACACGAATTACTTCAAATGCACCCACCTTACAAAGATGTTCTCCAAAAATCCCTAGACACTATATATCTCCCTCGTAATAGGCCACATGCATAGGTAATTTCCATCTTTGATTGTATCTCTAATGATTCTATCAAGATCATGATACCACAACCAATGAATCCATTTGTAACCAATTCAAGCTTTACATTATTTATTTCAAGATAAAATTCAAGCTATGAAAACCATGATTACGTCCCTCACTGCTGAAATCCAACATCTCAAGGATGATTCTAAAGCCCGTGTTAGTTCTTCTTCTACACCTCACCCAAGTCCCGTATCTTTTACATGTGCTCATATCAGTGAACCTCAATTCTTGCCATTACCATCACCTCTCAAATTTGATCTAAATGCTAAGAAACCTGATATTATTCATGAGCTCCTCAATCACCAATTGATCATCTTGCTAACTACCCATTGCTACCCTCCTTATTGGATTGCCAAATACACAAGTCTTCCATTTTACAATTATCATAGAATTAATGGACACAATGAAAATTATTTCTATGATTTATGATGAAGAATTAAAAACCTTGAGCATCAGAGTTTTATTTCATTTGCTACACAACATTCTACTACATGCTCATCTTCTATTGCTAAATCCCATTGGGCTCTTAAATTTGTTCCCTCTATGTCTTATGAGCATTATTCCATAGTCACTAATGTTCCTTCTTCAGTAAGTCAAAAGCCTCCTATACAACCCATTTCAACTATAAAACCTCCTCTCAAAGTCCATCTTCCTTCCCCTCCTATCAAGTCTTCTATAACGTTACCAATTCCAACTAAGCAATTGCATCTCGAAATCCCTCGTCCATCCCCTCCTCATGTCAGGACTTTTATAGCATTACCAATTCCAAATAAGCAAGAATAACGAACTATAAATGACCTATTTAGGCTTCCCCCTTTCAACCCAAAATCCAATCTTGTTCTTACTCTTGCTCCTACCTATCATCGTGACGACCATATGCTTTTTTATGATACATGGAAGGCTCCTTCTCACCCCCTCACATAGATCCCAATTACTCATACACTTAGGGGGCACCAAAAATTCCCCCCTTCCCATCATTATTAGTTGTCACTTGTGCTTACTAGTACACTTCACACCATGTATCTACATATTTCCAAGAATTCACACACCTTTGATACACACTTTGTATTGTCATCACCCTCTAATGCACTCTAGCTCCACAATTCATACTCGAATGCTGAGGGTATAATTATGAAATGAACCTCACATCATCTACATTCTATGCTATGTGCTTCATGGTACATCTTTCTAGCATTTATTCGAACAACACACTCATTACCCGATGACACAATCTTGTTCTATGGTTAATTCTAGACTATTGAGGGTTCTTATAGTTTAACCTCATCTCCTACACATCCGTAGGGGACATGCTGCTCCTACCATCTACACATTTTGCATACCACACCATTACACCCATACACAACATTTGCATAGCTTGGTTACATTTACTCTTGCTAGCTTATTCTATTTACATGTTACACTTTGTTTCCATATATATATATATATATGCACATGTATTTTCACTTGGTCTTTTATGAGGTGAATCCAGATCTATTATAGATTTTTTACATGCTATAAGTATGCTTGGCACTGTACTTTTTACCAGTCCCACCAAGGATCCTATGGGAATTTACTTTCACGACTACCAAATTCTGCATACTTCAGGTTCTTTTGCTACATTATTCACTATTTCTCATTACAAGTTACTCTAGTTTTCACTAATTTATACATGCCTTGACATACTATTTATCTTTCTCTTCATGTGTGGCATTTGCCTTGCAGGACTATATACAACTGTGGCTATCTGTCACATTTTTCTTTCTCTTGGCTACTATTGTATGCTATTATTTGCGGGTTATGACCTATGTCTTGTGTGATCATTGTATGTTATTTGTTGCTTCAGCCCTTATTGTCTTGTGACACTATGAGTGATGTCCCATGTCTGAAACCTACTTTTCGTGGTCTCTCTTGTCTACACATTTGCTTGTTATATTGTCTTCTCTTTCATGCTAGCTTTTATACTAACACTTTTTACTAGCCTAATTTTTTTTCATGTGCCTTGGTTTCTACCATGCACATCTGCTACCCCCTATAGGTATCCACTTCAGAATAATATCAGGTCCTCTCCTTTGAGTCGTATTCTTCCACTATTGTCACATGTACCCCAAATGAGGGGGGCATACATTAGGTGAAAAAATCACCCCTACAATAGCTCAGAGCTACAATTTAGAACAACACCATACATAAATAACACAAGACCATAGTCATAGAATGGTCTAAAAATGACTTAGACCTCACATAAAAATCACACATCAACACCCAGACCCAGACACTAGCGCATGGGAAATCCTATCCTCCACTGGGAACTAATGTATTAGGGGAAGACACTGTCATTTTCTCATTATAACACAATCTACAAGAGTTTATAGAGCATTTCTATAGTAACATGCCCTAGAATTTAGTCACAAAATGAATTCTATCTCCTACAATTGGTACAATTCGAAACAAATGGAATAAATCAAGATGCACCATCTACAGTGGTGCTTATTGGGAAGATTCATGGAAGGAGAGTAAAACCAGACCTCTCTCCCCAACACTCACTCTTAGCATGAGATCGTCCAAAAAACCCACACTTGGCGTGAGATATCCCAAAAAAATATCTCTTGGTGTGAGATCACCCAAAAACCTCACCTTCAACATTCAAATTAGTAAATTCAAGAAATATGACACTTTTCTATTTTTGACTCTCTTACATATAAGGTGAAAAATTCCCTTTTTACACACTTTTACACTATTTACATACTTATACACATTTTTATTTGATCTATCATATAAAAAACTTTGAATAATCTCTTGCTCTTCTTTTTAGGTACGTCCTTAAAAGAAGAAGTAAAAAAAAGCTACAACAACATGCTACAATGCATACGCTTCACCCCTAAGGTCTACTTTCCTTTTTTAGTCTCCACGCTTCACTTGTCTACTTGACATGCTATTGCCAACACTCTCTTCTAAAGGATCATAAGGTATGCATCTCTTATCTACTTTATGTTATCGAGTTTTCACTCATCAACATAAAATGGGGGCACACGTAGACAAAAAATCATGCAACTGGGTACATTTCTAGGTCCAAAAGCATACTAGTGTGTATATGATTCCTAAGAAAGAAAACTAGTAGTTGACAACTATATTTGGCCTCTTTTATTTATTTCTTACTTTCTCTTTGGTCTTACATACCCTACATCGCTCATAATGTCACTTGATTTATTTATCTTTTATGGCCTTAGAAATTGGCGCCCAGTTAGGAAACCAACGCCCAGGCACTTTTGTCCATACATGTTGCTCCTATCCCTTTCTTACCCTTACTCAATATTTTTGGTTCTCTTTTCTATTTTGGGAATATTTTTCACTTATGGGTTAGCCTTCCAGTTTACAATTACGAAATTCAAATAATGGAATCATATATATACTTAGTTACTTCTCAAAAATTAGGACCAAACATTAAGCATTACTATAATAACCTAAGTTTGCATTCTAAAGGCATGAAAAAACTTGAAATACATCCATCTAACATCCATACAAGGTAAAAGGGATGCATGATTTTTTCATACACATCATAGGAAGGGGAATCCTATTCTATTCCATCCACACATACTATACATTGTAACATTCTAGATCTAGCCCGCTATCATTTGTGTAACTTGCACAAGGGCATCCTAGGGCATAATTTCTACACACACACACACACACACTATTGGGGTTAAACCATATAACAGTGTTGCATAGATCTCTAATCAAATAAAGCATACAAGAAATGAATGTGAAAATAACCAGAAGATAAAATAAACAAGAGAAAGATTACACCAGATTTAATGTGGTTCACCCAGTGTGGGCTACATCCACCAAGAAACGACCAATATTATTATTCAGTAATTTTAGAGGAAATACAATGAAGATCTATTGTCTTCCAACACCTCACAGGATGTTCAATGCTTTTCCCTCACTCAGCTACTCTTTCTTGCTCACCAAGAAAGACTTACATATAAAACAATTGCTATATATATTCTCTCCTTCTTACTTACCCTCATACAATGCATACATTCATATATATCTATTTTGGATAACTTAACTTTGCTTTTACAATCAATAATTGATTTATTCTAATTTTCATCAAAAAACAAAAATTGTGTCACATAGGTAACCGTCACTAGTTATTGCCTAACCAGCGCCGGTCACTTCCTGACCTAGACTGATTAACGCCAGTTACACCTTGACCGACACCGGTTACTGTCAGAACCAGTAACATGCAAGAGTAAGTTTATTGTGAAGCAATTAAGCTCCATTCTCAACAATCTCCCACTTGGAGATCAATTTCTGCACTTTATTGTGCATCACCATCCTCGGTTCCTTTTCCTTGGCCCATTTCTTCCTCTTCAAGTATTAAATTTGAAGACAAACATAAGTGGAGTGAAGCTCCAACTTCTCCCATACCAATGGATTTGTTAGCATATCTACAAGGTTCTCATCCATATGGATTTTCTCTAACTTTAGTTGTCCATCCTCCAACACATGTTGTATGAAGTGATACCTCAACTGAATATGTTTCATTCTTAAATGAAATGCTGAGTTCTTTGCCAGATGAATTGTGCTATGACTATCACTATATAATATAAAATCCTCTTGCTCCTTACCCAACTATTCCATTAACCTAATCATCCATATCATCTCCTTGCTAGCTTCTATAGCTGTAACATACTCTTCCTCTGAAGTAGACAAAGCCACAACCTTTTGCAATCTCGAAATCCAACTAACTTCCATTCCACCTATTGTGAAAATATATCCAGTGGTGCTCCTCCTGCCATCCAAACCTCCAACCATATCTAAATCAACATAGCCACGTAAAGAAGTATCTAACCCTCCATAGCATAACTCCATGCCGGATGTCCCTCTCAAAAACCGGAGAATCCATTAGACCATTTTCCAATGTTCTTTACTTGGAGTAGCTATAAACCTACTCACAACTCCCACTGCCTATGCAATGTCTGGTCTAGTACAAACCATGGTATACATAAGACTTCCTACTACTGAAGCATAGGGAACATGTGCCATGTACTCAACCTCCTCATGTGATGAAGGACATTGATATTTTCTCAATTAGAATTGTCCAGCCATAGGTGTACCAATAGGTTTTGATCTTTGCATATTAAACCTTTCCAACACCTTATTGATATAAGCCTCCTGAGACAAATACAAATTCTTGTTTTTCTTGTATTGGTGAATTTTTATGACAAGGATTTTCTTTGCAGATCCCAAATCCTTCATTGCAAATGTGTGAGCTAACCTTTCTTTAAGTTTACCAATGTCCTGCATACTAGAATCTGCAATCAACATATCATCCACATACAGTAACAAAATAACATAGCTCCCATTTTCAAGCCTTTTAAAATAAACACAATGGTAATATTGACATCTCATATAACCATGCTCATGCATAAAACTGTCAAATCTCAAATACCATTTCCTTGGAGCTTTCTTGAGCCCATATAGGTTCTTTTTCAATTTGCAATCAAGTTTCTCCTTACCCTTGACTTCATAACCAAACGACTGTTGCATATAAATCTCTTCATCCAAATCACCATGAAGGAAAGCCGTAGTCGCATCTAGTTGCTCTAAATGTAAATCTTCTACTACAACTAAGCTCAATACAATACGAATAGAAGTCATCTTAATAATAGGAGAAAATATTTCACCAAAGTCAATACCTACTTTATGTGTAAATCCCTTTACTAAAATCCTTGCCTTGTACCTTTTCTTTGCACCCTCTTCTTCCTTGATCTTGTAAACCCACTTGTTTTGCAATGTTCTCTTACCTACTGGTAACTTAACCAAATCCCAAGTCTGGTTCTGTTCCAAGGAGTCCATTTCCTCATCCATGTCAGGCTCCCACTGGACATGGGTCTTATCCTGCATTGCTTCTACAAAGCTCTCTGGTTCACCATTATCAGTCAATAATAAATAAAATAGAGAAAGTGTAAATATTTTTGGAGGTTTACTTACCCTTTATGACCTTCTCATAGGAGTTTGGGGTAGCAGATGCTCAATCTAGACCTCCTGAACATTTGTATCCAAATCTAATAGTGACCGACGCCGGTCACCTGTAATCAACATCGGTTCTATTAACCGATGCCAGTTTGGATCTTCTGTAATTGATACTGGTTTTGTTCACCAATGCGGGTCAGGGGTAAACCGACACCGGTTAATATGTAACCTTATAGGTAATACTTTTAAATTTGAGAGTTAATTTTATTCACAAACTTCTCAACCGGTTCATCCTTGGGTACCAAAATTAGATCCATGTACATTCTCTTTTCATTCCATTTAACATCACGACTCCTAATAATTCTAGAATTCTCTAAATCCCAAAAAAAGAAGCTGAAATCACCAGATCCATAACCAATGAAAGTGCATCTCTTGGATTTTGCATCCAACTTTTTCCTATTTTCCTTATCAACATGCACAAAAGCTTCTCAACCAAAAAATTTAAGAAAAGAAAGATCTACCTCTTTTCTGTCCAAGATTCCTCTGGTATTCCTCCATCTAGTTAACTTGAAGGCCCATGGTTAATCAAATAAAACGTTGTATCAACTGCTTGCTCCCAAAACTACAAGGGTAGTCTAGAATGTATTATCATAATTCTAGGGTGTTCTTGGAACCGTTCTTTCTCTACGTATCCCATTCTCTAAACAATAATCATTGAAAGCCTTTCTACAATATTCACCACCATTGCCATATCTAAGACACTTTAACTTAGAATTTGATTCTTTCTCAATAAGGTATTTCCATCTTTTAAAAGTCTCAAAAATATTAGATTTACGTTTAATACAATAAACCCATACCTTTCTTGTAGCATCATCAATGAAAGTAACATAATATTGGGATCCTCCATGAGAAGCTATCTGAGTTGGTCCCCACACATCTAAGTGTACAAGATCTAATTTTTGCTCCTTCTTAGATGCCCCACCTAAGAAATTTCACTCTCTTTTCCTTTCCAAAGATACAATGCTCACAGAAATCAAGATCTAAATCTTTCAAATATGATAACTTACCCTTAGCCTTTAAGATCTGCATTCCTTTTTGACTCATATGACCTAACCGATTATGCCACATGCATGCATCTGAATCTGAAGTAGATAATACAGAAAAGAAATCAGTAATACATGTAGATAAATATAACATTCCTACCTTCTTACCTCTTACCACAACAAAAGAACCCTTGGTGACTTTCCAAGAGTCTCCTCTAAAAGTAACCATGCAACCAGATTCACCTAGTTTCCCTGTAGAAATAATATTCCTCTTGAGGCTTAGCACATGCCTCACATCTTTTAATACCCATGTATTTCCATTATGTAATTTTAGATAAACTTCCCCTTTACCAGTAATAGTGCAAGGTTCATCATCACCCAAATAAACATACCCAAAATTGCCCTGGACATAATTTCTGAAATAACCCTTATTAGGGGTTGCATGGAAAGAAGCTCCTGAATCTAAAACCCATGATTCAATTCTATTATCTAAAGAAAGAATAAAAGCATCTTGCATTACCTCTGATGAAGCAAGATTTTATTCTTTACCTTTGTATGGTTGTTGGTTCTCTTTATCCTTTGACCCATAATATTTCTTTGCATGTCCTTTCTTTCCACATTTCCAACAAGTAATTCCCTTACTTCTAGATTTGGATATGCTATCCCTTGAATTTGATTTCTCATTACTATTACTCTTGGATCTCTCCCTCTACATGCCCCTACTTTCTACATTCAAATCATTTCTAGATGATGATTCCTCTGTACTCTTCCTGTAAATTTATTTATTCAAGATTATACTAACCACATCATCAAATTTCAAAATATTATTAACAGATGTTGTATTAATAACAACCATTACCAAGTTATCCCAACTATCAGGAAAAGAACATAAGAATAAAAGTGCTTTTACTTCATCATCAAATGGTATAACAACTGATTTTAACTGATTTATAATAGATTGAAAATCATTCAAATGACTAGATGCAGATCCACCTTCATGCATCTTAGAACTAAATACTTTCTTCATCAAATAAACTTCATTTGAAGCACTAGGTTTTTCATATAAATTAGCAAGAGATTTCATTAACTCTACCATAGAAGCTTCTTCTGTAATATTGGAAGTCAGGGATGTTGCCAGGATCAAAGCCTTTCTGTCAAGAATCTTCCATTCTTTATTAGTCATCTTTGTAGGTCTAGACTTCTCATCCAATGGTAAATATAAATATCTTTGATACAGATAATCCTCAATTTGCATCTTCCATAATTGATAATTACAACCATGAAATTTATCGACCTTGTATTTGTTTTCTTCTTCCATTGTTGTAGCTCCCACTCAATTAGAAAACCCTCTGTGAGTAAATCCAGTCAACACACAAAACCTCCAAACAAAGCTCTGATATCAATTTTTTGGGGTTAAACCATATAATAGTATTGCAAAAATCTATAATCAGATAAAACATACAAGAAATGAATGCAGAAATATCCAGAAGATAAAATAAACAAGAGAAAGATTACACCAGATTTAACATGGTTCACCCAGTGTGGGATACATCCACCAAGAAACATCCAATATTATTATTCAGTGCTTTTCAAAGGAAATACAATGAAAATCTACTACCTTCTAACACCTCACAGGATGTTCAATGCTTTTCCCTCACTCAGTTACTCTTTCTTGCTCACCAAGAAAGACTTACAAAAAAATTGCTATTTATATTATCTCCTTCTTACTTACCCTCATACAATGCATACATGCATATATATCTATTTTGGGTAACTTAACTTTGCTTTTACAATCAATAAATCATATTTAAAATAATGGATTTATTCTAATTTTTGTCAAAAAACAAAAAATGCATCACACAAGTAACTGTCTGCCTAAGGTTACTTCCTGACCCACGCCTGTTATTGCCTGACAAACATCGGTTACACCCTGATGGACATCGGTTACTGTCAGAACCAGTAACATGTAAAAGAAAGTTTCTTGTGAAGAAATTAAGCTGCATTCTCAACACACACACATACATGAACTACATGGGGTATGAGATGTAGTGCAACGCTCAAAAGTAAGTTCACTCTTAGGGTGAACGTAGGGGTCATTCTGAATCCACATCCTACATATTTTTTATTAGGTTTGATGTGTTTTGTGGACATGTACAGATATATATTATGTTAAATGTAGGTTAAAAGTACCCTCAGTGATCAAGTAACGAATATCAAGTGACAGACAAGAATCAACAACAGAGTTCTTGTGACATAACAAAAACTAGTTCCTGAGCATTTGCACGACCACCAATGCATAGATATAGTCCCTAGTGCCCATGCATCTTTTCCCTCCCATGGGTACCCCTGCCTTACTCTATTCCTGAATTCCAAAATTTACAGTAAGCATTAAATACCTTTTCTACATCTTATTAGGAACTTTTACCTTCCTATATCATCTCCAATCTTCTTCTAAATCAACCAATTCTTCCCATATCTCTTTCTTGCTTAGGGTTTTATATTCCACATGCTTCATTGTTTGTTTCTTACTGTATATTAGCATTTGTACGTAATTTATTACAATAGTTACTCTGCCAATATAGATTTAATTCAAATTAAATTAAATAAGATATAATTAATTAAATTAATTCTAGTGAGATGTGAGTGAATTCTAATGGAATGTGAGAGGTTAGTGGTCTAGAATATGTTCTATAACTAATTTGGTACATTTTGTACGGTGATAAATATGATTATGAATAGGTATGCATTATTAGGGTGTCTACATATTCCCCTCTTTAAAGTGTTATTAAAAAGTAATAGCATTTTAAAGATAAACTATAGACATATATAGATCAATGAGCGGATGATAAGAAAGTGCGATGGACCTACTTGATATTCCCTAGTGAAGCATCTGGATGCCCCAATGAGTATGGATTATGCTAAGGGATTTACCCCTCAAGCGGATGGGTGACATGAAAAAGTGGTGGTCAATTGCTTGATATGAGGAAGGAGAAGGAATATGATTCGACAATGATTAGAAGGATGATGGGAGGAATTTTTCTTGTAGCTTGAGCTTCCATTCATATATTATATTTTAGAGCAATCTTATTTTTTTGTTGCCTAATAGAGTTGGCATCATGAGTATGAAACGAATCACGATGTTTGACCCGTTATGTTTGTAAAAAAACACACAAAAAAAAGAAGATAAAAACGTAAAACAAACCCAAAATACAAAGTAAAAATATACACCATGGATATAAATGAACCAAGATGATAAAAATACTTGTAATTGGTCCAAAGAAAATAAACACATAAAAAGTAAAGAAAACCCAAATATACACAATAAAAGTATGCACCATTGCTATAAAATGAACCAAGATGATAACATAATACTTGAAATTGGTCAAGAAAGAATGGAAACAATGCAACAAAAATGTAAATAAAGGTAATTAAATATGCCTCTAATGTGTTCCATAGTGATATTTAAGCACATTTGGATACCCCCAAATAAGAGGATTGAATCAAACTGAAAGATTGGGGGGGTCAAGTAACACTCTTTGTTGGATCCGCATTGAGTATTAATATGTAATTGAATGGGTCATTTGCCCCAAGAAAGGATGCATGCAAAGGAGGAAATGAGAGTTGATATTTCCCCAAGCAAGGATCCACGTGAGGGATAATATTGATTTGAACTTCCCGCAAGCAAGGATAAACATCAGGGATAAGATGATTTTTTTATAGTCATACGATAGTTGGAACAATCACTATGATAGGAGTTAAAATTTTTATTTTGTTGAGTTGTGTTGATGTGTTTCAGATTTTTTGTTGGTTTTGTATATTTATAGGATTTTGTGAATATTTGAATGTTTTTGGATTTAATCATTTTGATTTTTTTGAGTTTTGATTATTTTAATTTTTTGGATTTTGGGATGCTTTGTAAGTGTTTGGATTTTTGAAATTTTAAAATGGTTGTTTAGAGTTTGTTGGATTTTTGAATGTTTTGATTCTTTTTTTCAACTTGGTAAAAGGGTGCACTGTCTGAACTCATGTTCAAACAATTGTATACATTTGTATCCATTGGAAGAATGAGATGATATAGTGATGTTTTTCTAATTCCACTCTTGACTCCAAACAACTAGTAAAATGTGAGGGCTCAACACCGAGAGCCAAGAAAGACACGAGACAAATGAGATAGTGATATCAAAATGAAAATGATGGATGCAAAGAAACAAAGTGTAACAATGATACATTTGGGAAAATGTGACTCATATCCAGTCAAGATTTATCTAATTGATTATAAGATGATTTCACTTTATAGGTTTTGACTAGACTTAGATCCATTGATGGCCTACTGATTGACAAGATCCATTGGAAGGACTTTTTGTCTCTCTTAACGTGAGAAAATAAATTATTTCTTTGGATTTGTATGATTAAGCATTTATGATTCAAAGTGTTTGAAGGATTTATTTTGTTTGATTTTTGGAGTAACCCCCTACATATTTCCCCATGCCACCAGTAAGAGGAAAAGGTTTAACACCAAAGAAAAAACGTAGGCAAGTAAGGATACCTTCCTCATTGGGTATAATTAATTCCATAAAATATGAATTTTATTAAGAATCTAAGAGTACAACAATGTAATAAATGAAATGAAAATGCTAAGTAATTTAAAATGAAATAAAATTAAAGGAGAAGGTACTTACCTAAATTAAACTCACCTCGCAGTGATCTGGGATTGAACAAAGTGATGAAATGGCAAAACAGAATGTTGCAATGATCCTTAGAAGATAGCAGCAGAGGAATATCTGGCCAGACTATCACACCTAGAGAGTGATAGAGGTGCCTTTGGGCACCCTAGTTTGAAATCTTGGCACCCCGGTATAAGAAAAAACTTAGAATTTGATCTTGATATGGTCGCTAGGCATTCACAGTAATTCATCTTTTGTCAGGAGAATGTGACACTTGCTTCGCTGATGTCACCACAAACATATAAAGAAGAATCACCTGCACAACCCCATGGAAAACATCAAACCCTAAAAAATGAAATATGTAAATGAACGGGTCAGACCATCCTCAACCACTAAATGGATGGAATTATGACTAAGAGTTGCACTATATCTCAGACCCAATATATTTCTATGTGGTTGTATGTGCAATAATGTGCCTAGGTTTCCCTAGCGCCAACGACACAGAGATATCAGGAAGTAGCTAGATAAAATGAAAAATGGTGGATGGAATAGAATGAATACTCCCCTTCTTATGTAGTGTGTGTGATGTAGAATAGTGCCCAAATGCAGTCCCTTTCTCTATGTAGATAGCTAGTCCTTGATAATAATAGTCTTCCCATAAGGTAGTATATATGTTGTGTTTATATAGGGATCTCTTGCACAAATTTTGACACTAATGACCTGACATGCCGACTAGTACCTAGGGATATGAGAGGGAAAACCATAAATACCAACCTTGAATGTCTAAAATAAAACCAAGTCTGATAGGGATCAGGGTGCCGCACGTGCCCTATTCAAATAATAGTGATGCCATCGAGTGATTATTGATAGATAAGACTCCCTGAGACCTGACTAGAAATGTGCAAGTGAATGACAAATGTGTAAGACAAAGAATGACATGGACTAATAAGATAGGTGACTAGACAATGGAATGATTCATCAATGAATACTTTTCTTATGTAAGATCCATATATAAAACAACACGGTATAATAATCGTGGTAAGTGAGTGATTTTGTGAGTAAAATTTTCCCCATATTATGTTGGTGAGCGAAGGCTCGGTAACATAAAGTAGTTAGGGATGCATATCTGAGATAAATTTGGAGAAGCCCATGTTGTAGAAGAACACGTAGATGTGGTAGAAGAGCGTGCCGAATGTGAACATATAACATGATGAACCATGGATAAATGTGTTGATCCATGCAACATAGTGAGAGATGTAAAACCGTGATGAAGTGCACTAAATGAGAGTGATGATTGTAATGTTGAATGATTGATGATTCAAATGTTGTATGATCAAATATCTATCTATCTGGTGTAGACGAACATAGATCAAATTTTCAATGATTTTAGATCCAAATATTTCAATCAAATGTGTAGACATATATAGGAGAAATATAGGAAAGGCAATGAAGTCTCACTAGCTCCACTCCAAGGGTGCCACCACAATGTATGGTGGCTTCTAAGTTAACTCATCTAGAATAAAACAAAAAATGTAGAATAACTTCCCATGGCATGTCATCTGAGAAATTAAAAACTGTAACTCCCAAGTTAGGTCATCTGGGAGGCCAAATGTGTTGTATTGTGTCGATTGAATGGTATGATTTCAATTGTTAAAAACTTGAACGCATTGGATTAGTTGATTGATTTTTTGTTTTGATTGTTATACTCATGTTTGTTGCCCCCATGTTAGGTCATTAGGGGGAATCAATAGAAAATGATGAAACATTACATGGTGTGTTAGTAAATGTTTGAAAATGATGAATTTTAGGTGTTGAATGAATGTGTAGTGGTGTAAGTGGAATAATAAGATGACCCAAATTTTATGACCCCCCTTTCGGCGAAAGGGGAAGTCATATTGAGAACGAACGCTAACTTGAAAGAAAACATAGTAATAGATATTGCAAAAATATGTGTGTATTTGAATGAAAGACACCATTGAGGAGAGATAACATGTGTGTCATGCATATGATATGATAGTAGGAATGTCTTTTAAGAGAATGCCACAAATGAGATAGAAATCGAAGTAAAAATGCTCAAGATATTAGAAAAATCATGTGACATGTATTAGTTGAGTAGTGAATGTGAAGTATGACCATAACAAAGTGAATAATGAAAATTGACTATAAATAGTAACGTGAAAAAGTGGTTAGTCAAATCATTTGTCTTTTGTGTAAGTGTGAGAGTGAGCTCTGAGTGTGTAAGGATGCCGCAAGTTAGAGCATCATGACTTGGTCGTTTTGAGATGGTAGTGACTGTCATGGCATCATGTAAGACACCAAAGTTGGTAAGTGCATTTTTTTTCAAAAAATGTGTGTATAGTAGTCATTTTTAGTGAATGTTTACGAAATTGTGAATTTTGTTTTTCTTAATGTTTTAGACCTGGATAAGAGTGGTGAAGGCACTAGTGTCCTTTAGGACATGAGTTCCAAGACCTGGGTGCTAGTGTCCTATTACTGGGTGCCCTGGTCCTGCTTCTGGGCACCCATGTCTAGAGAGTCTAATTTTTTTCCTGAGCAATGTAAATGTGAAATTTTATTTATGGTGACATTGTAAATTTTTATGTTTTTATATGTATAATGTTCTAATTCATTGTTTTTTGTTGTGTTGTGGTGTGTAGAGGGATATCCATTCAAGGGAGTTCCATGGTGGTCGCCAAATGAATACTTTTCTCAGGTTGGGTTTATAAGATGATTATTGGGAGATTATGGATTGTGTCGGCCTACAACACATAGCGAGGATGGGGGATGTGCCCCATAATACGTAAATTTTGATATCTATGTGTGAGAGATGGTGTGTGGACACTTGTATGCTTTGGCTACCTACAGGTGAGATGAAAGTAAAACTGGAGGATGTATATCACATACTGCGATTAGTGGTTGTTATCGAGAGGGTATGTCATGGCTGTGGATAATATAAAGAGATAGATGAGGGCTTCTAGGCTGTATTTTGTGGGGACTCGAGTGCATGCCAAAGCCCATATTAGCTTAGATGTAATTTTGAGATCAGGGGTTCCATACTTGTGAAAGTTCATAGTTGTGATTATTGCATCATCAATCACAATGGAGTGAGATGGTGTGGGAATCTTATATAAGATGCACAATATTTTCTAGCGGATAGAGGAGGAGGGTACTGGGTATGCCTAGGCATAATGTGTGTTGGCCTACCTATATAAAGATCTTTACAGATTTACACAGAGGATCATGAAGGTGGGATCAAAGTGAATACATTATTGCATGTATGGACCTATGAGCATATATTAGTATTGAGGCCAGTTGGTGGTCTGTGGACAGAGTGGGCTAGGATAGAAATATTTTCTAGGAGATGGGTTGGTGTGTGTGGGAAGAAGATGGATACTAATACTTATAAAGCCTTGATAGATTGGATGGGACTAGAGGCAATGATATGGAGGCCACACCGATATTATGGAGGATGGATAGAGGATGTGGTAGAGTTACGATGCATACAAAGGACTATGTGGTTAGAGGATCGGTTCCCAGGTGTGACCATATTATTTTAGGTGGAGCAGATATCTTGACAGTTTGGTATGGCTTAGTATGTGCCCCCAGATCCATATGTATGGGTTAGAGCTATTAGAATCATGGATTGTTTTGGGTCATGTGATACCCATTGTTTATGTATCAACGTGTTGACCTAGTTTGTCAGTCATATGTGTGTCCTAGATCTATGTCTAGGGTGTAATTGTTGAGAATTAATTGTTATGTGGTCTACTTGTTGTCACTCCATGGTTGGTGAAACCCTTGTGATGTGTTACAGTTGTGGAAGTATGTAAAAGTATGCTTGTGAAATTTTAGTGTGGTGTATGACCTTGGTAGGGTGTTGTGACTGTAGTTCATGATGGGAAACCCACAAGAATGAATAAACTAAAATTTGATAAAAATGAAATTTTAAAGGACTGGAATTAAGGATAATGTTAATGGAAATAGATTAATGAAATAATGAATGAGAGAGAACTGCCAATCTTCACAGAACCTTGAAAGTTGAAATTTCTACCAAATGTTCCTAAAGACTACCCTGTGGCCGTGCTTTAAGTAGCCAAAATTTTAAACCATATGGTGTACTTTTCCCTTTACTTGTTATTGGTTGCGTACCATTTCTTCCCTCTGTGTTATGTCGCATCGAGGACGATGCTTTCCTAAGGGGAGGAGAATGTAATGCCCCGTTCAATGTTTCCTAGTCCCTGACCTGCCGACCCTGTTACTAATCCTAGGAGACTTGTGTGCATGGGCTCTCGTTGACCATTGTTGACCTTGTTCTTGTCTCAGTGATGTGCTAGCACCTTTCCTCTCCTTGCTCTCTCGAGTCGTTATCGACACCTTTGTGTGGGGACTGTGTAATGTCCTGTTCGTTGACCTAATTGAAGGAGGACCTTGTTGTCGCATGGTAAAGCTGGGCCGATAGTCATTATCAATGTGAATAGTAATTATATTTATATATTTATAATATATAATGATAATAATGTTATCTTAATTTAATTGATGATTGGCCTCTATTTGATAGTATTATTGTTTTAACTTTTTGTCGAGTGGGTATGTTAGTCTTTGTAGTATGATTAATAATTATTTTAAGTGGTAATAATAATAATAAGTAAATAATAGTAATAATAATAATGATAACAATATTAGTATTTTAATTATCGATGGACGATAACTTCTTTAGTTGATCGTTGATGTGTTACCATTTTATTGTTGATTATCGATAAGTTTTTATTCGTTTTGGATTGGTCGCCTCGTTCCGCGCAAGAAGATAGTCTCTTGTTTGTGACGCCGCGGTCAGTCCGTGTCTTGTGTTCAATTTTGAACGCCTCTGGGACAGAAGGGGATTCTTGTTCATCTCGCTGTGTGGGTTGTTGTACGCAAAGGAAAATTTAAAAAAATAAATAAATAAAATAATAATAATAAAAATAAAATAAAAGAACTAAAATTTAAAATATTCGTGTTTGTGGGGGGCGGATTAGGGCAAGTGGAGAAGGGCGGAGAAAAAGCTCCAAAAACATTGCGCTAGGGTTTGGTCACTGTTTTTTTGGAATGGGCAGCTGGTTTGGGGGGGCACAGGATCTGCACACAAAAAAAAATGAGTTTGTTGAAACGGCCTTGGAAACTTTCATGCAAATGCTTTGATTCATGCAAAGCCAGACTCCACAACCGTTCAACATCTCCCAGGCCGCGCCACACTCCCTTGCGTAGGAAAAATGAGCATTGGAGAAAGGGAGTTTGCCAGATGTTGTTGCAGGCTTCAAAAGCTTATGGGACAGAGTATGGATGCACCTCAAACAGGTTTCCAACTTGTTCATTCTTCATTTGCTAGCAAATACCCAACTTGTGTAAGGAAAAACGCACCCAGATTGGTTGACTCCTTTCAGCGCATGGAAGATGATTTTTTTTTTAGATGTGTCTATTGCAAGCACCTTGGCAGATGCATATGCCAAATTATGGAAGCATGTGAACTGTTTGATTAAATGCATGGAAGAAATGCAGTTCCAGGGACTGCAATGATAGCGAGATATGCAAAAAAATGGGTTTGTTAAAAAGGCACATAAACTGTTTGGTATAATGGCTCAAAGAAATGTTGTCTCATGGAATGCCATGATGACAACATATGCACAAGATGGATGTGTAAAATGGCCTGTGATCTATTTGACAGAATGCCTCAAAGAGATGTGGTCTTATGGAACATACCCTAACCATGTAAGCTTTAATTTTGTTTACTTAGCATTTAACCAGGTAGGATTTAGTGCATGAGGGTTGTAAATACTTCAATGGCATGAGTGCCTATTATAGAATCATGCCAAGAATTATTGCTTCACCTCTTCCAAGTGCAAGCTTTTGGATATGTTTAGAAGGTTTTAAAAATGCACAAGCAAGTTCTTACTCTATTGGAAAACTTCAAGTGATCCAGAAGTCGGTGTGACAGGGTGGGGGTTAGATCCAGGCTCGTGAACTGGTGGGTGAAGTGCCTGAGCAAGAGACTGAACCCAAGCCTGCGGCTTCGACCGACTTTGTTCTCCAGGCATGGTCCTTCTTCCCTTACTTCTCATAATTCTCATGTTTTAGTTTCTCTTTTGCAACTAAATAGAATTTAAAAGTATTAGGAATTTTAATACAGTTAATTGTCCCTTCAACTCATTGCAAAACAATAGATTGTCGTGTCGTAACTCATGACGTCATTATAACTCGCCTACTTTAAAACATGAACTATCACCCTCACTTCGAGATGATCTAGAAAACTCTTACCCTTTTGATCACTCCAATATCATTCTATCGACAAGACGAATTTGACTCCCCATTGATAAAGTTGACCTTCTCTTGGTTTTAAAGAGTTAAATTTTGCAATTTTCAGAGACTCACCAAGTACCCTTCGCAACTCTGGAAACGAGATGTGAAGTTTCATTCGTGTACCTTGGTATACGAGGAGTCGCCTTGAATTTTTGGTTTGACCTGAAACGATCACATGACATCCTTTTGACGCTCTTATAGGAGCCCTGTTACAGTAGAGAGTTGTTAAAACTAGAAAGTTGGCTTTCGTTTTGGACCACCATTTGAAACTCGGAAAGAGAAATCACATTTTGTCTTCACAAACCTCTAGCGTTTATACTAGAAAAATGCATGGAACATTCAATATAGGAAAGAGCAATTTTCGGGATAGTTTGGCGAAGCCATTTTGTAGGCCTCCGGTTGTAGTTTGATGAGGTCAAACTGGTCCAATTTCATCTTGTCGCTCCAGAAAAACTTGTCGCCGTTTGAACATGGTTTTCTATTTCTTAGTCCCGTTGACTCTAATGAATTCTCTTTATATAGGGGAACTAGTAGGAGATGTCTCGTTGTGTTCTTCTCCATCAAACGTCAGTTATAGATGCATTTTTCTGGGCGCTCGAGCTAACTTTTGTCATTTTACAACTGGGTGAACTATGACCAGTGGCCCTGGAGAACTAACTGCCAAACGCAAACCATTCTCTCTTTTTCAATTTTGTCAGTTGCTATGAACTCCTGGTATATCTGGGGACATGTAGAAAGTTAGTCGTGGTGTGTGTGTTCATTGGAAGATAACCTTTGGAAGTAGTTTCTTAGCCTCCGAGCCCATTTTGTACGCTTTGTAGCTAGTGACAAAATGTAAAAGTAGAAAGCTGCGGCCCCTCGTAGGGTTACCAAGTCACCCTGGAAAATTTTAACACACGTAAATAACTGTTTAAAAACACTATAATGAAACTTGTGTTTATTAGAAATTTTGACAAAACGATGTTTTCTCTCTCTTCCTTTCTCTTTCTATCTCCTGGGTTTATAAAATGAAGAAAAATGAAATGCAATGAATACATGTTTCTAGACCTTTTTTATTTCGATTGAAAATTGTACTTATTGTCAGATGTGAATGGGAAATTGAAAAAATGATAATTATGATTGATTAGGGTGGACGTCGTGCCAGTGATTTATCGCTGATATCTTGCTCATGTGGGTTTTGCAGGATAGAAGAATGACGACAAAAAAGGTGATGTGTAATTTAATTATTATTATTGTAACTTTTATAGGTCATTGTAAAATGAATAACTGTCTAATGTAGTCTCTTGTTACAGAAAATTTATAATTGAAATTTGTTAATATGCATGAGATGCTAGTTTTAGGGATAACTTAGGAAATGTGCATCTAATCACTAGTTCAATTTGATTTTTAGTTGTGTGTGGAAAAAAAGAGGTTTGATTTATATATAGTAAAATGAAATTGAAGTGAATATATTGTAGCATTTTCTCAGTATTCAATAAACGATTAAATTAATTTACTGGGTTATCTTCTTACCTTGCAAACATAATAAAGGGCTATAATGGGAACACTCAACCTTAATAAAA
Organism: Taxus chinensis; assembly: GCA_019776745.2. NCBI lineage: Eukaryota > Viridiplantae > Streptophyta > Pinopsida > Cupressales > Taxaceae > Taxus > Taxus chinensis. Next base: position 630,779,282 of record CM034148.1, read on the forward strand.
TATTCGTGCATAGCTTTCCTGCATGTGTGATCCCTTTTTACCATATAAGAAATTTTAAACCGTAGGATGACCTTAAACTTTGCACTCGATGAGACCTCCTAGGTTAGGTAAATAAAACCCCTAGTTGGAGTTACCATCATAGTCATTAGGTTTAGCGACATTGTCGTGAACCCATATGTTAGGAAAGACATGGTCCAACCTACCCAGAGTATGCAGTTTCCTTCTAGTTTTGGTAATCGCGAGAAGAATGTCCTCTCTTCAGGTTCGACACTAGGTTGGGTGTTGAAGACCGCCTTAGAAGTCACCTTATGAGTCATTGTTCGAAGAAACAATTCAATGATGCTACCTTGGTTTCTGTCAAAATAACATCTTGGTATTTTCTTGAACGTGGTTCATGTATAGTTTCAATTCTTCAGGTCATGTACCCCTTCAAGATGTTAGCCAAATGCTTATGTAACTCCTGATTTCAAAACAACGCTAAGAACGAGATCTTGGTGTGATGTAAAAGCATATTATATAAATGTTGCACACGAGATTGGAGATTAGGATTAAGGTAAATTTTGGAGTCCTTATAACTTAATTAAACTTTATCATGCATTGCAAGAATATAAGTTACCTTGGTGTGACCAAACTTTGAAAAAAACAAAAGATATATATATATATATATATATATATATATATATATATATATATATATATCTTATAGGAATTCAATAAGTTTTCAAATTATAATAACAATGGTAGGGAAATAAATATAGTGTGAATCGAGAAATATTTTTTGGTGAAAAGCTGCCATGTATCTAAATCTCCGTCAAATCCTTTTATTGCGTTTTGGACATCAGGTCACTTTCGCTTGAGTTGTAAGGGTAAAAATGTAGACATTAAATAAACGTTGGAGAAGAATATTTTTACATAATAATAAGATAACTAAGTACTTTGTATGTAATTTGATTTATGCCAAATATGTATGTCAGTTATGGAAATTTATATAAAGTATAAGAAGCCAAATTGAGAAGGTCGAATTGTATTTTCAACCGTGGAACAAACTTAAGAAAATATAGGTGGACAAACGAGAAAATTATCCTTGCTCATAATGTCCTTGGAATGTTAACTTTAACCAAAAATACATTTAAGGAAATGATGTGTTGTGGGTTCGCCGTTCTTGAAGCCATGTCCTTGTGGTTGGTTCTTTACTAGTAACCTTCCATTGGGAAAAGTGTAGCATCAACATGCCTATGTCACTTTCGTGTGTCTATGCGAGTCGATGATTTTTGTGATTGTCGTATGTGAGTCGAGTTCTGTACTTGAAGCCCATGTTGTGTTGTGTGTAGTGAGCAATGTAAGTCAAAAAAAAAATTATCCTAGTATTTTACTGTTGTAGTTGGGTGGGTAAAATGTGGGCACTACAATGAGAGAGATGAAGGAAGTAAGGAGACACGACGAGCTAGAGAGGTGGCGGGTGGAGGTCCTTTAACACAAGATGTGTTACAAAAGTTCTTATGTTACAGTTTCTCTTTGTGGAGCAGTCTATTGAGAATACACTATTACATAGGTAGGTGAAGAGGTATAGGGGTCGCGATCAACGACACCGAGTTATTGGTGAGGATTCTAGTTCTAGAGCACTTGTATTACTAGATAGTGACAACGATGATGAGATATTATTTGTATTGATGTATTCTATGTAGGGGAGTTTCCCCATTTTGATGAGATGTTTTTAACCTTGGATTGTAATCGATATATATATATATATATATATATATATATATATATATATATATATATATATATATATATATATATATATATATATATATATATATATATATATATATATATAGATGGATTTATTGGCATATGATGATTTTATTAAGTGTGTATTTATGTTATGATGTGATGATGATGTATGTGATTGTTGTTGTTATGGGTGATGTCTAATGTGTTAAGTGGTATTTGTATTTGTTGAATTAAGTTGTAATGCATAGTTGTTGAGTAATTTTTAATGTGGTGATGATAATAGATGATGTTGTAATATGATATTGTGATTTTAGATCAATTGTCATGTAACAATATGCTATAGTTGTTATAGTGTAAAGAAGCGTATATTAGTAAGATGAAGATAGGGGGAGAAATATTAGTTATTCCCCCAATGTATAGATGATGAGGTTCCTTTAGATAAGACCACTCAGTATTCAAGAATGAACCATGTAATACAAGAGTGCGTCATCGGGAAATGATTCGATAGAGTGCACTAGATGAATCGATAGAGCGCATGAAGAGAGATTCTTATTGTAATATATCCCTCAACACTCATGTAAGAACTGTAAGAACATGAGTGCGTCATCGAGGAGAGGTGATAATAATCACCTAATAAAGACTGATGTGACATGAAGTGGTGCGAGCATGTGTGGTGGAAGCAACATGAGCATCTGATCCAAACTGAATTTCATATGGAACATTGGTGGGAGGTGAGAATGCCAAGCACTATGGAAGAAAATGTGAAGCAATATCATGAAATGATGGATGAGGTGGATGAGATGGTGCATCAATGGATAAATGTGATGGAAAGTGTGCATGAGTGACGACTTGTGGCGATGGATGAACAATGACCTTGGCACTAGAAGGAGGAGATAGCTCAATTAGAGTAGTAGTTCTTGGATGAGAGAGAGGAGATATGGTCTGATCATGTGAGTGAGAGCCAAAGGATATGATTCCATTATCCTATAATTGTTGCAAGAAATCATGAAGTATGAAGCAATCATTATCCCTATGGCCATTGATACAGGTGATAATTACAATATGGTTGATCACACTGATGTTGTGGATGATGCTAGTTAGAAGGTAAGTGAATTAAATTATCATTGATCAAAGCACACAACACATCATGTGGTTGAGCATGATGAGATAAATGCAATAGCTCACGTGAAACAAGTGTAGAATATTGAGGTGTGGCCTGCTGCGAAGTAGGAGAAGATAGACACTTTTGTGATGTAGTAGGCTAAACTTGCTTGTGAAGAGGAGATGGAGATCGTGTAGGACGCTCAATTGATGGTAATGGAGAAGAACTAGATGATGTAGTAGTAGTAACCATAGGTGGAGGATCTATAACATGTGTGGCAATGAGGTCTTGTTCTAGATCAATGACTATATAACATAGAAGTGTGAATGATTCACATGTATCCTATTGCAATCTTTGTTTTAATGCTAGAATCAAACCAAAGCAGAAGATAAATTTCTTCACTATATCTATAGGTTGAAAAAATAATTGGTGCGTATAAGCATTGAATCGTAATATGTAATCCATGATAGGTTCTATTTTTCCCTGATGTAAAGTCGGTAGATGATCATAGGTAACTCTTGGGCTATTGTTGATGATAAAGTGATGGATAAAAGCTTCTTCCATCTCATAATAAGTGCTAATAGATCCAAATGTTAGGTGAGTATTCCATTGTAAAGCATCATCAGTAAGGCTATGTTGAAAGGATTTAAGCAATAAGTGATCATTAGAGTAGGAAGCCATAGCCATACGATAATGTTTGAGATGTAAGTAGGGGTTTCCAGTACCATCGAAACATGAAAAGGTGGGCATGATAAAATCCTTAGGAAATGTTGAGTTATGAATCTTCTTAGGGATAGGGTTGTCATGTAATGAATTTTTATCAATGGAAGCATAATAGGTTTTGCTTTCTAATGGAATTGATTTAACCTGAGATTGTAAGTGACCCACAACATGATGAGAGACAAGATATCTTGTGAAGGAATAGTAGAGTATGGTAGTAATGTGTTAAGCGGTTGTAATTTCCCATTATGAGTAATCGTAGGGATGTTGAGAGGAGATGTAGGATAATTCGATACTAAAGCCACACTTAGTGTAGGTGCTGAAGAAGCTATAGGTGATGAAGGACATGGAACATCCATAGAAGTGGCAGGAATAACATTAAAAAACATCCCTAGGAGATGGAGTGTCAGATGGAGATGCAACGAAGGGAGGCGATGAAATAATAGATAGAGATGAATTGATAGGAGGGGATGAACTAATAGATGGAGATGAGTCGTGCATATGATTAGATACAACCTTAGAAGAAGAGGAAAATGGAGTATGAGATTCATACTCAGTTGTATGTAAAGAAGGAGACTCATGACTAGTAATTGTTTCGTCAAAAATTAGAGAGAGAATCAAATATGAAAATGTCATCAATTAGATCATCAACATAATGTGATTGAGCATATGAATGAGTATGAAATGGATCATGAGAAACATTATCAGAAATAGGAGAAGTATGACATGCAACTGTATTAGTGGTCTGACAAGCCGGAGAATAAATATGCACATGTGTGCTAGTGTCAAGACCAAACATGAAATAACTAAGAGAGTCACCTAGAATTTTCTTGGAAATGTTAGAAGGGGGATCATGGATAAAAATATAACAAGGTTGATAACAAGAAAATCTAGCTAGATCTGACACGACGTTAAAAGAAGAATTTTCAAAGCTAGTAGGTATATTGCATTTGTTAGCTAAGAGTTGTTGAATATCATCTGGCATAGTAACATCATGATATAGAGCCGTAAGCTCAACTATAGTTTCCTCGTCATAGATAGGATTGATACTAACATTAGGCATGATGAGCTATGAAGGATAAGAGCTATCCTTATCCATTAGGGTTTTAGAGGATCCTAAGGCAAAATGTTCTCAGCTACAGGTTCACCAAAATGATTCTATAAAATATGACTTTTATTAAGAATATAAGAGTACAATAATGTAATAAATGAAATGTAACAACTAAGTAATTTAAAATGAAATAAAATGAAAGGGGAGGGTTATTACCTGAATTGAACTCACCTCGCATTGATCTGGGACTTAATAGGGTGATGAAATGGAAGATCATAATGTCATAACGATCCTCAAAAGATAGCAATAGAGACAAATCTAAAAAATTCGGGGCACCTGTGGGTGCCCTGGTCTAAAATCTGGGCGTCTTGGTCTTCGAAACAACTCAAAATTTTATTCTAATATGGTCACTAGGTACTCACATTACTTCACCTTTGGTCAGGTGAATGTTGCACTTGCTTCAGTGATGTCGCCACAAACCTATAATGAAGAATCAACTACAAAACCCCACACAAAGCATCAAACCCTAAAAAAGAAAGATGTAAATGAAAGGGTCGGACCATCCTCAATTACCAAATGGATGGACTTATGACTGAGCATTGCACTACATCTTAGACCTAATATAGGTCTATGTTCTTGTCTGTGTAATAACATGTTAGGTTATGGATCCTATTTTCATGTGTGAAAGTGTTGAATACTGTACACTACAAGTAATGTACACTTTCCATAATTGTCTTGTTGGGGTGTCGGGGGTGGAAAGCCTCGGTATCGGGGGTGCAGCCCCTAACAAAAAAATTTGGCCTCAAAACAAAATGTGCCTAATATATCAGGAAATGTGCTTTTCTCATATGGGTGGTATTTTTAACCCATAGGTTTATGGGACAATTTTTAGCCCATGGTTTTCATACCCATTGTTTTGTAAAACTACTTAAGCAGTTGTCTACTTATGTGGTTTTGTGTATATGGTAGGGTATAATGTAACATTGCAGATGTATATGAATTTGGGTGTGAATTCTGTAGATGTTTTTTTAGTATAGCTCCGAAACAAATCTAGGATATTGTATTGAGAGAGCGGTGGATTGTAATAAAATTTGAGCAAGTTATTCTTGGTGGACGTAGCCCAAATTTGGTGAACCACGTTAAATATTGTCTCTTTGTGTTGTGTTATTTTTATTCTGCACTTTTATTTGAGATCTATAATATTTTCTACATATTAGTTTCTACTATTGCAATTCTGTGAGGGATTGTTCCACATATTTTATCCCTTATTTCGTAACAATTGGTATCAGATCCTGGTTTGGTTTGCTGAAGGGTTGAATCACTGGGAAAGTTTTAGCTTGAGTGGGAGCTATGGAAAATGATGGAAGATCAAGAGTTGATAAATTCAACAGGAAAAATTTCAATCTTTGGAAGATACAGATGGAAGATTACCTTTATCAGAAGGATCTTTATATTCTGCTATCTAAGAAGGTGAACAAAACCTCGAGCATGATGGATGCGGAATGGGATTTGTTGGATAAGAAGGCACTTGGGACAATTCAGACTGTGTCTTGACATCTTCAGTCTTATTTAATTTTTTAAAGGAAAAGACTACAAAAGAACTGATGGATGAATTAGGGAAGTTGTATGAAAAAACCTTTGCCTCTAATAAGATATTTTTATTGAAAAATTTGTTTAATATGAAGATGTTTGAGAATGGTTCAGTAGTAGATCATTTAAATGATTTTAATACAGTTGTAAATATGCTAGCTTCGGTTATAATAGAATTTGATGAATAAGTTAGGGCTTCTATTGATTATGTGCTCTTTACCTGAGAGTTGGAATATCCTGGTAATGGCGGTAAGCAACTCGGTTCCAGCTAACTCAAAGTTGAATTTTGAGGATGTTGCAGGGGTGATTCTAAGCAGAGGAAATGTGAAGGAGAAATCTCTGGGGAATATTCTACTTTAGGGAATGATTTGAGAGTGGAAACTAGTGGGAGATGAAAGATAGTAGACGAAGCTCGTGGAAAATGAAAGGATCGGGACAAGATCAAAATCCAAAAGCAAGATAGTATGCTGGCACTGTGGAAAGTATGGGCATACAAAGAAGGACTTTTGGGAGCTTCGGGACAAGAAGAAACAACAAGAAAGAAAACAATGAGGAAAATGTGGCAATGGGTAATGTATGTCAAGATACTTTTATTCCTTCTTTGCACAATATTGTCGAATCTTGGGTTTTAGATTCGGGGGCTTCTTTCCATGGTACTCCACATAGGCATTATTTTGTTGATTATGTTCAAGGGGATTTTGGGCATGTTTTTCTTAGTGATGATGAGCCTTGTAGTATAGTTGGAAAAGGTTCTGTTCGGGTTAAGATGTAAAATCGGAATACATGGCTATTGAAAAATGTCAGACATGTGCCTAATTTAAAATGAAATTTGATACCAGTGGGCTAGTTGAGAAGTGATGGCTGTACTATGATATTTATAATGGACTCTTGGAAGGTTACCAAGGGTTATCTTGTGGTGGAAATAGGTAAGAAGGTTGGAACCTTTTATTTAACCACTTATAGCACTAATGTTTTTAATCTTGTGGCTTCAAAAGTAGATACAACATTGTGTCACTATAGGCTTCGTAATATGAGCCATAAGGGTATGAAGGTCATAAAGAAGGATTTTCTAGGATATACAGAAATAGGTTTAGAGTTCTGTGAGGACTGCATAGATGGGAAACAAAAGTGAGTAAGGTTTCTCAAGGTTGGACCTACAAAGAAAGAGAGTAAATTAGAGTTGGTGCATTCTGATGTGTGGGGGCCGACTCAGGTATCATCTCTTTGGGGGTTCAAGTTATTATGTTACTTTTATTGATGATGTAACAAGGAAAGTTTGAGTTTATTATATTAGAAACAAATTTGATGTATTTGACACTTTTATTAAATGGAAAGCCTTAGTAGAGAATGAAACACGTCTTAAGATAAAATGTATCAGGTCAGATAATGGAGGGGAGTATTGCAGCAATGAATTTGATGATTACTGTTCTAAGAATGGAATCCACAAGAAAAAGACAGTTCCAGGAACTCCACAACAGAACGGGGTGTTAGAACGGATGAACAAAATAATAATGGAACATGCTAGAAGCATGAGGTTACATGCATGACTGCCTCTTTCTTTTTGGGTAGAAGCGGTGAGCATAATTGTGTACTTGATAAACAGAGGACCCTCAAGTGCCTTGGATGGAGGCATACCTGAGGAGGCTTGGTATGGTAAGAAAGTTGATTATTCATTTCTTAGAGTCTTTGGATGTGAGGTGTTTGTCCATATAGACAAGGATGATAGGACCAAGCTAGAGGATAAATTAGAAAAATGTACTTTCATTGGTTATGGTGGTGATGACTTTGGATATAAATATCAAAGTATTAAAGACAAGAAAATAATTCGATCTAGGAATGTGGTCTTTATTGAGAAAGTCATGTATAAACAACAGTTATAGGAAAATGGGGAAGAATCCAAGAAAGAATATGCAACGGTAGAGGATCTTCTAAATGGGAAAGTGACACATGAATCAGTTTAGGAACCTCCTCAACATGAACCCCAAACTCCTATATTGAGGAGATCTTCTAGGGTAAGAAGAAAACATGAACATTTTTCTCCTTCTCTTTATTATTTATTACTCATTGACAATGGAGATCCAGAGAGCTTTGATGAAGCAATGTAGGTAGATGCCAAGAAGAAGTTGGAACAATCCATGGATGAGGAGCATCAGACTCTCATGGAGAACTAGACATGGGATTTGATGAAGCTACATGAAGGAAAAAGAGCATTACATAACAAGTGGGTGTTCAAAGTCAAAGACGAAGGAGGAAAAAAAAGATAAAAGGCCCGATTGGTGGTCAAGGGGTTTGCACAGAACAAAGGTATATATTTTGATGAGATTTTTTCTCCTGTAGTAAAAATGACTTCTATTAGAATTGTTCTTGGAATAGTTGCAGCAAAAGACTTGCACTTAGAGCAACTTGATGTAAAGACTGCATTTATCCATGGTGATTTGGAGAAGGATCTATATATGCAACAACCTGAGGGTTATGAGGTCAAAGGTAAAGAGGAGATGGTGTGCAAACTGAAGAAGAGCTTGAATGGATTGAAACAATCTCCACATCAATGGTATAAGAAATTTGATAGCTTCATGATGGAGTAAGGTTATATTAGATTCCATTTTGACCATTGCATGTATACAAATAAATTTGAGGATGAAAGTTATATTATCCCATGTCTATATGTGGATGACATGTTGGTTGCAGGTAAAAACATGTAGGAAATAAAAGTACTCAAGAAGTAGCTAAGTGAATCCTTTGCTATGAAGGATTTGGGGGAAACCAAACAAATCCTTGGTATGAGGATATCTCGGGATAGGAAGGAATAAAAGATGACTTTATCTCACGAAGAGTAAATTAAGAAGGTCTTGGAGAGGTTTAATATGCAGGATGCTAAACCGGTTGGGATTCTTGATAACAAAACTCCATATTTGATGATAAAATTTATTAACAATTTCAGATTAACACATGAAAATAGGAAAAATACAGAGACAAATAAAATATCAAAAAATAATTGAGTAATTTCTATTGAATAGGAAGGGAATTTTATCCAATTTCTTTCTCCTATAATCATGGAGATAAGTCTTATCTTTTTATCCCCAAATCTCTCCTATATTCCCTAGTCTTACTCCCACACCCCTATATATGAGTTGTACATGAAAACTATTTGTGCACACTTATGATTTATTTAAATATTAAATAATACAATTATTTAAACCATATGTTCACACTATGAACACTTATTTCCTAACATTCACCCCCTTAGTGTGAACATGGGTGAGTTATGTTTAGTACCTACTCATGTTCTACAATCCGATGGTTTTCAAAGAGTACCATAAACTCCAACAAGTTTTTTGGTTGAACCATTAACCACTCTGTATGCGATTTTCTAAGAGATTCAAAAACTCTCAAATTGGTTTTCTAGTGGACCACTAACCACTTTCATAGCAGCGTACATGTTTCCTCATCCAAAATTTACAAAAGAGAACAACATATAGAAAAATATGTTCCTTACTATGAATATGAATTATCCATCTATTCTTTATTTACTACCACACATGCTGAAATTAAACACACCGAACACAAATGAGAAAACATGGCCACGAAAGCAATATTGTGGCCTCATCGATGGTGCATGATGAGAGGTCGTTAAAACGCCTCCTTCCTCCGTTACCTCCAACCTCCATGGTGATGTTACTTAGTTACAAAATGTAGCTTTTAGTCTCATTACACAATTTTTCTTAGTTTTGGATTCAACCGATAATGCACCCCCTGACTAGGAACGTCACGTGCAAGTGAAAATGTGTCCAATAAAAAAATTACATAACCGTATTATGCACCACTTTTTTTTTTCATATCCCTGTTTTTATTTCCACATTTATCTTAAACTAAAAACTAGGTTTTTGTAAAATTTTAATAGAAGTTTTCTAGATATTAACTAAGCAAACCAAATAAATTTCGTAATATTTCGAATTTGGGTTTTTTAGTTACATTCAATCTATCAAATGTTTCCTTAAAAAAAAAAATAAAAAAATTCACTCAACTTACACATAATTTTATGCATAGATACAAGACGAATTTGAAGATAATGTAAACTGCAATATTTTGTGTCTTTTTCTTATATTTCTAGATAAAAACAAGACATTAATCCGATGTCATATGAGTAAACTGTGTTCTTTTTACTGTGATGTTGTTATCCAAAATGTACCCCTTGCTCATTTTGTGGCTAACTCCTTTCATTCTTCCCTCTCTTGTGCCTCAGTCATATTTTTTTTCTTTTCAGGCACTCAAATCTTTCTGGAAATGGCACCATTGGATAGAGCTCTTTCTCATCTTTCCAGAAAGGTAAAGTTTTCCTCCTAACTCCATGTATTTTTGAAGTTATGGCCCGACGGAGTTTTTGTGGGAAATTTTCCCCTGAAAGGCCCGCAGCCAATGAAATGGCGCCACGTGTCCAGGGGAGTGGTGGGGATCAGAGGAAAACTTGGGTTTTTTTTTTTACCAAGTGTTTGGTAGAATTTTCAAAAGGGATATTTTTCCTCGCAGGCCCGCTGGTGAATCAGATTATGCCACATGTCTAGGGGAAAAAACTTAAAAATCGACTAAGTGTTAGCGCCATGGAAAATTTCAAAAGGAAGGCCCGCCGACCAATCATGTTACGACACGTGTCCTATGGCATCGGACCTTCGCAGGGTGGAGGAAAGATTGGAATTTTGGTGAAGTGTTTTGATAAAAAGGAAATGGAGAAGTGTTTGGCCTGTTGCCCCTACTGACCAATCATATTATGCCACGTGTCCATGGGCACCCGGAATAGCTGAGCGCGGAGGGAGATTGGGATTTTTTCCCAAAGGGATTGCGCAAAAGGAAAAATGTTTGCAGAGGGTCCGCGGCAAATGAAATTGTGCCATCTGTCCTGAACCGGTGGAAGGCGGGGAGAATTTTGGAAATTTTCCCAAAGGAAAAAGAAGGAAATTTTAAAGGAAAAAATTGCCCCCCGAGCGCGAACCAATGGAATCTCGCCACGTGTCGGGTGGCGCCAAAAAACTCAAGACAAGCCCGCATGGAAAATTCGAAGGGAGAGGCCCGCAAGGAATGAGGTTTTTCCACATGTCCAAGTCAAGAAATAGGATCAAACAGTGATGAAAAAATTTAGGAGGATAGGCCCGCCCCCAATCAGCACGTGCCACGTGTCCTCAGATCATCGGCCCAGCGGGAGATTTTTTGGAAAATTTTCCAAAGGGAAAAACAATGAAAAATGAAGCATTAAATGCCCACGCCCAATCAAAACATGCCATGTGGCACCTGGAATGGCGGAGTGGGGGGAATTTTTAGAAAATTTTCCAAATGACCAAAAAGTGGAAAATTTAAAAAATTTTGCCCGCCAATCCAATTTGGCTCTATTTTGCCGTAAAATTTCAAATGGCCATATCTTTCGATCCAGAGCTCGGGTTTTCGCATTCTTTATATCAATGGAAAGATGGTGAAATTGTCTACAAGATTTCGAGGTCATTTTTGCATTTTGATGGAGTTTGGAGAGATAAAATGGAAAAAATTCCTCTGACACGTGGTCATGGACAGAAATGTCGTTTCAACCACCATTTTTAATGAAAAATGGCTCGCATTCTCTCCCACCATGGAAAAAAATGTCAGGGGATGGGCCTGTAAGGATGCCCATGCTATTTTAATGTGTTTTGGGTCTATGGTTGAAGCTCTCCCACGTTTTCCCATGTTTCTCTCTCCTGGGGTCGAGACTTGCACTGTAAAAGCCATAATGGGTTCATTTTTTGAAAGGAGACACCTTTTCAGCTTTCCAACTTCCCTTTTTCTTCCTTTTGGCGGAATTTGTGGATTTTTTTTACTTTCCATGCAATACAACACCCCTTTTGCCTCTTGATCACTGTAATGCATTGTATTGGATCTAGAATGTTAATATATGCTCTGTGATTAAAATCCCTCAATCCTTTCATATATCTACCATTGTTTTCCTAATCTTTCATTACATTTTGAGCAATTTTTGCATGCTTTGTGCTGTGTTTTCTTATGGATTGTGTATGTATTGTAGTATCAGGTGTTTATAACTCCTTTGGTGCATCACCTCATTAGTATTAGCTTCATTTTCTTACATTCCTTATCTTTGTCCCCTTGGAATTTAGAGTAGGAACTAGGAATTTAAACCTCTGCAACTTGTAAGTGATATATCTGATTAGGAGAGTTGAGGAACCAACCTCTAATCTGGAGATTCATTTCCCATTTTTCAAGTCCCACACTTGGGGGGAGGATTCAATGTTGTGTAATCACACTGGATGTCCAAAACTGTCAACTAGAAGTCTGAACAACATCCAGGGGTACTGCTGATTTGCAACAACAGTTTTGGCACGCTCGGTGGGACCTTAGAGGTCTTCATCTTCATTACAAAAAATTGATGTGCATTTGTTGCAAGTTTCTTGCTGAAAAGATCCCTAAACTACACATCTGGTGACTCCAAGGAAGAAGAATCAGCTGGTTTTAGCAGTGCAGACATGAAAACTCATGAGAAGAATCACCATAAGGTCAAGAGTTGGAGAAGAAGAGGTGTTGTTTGAGTATTTGCAGTTATCCCCAAGGAGAAGGAAAAGAGGGAGGAGAATTCAAAGGTCTCCATCTCCACTAAACAGAAATCTCTCAACTCTTCCACCTGGTAGGTCTTTCATTCAATCAACAAGGGTTCTAAGGCCAATCAGAATGGCACAAAAAAACCCCTATGTCAATTTCAATGGTAGCAGCCCACTTTCTCTCAATGCAAAAAATCCAATCCCAGTTGCAACATTGAAGAAAATCCCATACTTTACTAGAGAAAATCAGACCACTCCTGGTGATCATGTTAAGGATATTGCCAATATTTGTGCAATCCATGAGATCAATGAGATGCAAGTTGCTGTCAAACTGCTGGCATCTTCATTCAAAGGGAAAGCTTTGCAATGGTTCAGGAGTCTTGCCTCGGGTTCTATCCAAAATTGGAACCAGCTATGTATAGCCCTCCATGAGCAGTTTGGAGAAAAGGGAGACAACTTGTCCCTTTTGGAGAAGCTGACAACCATCAAGGGAGCTCCCAATGAGCAGTTGATTGACTTCAACTTCAGATTTCAACTGACTTGGGAGAGAATTCAAGTGGCAGTAAGGCTAGCAGCAGAAGGTGCTCTTCTATATTACCTTAAAGCTTTAAATTCCGATATTTCTATGTTAATTCAATCCATGGGAGGCATAACTATCCTTGTTGCTTATAACATTGCCATTAGAGCTGAAAAATGTTTGATTCAAGCTGACAAGCTAGCTCCTAGGCCTCCAATGCCACTGTTTCCAATTTTAGAGAGCCTAAACACTAATCAAATGCCTATTTTAGCCTCTATTCCCACTCCTAGGAATAAAAATTCAAGTGAAGCTTCTACTTCATCTTCTAGTGCCTCAAATGAACTTCAAGAAGTCATGAAGCAATTGCAAAATCTAGGTAATGAGCTGGTTACACTCAAGAGGCAGCAAGCCCAAGGTTTTAGGCCTTCTTTCTAGCGTTAAGCTCAACCTAACAGGCAGCCATACCAGCCTCAAAGACCACCCAATCCAGTTGCAAATTTAAACCAAGCAAGACCTCTTGCCAACAGACCATTTCAGCCTTATAATCCTAATGCTATATCTTCCTCTAAGGCATTAATGTCAGTGCAAAACAACATAGCTTAAGAGTATGATTGGTGTTTCCCATGCAATGAACCTCACAACCAATCTATGTGTTTCAACGGTGCCTTAACTCAAGCATTAATGGTGACAAGTACTGGTGTGGAGGGTGAAGGTAGTCAAGGAAATAACCAACAACAAGAAACATTCCAGTAGCAATCAACTCCAAATGATACTACAGTTGTAAACTGGCAGGCAGAGGATTTTTGTGGCATGAATAAAATAGTTTCCCAAAGTGTTGCAGCCAACACAAGGTCAAAAAGGAGGAATTGGGTGAAGAACAGCCATTGGCTCCAAATAATCCACAACCTCATACTATTCCACAAATTATTAGCAAACAAAATTCAGTTCCAAACACACAAGGGCTGCCTAAAACAGCTCCTAGGCCAGCTCAAACGCTAGTTGTTGCTGCCCATATGCAAGGAATGAATGTGCAGGCCAAGGGATAGCAAAGAGATGCTTCATCTCCATTCAACATCATTGATCAGATGAAGAAGACAAATGCAAACATATCAATGTGGGAATCACTATCTATCCCAGGCCAAGAGATTTGCTACAAGCTTCCATGAAGGACTGGTCAACTTCAAATCAGCAAGTCCAAATGCAAGAGAAGGTGCTCACAAATGTTGCCCAACTTGAAGGGAATCATGGAGGACAACAAGGTAAAATATTGAAGCCCCATCCATTCTATGTTTCATTGATAATTGGAAACCAATTAATTGCATGATTGATTCCGGGGCAAGTAGTTCGGTAATGCCCAAGAAAATAGCTGATCAGTTGGGAATTCAGTATGAAGTCATATCCAAAGGGGTAGTGCAATTGGATGGGAAAATAGTAACAACAGTTGGAGTGATAAAAAACTTGAGTCTTACGTTGCACGCATACCCTAATGTTGTTGTTTTGCAAGATGTCTCAGTAATATACCTTCCACCACTCTTTGCCCTATGTCTGTCAAGGGATTTCACAGCCAAGATTGAAGGCTACTTATCTACTGATTGGTCACACATGTTTTTAATAACAAGATATGGAACCAAGGCCACAATCAGATCTGAACCTATTGCAAACTTTCACATTGAGCCTTACACTCTAAGTCAGATCAATACCAATTGTTCAGCGTTTGATCAAGAGGATTATCCAAGCATTGATGAAACTGACACCAAGGTAGGGAGCATATTGGATCTAACTCTTGATGAATGGGAAAACAAGGTGCATGCTTTTGATCCTTATCAAGAAATGGAAGAATCTGAGCTAGGATTCTATTGCATGCATGAATAAAATCAGCTTATTCCCAGCATCACCAAGCCAAACCACAAGGATGACAATGAGGTATGGCAGCTGTTTTTTGATGGATCAAGGAGTAGATAAGGTGCAGGAGGTAGAGCTATGCTTGTTTCACCTCAAGGGGTTAAGTATTATTCAGATTTTAGATTCCAGTTTACATGCTTTAATAACACTGTTGAATATGAAGCTTTGATACAAGGATTGCATTGGTCAATCAAGAGAGGAATAAAGAACTTGCAAGTCTTTGGTGACAGTGAGTTGATTGTCAACCAAGTTAAGGGGTAGCATGCTGTCAAGAATGATCTACTCAAGTGCTACAAAAACAGGATGTGGGACCTCATTGAAGATTTTGAGGGCTTTGGCATCAAATCCATTCGTAGAAAAGAGAACCAAGCTACTGACAGGCTTGCAACAGTTGGGGAAGCCTTTGATGTTGTTGAAAGCATTCAAAAAGAAAAGGTACAGCCAAACATCCATGTGATTGTAAGGCATTCAGTACCAGAAAACAATGTAATTTGGCAAGTGTTTGAAAATGATCAACAAATCATCCATTTCTTGCAAGAAGAGGCTTGAGTTCTCAACTAAAAATCAGGAAAAGTTGGAGCAGCAGTATGGTGACCAAGTGGTACAGCTGAGGACCAACAAACTACCAAAGGGACTTATTACTTTGGATTCTATTTTCAATCCTAATGATTAGTTTAGAAAGGAGAAAGCAAACATTCAAGTCAAGGGAGAAGATTCAGTGTCCATCTTGGTGTAAGAAGGAAAATCACTCCGAATTGGTAATGTGACAACTGAGCGAGAAAGGTATGCATTCATACAACTTCGTCAATAATTCCTTGATGTGTTTGCTTGGAGCTATGAAGATTTTAAAGGTTTTAATCCCAAGTTAGCTCAACACACTATTGAATTGGATCCAAGTATTAAACCCATTAGACAAAAACAAAGGCCAGTCATTCCACACATGGAGCCTCTCACGAGAAAGGAATTAAATAAGTTGATAGAATCAAGAATCATATTCCCTATCAAGCATTCTAGTTGGGTAGCCAACTTGGTTCCAGTTAGAAAGAAGAGTGGGGAAATCGGATTGTGTGTTGACTTCAGAGATTTGAATAGAGCATCTCTCAAGGATCATTATCCACTTCCTTCTACGGAGCAGATTTTACAAGTTGTTGCTGGCTCTGAGAGGTTTTCACTACTTGATGGCTACTCAGGGTATAATCAGATCATGGTGAAAGAAGAGGATCAGTTCAAGATAGCCTTTACAACCAAATGGGGATCTTATGCATACAGGAAAATGCCATTTGGGCTGTCCAACACTGGAGCTACTTTCCAAAGAGCAATGGACTTGGAATTCAAGGGTCTGATTAACAACATTGTGCTGATATATCTTGATGATATCACTGTTTTTTCAAAAAATGTAGCAGATTATCTCTTTCATTTGAGACAAGTGTTCCAAAAGTGCAGAAGATTTGGAGTATCCTTGAATCCTAAAAAGTGTATTTTTCTAGACCATGAAGGAAAGCTCCTTGGCCACATTGTCTCCAAAGAAGGATTAGCAATTGATCCAGAAAGAGTTAAAGCCATAAGAGCACTACCATTGCCAAGCCACAAGAAGGCCCATCAAAGTTTCTTGGGGAGAATAAATTTTGTTCGGAGGTTTGTCCTAAATTTTGCATCCTTAGTCAAGCCTATCACCAAGATGTTAAAGAAAATCATGGCTTTCAAATGGATAACAAAAGGAAAGGAAAGTTTTGAAGAAATCAAAGAAGCCATCTCTCAAGCCCCAAATCTCATTAACCCGGATTTCTCCAAGGATTTCATCCTCTATGCATTTGGGGGTGAGGATACTATTTCTGTAATTTTGGTACAACAGAACAAAGACAATAAGGAACAACCAATTGCTTTCTTCAGCCAAATCCTGGAGGACTATGAGGTGAGGTATTCCTTCATTGAGAAGCATGTTCTTATAGTAATCATGAGCTTGAAGAAATTCAAGCATCTAGTTTCAAACAACAAGGTTCAATTGCTGGTTTCTCATGTGGGAGTTAAAGATTTCCTTCTCAACAAAGACTTGAATGGAAAAAGAGCAGGCTGGATTACTCGTGTCATGGAGTATGAAGTTGAGATCAAAGTCACCAAGTTGGTCAGAGGAAAAGGATTGTGTGAGCAGTTGATTTTGAGCAAACAAAAGGAAGCATGCAATGAGAAGGAGGCTATTTTGGTGTTACAAGACAGCCATGAGAAAGGAAGCACTCAAGAGGAAAATAATGGTGTTCTCACTCCTTGCTGGACCTAAGCACAGGTCTATGCCCTCCAAAGATGAACAAGACCAAAAGAAGATACTTCAGATTGCAGGCTGTCCCATATGCCCTTGTTGATGGTGTTTTGTTTAAAAAGGACGTAAATGGAGTGTTGCTGAGATGCATTGGTACAAATCAAATTCATAGGGTGTTGGAAGAGTTCCATGGTGGATCAGATGGTGGTCATTTTGCACCAAGAGTGATAGCTCTAAAGATCATGAGGGCTGGCTATTATTGGCCCAAGATTTTTAGTGATTGTTATGCATGGATCAAGAGGTGCAAGAATTGTGCATTCTGCACAGGTAAAGATAGACTAGCTTCCCTTCCATTGCACCCAATTTCAGTTGACCAACCATTCATGCAATGGAGTTTGGACTTCATTGGAGTCATTAATCCCAATTCAAGCCAAGGGCACAAATGGATTTTAACAGCAACATATTACTTCACCAAATGGACTGAAGCAGTAGCACTCAAGGAAGCAAATGAATGTAGCATCCTGGATTTCTACGAGGGAATAACAACCAGATTTGGCATACCTACTACAATAATATCAGATAATGCATTGGCATTCATTGGGTCCAAGATGACTAAATGGGCTGTTAAGAATGAGATTTACCTAAGCACTTCATCAAATTATTACCCCCAGGGTAATGGCCAGGCTGAATCTACAAACAAGAACTTGTTGAGGATCATTAGGAGGAATCTTGATGAAAATCAGAGGTCTTGGCATACCAAATTGAAATCAGCCTTATGGGCTGATAGGATAACTCCCAAGAGATCTATAGGTAACTCTCCATTTAAGCTTGTTTATGGGAGAGAGGCAATTTTTCCCATGTCACTTGAGTTAACAACATTGGAACTCATGAAACAGTTGGAGTTGTTGGAGTTTGAGCCCGTGGAGGTTAGATATGCAGAATTGATGGAGCTCTAAGAAATCAGAAATCAGGCATCTCGAGCAATGGATAAGGATCAATCTTTGATCAAGAAGACCTTTGATAAAAAGGCCGAGGATAGATCTTTCCAAGTTGGAGATCTAGTGTTAAAATGGGATGCAGATAGAGAAAAACTGGGAAGGCATCAAAATTTGATGCCATTTGGAGTGGCCCATACATGGTCACAAAGTGCAAGGATAGTAATGCTTTCCAATTGTCTTCATTGGATGGCAAAGAACTGCAGATTCCAGTCAATGGGATTTATCTAAAGCATTGCTACTGAAGGAAGTTCTCCACCTTGTACATATTAGCTTAGGTTTTCATTCCTCCAAGTGCTTGTGCACATTGTTTTGCTATAGATTAGTTTTGTTTTCCCTAAGTGCTTTGGCACAAGATTTTTGTTCCTGGAAATGTGTGTTACAGGCCTTTCCCCAATCAGATGATTTGCCACCCTCCATCTTCCTCCTTGCAGTGTTCTAGTCAGTTGGGGTACCAAACAGAGAATTTGAAGACTCCATGCCCAATGGATTGCTTCAGGTAATTGGTAACTTCATCCAGCAGGCAGATGACCCCTCTGAGTCACAAAAATTGTTATCCAAAATGTACCCCTTGCTCATTTTGTGGCTAACTCCTTTCATTCTTCCCTCTCTTGTGCCTCAGTCATATTTTTTTTCCTTTTCAGGAACTCAAAACTTTCTGGAAATGGCACCATTGGATAGAGCTCTTTCTCAACTTTCCAAAAAGGTAAATTTTTCCTCCTAACTCCATGTATTTTTGAATTTATGACCTGGCGGAGTTTTTGTGGGAAATTTTCCCCTGAAAGGCCCACAGCCAATGAAATGGCGCCACGTGTCCAGGGGAGTGGTGGGGGTCAGAGGAAAACTTGGTTTTTTTTTTACCAAGTGTTTGGTAGAGTTTTCAAAAGGGATATTTTTCCCCGTAAGCCCGCCGGTGAATCAAATTATGCCACGTGTCCAGGGGAAAAAATTGAAAAATCGACTAAGTGTTAGTGCCATGGAAAATTTCAAAAGGAAGGCCCACCGACCAATCATGTTATGACACGTGTCCTATGGCATCGGACCTTTGGAGGGTGGAGGAAAGATTGGAATTTTTGGCGAAGTGTTTTGGTAAAAAGGAAATGGAGAAGTGTTTGGCCCGTTACCCCCGTTGACAAATCATATTATGCCACGTGTCCATGGGCACCCAGAATAGCTGAGTGCAGGGGGAGATTGGGATTTTTTCCCAAAGGGATTGTGCAGAAGGAAAAATGTTTGCAGAGGGTCCGTGGTGAATGAAATTGTGCCACGTGTCCTAAACCGAAGGAAGGCGGGATAATTTTGGAAATTTTCCCAAAGGAAAAAGAAGGAAATTTCAAAGGAAAAAATTGCCCCCTGAGCGCGAACCAATGGAATCTCGCCACGTGTCGGGTGGCGCAAAAAAACTCAAGACAAGCCCGCATGGAAAATTCGAAGGGAAAGGCCCGTAACGAATGAGGTTTTTCCATGTGTCTGAGTTAAGAAATAGGATCAAACAGCGATGAAAAAATTTAGTAGGATAGGCCCACCCCCAATCAGCACGTGCCACGTGTCCTCAGATCATCGGCCCGGCGGGGATTTTTTGGAAAATTTTCGAAAGGGAAAAACAATGGAAAATGAAGCATTAAAGGTCTGCGCCCAATAAAAACATGTCATGTGGCACCCAGAATGGTGGAGTGTGGGGAATTTTTGGAAAATTTTCCAAATGACCAAAAAGTGGAAAATTTAAAAAATTTTGCCCTCCAATCCGATTTGGCCTTGTTTTGCCCTAAAATTTCAAACGGCCATATCTTTCGATCCAAAGCTCAGTTTTTCGTGTTCTTTATATCAATGGAAATCTGGTGAAATTATCTACAAGATTCTAAGGTCATTTTTGATTTTTAAAGATTTTGGAGAGATAAAATGGAAAAAATGCCTCTGACACGTGGTCATGCACAAAAATGACATTTCAACCACAATTTTTAATGAAAATTGGCTCGCATTCTCTCCCACCATGGAAAAAAATGTCAGGGGATGGGCCTTTAAGGATGCCCATGCTATTTTAATGCATTTTGGGTCAGTGGTTGAATTTCTCCCATGTTTTCCCACGTTTCTCTCTCTTGGGATCGTGGCTTGCACTGTAAAAGCCAGAATGGGTTCATTTTTTGAAAGGAGGCACCTTTTCAGCTCTGTAACTTCCCTTTTTCTTCCTTTTGGTGAAATTCGTGGATTTTTTTTTTACTTTCCATGCAATACATCACCCCTTTTTCCTATTGATCACTGTAATGCATTGTATTGGATCTGGAATGTTAATATATGCTCTGTGATTAAAATCCCTCAATCCTTTCATATATCTACCATTGTTTTCCTGATCTTTCATCACATTGTGAGCAATTTGTGCATGCTTTGTGCTGTGTTTTCTTATGGATTGTGTATGTATTGCAGTATCAGGTGTCTGCAACTCCTTTGGTGCATCACCTCATTAGTATTAGCTTCATTTTATTGCATTCCTTATCTTTGTCCCCTTGGAATTTAGAGTAGGAACTAGGAATTTAAACCTATGCAACTTGTAAGTGATTTATCTGATCAGGGGAGTTGAGGAACCAACCTCTAATATGAAGATTCCTTTCCCATTTTTCAAGTCCCACACTTGGGGGGAAGATTCAATGTTGTGCAATCACACTGGATGTCCAAAACTATCAACTAGAAGTCTGAACAACATCCAGGGGTGCTGCTAATTTGCAACAACAAATGTGTCTGCTGGAAATTTTCTTGCGGGATTCCTTCAGCCATCTTCTTCTTCTTCTACACTTGTAGAAGGAAACCTGCTCTGATACCAGATGATAACAAAACTTTAGATTTGATGATAAAATTTAGCAACAACAATTTGATATTAGCACATAAAAATAGGAAAAATCCAGAGACAAATAAAATATCAAAAATAATTGAGTAATTTCAACTGAATAGGAAGAACATTTTATACAATTTCTTTCTCCTATAATCATGGAGAAAATTCTTATCTTTTTATCCCCAAATCTCTCCTCTATTCCCTAACCTTACTCCCACACCCCTATCTATGAGTTGTACCTGACAACTATTTGTGCACACTTATGATTTATTTAAATAGTAAATAATACAATTATTTGAACCATATGTTCACACTATGAACATTTATTTCCTAACAAATTCTTTGGTAGACCATTTCAAGTTATCAAAGGAGAAGTGTCCCAAGACAAAGAAGGAGAGAAAAAAATGTCCAACGTAACTTACTCATCAATGATTGGCAGTTTGATGTATGCCATGGTGTGCACCAGGTCTGATATTTCCCATGCAGTGGGAGCGATGAGTAGATTTATGAGTGATCCCGGTAGAGATAACTGACAAACAGTAAAGTGGATCCTTCGGTATTTGAGAGTGACCATGCAAAATTTTTTGTGCTATAATGGATCAGACACCACTTTGTGTGGTTATGTAGACAACAAGAGGAGCACGCTAGATTATCTTTACACTGTAGGTGGGACAATAGTGAGTTAAATTTCAGGACTACAAAATTTGGTGGCTTTGTCAACCACAGAGGCTAAGTATGTTTCTACCATAGAGGAAAGTAAAGAAATTATTTGGTTACAAAAATTTCTTGAGAAGTTGTGGCATAAGAAGGAGGAAGGAAAGTTTCATAGTGATAGTTAGAGTGCTATAAACCTAGCTAAGAAATCTACTTTCCACTCTAGGATGAAGCATATACAGTTAAGGTACCATTTCATCAGGAAAAATTTGGAAGAAGAGAAGTTGAAGATGGAGAAGACTCATACCAGTCAGAATCCTGTAGACATGATGACCAAGGTGGTCACAAAGGAAAAACTAAAGCTGTGTTCAACTTTGGTTGGTCTTTAAGGAAACTAATGAAGGGTTGAGAAGCTTTCTCAGAGGAAAACTATTCTCTAAGTGGGATATTGTTAGGTTTTGGAGCCTATTTTCATGTGTGTAAGTATTAAATACTGTACACTAAGAGTACTATACACTTTCCATAGTTGTCTTGCTAGGGTTCGGGGGCACAACCCCCAAATTTTGTTTTTGGCCTCGAAACAAAACATGCCCGATAAACCACGAAACATGCTTTTCTCATATGGGTGAGATTTTTGACCCATAGATTTATGGGACAGTTTTTGCCCATGGTTTTGATACCCTTGGTTTTGTAAAACTACTTAAGCACTTGTCTACTTATGTGGTTTTGTGCATATGGTAAGTATGATGTAACATTGCAGATGTGTATGAATTTGGGTGTGAATTCTATAGTGTTTGTTGAGCATAGCTCCAAACAGATTTGGGTATTGTATTGAGAGAGTGGTGGCTTGCAATAAAATCTAAGCGAGTGATTGTTGGTGGACGTAGCCCAAATTTGGTGAACCACATTAAATAATGTCTCTTTGTGTTATGTTATTTTTATTCTACACTTTTATTTTAGATCTGCAATATTTTTCTGCATATTAGTTTCTACTGTTGCGATTTTGTGAGGGATTGTTCTACATATTTTATCCCTTATTTCCTAACATAATGTGCATAGGTTTCCCCAATTCCAACAGCGCAGAGATATCAGGCAGTAGCTTGAAAAAATGCAAAATGGTGAATGGAATAGAATGAATAATCCCCTTCGTATGAAATGTGTGTGATGCAAAATAGTGCCCAAATGTAGTCCCTTGCTCTATGTAGATAGCTAGCCCTTGATAGTAATAGTCCACTCATAAGGGAGTATGTATGTTGTGTTTATATATGGATTTATTGTTAAAATTTTGACACTAATGACCTGACATGCCAAGCAGTACCTAGGGAGATGAGAGGGAAAACCGTAAAGACCGATCTCAAATGTCCAAAAAAAAACCAAGTGTGATGGGGACCATAGTGCCTAGAAATCAGGTCTAGGGAATCATATGTGCCCTAATCCCTATCTAGGTGCCCTAGTCAAAGACTAGTGATGATACCGAGTGAGTACTGAAAGATAAGACTCTTTGAGTCCCGATCATAACTATGCGAGTAAATGAAAAATGTGCGAGACAAACAACGAAAAAGAACAATAAGACAAATGACTAGACAATGGAATGGGTCATCCGTGCATTCTTTTCTTACACAAGATCCATATATAAAACAACATACTTAGTGGTATAATAATAGTAGTAAGTGCGTGATTTTGTGACTACAGTAATAAAAATTATATTTTTTTCATTCTTTATGTGAAAGTTGCCACTGAAGACTTATTTTATATTTTCATGTAGGCAATGTAAAATTTGAGTTAAATCAATTCATTATAGCATGAGTTGCAAGTATATATTAATCTCAAGATAGATTTTTGTATTGCAAATTAAAGATGGCTTATTTGTTTTTTTACATGGGCATCTAATTTATCATTTCAATCATTTTCCACTTATAGCGTCTTGAGGATTTAAATGGTAACTCCTGGTATATGCCTATAATACTTATAAGAAATGGAAACCTGATATTAGAATTCACCATTGTAAGCAAACATACATTATGTTAGTTTAAAGTTAAGGTACATCTTCCAACACACATTCAAGAGGTATAGTGGAATCCATATGAGATCACTTAAACAAAATTGAATACCTATGCTTCAATTTTGGGAGCCTACATTTGCATCATCTTGTCTACTGATTTGTTTCTTTTATCTTCTTATGATTCGTTAGTGTTTATTGTTCATACAGTCATTGGAAGGGTATAAGTTATACTTTGAATTACCATCATAAATACCCATGACATGGAGCGAAGGGAGGATGGATGGAGCTGTAAGATTCCTTTTTGGGAAGGTGTTAAGACCCTAAGAAGTCAATGATACTATTTTTAAGACTATTCATGTGAGAAGAAGGATTGAATATGAATCTTTTGAACACTAAGAACCCTAAATTTTTCAAACAACTGAGATGAGCTCCTAGTGAGGCTGTATGAAAATTTCATAGAAAATTTCCACCCATTGTAAATATGTGCATAATAAGTAACCATATCATGCTTATTAAATTATATATCTAAAAGCTAATCAAGGAGACCCTACAATACTAGAAAAATTACTCATGAGTCATTGGTTGAATGTAGCTCCCTCAATAAAGAGGCAAGTGAAAAAAAACTAAAACCAAATATAGGGTAAGCAATGCCTCCCATTGTCAAATATTTCTAAACAAAACATTGACACGACATATAGAGGCAATCCACACAAGGTTTGGGTTGGTTATTTATAAAGATATTATTTTAGGGGCTTCATCAATACTAATATCCAAGGGAAGTGGTAATGGTACGTGCAATTTATCTTATATAAGGGTATTATGTTGACCCTTTCTCTTGAAAAGAAGGAAATCATAGTAGGAGACTCCCATGTAGTTATAAACTCAAATTTTGAAAGGTGTTAGGCCCAAATCAACACTCAAAGGCATCTAGAGAGTAGTTTGTGATATAACACCCTTGTTCTAAAGCACAAGTTTTACCCATTTTTATCAATTTAGACCTCCTATCATCATTTTTGATGGATGGAGAGTGTAGAGCCACACATAAAACGTCCACAATGACATAGTGTGTGTGTGCAAACTAAACACAACCAACTATGAGGAGGAGATAGAAACCGTGGAGGACAAGAAGTTTAAAAAATATTTCAATAATATTAAACACAAACATACCATACCTTAGCTCTTATTGTAATAGATCCCTCAATAGTCATGTAAGAACCATGATAACATTAATGCGTCATCGGGGGGGAGGTGATAATAATCACCTACCAAAGACTGAGGTGGCACGAAGAAGTAGGAGCGTGTGGGATGGAAGAAACATGAGCGTATGATTCAAACTGAATGTCATATGGAGGAGTGATAGGAGTTGTGAATGCCAAGGAATGTGGAATCCAATGTGAAGCAGTAACATGACTTGATGGATGAGGTGGATGAGGTGGATGATATGGATGAGATGGTGCATCCATAGGATGGATTTGATGGAGAGCGTGAATGAGTGACAAATTGTGGCGATGGATAAACAATGACCTTAGCACTAGAAGGAGGAGATAACTCAATCAAAGTAGTAGTTAGTGGATGAGGGAGAGAAGATATGGACCGATCATGTGAGAGAGAACCAAAGGACATGATTCCATTATCCTCTAATTGTTGCAAACAATCATGAAGTATGAAGCAATCATTATCCCTATGACCATTGATACAAGTGATAATTACAATATGGTCGATCATGCTGACATTGTAAATGATGTTTTGGATGATGTTGGTTAGAAGGTAAGTGAATTAAACACTCATTGATCAAAGCACACAACACATCATGTGGTTGAGCACGATGAGAGAAATGAAATGGGTCACGTGAAACAGGTGTAGATTATTGAGGTGTGGTCTACCATGAAGTAGGAGAAGACCAACGTTTTTGCGATGTAGTAGGCCGAGGTTGCTTGTGAGGAGGAGATGGAGATCATGTAGGACACTCAAATGATGGTAATGGAGAAGAATTAGATGATGTAGCAGTAGTAACCATAGGTGGAGGATCTATAACATGTGTGGAAATGAGGTCTTGTTCTAGATCAATGAATTTATAGCATAGAAGTGTGAATGATTCACATGTGTCATATTGCAATCTTTTTTTTAATGTTAGAATCAAACCGCGATAGAAGATAAACTCCTTCACTAGATTGATAGGTTGAAAACCTAATTGGTGCGTACAAGCAATGAATCATAATATGTAATCCATGATAGGTTTTGTTTTTTCCGTGATGTAAAGTAGGTAGATAATCATAGGTAACTCTTGGGCTATTGTTGATGATAAAACCATGGAGAAAAGCGTCTTCCATCTCATGATAAGTGCTAATAGATCCAAATGGTAGGTGAGTATTCCATTGTAAAGTTTCATCAATAAGGCTATGTCACAAGGCTTTAAACAATAAGTGATCATTAGAGTAGGAAGTCATTGCCATACGATAATGTTTGAGATGTAAGTAGGGGGTTTCTAGTACCATCGACACATGAAAAGGTAGGCATGATTAAGTCCTTAGGAAATGCCGAGCTATGAATATTCTTAGGGATAGGGTTTCCATGCAGTGAATTTTTATCAATGGAAGCATAATAGGTTTTTCTTTCTACTGTGAGTGATTTAACCCGAGGTTGTAAGTGACCCACAACATGCATGATAGACAAGATATCTTGTGAAGGAATATAAGATTATCGAAGTAATGTGTTAAGTGGTTGTAAATTTCTTTGTGAGTAATCATAGGGATGTCAAGAGAAGATGTAGGAGAATCTGATACTAAATCCACACTTAGTGTAGGTGCCGAAGAAGCAATAGGTGATGAAGAACATGAAACGTCCATAAAAGCGGTAAGACTAATATCATAGGAGATGGAGTGTCAGATGGAGATGCAATGATGGGAGGAGACAAAATAATAGATGGAGATGAAGTGATAGGAGGGGATGCAATAATAGATGGTGATGAGTAATGCATATGAGTAGATATGACCTTAGAATAAGATGACAATGGAGCATGAGAGCCATACTCAGTTGTATGTAAAGTAGTAGACTCATGACTAACAATTGTTTCGTCAGAATCAGAGAGAGATTTAGATACGAAAATTTCATCAATTGGATCATCAACATAATGTGATTGAGCATATGAATGAGTATGCAATGAATCATGAGAAGAATTTTTCAGAAATAGGAGAAGCATGAGATTCAACTATATTAGTTGTTTGACAAGGAGGAGAATCAATATGCACATGTGTACTAGTGTCAACACCAAGCATGAAATCGATAAGAGAGTCATCTATAATTTCCTTGGAAATGTGTAAAGGGGGGGATCATGGCTAACAATATAACAAAGTTCACAAATAGAAAAACTAGCTGGGTCTGACATGATGTTAAAAGAAGAATTTTCATAGCTAGTAGGTATATTGCATTCGTTAGCTAAGAGTTGTTGTTGAAATATCATCTGGCATAGTAACATCTTGATATAGAGATGTAAGCTCAATTATAGTTGCATCATCATAGAGAGGATTGATACTAACATTATGTATGATGAGCCGAGAAGGAGAAGAGCTATCGTTAGCCATTCAGGGATTTAGAGGATCCTAAGGAAAAATGTTCTAAGCTATGGGTTCACCTAAATGATTCTATAAAATTTGAATTGTATTAAGAATATAAGAGTACACAAAAATGTAATAAATGAAATGTAAATGGTAAGTAATTTAAAATGAAATAAAATGAAAGGGGAAGGTACTTTACCTGAATTGAACTCACCTCGCATTAATCTAGGATTAAATAGGGTGATTAAATCAAGGAGTAGAATGTGATAATGAACCTCAGAAGATAGCAGTAGTGGAAAATCTGGACATACCGGGGTGCTTTGAGAGAGTTAAGGGTGCCTGTGGGTGCCATGGTATGAAATATGGGCATCGTGGTCTATGAAACAACTTGAAATTTTATCCTAATATGGTTGCTAGTTATTCATAGTACTTCGCCTTTGGTCGGGTGAATGTCGCACTTGCTTCATTGATGTCGCCACAAACCCATAATGAAGAATCACATGCAAAACCCGAAACAAAGCATCAAACCCTAAAAAATAAAGATGCAAATGAAGGGGTTGGACTATCCTCAATTGCCTAATGGATGGAATTATGACTGAGCGTTGCACTACATCTCAGACCCAATGTAGTTCTATGTGCTTGTGTGTGTAATAATGTGCCTAGGTTTCCCTAGTGCCATCGACATAGAGATATCAAACACTATATATATAAAATGTGAAATGGTGGATGGAACAGAATGAATACTCCCCTTCTTATGTAATGTGGAATATTTCCCAAATGAAGTCCTTTGCTTTATGTAGATAACTAGCCCTTGACAATAATAGTCCACCCATAAGGTAGTATGTATGTTATGTTTATATAGGGATCTCTTATTCAAATTTTGACACTAATGACCCGACATGCCGAGTAGTACCTAGGGAGATGAGAGGGAAAATCGTAAAGACTGACCTTGAATTTCCAAAACAAAACCAAGTGTGATGGGGACCATAGCACCTAGAAATCAGGACCACAACACCCCAGGCACCCTAATCCCTATCTAGGCACCCTAGTCAAAGACTAGTGATGACACCGAGTGAGTAATGAAAGATAAGACCACTTGAGTCCTGACCAGAACTATACAAGTGAATGACAAATGTGCGAGACAAAAAATGATAAAGACCAATAAGATAGACGACTAGATAATGGAATGGGTCATCAGTGAATTCTTTTCTTATGCAAGATCCATATATAAAACAACATACTTGGCGGTATAATAATAGTAGTAAGTGCGTGATTTTGTGACTATAATAATAACAATTATAGTTTTTTTCATTCTTTATGTGAAAGTTGCCAATGAAGACTTATTTCATATTTTCATGTAGGCAATGTAAAATTTGAGTTAAATCAGTTCATTATAGCATGAGTTGCAAGTATATAATAATCTCAAGATAAATTTTTGTATTGAAAATTTAAGATGGTTTATTTGTTTATTTACATGGGCATCTGATTTATTATTTCAATCATTTTCCACTTATAACGTCTTGAGGATTTAAATGGTAACACCCGATATATGCCTATAATACTTATAAGAAATGGAAACCTGATGTTAGAATTCACTATTGCAAGCAAACATACATTATGTCAGTTTAAAGTTAAGGTACATCTTCCGACACGCATTCAAGAGGTCTAGTGGGATCCATATGAGATCACCTAATCAAAATTGAATACCTATGCTTCAATTTTGGGAGCCCATATTTGCATCATCTTGTCTGCTGATTCATTTCTTTAATCTTCTTCTGATTCGTTAGTGTTTATTGTTCATATAGTCATTCAAAGGGTATAAGTTATACTTTGAATTACCATCATAAATACCCATGCCATGGAGCAAAGGGAGGATGGATGGAGCTGTAAGATTCCTTTTTGAGAAGGTGTTAAGACCCTAAGAAGTCAATGATACTATTTTTAAGACCAGTCATGTGAGAAGAAGGACTGACTATGAATCTTTTGAACACTAAGAACACTGAATTTTTCAAACAACTGAGTTGACCTCCTATTGAGGTTGCATGAAAATTTCCATCCATTGCAAATATGTGCACTGAGAAGTAACAATATCATGCTTGTTAAATTATATATTTAAAAGCTAATCAAGGAGACCCTACAATGCTAGACAAAGTACTATTGAGTCATTGGTTGAATGTAGCTCCCTCAATAAAGAGGCAAGTGTAAAAAAACTAAAACCAAATATAGGCTAAGTGATGTCTCCCATTGTCAAATATTTCTAAATAAAACATTGACAAGTCATATAGAGGCAATCCATGCAAGGTTTGGGTTAGATATTTACAAAGATATCATTTTAGGGGCTTCATCAATACTAATACCCTAGGAAAGTAGTAATGGTACATGCATTTTCTCTTATATAAGGGCCTTAAGTTGACCCTTTCTCTTGTAAAGAAGGAAATCATAGTAGGAGACTCCCGTGTAGTTATAAATTCAAGTTTTGAAAGGTGTTAGGCCTAACTCAACACTCAAATGCATCTAGAGAGTAGGTTGTGATATAACACCCTTGTTCAAAAGCACAAGTTTTACCCATTTTTATCAATTTAGACCTCCTATCATCACTTTTGATGGATGGAGAGCATAGAGCCACACATAGAACCTCCACAACGAGAAAGAGTGTGTGTGTGTGTGCAAACTAAACACAACTAATGATGAGGAGGAGATAGAAGCCATGAAGGAAAATAAGTT
This sequence comes from Taxus chinensis, assembly GCA_019776745.2. NCBI lineage: Eukaryota > Viridiplantae > Streptophyta > Pinopsida > Cupressales > Taxaceae > Taxus > Taxus chinensis. The sequence goes on from CM034148.1 coordinate 630,809,477, forward strand.
GAAAAAAGATTTCAATAATATTAAACAGAGACATACATTAGCTATTTTTGTTGATCCAAAAGGCTCCAATGTTTGCAATATGATGCTCCTTCTAACCTCCATACTCGTCAAATTTCTTTTTAACAAAAAAATTCCCTTAAAAAGTATGAGTTCTGTAAATAGTTCTGGCCCATGCATCAAATGTCATTCCTTGTTTTTTTCCCTAAATGCCTCCAATTTGTAATGTATATTATGCCCCAAATTTATCTTTTGCATCAAATGTCATTCGCTATTTTTTCCCTAAATGCTTCCAATGTGCAATGTTTCCCCCCACAACGCCAAAACAATCTCTCTCCAAAATGTCAAAAGAGTATTAGGCCCTAAATTTAACTTCCCTCCTAATCCTAGTTGGGAATACTATTACATTTTCTTTTATATAAATAACAAAACTACCATTTTTATATAACCTAAAAATCATATTTATGTGTACCGACAATTGTGTGGAACACTAATAAACAACTTAGGCGTGGTGAACGTAGGAATTATAGTGACATAGAAATTATGAAATAGGTGTTTTACAGGAATGCCTCGACGGATTCCACATCGCCGGTACCAGAAATCGACGGTTGTTGACGGCGTATGCGTATGAGTTGTGTTATCCCAGCAGCAGAAGTTGATGGTAATTGACGGGTGAGGGAAGAGTGGAGCCTGGAGGTGTCAAAATCGACTTCCTGTTCTCCACTGTCAACAATCGACGTGTCTGACGGGCAATCGTGGTAAGGAAATGGTCTACTTATCAATTCACATTGACGTCAACAAAATGCCAAAAAGTGACGGTGGTGACACCGAAATCACAACAAAATGAGAGTCGGCGCAGGCCCACATTTGACTTGACTTGACTGAGCTTGAAAGCAAACGTGTTGAAATTGTTCAGGCCACGCAACTCGTCATTTCTTTTTCAGAAACGCAGGCTTAATTTGACACTAAACTTGCCCTTCAACTAAAGTGCTCTTCACAAGCCACCCTCATCTTTCCTTCGATATTAAACAACTTACATACTTTCATATAACCGTTAAACTTGACCGGGTCGAACAAGATATGTAAATGAAAATGCATTAAGCCGTTTCAACAATATTAACAATTTGTACCAGAACAAAAATCTATCCATGTGAGGTGATTCATACTAAGAGAGGAGAGAGGCTTGAGATCATTAATCAAATTTGAAGGGCTGCCCATACTTTAATTTGAAAGGCTAGGTTAAGCTTGACCCTTCATAACTCACAGGGTAAAAAATAGAGTGCCCTTCAATTTAAAAAAGAGAATCTTAATTACCTTTATATATATATTTGATTATTTTATATAAAATAAATATGAAAAATGTCAAAATTACTAAATATTGAACAATCAACCAATTCAATCTAGTATACCGCATTCCAATCTACTATATCCAAATTTTTAGGTGCAGAAAGAGATAAAAACATTAATGTGTCTAATGTATCCAGACAAAGTCTATACGTCTCAATACTTTTAATGCGATATACTTTTAATGTACTTGTTGGAAATGTGAGAACTATTTCCCATAGTTTCATTAAATTATGGAATGAATCTTTCCACATCTCATCTTCTCCACATTGCTCCCATGCCTTGAACATAATCTTCCTTGGATGTTTTTTATGTAGAGTCACAACAAAACTATCTAATTCTCCCTGACATTTTTCTGTGTCAATTATTGGAGCATCACCAACATCAATTTTTTTACATAAATTTTCCAACCACTTTTGTATTTCAATGTCTCGCCCATCCTCTTCATCAAAGTAACAAGGACTAAAAATCTTTGCAACATTAAATATTTTCATGTCCATAAACCTAATATTGAGGCAATTAATTATCTTCTGAACAAATGCTTTACCCAAATGAATGTTGTCCTCCAGAGTGCCAGATCCCAATGTCTCAGGAATAGATTCAAACCTAAGGTTATGTACATGTGAAATACCTGTGCAATCAACAAACACCAAACATCCATTTAAGCCTTCTTTAAATATTTAAAAACATATTGAAAACTCTTTCCAAAGGTATACTTAAGAAATCTCCTTTTCAGAAGCTCAATAAGTATATCTAATTGAGTACCGATCATAGTGATATCAATATTTTCCTCTTGAAATATATAAAAATCAAAATAAACTGATACTTATTATATTATTTATTTACTAATTTATTCAATAAAATAATTAGAATATTTATAAAAATTAATATAGCATAATATTTGTATGAAGAGTTATTTTTGTACTTGGCCCTTCAAATGAAAAATTAATATACATCAACACTTTTCAATATTGATGGTTAATTTTAAATTTTACTTTTTTTTAAGTGTAAAATTTTAAACACCCTTCTATGAAAAGTAAAAAGATGTTTGAAGGGCATTGATCACTTCAAATCTGACCATTGCTTGAGATAGTCTCTTAGTATGTATATTTAGGGGTCTTCTTTTTTTGGGTTGTGTATTAACTTGACTCTAAGTATAGATTCCATATTGGATGAGGGATTTACAACTCTCCCCACTTTTGAAAGTATTCTTTTCGGCTCTAGTTTCAATTCATATAAACGAAGATCCAACTCTTTCAAGTCATATTAGTTAGCTATGCAAAAGAAATTGAAACTAACAACTTAATAGTTTTAAAACACGAACTAACTACACAAAGATCATCATGTTAAGAGATAAACAAGACTAAATACCAACATTATTGCATTAAAACTTGAAATAGAAATCAAATTAATATGCTAAGCATTTGAATCTCTACTCTTTAGATCACCAAAAACACTAAATGAACCTAGATAGATCCATGACAATCAAAGTTGGTTGTTTGATCTTCAAAGGTTTGGGAATGGAAGCTCATCAAAGTATGGCTACAAGGCCATTTTGATCCTCTCCACATGACCCAAAATCTTGGATGGATGAAATGTAACAATGATAGCTATTAGCTCAAATTAAAATATGGTCTCAGATAAAATGCCTATAGATTAATTATAAGCATGCAAGGTGTAAGAAGAAAGGTAGGATGAGGGCTCTTTATATAGCCCAATAGGATAAAATAATCTCTACATCCCTATTACATGTGGGATAATAGAGAGGTTGGTTTAGTTGTGGATAAGGACCAGGTTTAGGGAGGGTTGAGTCAACCTTAGGAGAGTTTAGTTTGTCCTCTAGTGACTCATGGGGATTGAGAGGGTTTATTAATTAACCAAAGTGATTAATTAATAGGTGTGCAAGCTTATAGAAACTTTTTGGAGGAATAGTTAGTATGATTTATGTTATAAGAGAGATTTAATCAAATAGAATGAGGATTGAATGATTAAATAGAAGAGAGAATTAATTAATTAAGAATAATTAATTAATCTAGATATTTAGGGGTATCAATTAATTAGAAATAATTAATTAATCTAGATAGAAACAGGAGCTGATTAACGAAAGGTCATTAATTGATGTCATTGTTGGAAAGAAGACCTTGTTAATTAATTAAGGTAACGTAATTAATTAACAATGATAGTAGAGAAAATGTGTGGTATTGATGATATGTCATCAATTTGCGAGTAAGGGTATTATTAGTGTAATTTAAGTATTTAAATTGCTTGAGCTAAATTATAGGTGTCTGCATATTCCTCCCCTCTTTGGGGTGGCGTAAGTGATGCCACTTCAAAGATGAGTAGATAGATAAAATTTTGAAGGGGTAGAAGATAAATTAATAGAAGTGAGAGATGCCCCCTCGAGTGTCGATGGGGTGATGAAAAAAGGCAATCAACGATCGAAAAAGGTGAGAAATGGATAAAAGAATGGGTAGGGGAAGGATGCCCCAGGTGAATAAGAGGAATAGTGTTGATATGAAAATGACTGTAAAAGAGGAATGAAGATGGAATAAAAGAGAAATTTTTTATCCAATTTGTACATTGAAACAACTTTAGTGTCGTCATAATGCCAAAGATCTACGTAATCGGTCCTTATTAAAAATATAAGCATACAACAAAATTAGAATGACATCTAATGTATAGCCATACCACGAACATTGTTTCCATTATTGAAAACACCATTTTTCAATGAAAGATACAAAACACAATGTTAAAATCAGAAGGAAACAAGATCATTTAATAGTGTGTGAAACAAGTACAAACACACATAGGTTAAACCAACAATGGTCAAGATGGTTGTACAAATGTTTTGTTATCAAGCCGAAGATTCCAATTGTATGTTCATGATTGATGAGAAGGGTGAAAAATGATGCCCCTAGTAAGCATACATGAAATGGAAAATGATGAAGGATGTCATAGTTAAATGATAAAGTATTATGCGCAACGAAACAATATCAGGTAGTTGTATGTGCCCAAGAATATTGATGAAGCAAGTGGGCTGAAGCTATTATAAATGGTTATAAATCTGATTATTTGTGAGTCATTTGATTTGTGAACAAGTGAAAATTTGAACATGATCATGGAATGAATACCATGTATAGGACATGAGTTTTAGGCGCTATGAGCTATTTACCTATGTTTGTAAATTTTGCACTTTTTAGGATTTAAATTGAGATATTTTGAAATTTTATATGTTTGCAATTTTTCTATGTTTTTTGAAAAAAATTTGATTTTTGTAATGTTTAGGGATTTTTTATTTTTATATAATAAATGAGAAAATAGGAGATCACTTGAAATGGCTCACGCAAAATAGGTGTAGATTATTGAGTGTGTGGCCTACCATGAAGTAGGAGAAGATTAACGCTTTTGCGATGTAGTAGGCTGAGCTTCCCTGTGAGGAGGAGATGAATATTAAATAGGATGCTCAACTAGATGGTAATGTAGAAGAATTAGATGTTCTAACAATAGTAACCATAGGTAGAGGATCTATAACATGTAGTGGAAATGAGGTCTTGTTCTAGATCAATGAATTTATAGCATAGAAGTGTGAATGATTCCCATGTGTTATATTACAATCTTTGTTTTAATGTTGAGAATCAAACCACGATAGAAGATAAACTGCTTCACTAGATCGATAGGTTGAAAAAATAATTTTTCCGTACAAGCATTGAATCGTCAAATATGTAATCCATGATAGGTACCATGTTTTTTCCCTGATGTAAAGTAGGTAGATAATCATAGGTAACTCTTGGGCTATTGTTGATGATAAAATGATGGATAAAATTTTCTTCCATCTCATGATTAGTGCTAATCTAGATCCAAATGGTAGGTGAGTACATCCATTGTAAAGTGTCCTCAGTAAGGCTATGTCAAATTGGCTTTAAGATATAATTTGATCATTAGAGTAGGAAGCCATTGCCATACATGATTATGTTTGAGATGTAGGAGTAGGGGCTTCCAGTACCATCAAAACATGAAAAGGTAGGCATGATAAAATCCTTAGGAAATGCAGAGTTATGAATCTTTTAAGGGATAGGGTTGCCATGTAACCTGAATTTCTTTATCAATGGAAGCATAATAGATTTTTCTTTCTAAAGTGAGTGATTTAACTCCTAGATTGTAAGTGACGCCACAGACATGCATGACTTAAGACAAGATATTTTGTGAAGGAATAGTAAAGTATGATAGTAATGTGTTAAGCGGTTGTAATTTTGATTGTGAGTAATCTAACAGGGATGTCGAGATTTGAGATGTAGGAGAATATGATACTAAATCCACACTTAGTGTAGGTGTTGAAGAAGCAATAGGTGATGAAGGATATGAAACGTACCATAAAAGTGATAGCAATCACATCATAGGAGATGAAGTGTCAGATAGTTTAGTTTATGCAACGGTGGGAGGAAACAAATTTATTTTTTAGATGGAGATGAAGTGATATGAGGGGATGAAATAATAGATGGATATGAGTCATGCATATGAGTAGATACAACCTTAGAATAAGATGACAATGGAGCTTTTGAGATTCATACTTCAGTTGCATGTAAAGTAGTAGACTCTTGACTAACAATTGTTTTGTCAAAATCAGAGAGAGATTCAGATATGAAAATGTCATCAATTTTGTTAAATCAACAGAATGTGATTGAGCATAAATGAACAAGTATGCGATGGATCATGACCAAAGCATTTTTCAGAAATAAGAGAAGCATCAGATTCAACTATATTAGTGGTTTGACAAGGAGGAGAATCAATTTGCACATGTGTACTAGTGTCAAGTCCAAGCATGAAATCAATAAGAGAGTCATCTAGAATTATGACTTGGAAATGTGTAAAGGGTGTGATCATGGCTAACAAATATAACAAGGTTGACAACCATAAAAACTAGCTGGATCCGACAATTCTTATGTTAAAAGAAGAATTTTCAAAGCTAGTAGGTATATTGCATTCGTTATAATAAGAGTTGTTGTTGAATATCAGCCAACATAGTAACTTCACGATATAGAGATGTAAGATCAACTATGGTTTAGTCATCATAGATAGTTGATTGATACTAACATCAGGCATAATGAGCTGAGAAGTAGAAGAGCTATCCTTGGCCATTAGGGTTTTAGAGGATCCTAAGGCAAAATGTTCTAAGCTATGGGTTCACCAAAATGATTCTATAAAATTTGAATTGTATTAGGGAATATAAGAGTACAACAATGTAATAAATGAAGTGTAAATACTAAGTAATTTAAAATGAAATAAAATGAAAGTGGAAGGTACTTACCTAAATTGAACTCACCTTGCATTGATATGGGAGTAAATAGGGTGATACAAATCGTGGAGTAGAATGTGATAAATATCCTCAGTAAGATAGCAGTAGAAGCTGATCTGTTGCCAGACTGGGGCGCATGGAGAGGGTTAGGGGTGCCTGTGGGTGCCTTGATCTAAAATATGAAAAGGCATCCCAATCTGCATTTTGAAACAATTTGAAATTTTATCCTAATATGGTCGCTAGCTATTCACAATACTTCACCTTTGGTTGGGTGAATGTCGCACTGTGCTTCGTTGATGCTCACCACAAACGCCATAGTGACAGAAACACTTGGGAAACCCCACACTTCAAAGCATCAAACCCTAAAAAAGGAAAGATGAAAATTAAGAGGTTAGCTGACCATCCTCAACAAATTTTTCTGATAAGAACCACTAGTAGAATGGAAAATCGCTATGTTTGTGGAGCCTGATTTTCCTAGTTAGAGTTCTGAATACACCTTCTGATGTGTGTATCGATTTAAGGAAATATTTTTACGGCGGTCCCGCTCGCCGGTGAGCGGGTCAGGGGATTCGAGGGCCTATAAGCCCCCGAACTTATCTAAAGATTTTCATGGGTGGTTTATTGTCCCACGGGTTGATCTGGGTAACCGTTATGGACAATGTTTTTGGGCCCATGGTTTTTAGCGGTACCCATCGTTTTGATACCCACGGTTTTTTTACAGGAACCATAGGTTGCTGATACCCACAGTTAAGTTTGGGCATTGGTGTTGATACCCATTGTTTTGTATCAAACTGCTTAAGTCTGATTTTGGGCCATTTATGTGACTGTGTATGCCTATGATATTGATACAAGCAAATGTATTACAGATGTGTTTTAAACTGTACGGGGTCTGAGATTCTGTAGAGTTTGTTGTGCATTTTTTCAACCGGATCTGGGTATGCCCCCTCATTGAGAGAGTGGAGGCATGCAACATCTATCTAAGAAAGTGATTCCAAATGGACGTAGCACTCAAATTGGCTGAAACACGTTGTATCTTATCCCTACAAGGGGTATGTGTTATGTGCATTCTAGAAATTAAAGTGAGATATGTAACAAAATGGCTGCAGAACATGTGTCTATTGTAGCAAAAACTGTAGAAAACATGAAATCCGCATGCAATGTAACAAGTGAGTGTGCAAATAAAGTAGTATCAGAGCAAAAATTAGGTTTGCATGACAGTGTTGACATCGCTCAGGGAAAGTTTTATCTTGAATACAATCTAAGGCCACATGATGGCAAGATCTAGGGTTCATATAATGATCATACAAGACAGAGGTCATCAGCCTACAAATAGATAGCATACAGATAGAAAGAAATTACCTTTAGCAGAAGTGATCTCAAATACTCCAATGTCTGAGCATATAGTCATGAAACCCTCGAGTATGACAGATTTTGCACATGAAGCACCCATTATCCTATTCATAAAGCACTTGGAACAATTCCGTCAAGATATGTATGTATCTTCGGTATTATTTAATGTGCTACAAAGGAATAAGAGGTACAAAAGAACTGATGGATGCATTAGGGAAGTTGTATGAAAATAGACCTTTGCCTCTAATAAGATAGTTTTAATGAAAACCGTGGGTAGTCATGAACCATGTCTGAGAATCGTTCAGTAGCAGACCATCCCATAAATGATTTGGGTCAAAATCCCGTCCATATGAGAAAATGCTACCTTCGGTTACAATAGAATATGATGAGGCATGTTTTAAGGCCCAATTTATTAATTACTTATGCTCTTTTACCTAAAAGTTGGAATAGCCTGGTAATGGCGGTAAGCAACTCGGTTCCATGTTAACTCGAAGTTGAAGTTAGAGGATGTTGTAGGGGTGATTCTAAGCGAGGAAATGCAAAGAAAAAGCTCTAGGGAATCTTCTACTTTAGGGAATGCTTTGACAGTGGAAACTAGAGGGAGACAGAAGAATAGAGGAAACCGTGGAAAATCGAAAGGATTGAGCAAGGTCAAAATCCAAGAGCAAGATTGTATGTTGGAATCTGTGGAAAGTATGGGCATGCAAAAAAGGACTGTTGGGAGATTTGGGACAAGAAGAGACATCAGGAAGAAAACAAGGAGGTAAATGTGGTATCGGGTAATATATGTTAGGATGCTTTGATTCTTTTTTTACATAATATTACTGAATCTTAGGCTTTAGATTCAAGGGCTTCTTTTCATGCTACTCCACATAGGCATTATTTTGTTTATTATGTTCAAGGAAATTTTGCGCATGTTTTTCTTGGTGATGATGAGCCTTGCAGTATAGTTGGAAAATGTTCTGTTTAGGTTAAGTTGCAAAATAGGAATACATGGCTATTAAAGGATGTCAGACATGTGCCTACATTAAGGATGAAATTTGATATCGGTGGGGCAATTGGGAAGTGATGATTGTACTGTGATATTTACAGTGAGACTCTTGGAAGGTTACCTAGGGTGCTCTTGTGGTGGCAAAAGGTAATAAGGTTGGAACCTTGTATTTATCCACTGATAGTACTAATGATTGTAATCTTGTGGCTTCAGATGCAGATACAACATTATGACACTATAGGCTCAGTCATATGAGCCATAAGGGCATGAACATCATAAAGAAGAATTTGCCTGTATATACAGAAACAAGTTTAGAGTTCATGTGAGAACTGAATTTATGGGAAACAGAAGTGAGTAAGGTTTCTCAAGGTTGGACCTACAAATAAAGAGAGTAAGTTAGAGCTGGTGCATTCTGATGTGTGAGGGCCAGCTCAGGTATCATCTCTTTGGGGTTCAAGTTATTATGTTACTTTTATTGATGATGTAATAAGGAAAGTTTAGGCTTTATTATATTAGAAATTAATATGATGTATTTGACACTTTTATTAAATGGAAAGCCTTAGTAGAGAATGAAACAAGTCTTAAGATAAAATGTCTCAAGTTAGCTAATGGAGGGGAGTATTGCAATAATGAATTTAATGATTACTATTCTAAGAATGGAATCCGCAAGAAAAAGATGGTTCCAGGTAACTTTGCTAGCAAAATGAGATATCAGAAAGGATGAATAGAACAATAATGGAATGTGTTAGGAGCATAAGGTTACATGCAGGACTGCCTCTTTCTTTTTGGGTAGAAGCAGTGAGCACAGCTATGTACTTGATAAATAGAGGACCCTCAAGTTCCTTGGATGGAGGAATACCTGAGGAGGCTTGGTATGGTAAGAAAGTTGATTATTCATTTCTTAGAGTCTTTGGATGTGAGGTGTATGTTCATATAGATAAGGATGATAGGACCAAGCTAGAGGCTAAATAAAAAAAATGTACCTTCATTTGTTATGGTGGTGATGAATTTGGATATAAATGTTGGAGTATTAAGGACAAGAAAATTATTCGATCTAGGGATGTGGTCTTTAATGAGAAAGTCATGTATAAGTGTTATCTTAGTTTTGAGTTTACGCCAAAACTATCAGATAACCCTGCTAAATTTTTAAGCTGGTTTTACAAAATTACCTTTATGAGAGATAATCAGGTTTTCGGGTTTCACAAACAAGACAACATGTGTTTTAGATGTTTCATGTCTTGTGTTCCCCGAAACCCGAAACCCGCATCGAATAAGGCAAGTCGGGTTTGCGGACCTTCCGAGCATCAGAGCATGCCTTCGTCTAAGCATCATGCTTTATGTCGATCATTTCCTGCAACCCGAAACCTGAATTGCCTAAGTCCTTCATGTCGGGTTTTCGGAACTTTGAAGCATCTAAGCATCATGCTTCATGTCGATTGTTTCCCGCAACCCGAAACCTGAATTGCTCTAAACACCTTTTTGTCAGGTTTCCAGATCTCCCGAGCATGCTGACATGGCATTAATGCCGAGTTGTCGGGTGGATTGGCATGTGCCAGCTGAAGTGTATTAATTGCAAATTTTCATATATATATGTGGATTTCCATGTCATTTTTACCAGACGTACTTTTACCTTGTAGATTTTCGGACATGCTTCTTCGACCCCGAAACCCAAAATTCACCTCTGTACTCGATTGCATTACTCATTTTTGATCATTTGTTCTCCCAGTTGAAGGTATTTTTCTTCAGTCTTTCTTTGTGGTTTTTATGGATTAATTATGTGAGGAATTCGTCCAAGTTTCTCATCTGGGTTTGGGATTTTCTCTTTTCCATTTTAAGGGTTGTTTTCTAAAACCAGGTTTATGTTTTAGGGTTTATCTCTTTGGAATTATCACTTTGTGTTATTTCCCGGAATGTTGTTGTAATTAAAATATGTTTTGGATATAAATGATGAAGAAAGAACTTGCATGTTTTAAAAACAACAAAAACCCTATTCCCTCTTCTCGGGTTTCGCAGGGTGCTGTGCAGTATCAAAAACCCGCAGTATATCAGAAAATTTGACGTGTCAGATTTTCCAAAATCTCCAACATCATCAAAGTGCCGGGTTTTCTCAAGTCTTCGACATCCTCAGTGTGTCAGGTTTTCTGGACTCCCAGACATCCTCCTCAGTGTGTCAGGTTTTTCCACCCTTCCGGCATCTCCAGTAGGTTGGGGTTTTCACAGTGTGCAACATCTCCTGATCTCCGAAACTCTCCTCCTTCGAAGTCCCTCATGTCGGACCCTGGTCCATCGCAAGAAAAGACTGAAAAGTCAGGAAGGATGAAATACAAATTCAGAAAGATGGAGTCTCCATTCTATATCAATTACAATTATGACATCCGAGATACAGAGCTCGGAAATATAGATATGGAGGATTTCTAGAGTAGGGTAAAGAGCTCTTCCCAAACTCCATGGATGAAATCGATAGTCGATAGTGGTTTACCTCTTACAGCGGGTTTCCCTATGTCCGCTCAGTGCTCTGAATTCATCTTAGCCTACGCTTCGAGTTATGACTCTGCTTCTCATTCTGTGAGAAACCAGGCGGGAGAAGTTGTGATCAAGTTGGACGGAGGTTACTTTGATGACCTCCTCAAGCTGCCCAATTTTGAAGAATATGGAGAGTTAGATATCAAGTCAGCTCAGAAAGCTTGGGATAATGATCAGGAAGATTGTATCAAGCACGTAAATAAGAAGTTCCTGATCAAAGCCAAACTGGCTGTTTCCAGATTCCCAAGACTTGTCCCCAGAAGTGATTTCATTCAGGAAATCAATGACATCATCACTCTGTTGAGTCGGGTTTTTGCTTTACCCGAATCAAATGTTTTCCAAGGGTGGATGTATCAGTTCATGATCACCATCAAGAAGAATCAACAAGGGATTGATTGGGGCACTCTCATTAGTAATGAGATAGATTCCCAAATGACAACAGTCTTGTCTACAGGAAAGTTTTATATGTCCTCATATGTCACCTATGCAGCGGCCGGTATGAGGAACTATCCCGGGTTGGATACCAAGGGAAACAGGACGGTGGACCATGTTTATCAATATTTTCCTCAGCTGACAAGGAAAGGGTCTGAAGATCAATTCAGAAGGGTGAATGATGCCTTCTTTTACGAAAACATCTGCAGGTTAAATCTTGAACTGAGGAAAATAAGAGTATCTGATAAAGCATGGGCTGAGGTTTCAAAGTGGGGTTGTGTCTTCTTGCAATTTAAGAAGTTCACATATCTACGGGTAGTCATGTACCCAAGGGATCCTTTCCGTTTGCCCCGATATCCAGGGGACAAACTAATCTTGATGGAATTGGTTAGGCAATTGTTGGATTTTCACAAGTTCCAACAAAGTAAACATAAAGCCGCTATATCCTTCCCAATTTCTATTAGAAGGTATACTTGTTCGATAGTGGTAAAAGCCAAGAATGTTGTCCATGAGCTTTAGGACAAGTTGAAGAAGCGCATGAAGCCCCAAGACGGGTTTTATATTCGAGGAGTCCTCAGGGCATATGGAACTCTGCACCTGCACAGACCAAGCATAGAGGACATCTGGATTGATCTACGTGATGAGGTTGCTGTTCGTAGAAAGGATCATAGTAGGTTGACACTTGCTGAAATTCAAAAACTTGAGCTCAATAACTTACCAGAAGGTACTAGCGACAATGAAAGTGTTCTGGATCCCTCTTATGATGGATTGAATAAAGATCAATATTTCTTCCCACTTATTGATTGGTCAATCAATGAAAAATCCTCCATTACAGATAGATCAGCTCTGATTCTTGCATGCACCAAAGCATGGCTCGCCTCTTGGGGGATGATTTTTAAAGATGATAAGTTTTCAAAGTTGGTTGCTTTAGAGGCAGGGCCCTCCAAAAAGGGAAAGGACAAAAGATCTTCTAAGGGGCCTATAAAGGTCAAGTTTGTCAAAAAGAGAAAAGAAAGAGAAATCTCTTCAATTGTTTCTCCATTTGAAACGGTGGATGTGCCAGAATCACCAACACCACTAGAAATAGGAGAAATTTCTTTGGAAGGAGAAGGAAGCCAGCCTCTGGTTTCATCATTTGTTGATTTCCCAACTGAAGAGACCTTATCTCTTGCATCCCAGGCTTTGGAGTCTGAATCTGCGCCTCTCCCCTCACAACCACTCCTACCTCCTCATTCTCCATCAACTTCTTCAGTCATGGCCAATATTTTCTCTGGACTTTCACCCCTCTCTACTGGGACCCAAGTAATCACCAACACGCCCCCTCTTGTGCCTCTTTTTATTGAATCTGCTACCACATTGGTAACTATTCCCCCTCCACTAGTAAAACCTTATCCCCTTGAGAGTATGATACCAGCTTCTACAACAGTGGAAACTCCCTCTGATATGCCGCAATGGCTACTTGAGAAAACTCCGAGGAAGAGGAAGGTGATTGTACCCATACCGGCCTTCGATTTTAGCTCACTCAAGGCTCCTACTGCTAAATCAGCCAAGAAACCCAAAACAGTTTCAAGGGTTTTGGTGGACGCTATAGGGCATAAGTTCGCAGAGATCGCCACTCCCGCGACTAACAAAACTAAAGAGGACGTAACAGCCTCTGATTATCAGATAACCAGGGTGGCTCTAGGAAAAGTGACAGCAGAAGGGGCACAACAGGATGCACGGGATGCTATAAATGTGCTGTGCCAGAAGTTGAAAGAAATAAAAGACAACAAAGATGAGCTTAAGGGAAAGGTGGAGCAGTTGACCAAGGTTTTTCTTAAGCTCTCAAAACCCCTTGAATCCATACCATCTTCTTTTGTCCCTGTCGGATTCGATTTCTCATCAGTGCCTATGATTGAGAGGATTAATAAAAAAGGAAGGGTGGTCGATGAATGGACCCAAAGGCTGCTCCAACAGGGGAAGGAAGTGATTCAAGATGTTGTGAAAATCTATCAATCTTTGGGGGAAATTCAGAGTGATGGAGAGAAGATGGACGATGATTTCTCTCAAGAAATTAGACATCTTGATTTGACTTTCGAAGCTCTCCAGGCATTAAAGCAAATACCATCACAACTCTTGGTAGAAGAAGGCATCATCCCACATGTGGATAAACATTTCCAGCTGACCAAAGCCATCAGGTTCAGGCTAAAGATTCTTAACGAATCCTGCGGTAAGCTGAGAGAATGAAGGGATAAATTGATTGATGGCAAAAGTGATCTGGAAGAAGAGTTGCTGAAGATTTGTCCAAAGGTGTCAGTTGGAAACTCAGGCATCCTATCAGTTGATGATCTTTTCGAACAAGTCCAAGAGTCTGTTCAGCATGAACCAACGCATGGATTTGGTATTGAGATCATCGACCGGTTTGTAAGAATTGAACATTCTTTGGAGGCCTTGAGAAGGCTCAGCAAAAGATTGAAAAAGCTTCCCGACAGTGCTAGTGATACCCATGAAACTTGTGAAGTTTTGAATGATCATTCCACTGCACCTGACGAAAACAAAATGCAAGGCATAATTCCAGAGTTCCAAGAATTTCGGAACAAACAGGCTCAGCTGAAGGAAGAGAAAGATGAAGGAGTGAAAGATGATTCAAATTGAGTCTTGATGTTTCATGTCATTTCAATTTTGAAATTGACATGTCTTTTTCATTTCTGTTTCGTCACATTTTTGAATCATATTTTAACTTGGTCTCCTACGTGAGAGTCAAGCAAAATAGAACTCTTTTTAAAGAACACTATTTTCTAGGATTTATCCTATTTTCTCTCTACTCCTTTTATTATAAATAAGGTATGCTTATGCATTCCAAAGGGTCGAGATTTTTGAAATATTGGGAGCTATTGGAAAGAAGAAAAACTTTGTGTTTTCTTTTAATCATTGTGAAGAATAGGAGTTGATATTATTTTGCGAACTTTGTGTTGTGGGATATATCTTTCTTAAGACATTGTTCTTACGTCCATAATCTTAAGCTATTCTTTGTTTAGCACCTTAGTGTTTCTAATCATTTCAGACATTATATTTATGATCTAAAGCCCACATGATTATTTTGTGCTCTGTGTTTACTCGAAAGAAAATACGTTTCTCTCATTTCCTTTCCATTGTTCTTCTTTCATTGTAATAGTTTCCGACCCAGTTCATTTACGAAAGCAATACCTTTGAATCGTGTGGATGTGGATTTCGGGATTCTATCCCAACCCCAATGGTTAGATTAGTGTGAATACTGTATATATTGTTTTTGCTGTGTTTTAGATTAGTAATAAGCAGGAATCCTCACCTGTCTTTGAGGGATTTAATCCCATATACTGTGGTTGAACCTCATATTTTGGATTGACAAAATATCTAACCAATAATAAGCAGTACTTGCAGCAAAATAGGGAAGAATCCAAGAAAGAATATGCATCGGTAGAGGATCTTCCAGATGGGAAAGTGACACATGAATTAGTTTAGGAACCTCCTCAACAGGAACCCCAAACTCCTATATTGAGGAGGTTTTCTAGGGTAAGAAGAGAACCTAAACATTTTTCTCCTTCTCTTTATTATTTATTACTCATTGATAGTGGAGAGCCAAAGAGTTTTGATGAAGCAATGCAGGTAGTTGCTAGGAAGAAGTGGGAGAAAGCCATGGATGAGGAGCATCAGGCTCTCATGGAGAACCAGACATGGGATTTGGTAAAGCTACCCAAAGGAAAAAGAGCATTACAGAACAAATGGGTGTTCAGAGTGAAAGAGGAAGAAGGATGCAAGAAAAGATACAAGGCCGGGTTGGTGGTCAAGGGGTTTACACAAATTAAGGTATAGATTTTGATGAGATTTTTTCTCCTGTAGTAAAAATGACTTCTATTAGAACTGTTCTAGGAATAGTTACAGCACAAGACTTGCACTTAGAACATCTTGATGTAAAGACTGCATTTCTCCATGGTGATTTGGAGGAGGAACTATATATGCAATAGCCAAAGGGCTATGAGGTAAAAGGTAAAGAGGAGATGGTGTGCAAATTGAAGAAGAGCTTGTATGGCTTGAAACAAGCTCCACGTCAATGGTATAAGAAATTTGACAGCTTCATGACAGAGCAAGGTTATATTAGATGTCATTATGGCCATTGCGTGTATACAAAGAAATTTGAGGATGGCAGTTATATTATACTTTGTCTGTATGTGGATGACATGTTGATTGTAGGTAAAAACATGCAGGAAATAAAAGTACTCAAGAAGCAACTAAGTGAATCCTTTGCTATGAAGGATTTCGGGGCAGCCAAAAAAATCCTTGGTATGAGGATATCTCAGGATAGGAAGGAATGAAAGCTGAATTTATCTCAGGAAGAGTACATTAAGAAGGTCTTGGAGAGGTTTAATATGCAGGATGCTAAACCGGTTGGGACTCCTTTGGCAGGCCATTTCAAGTTATCAAAGGAACAGTGTCCTAAGATAGAGCAGGAGAGAAACCAGATGTCCAAGGTACCTTACTCATCAGCGGTTGGAAGTTTGATGTATGCCATGGTGTGCACTAGGCCTGATATTGCCCATGCAGTGGAAGCGGTGAGTAGATTTATGAGTGATCCGGGTAGAGATCACTGGTAGGAAATAAAGTGGATCCTTCGGTATTTGAGAGGGACCATGGGGACAATTTTGTGCTATAGTGGATCAAACACCACTTTGTGTGGTTATGTAGATTCAGATATGGCTAGAGATGTAAATAGCAAGAGGAGCACAACAGGTTATGTCGACACTATAGGTGGAACAGTTGTAAGTTGGATTTCACGACTATAGAATTTGGTGGCTTTATCAACCACAGAGGCTGAGTATGTTGCTGCCAAAGAGGCAAGTAAGAAAATGATTTGGTTACAACAATTACTTGAGGAGTTGGGGCATAACCAGGAGGAAGGAAAGTTGTATAGTGATAGTCAGAGTGCTATACACCTAGCTAAGAACTCTGCTTTCCACTCTAGGATGAAGCATATATAGTTATGGTACCATTTCATCAGGACAAATTTGGAGGAAGAGAAGTTGAAGCTGGAGGATATTCATACTAGTCAGAATCCTGCAGACATGATGACCAAGGTGGTCGCAAGGGAAAAAATGAAGCTGTGTTCAGCTTTGGTTGGTCTTCACAGAAACTAGTGAAGGGTTGAGAAACTTGCTCAGAGGAAAACTAGTCTCCAAGCTAGAGATTGTTAGGTTGTGGAGCCCATTTTCATGTGTGAAAGTGTTGAAGACTGTACACTAAGAGTACTGTACACTTTTCATGTATCCTCGCCGAGGTTTGGGGGTGCAACCCCCAAATTTTTTTTTTGGGCCTTAAAACATGCCCGATATATCGGAAAATGTGATTTTCTCATATGGGCGGGATTTTGACCCATATGTTTATGGGACGGTTTTTACACATGGTTTTGATACCCACGGTTTGGTAAAACTGCTTAAGTAGTTGTCTATTTATATGGTTTTATGCATATGATAGATGGATGAAAAACATTGTAGATGTGCTTTGAATTCGAGTGTGAATTCTGTAGAGTTTGTTGAGCATATCTCCAAATAGATATGGGTATTGTATTGAGAGAGTGGTTTCTTGTAATAAAATTTGAGCAAGTGATTCTTTGTGGATGTAGCCCAAATTGGGTGAACCACGTTAAATACTGTCTCTTTGTGTTGTGTTATTTTATTCTGCACTTTTATTTGAGATCTGTAATAATTTTCTGCATATTAGTTTCTACTGTTGCAATTTTGTGAGGTATTATTCCACATATTTTATCCCTTATTTCCTAACAAGTGTTTCACTACATCTAATACCCAACGTAGTTCTATGTGCTTGTGTGTGCAATAATGTGCCTAGGTTTCCCTTGTGCCAATGACACAGAGATATCAGGTAGTAGCTAGATAAAATGCAAAATGGTGGATGGAATAGAATGAATACTCCCCTTCTTATGTAACATGTGTGATGCAAAATAGTTCCCAAATGAAGTCCTTTGTTCTATTAAGATAGCTAGCCCTTGACAGTAATTGTCCACCCATAAGGTAGTATGTATGTTGTGTTTATATAGGGATATCTTGTTCACATTTCAACACTAATGACCTGACATGCCAAGTAGTACCTAGGGAGATGAGAGGGAAAACTGTAAAGAATGACCTCGAATTCCCAAAAAAAAACCAAGTGTGATGGGGACCATAGTGCTTATAAATCAGGACCACAGCACCCCAAGTGCCCTAATGCCTATCTAGGCACCCTAGTGAAAGACTAGTGATGACACCAAGTGAGTAATGACAAATAAGACTACTTGTGTCCTGACCAAAACTATACGAGTGAATGAAAAATGTGTGAGACAACCAATGACAAAGACCAATAAGATAGATGACTAGAGAATGGAATGGGTCATCAGTGAATTCTTTTCTTATGCAAAATCCATATATAAAACAACATACTTGGTGGTATAATAATAGTAGTAAGTGCTTGATTTTGTAACTACATTAATAACAATTATAGTTTTTTTCATTCATTATGTGAAAGTTGCCACTGAAGACTTATTTCATGTTTTTATATAGGCAATGTAAAATTTGAGTTAAATCAGTTCATTATAGTATGAGTTGCAAGTATATAATAATCTCAAGATAAATTTTTGTATTGCAAATTTAAGATGGTTTATTTGTTTATTTACATGGGCATCTAATTTATAATTTCAATCATTTTCCACTTATAGTGTCTTGAGGATTCAAATGGTAACACTTGGTATATTCCTATAATACTTATAAGAAATGGAAACCTGATGTTAGAATTGACTATTGCAAGTAAGCATACATTATGTCAGTTTAAAGTTAAGGTACATCTTCCAACACACATTCAAGAGGTCTAGTGGGATCCGTATGAGATCACTTAAAAAAAATTGAATACCTATGCTTCAATTTTGGGAGCCCATATTTGCATCATATTGTCTTCTGATTCGTTTATTTTATCTTCTTTTGATTCGTTATTGTTTATTGTTGATATAGTCATTGGAAGGGTATAAGTTATACTTTGAATTACCATCATAAATACCCATGACATGGAGCAAAGGGAGGATGGATGGAGCTGTAAGATTCCTTTTTGGGAAGGTGTTAAGACCTTAAGAAGTCAATAATACTATTTTTAAGACAAGTTACATGAGAAACTACCACCTAGAAATAGCTTCCTAACCTAGCTAGAAATGAGAAATGTGCACCATGATGATGAAGAAATAAGCAAGTCCTACCCTCAACATTATAACTTTGAAATGATCAAAACATAATGAAAATTGATGAACTCTATTCTTCTAATTTCCTAATTAAATCAAGTGGACCTATGTATTCCAATGGCAATCAACAATATTGCTTGCTTTGATCCTTCAATGGATACTTGGGTGTGAGGCTTAGCTCTTCAAGAATGGAGGATGGAGGGCTCAAGAATAACAAAAGGCTACTAGTATGAAATTATGTGCTTTCTTTTGTCTCTTGGGAGATTTAGGTGTGAGTGTAGAAGTAGAGGGAGGATTATTTAGATAGCCCAAAGGATAAAGGATTCAACACATCCTCATGAATGTGGGACTAATGGAGATGTAGAGTTAGTTATGGATAAGGGGGGGTTTAGATGGGGTTAAGTTAACTTTAGGAGGGTTTAGTTTGTCCTCTAAGTGGCTCATGGTGGATAAAGGGGGTGTATTAATTAACCAAATATGATTAATTAATACATGTGCAAGCTTTTATAAGCTTTTTGGATCAATAGTTAATGTGATTTGGACCATTAGGAGAGGAATTAAACCAATTACAAGAGTGATTTATTGATATAAATGAGAAGGGAGACCTAATTAATTAATAATAATTAATTAAACTAGATAGAAGGTGTTGATTAATGAAGGGTCATTAATTAGGGTATGTGTTGGATAGGTGACTTAATTAATTAGTGCAATGTAATCAATTAACAACAATGGAAGAGAAGATGAGTGCTTTTGACAATATGTCGTCAATTTGTGGGGAAAGGAGTATAATTAGAACAATTTACGTATTTAAATTACTCGAGGTGTAATTATAGGTGTCTACATTTGCCCCTCTTTGGGGTGGTGTAAGTGACGCCACTTCAAAGATAATAAACGGAAGAAAATTTTGAAGGGATAGACAGAAAAATTAGTAGGAGGGAGAGATGCCCCCTCGAGTGTCGATGGGGTGATGAAAGAAGCTGATTGACGATTCGAAAAAGGTGAGAGATAGGATAGAAGAATGGGAAAGAAGCAGGATGCCCCAGGTGAGATAAGAGGAATTAGGGGTGATAAGGGAAGTGATGTAGAAGAAGGATATGGAGGAGGGGATGGAAAAAAAGATAAGATCTTAGCCTCTAGCCATTGTTTATTGGAACAATTTTGAGTGTCATCATATTGCCACAAGAGCTATGTCAACAGTCCTTATGAAAAATATAAGCATACGAAAACGGTAGAAAGACATGAAAAGCTATACTATGAACACATTTTTCCATTGCTGAACATACCAACTCCATGCAACATACAATAATTCAATGCAATACGAGAAGGAAACAAGCTCATTTAATAGGGAAAACAAGTATGAACATACATACCTGACCCAACAATGGTCAAGACAATTGTACAAATGTTTTGTTATCAGTGCTAAAGACATCCACAAAGTTCATGATTCATGACAAGGGTTAAAAATGATGCCCCGAGCAAGGATACATGCAAGGGGAAATGATGAATGGACATGTCGGGTTCCATGATAAAGCATTTATCCACAACGAAACAACACTAGGAAACTGTAAGTGCCCCAGAGTACAGACAAAGTAAGCAGGCTAGCTTTGTGAATGGTTGTGAATCCGGTGATCCATGCAAGTCATATTAATCGGGGAAGACATCAGACAAATTTCAACAGGATATGGAGATGAATACCATGCGTAAGACACGCGTTTCAACTGCTATGAGCTATTTACCTATGTTTGTAATTTTGCAATTTTTAGGATTTTTAAGAAATTTTGAAATTTTGTGTGTTTGTATTTATCTGTGTTTTTTGAAAAAAAATTGATTTTTGTAAATTTTTAGGGATTTTTTAATTTTTATAGAAGAAATGAGAAAATAGGAGATCACTTGAAAGCTAGAAAATTTCCCTAGGGAGAAGAAACGGGTGCTAGGTAGCAAAAACATACTCTGATGTGGCAAAAATGAGTTAAAAATGATTATTTAATAAAATAATCATTACAGTGAATAGAAGAAGTTTTAAAATGACAGCGATGGTCAAAACACGCCCCTAGGGCATTGCAACAAACAAATGTTAACAAATCTACCAAAATGTACATACCAAAATAACTTAAACAAAACAACTATTTACAAGCATGCAAACGCACACCCCAAATGTACACACAAGAATAAATCTGATCTAAGTAAGAGAAAATGAATCTAAAGTGGTATGTTTAAGCAAAACACTATACAAATGTACTAGTAAAAACTATTCAAACAATGTACACGTAACCAAACAAGCAAAGCAAAAAAACAAAACAAGTAAACTAAAACTATGTTTTTGTGATATTGTTTTTAATGCGTTTTCTGTTTGTGGGAATTTCGTGAAACAATTTTCTATTGTTTTTGTGTTTTGTGTTTTTCTATTTTTTGTGTGTTTTCTATTTTTCTATTGTTTTGGATTTTGAACATTTTCGAATGTTTTTGTGATTTTCAACATGTTTCAATGTTTTTAGATTTTCTAAGGTTTTTCGAAGCTATGTATAGGAAACCAAGAAACGTGGATGCCCCCAACGTTAGATGGAGAATATACAAGGGAATGCGCCACATATTTATAAACAAGAAGGTGAAAGTACGGAGGTACCCCAATGTTAGATGGGGAATATATAAAGACAATCCCATCACCAATTTACAATAGGAGAAATAACTAGATCAAGGCTTGATAGCATTGGCTCATAGGGAATATCGAATGCAGGTATGGAACTGGCCCTAGGCTAAGTAAAATTACCCCCAGATGCAAGATGCTTGTGAAAAATGATCCTCCCAAGGCATCGGAAGCAAGTTTTCACCAAGGGACCTATCCAAAGCGCCACAATTTCGTGGCTTTTACATATGGATGACCTGTTGAGTAGACAAGAGTATGATACGAAGGAGAGGCGCACATAGAATATTCACACACATGAGTAAAGAAGCAGTCAAAGGCACACGGAAGGATAGGAAGGACACGCACATAAAAGACAAGGGAAGATTCGGGACTTAGCCATTTTCACATGTACGGGTTATTTTTGGAGATAGCATGCAGAGCACACAAACTAGATAAATACTTGTGCATGACACACATGGGATATTATTGGAAGAGTTGAATACTAAACACTTTGCATGGGTTTGGGATAATAATAGAATTGTTTATTGCCAGTTAACCAGAAGAGATCTATTGTTAGTGCACTTGCATGTGTGGCTATTATTGTAAAGAAGCATGGCTATTTTTCAGCATGCGACCTATTTTGGGAATTATGCAAGTGGTGAAGGGAAAGTCCCCACCCTTATAAATATGTAGTGATTTGCTAGTATAATAGGAGGACTATGTGAGAATTGAATTACTGTGAGGTTATGCTGCCAAATCTGATACGACGCATGAGCTTATGGTATTACTTATTGTAATAAGCTTCTCTGTGTATTTATTGTGTTTAATATAATGGAGTGTATTAGCTGAATCAAGGTATTAATCATGAGTATAACTAGTTCTTGCATGATTGACTTCATTATGGTTATTATTTAAATCTATTACTCTTTAGATCTAGATCTAGACATGCTCTATAGAATGTTATATTAATTATGGATCTGAATGCATTAAGTCTTCAACATGCTAACATCTTGCACAAGAAACCCTAAAGAGGGCCTGATACCTTTGCGTGCTTTGGGTGAGTGCTCATTCTAGGCTGAGTGATGTGCCAATGCGCCTGGGTTATTACTGGTAAATTCTAGGCTACATCATTGGTTCCATTGTCTGGGACCTCTTTTTCAGTTGTTTTCAGGATGGTTCGCGATGAAGACATACCGGTTGACCCTAGCAAGTGTTGAGGAGTGGATACATGATCTAGAAGAAGAATACACATGGAGGTTCAACACCAGATCTGAGTTTAACACACGCATATGGGTGGAACAAAATATGTATGAAAGTTTGTATGAGAGCTTTTTCGCTATTTTTCTAGTAGAACTATACGAGTGGCTGGTTGCTTATGTGTCTAAAAGGGATTGGAGGTATCGCGTAACTTGTTTGGATGCAGGAATAATTTCAGGCCCTCTATGATGCTGATCTGATTTGGACACGCGCTGTGGATACTTGGTTTTGTGGTGTTCTAAACAATTATATTATGGAGTACTCAATTTCCACTTATTCTTTCCCAGAGGTAGCAAAATTCCATTTTTTATGATATCCCAGGGGAACTTACCTGCAAGGCATTCCACTAGAAATCAAAATCTTGATGGTAACCCTGAACTTGGAAAGCAAACCGATGGCTAACTAAACCCCACCACGCATATAGGGGAAGGAGCAGGTTTGGTGAAAGATGGTAGACCTAGTGGCAGAAAGGAAGAGAGAAGAAAGGTGGCTTAAGTATAATGAGGTGTGTGAGAGGGAGATAGAGAAGTAATGGATGTTGCATAGCTAGAATGGTGTTGAGGAGAGAGATGGCTTGTGAAGGATTTGGAGCTCATGTAGAAGGCATGGAGCCAGAGCATCAGGAACTCCCCCATTTGGGAAAGCATGATAGGGAACCCCCCTCGGCCTCACATAGAAGCATGCCAACAGAGATGACAACCTGGGCCGCGGGTGTGCATCTGAATCTACCTGGCAACCTAGCCCTTGTGCTTGGTTTTCTAGTATCTAGTACGAACAAATAGTCAGCAAGCTAATTTAGGTAGTGGGAGAGCAGGAGTAAGTCATATAGCAAGTACATCGATGGCAGGGAAAACATCTTCATTTTTGTTTGGAGGTACCTTTTCAGGTGCATCATCCACACAGAATTCAAGCGTGTAAAATTTTGGACTCACTTATGGGAGTGGTAACACTTCGCAGACTGTAGGGGTGTAGTTCAGTACTACTATTGGGACATAGGGAAGTACATCTTCTAGTCTGTCTCCGGCTACAGGTGGAGGATCAGGAGGTATAGGTGGTTCTAGTTCTAGTGGATCTGGTGGTTCTGGAGGCAGAGGAAACACATGAGGTTCTAGATCAGGTGGGAAAGGTCTACACCAACCCCATAATATTTACATAGAGATGTCTCTTCATCTTCCAGATATAGGGGCATAGAAGATGTTGTTGAACATGTGCACATGTGTGAAATACTGTGGCGTGCACAAAAGGAATCATGGCTTCTGAGCGCAGGGCAAGTCAATTTGCCACTACGTTACAAGGGTGCACACATAGCTGGTACAGAAAGTTTGACCCTGATCAGACTTGCGTAGACTATGCTACTTTAAAATATGATTTCCTTAAAGAGTTTCACATCCCTGAGTTTGAGTAGAAGAGTATAAGAACGCTCAAGGATATTAAGCAAGGCACTACTGAGAGTGTCAGAGAGTATGATGCCCATGTTTTAAAATGCTTTTATCTAATATTTTCTTATGATATTCATGCAAGCCAGTATGCACAATGGTTCATTGGAGGTCTAATTACCCCTTTTAGAAGGGATGCTATCACATAAGACATACACTGATCCATGTATGAAGCACTTGAAGAAGCTTTATGTGCTGAGGCAGTCAAAGTATAGACACTGGGGTGAGCCCATTTTTGGAAGCACAAATTGCAGCTATGGTGAAAACAAGTTGGAGAAGCTATCGAAAAATTCAGCACATGAGACGCATGGGGATTTGGTGTACAGATTTTGAAGTGGAAGGCCACACCAAGGATAGTTGTCCCCGCAGATCAGTACAGTTCATTATTGCTGGACTGTGAGATATGTCATTTAAACCATGATGCTAGCCACTTCCCATTATTACAACGTGCAATAAGGAAGAATGTCTCTTGCTACTGTAAAATTTATAGGTCCATGACTCATGATATGGAAGACTTCCGGCTGATTGGTCAGATCCATGATGCTATAGATATTGGTGTGAGACAGACATGAGTATCAGATAACTCTAAAGGAAAGAATGAGCATCAAGATCAGGATCACAATCAAGCGTGCTATGATCAGAATGAAGGGAATTTTGAAGGAGGTCATGGTAGAGGTCGAGGATACCATGGTGTATTCAGAGGACGAGGTCATGGTGGTGGATGAGGTGAGTTTCCTCACGGAACATGTTATACCTGTGGATCTCCTGACCACTACAGGCATGAATGTCCTCAGAATATTACATGTTCTTTCTGTGGAAAGAATCATAGTTATGAGGAATGCCAGACTTATATGAGCATCTTAGTAAGCAGCATAAACAAGAAAACAAAGGTGCATGGATGGTTAGGATACAACGCATTGTGGAAAATTAGTGGATGCCCAAGTTGGAACTAGAATCTGAGGCATTTCCTGTAAAGATCACTACCCACGCTGAAGCAGTGCATGCACTAAAGAAGCATTGCAGCAGAATCCTACCATCACTAAGGAGGAGGTTCTACATGCACGGTACCCAGATCCTGTCCATCAGAAGGAGGTTTATCAAGAAACCATGGAGGTACTCAGAAATCTTCAGGGTGAAATACAATGTTTAAAGGAGCAATCACGGAAGATGGAGCAAAAGAAAGTAGCAAGAGATGGTCCAATCTGATATGGATGACTTGAAAGAGGTGTGCAAGATGTTGCATTCCAAGAGAATATCATTCCATTGTTAGGGAATTGGCTAAAGGGAAACACTCTGTGCACGCAAGTATTGAGACTGGATGGAAAATCTTGCATGTAAATCTTCCCCCTCATAGCTTAGACTATGAAAAAGAAATCACTCTGAATGTTGTTGTGGATGGATGGCTTTTGAGTAATATATTGATTGATACAGGCATGGAAGTTAATGTTCTTACTTTAGATGCATGGGTACAGATGGGGAGACCCCCATTGCAGCCATCTTTGAATGTATTTTTCATGGCTAACTGAACTAAAGCCACTCCCATCGGAGTTTTAAAAGATGCATCCATTACCATACAGGGAGCCAAGTTCACTGGGGATTTTGAGGTTTTAGCACTTGTAGAGGTAGATAGCTTCCTAGCTCTACTTGGGCACCCTTGGTGCTATGCAAATAATGTTGATCTTCAGTTCAACAAGGGTTATATCAGTTTTGAAAACAAGGAGGAAAGAGTTATTATCCCTTTAACAGATGGAAAATATATGCCCTATGTTGAGCCTTTGAGTGAGGAAGATCTGAATAGGATTTATGTACATGCCATCTAGGACCCAGAGGTGCTTGAGCCATCTAAAGAAGGAATCCTTTAGTGGGAAGATGCACAGTCTATTAGTGATACTACAAGTGTTTCTTGTGATAATTGGGCTCATAGTACTTATGAGTTGGTAGGGCACGAAGTAAAGAGCACATTTGTGTGGAACAGTAGACCTCATTGTATCAGGAGAATAAGTAACAACTCGGTACCTCGATACACTAGAGAAGGAGATCCTATGGTGTTTTTGTGCCATGGAGGAATAGTGGATAGACCAGTTGGAGAGACGGAATATGCTAGCATATACCCTGCATGGGACAACAGTGCACTGGTGGGTGGTTCACAAGGATAATCTTGTAGGATGGAATGAAATCAGGATTGCTCTTTCTACTCAGTTTTCCAGGAGTAATGCACCTACTCAAATCTACACTTATCATGGTAATCAACCTGTTCAACACCATGTTCAATAGTGTGAGAGACTCTGGACAGAGGGGCAGGAAGCTTTACCACCTTCACTCTAGGTGCACAAATTTTATTCCACTTTACAAGGTTGCACGTGTGCTTGGTATGTATATGTGGAACTCCATAGAGAGACTGAGAAATTGGCAGGATTTGATCACAGGAATGATCCAGATGTTTGACTATTTATCTACTAAACCTCTAGTAGAAGAGGCATTAAGGGTTATAAAGCATGCTTAACTATGGGAGATAGTGCCAAGGGAAGAACTCATTCAGGAGTTATTTGATGAAGAAGACTCAGGAGCACATTTTTACTGAAGAAATAGAGACAGATGTCACACTACTTAAGCATGCTTTCCTTGAGAAGGAAAAAGGAAAGATGGTCTACTTAGTGGATGATGAAGAAGTAGAAAATTTGGATGTAGACCATTCAATAGGTAGGCGTGAGGTTTTGGATAGGGTAGATAAGACCACACGCGCCTATCATGAACCTATGAAAACAAAGAAAGTGAATATTGGATCAGATGTTGAGCCTAAGGAGGCCATAATTGGGGACTATTGGTCTGACTCTGAAGTGGAAAAAATCATCGAGTTACTACGAGATTATTAGGAATTATTTCCTAGGGGATACCATGAACTCAAAGGCATTCATGAATCATTAGGAGAAATGAAGATAAAGCTTAAGGAAGGTGTGCACCAGTGGTCAGGAAGAGACCCTATAGGATGAACCCCAACTTGTGTGAAAAGGTCAAAGAAGAAATTGACAAAATGTTGAAGTCTAGAATCATCAAGCCCCTAGATGAGTCAAAATGGGTTAGCCCAATGGTGATCAGTATCAAGAAGGATGGTCGGATTAGGATCTGTGTGGACTACAGGGAGTTGAATGCTGCATGTGTGACTGATCCCTTTCCTACGCCATTCATTGAGGAAATACTAGAAGGTGTTGCAGGGTGTGAAATCTATTTGTTTACAGATGGATTCTCTGGGTATCATCAGGTTAGGATTACACAGGAGGATTAGAAAAGACTACTTTTACTACTGAATGGGGCAGCTTTTCCTATACTGTGATGCCTTTTGGTCTGAAAAATGTGCACCTACTGTATTTTCGTGCATAGTTGTTCAAGTGTTCAAAGATTTTATTCACAACTTCTTGCAGGTTTATTTAGATGATTGGACGGTGTATGGACTTGTTAAGGATCATTGTGACAATTTACACTTAATGTTTGAAAGATGTTGATAGTTAAGCATCTCTTTGAACATCAAGAAATGTATATTTGCTACACCATTTGGCACATTATTAGGGCACATCATCTACAAGGAAGGTTTGTTGGTTGATCCAGCTAAGGTTGCAGTCATTATCGGCCTAGAAGAGCCTACCAGTCAAAGTGAGGTGCGTGGATTCTTAGGTCACACTGGGTATTATAGAAAATTTATAAAGGGGTATGCTAAGGTTTCCACACCCTTGGAGGAGTTACTAAAAGGAAAAGGATGTTCTACTGGGGAGAACTGCAACAACGCACATTTGAGACATTGAAGGAGAAACTTACTACAACACCTATTCTGCGCTTTCCTTCGTGGGACCAACCATTTCATGTACATGTGGATGCCTCTGGCATGGCCATTGGCACGGTGTTGGCTCAGCCTAGAGAAGGTATTATAGATCATCCTATCTATTTTTCTAGTAGAAAGTTGACTCCTAGAGAAAGAATTATACAACTACAGAGTGCAAAGCTTTGTCAATGATCTATGTGCTACATAAATTTAGACAAGTACCTGCTAGCAACACCATTTGTATTCTATACCGATCACATGGCATTGAATTATTTGGTAAATAAGCCCATTTTACAGGGGCACATATGTCGATGGGTACTCTTATTCCAAGAATTTGATTTCACAGTTGTGGTCAAACCAGGGAAGAGTAATTCTAGACTGGATCATCTATCCAAGAATATAGTCGGGAGAAGATGTGCAAGCAATTGAAGATACCATGCTCTGATGCATAATTATACAGGTTACAATGCATGCCATCAGAATTAGAGGACATTGTTGTATTTCTACGTACAGGTATGGTGCCAGAAGGAATGAAATCCTTAGAGAAGAAACAACTTGCCTTTCATGTGACACCATTTATATTGATTAGTGGTGACCTGTACAAGTTAGGCAGAGATGAAGTATTGTGCGACGATGTGTACTGGAACATGAGCACTCAAGATATCATGGAGGAGGCTCATGGTGGTATTGCAGGTGGGCACTATGTAGGTGATGCCACTGTGTGTAAGATTCTACTCACTGGATTATGGTGGGAGACCCTGTATAAATATTGTAAGGCATATTGCAAGGCTTGTGATCACTGTCAGCACCTTGGAAAACAAGGTCAAAGAGATGAAATTCCGTTAAGACCTATTACTAGTGCAGAACCGTTTGAGAAATGGGCTATAGATTTTGTGGGTCCTATTTCACCAGCCTACGCGTAGGACTAGATTGCACGCTATATCATCACTTGCACAGATTATTTGACAAGGTGGGTAGAGGCAAGCACCTACAAAGGATTGTACAACAACTACAACAGTCAAGTTTCTATGGGAAAATATTATTACAAGGTATGGATGCCCATTGAGTTTGACTAGTGATAGGGGCACACATTTTTTGAATGAGACAATCAGAATTATATTGGATGAATTCATGATTGCACACCATAAGACTACACCATATCATCCTCAAGAAAATGGGACTACTGAGGCTTTCAACAAGATTTTGAGCCAGACATTGAAAAAAAATTTGTGATGTTGGAAGGAAAGATTGGGATGATAAATTTTTTGTCATGCTTTGGGCGTATAGAACAACATACAAGCAGTTAAACAAGGCCACACCCTTTCAATTAGTGTTTGGCACAGAAGCAGTTCTTCCTATGGAATTCATGTTACCTTCTTTGCGTATTGCATGTGCTGGAGGTCTAGCTGATGAGTAAGCATTAGAAGAATGAATTGAAAAGTTGATTAAGTTGGATGAGCGAAGAGAAATAGCACGCTTGGAGTCAGAAGCAAGAAAAATCAAGGCAGAAAGCATGGCATGATAGGCACATCAGGGACAAAAAGTTTGAGATTGGCAGATGGTGCTTCTTTATGATTCTAAGTTTTTGTGCCATCCAGGAAAACTCAAAGTACATTGGTTAGGACCATATGTTATCACTTACATACTTGAAACAGGATCTTTTCAGTTAGAAATGCTTGATGGAATACGGTTACCCAGTTACTTCAACGGGAGTAGGCTGAAGCCCTACTATAAATAAGTCTTCTTGGTGTTTGTAATAAGGAAGTGTTTCCATTTAGATTAGGTTTTCAATTATGTATTCCCTTAATGTATTTCCTTCTTCATCGCTATGCTTTGTCAATTTAGTTGGTGTTTTGTGAAATAAGCGTGTTTACGCACCAGAAGCTAATTACCATTTGCAGTATTTTTTATGCATAGAGGACTACACATACCATTTGTGTGGGGTGGTTATTGAAAAATGGGTACACATAAAGGAACAAACTGCTACAGGTGCTATTCAAGTTTGGAGAGTTGGTAGAAGAATATTGCTTCTAAAATAAGGACCATAGATGGAGATAAATGAAGGAACAATATAACGTGAGGTAAACAACAGTCGTGGAGACTACCAGGAGAAGGTGCGGTGACAAGGTACTCAGGTGCATGGAAGCACGCTGAAGAAAAGTCTATAGCCAGAAGGTAGGAAGGTGCGCTAAAAGGTTATAGCTGAGGCACAAAGATGTACCGCACGGGAAAATGTGAAAAGGGTCAATTAATGAGGATTGTTGGTAGGTGAAGGAGCAATAAATGCACTAAATTTTCAAAAAATATATAAGGACGGGATGTGAGTTCATTTTTACTATTGTAAATCACAAAAATTTGAATGAGGTAAGTGTAAAATGAGTTGATCGAATCATATTGAGGTGTGAAGAGTGTGAAACCAGATGTGGAGAGCATATTTGTGCACAGGAGAAGCTTACGTCCCCATTGGTGAAGGGTTTGAGTGAAGCAGAGAATTGTGAAAGAGCTAGGGCATGTAGATTTCAACTAGGGTTTGGAATTCAAGCTAGGGTTTACTTGTAGAAGATAGAAGGTGAGCACACTACAGAGGATAGAAAGTTGTGATTTACAGATGGCACCAAAGAAATAACCTTCCGTAGGAGCAAAGGGAAAGAAGAAAGTGGAAGTAGAGGTTGAAATTACCCTGAGAGTAATTTCTCAGAGATGCAATACCCAGAAGGCATGATAGTGGGACAAGAATGGGATTCTCACGTCCGATAAGTGCAAGATAAGTGATTACAACCACCACACATTGGATAATAAAAAAGGAATTGGATGCGCTGTTGAGTACAAAGACAAACAAGTGCACAACAGAGGACATGCCGAGTGTATGATGATGCTGGAGAGAAGTTGTTAAAGAAGATTGGAGTCTACCAGTTGTATAAGCTCCCATATTTCAGAAAATATGAACCTTTGTACCAGTGGTTGATGAGTAAGGTACATGAAGACTTTTTCTATTTCACCGGACGCAGGGTAAGGATTACATCCACTTTGATTTCAACTATAACAGGATTAAAGGGCACAAGAGTGGATCTGAATAGTGACTTGATAGATAAAGCAACAATCCTGGAGACATGGAAGGAGTTAGGGTATACCAAGGGTCCACTGCGGAATGGATATCGAACAAATTGAAGAAGTACCCAGTGGTACAGGCAGCTGCACATCTAGTGACCAAATTGAATGATCAAGAGAGATGGTCACAGGTGAATACAATGTGGCTACACATTGTAAGGAGAATGTCACAGGGAATAATTTACAACATATCAGGCTACATTGTGGAAACTATCATCGAGGAAGAGCGTGCACAGGTGAGAAAATTAATTTTGGTGCTATCCTATTGTCCCTTGTATTTATGGAGATCGGAGTGCCTGATGGGCCAAAGAACAAGATTTGGGAGTACCCCATACAAAAAAAGTCCCTTGCGGAAAGATTTGACAAGTACTTGTGTGAAGGGTCAATGAGTGGGCCATTCAAGTAGAGGGCGGAGATGTGGTATGACAGGCTCCATGCGACATTTGAAGAGGAGTGGCACATCCCTAAGGAGTTACCTTCGGTGGTGGGAAAGGCAAGTGCATTTCATGGTGTATCAACACTTCTACATCGCATGATTTACAATGAAGGATGGGACTTGGAGCCCCTGGTGTAAATGCTGTATGCCTTCATAGTGTGCTACTTCCAGGCATCAGTCCATCATTTTACTAATGCGTGATGCTTGAATTTCATTGTAGACAAGGTAGACTGTGACTACCACACGCTGTAAAAGACTTATGTATATCTAGGTCAGACTACCTACATTGAGAGGCTAATTTCAGACATGATAAGCATGAAGCCTGTGAGTTTGGCAATTGGAGACAGTGGAGTTGTGCTTATATACCTTCAGCTTAAGCCTAAGTTGGAGGGTAAAAAATATGTGGAGAATGAGTTCGCACTCTCAAGGCCGCCTAAGGGTAAGCATACAATGGAGAATGTACCAACTATGAAGCCTCACTAAACCTATAGAGGTAGATGAGGAGGAGGAAGAGTGTGAAGATAATGGTGGCTTGGTACATAGAGGACAAAGGCAACCCTCAGACAGGGTAGAAGCTAAGCGCGTAAGTACTCCACCCCAGGTACAAGAAGAAGGAGATGAAGAATTGGAAGTAGGCAGATTATGAAGAATGCCACTTTAAGAGGGTGTTCAGACGAACAAGAACTCAAGGTGCTACTCCAAAATCAGTACGGAGATCACCACGAATCTCTCCACAGAAGGAGACAAATGAGAAGAGAAGGATAAAATTGAAGCTGAATGAGGAGGCAGAAGAGTCTGAAGAGAGTGCGCCTGGATCTCCTATACAACCAGAGGATGTGGAAGAGCCCAAGGATGAAGAAATGAAGGTTGAGGAAGAAGGGGTACAGGGGTAAACCAGGAGAAACAGAGAAAGATACTGCTCAGGACATAGAGGATCCAACTCCAAACCTTGGCGCTCAAGTTCCCAAGGGGCCAAGATCAATGAGGACAAGTGGAGAGAGTATGTTGCGCTAGTCA
Source organism: Taxus chinensis (assembly GCA_019776745.2). Lineage (NCBI taxonomy): Eukaryota > Viridiplantae > Streptophyta > Pinopsida > Cupressales > Taxaceae > Taxus > Taxus chinensis. Next base: position 630,842,329 of record CM034148.1, read on the forward strand.
TGGGCTATGTAGAGGACACAAGTAAAATTTTCCGCATGCGATTTCAAAATATAGTGGCCCTTAAGGACTTATATGGATGGGAGTTGATGGACCCTAACATGGCAACCAAGCCCACGAGGAAATAATTGTCATGGTCCATGCAAACTCACATGGATGAGCCTAATTTTGATGTGTGTGAAGAGTCTATGTGTATCAAGGAGAATAAGAAAGACACCATAGAACAAACATATAACCATAAAACCCATGGTTATGTTTGATGAACAGGTGAGTAATGCCCTAGTGAAGGTGTCTACAGAGGTGGGCACACATGAATGTGGATAAAGTTGCCACCATTAAAGTGCTAAGATAAGATATTAAAGCGCTAAGGGAAGACAACAAAGCCAAAGATGTAGAGATCGCACGTCTGATAGGAGAGAAGGACCTAGAGTAAAAGAAGAATGGGGTTCTTATTAGTATGGAAGAGGAGATTGGTGATCATGTCCTGAAAGAAAGACCACACTTGGAGTCCAAGGAACCTGAAATGTTCCCTTCGAATATGCACTATGTGCATACATTAGTTGATCTGGTGTGCTTGAGGATGGACCAATTCAAATTCCAACACCAAAGGACCCTGAGTAGGAAGAAGTGAGGGAAAAGACTTCAGTAATGTGAAATATTTCATCATACAAGGCATTGCTTCAAACCTTACAGGAGGAGCTGAAGAAAGCGGACCAGGCACTGAACATATGTGTAACTCAAGAGGTAGTCATAAGGATCAGGAAAATAGTAGAAGACAATGAGGTCCTGAAGGCAATGAAGGATGAGACCTTGGGACATGCAAAAATATTGGTGCTAGTCAAGAAAAAGCATGAGGCCCTTGCAGCAGCATAGAACCCCCATAAGGAAAGGTTGGATGATATTGGAAAACGTATAGTGCAGAAGATGGATCTATAAGAAGGAAGAATGTATGCTATGTCCAACATTTTTTTAGTGTTAGAAAATGAGAAGGGAGAAATTTCCCAAGATGAGTTGGAGTCTATTGCAACAGACATCCCAGAGAAGATAGAAGCCACACTATTTGAATGAAAGGCCTTGGAAACAAAGATAAAAGAAGAATATCCAAATTAATTCTTCCAGTTGAGACAAAGGATGGTGCACAGTGAGAGTTATTCTTTATGCAAAAATTATTTACATTTATTTCCATTCTTTATTCTTTATATTGAAGAGTAGCCATTGCAGGGGCGACAATGCAGTTTAGTGTAGGGTAATGTTGAGCAGACAAGATTATGATACGAAGGAGAGGGTGCACTGAAGATTCACACACAGGAGTAAAGCACAGTCAAAGGAACGGAAGGATAGTGAAGGACACGTGTGCAAAAGACAAGGGCAAATTCAGGACTTATTTGTTTTCACATGTATGGCTATTTTTGGAGATAGCATGTAGAGCACACAAACCGGATAAAGAATTGTGTAGCACGCATGGGCTATTATTGGAAGAGTGGCTACTAAGTGCTTTGCATGGGTTTGGGCTAATAATAGAATTGATACTTCCAATTAACCAGAAGAGATCTATTGTTACTACACTTGCATGTGTGGCTATTATTGTAAAGGTGCATGGCTATTTTCAGCATGCGACCTATTTTGGGAATTATGCGAGCAGTGAAGGGAAAGTCCCCACCCTTATAAATATGTAGTGATCTGCGTAGAATAGTAGGACTATGTGTGAGAACTAAATTATTGTGAGGTTATGCCTCCAAATCTGATGCATGCATGAGCTTATGGTATTACTTATTGTAATAAGCTTCTGTGTATTTATTGTGTTTAATATAATGGAGTGTATTGGCCGAATCAAGGTATTAATCATGAGTATAACTGGTTCTTGCATGATTGACTTCATTATGGTTATTATTTAAATCTATTACTCTTTAGATCTAGATCTGGACATGCTCTGTAGAATGTTGTATTAATTATGGATCTGAATGCATTAAGTCTTCATCATGCTAACATCTTGCAACAACAACCCTAAAGAGGGGCCTAGTACCTTTGCATGCTTCGGGTGAGCACTTCAGTCTAGGATGAGTGATGTTCCTAGTGGCTTGGGTTATTACTGGTAAATTCTAGGCTGCATCATGACCTAATTTCTCTCTGTCTCTCTTTTTTACTTTTTTGTATTTTGATCCTTTTTTATTTTTTTGTTTGTTTTTTTTTTAATTTTGCGCCATGTTTAAGCATAAGAATGCTTAAGGTGCATGACATTCATAGGCTCATGGAGATCATCTCCATTGGAATGAGCAAGTTTCTATGCTCCTATTCCATATTTTCCCACAATGACGTAAGGTCCTAACCAGTGTGGTTTGAACTTGCCTTTCTTTTCTCTTTCTTCTCATGTGTTGAATTGATTCTCTTTCATGACCAAGTCTCCAAACTCAAACTGATGAGGTATGATCCTTTTGTTGTAGTTCTGGGAGAATCTATTTTGATACACCTTGAGATGCTTAAGAGCTTGAATGTGCTTTTCATCTAGAAGTTTCAATTCTGCCATCCTCACCACTCTGTAATCCTCATCTTTGTCCAGATAATCCTAAGAGATATTATCAGGAAAGGAAGATCTATTTCTAATGGGATGATAGATTATGTTCCAAACACTAAAAAGTAGGGTGTCACACCTGTAGGAGTGTGAATGGAGGTCCTATAGGCCTAGAGGCCTGGGTGAATTTAAAAATTCTTGTTACGACCTATCTTACTCACCATATTTTCCATGATCCGAACCAATGTTTTGTTAGTGGATTCAGCTTGCCCATTACCTTGAGGGTAATATGGCGTAGACCACTTTAGTATTATTTGAAATCGATGAAAAAGATATTTCACTGTCTTATTCTTGAATGATTTTCTATTGTCAGTAACAATGACAACAGGAATTCCATACCTACAAATAAGGTGATTCGTGATAAAGTTTGATATCTGAGCACTTGTAACATAAGTCAATGGAATGACCTCCACCCACTTAGTGAAATATTTTTTGGCTGTGATGATGTGGGTATGACCATTAGATGAGGTAGGGGTGAGTTTCCCTATTAAATCCAGTCCCCATTTGGAAAATGGTCACCATGTCGTAATGGGCTGTAATGGATGCGACGACACATGGATGAAATTTCCATACTTCTAGCATAGAACACATTTCCATACATACAACAATTTCTCTCCATAGTAGTCCAGTAGTAGCCTACCTTTAACAATTTTTTTGCTAGGACCATTCCATTTGTGTGGGCACCATACACTCCTTCATGTACCTCTTTGATTTCTTGGAGCGAATTTGCTACATCTAGATAATGCAACAGATTCCCATCATAGCCACGATGATAGAGCGTACCTCCTAGGAGGGTGTAACATGATATTTGATGGATAAGGCTTTGTTTTTGGATGAGGAGATGTCAGGAGAAAGGTACCTCTTTGGAGGTAGTTAAAAATAGGCGTATACCACAGGGAGCAGGGACCAACAACTTCACATGCCAAACAGGATTCTGACATGTCGTACACAGGATTATGTAGATTCTCAACAAATAATTTCAAATCATTGCTTTCTAGTGGAATTCGTATAATGGAACCCACGGTTTCCATTACATCTATGGATTGCTTATGTTCCCTTGGAATTTTCTTGAAGGTGATGCACACAAAGTATTCTTTCAGAGTTTCCACCAATTTATTATAGGGGATGAGATTTTAATCATTGACCTTGTATTCGTCGTTGACTTGTTTGATGATCAGTTGTGAGTCACCAACAACCTTGACATGGTGGATATTCCATTTGATTGCTAGCTTCATCCCAACGATGAGCACCTCATATTTTACAATGTTATTTGTGAAAGGAAAGCCAAGATGGAAAGCTTGTAATATGGGGTCTCTTGAAGGAGTAATTAACACTACACCTACCCCTGAACCATGGAAAGTGAATGATCCATCAAAGTGTACTTGCCACATGATAGATTCCTCAATATACATCAGTGACGCATATGGAAGATCTAGAATTATAGGATATATTCTAGGAAAAGGTGATTCAACTAATTGATCAATAAGCACTTGTCCTTTCAATGACTTATGGTGTACATACTCAATGTGAAATTCACCAAGTAGAATGATCCAATTATCCATTCTACCTGTAAGGGTGGATTTTGACAATTGGTATTTGAGTGGGTCAACTTTGGATATAAGCTTGGTTTTATTATTCAATAGGTAATTACGACGTTTTTGGAAGGTAAACACAACAACCAGACAAGCATTTTCAATTTGAGGATAGTTGAGATCATAAGAGATCAGGGTATGACTGAGATAGTACATGGATTTCTCTTTTTGGCTTAGGTCATACTATGCAAGCAGAGCGCCAATAGAAAATTGGGTAGTATAAATATACAAGAAAAGTGGCTCACCAAGAGTTGACGACATGAGGATAGGTGGGTTAGCCAAGTATTTTTTAAGAAAGGTGAAGGTCTACTGTTTCTTTGGTCCCCAAATATAGTCAACATCTTTCTTAAATAGATGGATGAATGAATGAAATTCGTCAGCAAGCTATGAAATGAAGCGACAAATGGCTTGTATTTTTCTTTGCAAGCTGCACAACTATTTAGTATTCTTGGGAGGAGGCATTTTAGTAATGGCGGTGACCTTAACTCAATCTACCTCAATCCCCCTCCTTAATACAATGAATTTGAGTAACTTCCTTGATAATACGCCAAACACACATTTCTTTGGATTTAATTTGACCTTATATTCCCACAGATGTTTGAAGATATGCCAAAAAATATTTGTGTGGTATTCTATCATCTTGGAATTCCCTAGGATATCATCTACATAGTCCTCCATGATGTCATGAATCATATCATGGAATATCACTGTCATTTCCCTTTGATAGGTTGCACTAGCATTTTTGAGGCCAAAGGGCATTACCTGATAACAAAATTTTCCCCAAGGGGTTATAAAGGTTGTCTTGTGTTGATCTCCATCTGCTATTTTGATCTGATTGTAGCCTTAAAATCCTTTCATAAGAGAACATTGCATATCCCACAGTTGAGTCAACAATCATGTCAATATTGGGAATGAGAAATCATCTTTTGGACATGTCTTATTGATGTCTCTAAAATTTGTACAAATTATGATCCCAATAGGTTTCTTTTATATGGGGACTATATTCGATATCCATTCGGAGTAGTCAATAGGTATAATGAAGCCTATTGCTAGCAATATGTCTAGCTCTTCTTTAATAAGAAGAGCCACCCGTGGATGCATTTTTCTTAGTTTTTGTTTGATCAGATTTGAATCTATGTTCACAACTAGGTTATTCACTACCAAAGTTAGATCCAAGCCCGACATATCCTTATAAGACCACACGAATATATATACAAATTCTCTCAGAAGCATGGTGAATGTATTTTTCTCTTCTACTAAGAGCGAAGGACCCAACTTGACTATCTTTGGGTCTTCTTGTGTTCCAATATTCACATCGATGGTTTCTTTGACCAACATTTTTGACATATCCTCCATACGTGTAGGATTGGGAGGAAGGTTGAGATCTTCTTCTAAGGGTGTCTCTACGAGATTTTCACCCTTGGTGTGGTCAATTTTCTTGTCCATTTATTTTTTTACTTGTTTATTAGTCAGTGCCTCAAAGATATTTTCACTGTGTGAATTGGACTTTTTCTTTTTTCGAGGATTTTTTTTGAAACTTTTTCCCTCACTTTTTATTAAGTTTTTCTAACCACGAAGCTTAACTTCCTCTCCGAAATATGCACAGGTATCTAAGTCAATGTATAAACCTTTCTTATGGTTTCCAATTAGAATTGTATCTCGTATGCCCATGAATTTAGAAATGGCCTCATCATTCTCAAAGAGATCCAATGACACATGACGTTGCTAGTTCCAGTTGACAAGGGAAGGGTAGAAAAGTTCAAATTAATGTTCAGTGGGAATTAAGGTAAGGACAACGGTATCCATGAATAGGTTCATGGAGGCAAGATCCTCATATTGGCTACAGTGGGAGTCTATGTCACTATATAAATAATTAGAGCTATCATCGCGCTAAAAAAAAGTAGCATCTTGATCATTAGGGTGTGATCAATAGGGTCGAATGCCGATACCATATATTTCCCTTTCAAAATGTGGAAGTGGAACTAGTTCTCTTGGTCCTTGCTCGTTATTTCCACATCCTAGGCCCTTGTAGTCCATAGAATACATCATTCGGCTAGACTTTTCATATTCAAGGATTTGGTAGCAGGTTGGCTGAGTGTCCTTCGGGACATAAGTATTAGGTCGGTCCAATAATTTTTTTTCTACAATTAATCCCCAAGGTAAGAATGTCCTGATAGTTAGTTCACCTCTAGGTTGTGTGAAATGATAGTTGGGTCGACCTCTTGTTTTAGGTGACAAAGATAGGTCTGAAACTAGGAGAGCTTACTACACATTGTTTTCTCCACAACCATACTCCATAAATTTCATCTCCCATGAATAAAAAAGAGAAGAAGATGTAGAAGCTTCATGAGCTCAATAACTTAGGGAGTCTAAATATACCTGTGATTCCATAGCTTTTGATTGAAGGGGAACAATTATATTAGCATAAGGACATGTATAGGTACCCTTACAAGTAAAGATATTGAGATATCTATAGTGAACAAAGGTTCTGGATCTCCTTGTATTGTAACAGTGTGTTCCTCATGTTTTAATTTGATGCACTGATGGAATGTTGACAGTATGGCCTGCATGTCATGAATCCTAGGTCATCCAAGAAGCATATTATATGGAAGTTCTAAGTCTAAGACATGAAAATTTGTATTATTACAAGTTGGTCCTAGCTCCATTGGAAATGTGATTGTTCCAGGTGACTCCCACTCCACGTTGTCGTAAGTAGTTATGGTAATAATATGGAACTCTAGATCTTCCTTTGTATGCCCCAGTTGTTTAATTAGTTTCAAAGTGCATAAATTCAATCCCAACCTATTGTTCACAAGCACCCGTTTTATCTTCTGACGGGTAACAAATACCTCTATATACAGGGGAAGATTATGTGTGTGATATTCATTGGGAATTTATTTGTGGTTAAATGAGATGTGTTCAGTCAGTGCAATGTTTTCCACCACATCTTATAAATGTGAAGGGTATTTTTCCAGTGGCACTCTTGACTCATGGAGAGTTTTGTATAAGATGTCTTTGTGTACATTTGATATCTTAAGAAGATCTATGATTGAAATCTTGGGAGATATCTTCTCAAGTTGTTCTAAGAGGTTGTATCGACCATCTTGTGGGGTTGACAGAGAGGGTTCTAGGATCATGAGACAAGTGCCTTGTTACCGTAGTGTAATCCTTTCCCTTAATCCTAATATTATTCACATGTTCATCAGAAGAGTGGAAATATCTAATGAGTGGGTCATAATGATTATTGTCACTTTTGGTGTATAGAGATAGTTTGCAGCCTTGTAGCTTTGGGGTGACTTTCCTCGATTCGACCTTTTCTCATTTGAATTTCCATGTTTAGGGAATGATTATTTAAATATACCCATTTTTTCATTTGGCATTTGATTCCTCTATGGGGTGTCAACTTCTATCTCTCCATTGTTAATGAGATCTTGGATGTAGTGGCGAAGTTGTAGGCACTTGCTTGTCTTACATCCCTTTACATGATGAAAATCACAATATTCATGTTCTTTGTACCATGATGATTTAGGAGCATTGTCGTCAAAAGGTTGTGTCATGGGATAAGTCACCATGTGGGCTGCATCCAATTGATGCAATATTGCAGAAAAAGACTCATTAAGAGGAGTGAATGTTCTACATTTAGGTGGTGGTTGAATAGGTTCTTTGGTCAGTTTAAAAGGTTGAGCAACTTGGACCGTTTGTACTTGTTTAGAATCCGTGATTATGTCTCCCACCATATTCTTGTTTTTGTTAAATATATTTGGATTTTCCATTGGTTTGGCATTTTTATTATCTTCAGAAGGTGACTCTATTGTTCTCTTTGCACTAAGGCCTTTTTCTATTTATATTCCCTTTTTAGTGATCTCTTCAAAGGTACGAAAAAAATGCATTTGCAAATGAAAAGTGATGTACGGGTTTAGATTAGGCACGAAGATGCTCACAAGATATTTTTTAGGAAATGTGCAAGGGAAGCGGCTGGCTATCCCTCTCAATCTTTGCAAGAAGCTATCAAATGTTTCATTAGGGCATTATTTAGTACTACAAAATTCTACCATATTTATGTCATTCTCTATGTTGTATGAGAAATGTTGAATAAACCTTTCTGCTAGTTCAAGCCACGTGAAGATAGACCCACGAGGTAAGTGAGTGAACCATTCCAAGGCTTGTCACTATAAACTCTTCTGAAAGAGTTGTATGAGGTAATTGTCGCTATATGCCACTTCTTGGCATGCCATGTAAAAATATTTCTCATGATCTCACGGGGTGCATATCCCTTTGTATTTGTCAAATTTTGGCATGTCAAACTTCATAGGAAAGGGTTGAGGCATCATAGATTTATCAAATAGATGGGGGAACAACTCTTCGTATTGGTACTTTTTGCTATTCCCAACATTACTTTCTTGAAGGATTGTAAGAGTTTCTTTCATGGATTTCTTTTCTTGTGTAAGTAATTATTGATCTTTAGTAGGAGAAGTAGGGATATATACACGATTGTGTTCTGTATTTTCTCCTCCTTGGTTTTCCATGTGAAGTTCACTAGCTTTAACCTTAGGCTTTGTCTTATGCACATTTTTATTTGTTTCTCTCTGTACATAAGATGTTAGTAAAGCTAATTGTCGACTAAGATTTTGGATTTGTTGTTGAATAATGACTTCTTCCTCAAGAGGTTCTTCTTATTCTTCATGGTGTGAAGGTTCTACATTTTCATGTTCTAATCTAACTCTACATGGCATCTTGATGAAGGGCATTTTATAACCCACCATATTATCATTTACGATGTTGGACGTGGAAGCATGCCCATGTGATAGGATATCATCCATGTTAATGAGAGGTTGTTCCTATTCATTATCCTCATTCGTTTTTGGGATTGACTCATGTTCTGTAGGCATTCTAGATCCTAATTCCACTACTCGTGCTAGCACCCGATCCTTGTTTCTATAAAGGAATTCATCTAACAAGGTGGTGTCAAATTTAAATTTTACACGTGGTGACCCTAACTCACAACCACTATGATCTACCATTTCCTCCACTTCTTTCTCTATAGAAAACAAAGGCCCAAGATCATGGCCAATAAAGGGATTTGACCCTTGTTTGTTTGAAGTTTCCCAAGTTTGTGTTTGTCTTGTTTCAAATGCCTACTCTTTAGCTCCTAATCTTATTTTTGGGGCCATGATGTATGAGAGTTTCACCAAGGTGTTTAAAAGGTATTGATTAAGCCTAAGTGAAATGAAAAAATAATTTCAATAGTTCAAGAGTTATAATGAATGTAAAAAGATCAACGTGAAAAAGTGATTGCCCTAAATTAACAAGTCGATAGTGACAAATAAGATACAATCACACAATGTTTAATTCTAGACCAATCGATCAAATGATGTACTTCCTAAGTCTGTTTCTAAAAAGGTAGTTGGTATTTAAGATGATTAACAAAATGTCACTACTTATGTTGAGTTCAAAGAAATAAACAAGGTGTAAGTAATAACAAGGAGTTAACATGATCTCCAAATAAAGTGTACTAAAAGCAAGCTTGAATCAAATCAAGACATATATTCCAGAAAGTGGCAGTTACGATTGTGAGCGACACAACAATTCCTCCAAGATATGTTAACCACAATTTTCAAGAAAGTAATGTATTAGTATCAAGATGATATTTATATAACAAACACAAGTGGCAACACTCAACACTTTTTAAAATCAAGGTAATAATTGAAATCAAACTAAAGCTAGAGTATACCTAGGAATTGTTAAAGTGCATATAGCATAACATCACAATATAGATATTTAGGTAAATTTAATGAGAAAAAAGATGTAAATATAAAAATTTTAGTGACACAATATAAACAAGATAACCATTCAATAGGATAATCAAGGTGATGAATCAATCCTAACTACAATGATGATCTTGACTTGGGTATTAAGATAAAAAAGGCTATCAATGATATGATAATGTCTCCACACACTTTAGATGTTTAAAAATTCAATCAAAAACTTGGATGAGTGTAAACGGAAAAAAGTGGTTAATACAACCAATTAGCAACACAAGGGTGGTCACTCTTCTTCTAATCAACAAAGTTTCAAAAGAAAGTGAAGGAAGTAGATCAATTGGGGGTGAAAAATGTTGGCCTCACTTCGGCAGAGTTTTGACTCGCCTTAGGGAGAGTGAAAAACTAAGTAAAAGTAACGCTTTATACATTTCATGATGAATAATGGATCTCAACTAAAATTAGTTTTAATATGGTCCAATTTGGCTCCTGGTCATAGATAGCTTCCTAGATGGTTTACTCAATTAGGTGTCACAAGTTATCTAGATACAAGCTCTATTTTCCAAGAAAAGTCACACTGACTAATTTTTAGAAATTATCTCAACTTTACTTTATCCCCTTCACGTACAGTGGGAAATAAATGCATCCATCATGTACTCTCACTGGGGTCACGATACAGATAAATTTGACACTAAAATATCACAAATGTTAAAACTAGTCAAGTAGGTTGTACGAAGCACTTCCCATTTCATCCACAAGGTTCCCTCTTGCGTGGACTACTTTAGGGTTCCTAGAACCACTCCCATTGTTATATCTTAAGGCATTATGCCAAAAGGGTTATGTTCTAGTTGAGAAGATAGGGAAGTACCCTTTTATGAAATTTACAAATACAGTGTGATGTTTGTGGTGTGTTTTTAATCTTGTTTAATTTAATGTGGTTTTCTTGAACAAATTTTGTCATCCTACACGAAAATTGTATTAGTATTTTTGTTTTGTTTTGACTCCTTTCTTTGGAAAACATTTTTTTGGTTCTGCACAATGGATTAGTAATTTTACATACACATAAAGAGGATAAACATCATTTCTGATTCTCAAGATCATCCTAGGATGCAAGAGAAGAGCATACATGACGCAAAATCTAAGTAAGAAACCAACAAATGGAAAATACTTAATTCAAACACAAAATACATACATCTTGACCCAATTTGGACATTCTAAACATTTTTCAAAGCAATGGAAGAGATAAAAATTGTTTCTGATTCCAAAGATTGCCCCAAAATATGCAAGGGAAGAGCATACACGACCTTACTCTTATGATTAAGCATGCAATGTTTAACCAATTTTATTACAATTTAAAAAAAAACATGTAAACATACCCTAAAAAATAAAAATTAATCAGATTAAACGTACAATGATGTTAGTATTAAATGACACAAACCTTTTTAAACATGAAATTGATACACAAGTCTATACTGAGGTACCTGCATGCCGGTTATGGTGCATACACTCCTATGTGTAAACTTGGTGGGTCTGTAGATCACTACCTGAGATATGTTTGCACTAGCATAAGTTCGTTTGCACTAGAGGATAGATGATTACGCATGGGAAGTGAAATAGAAGGTACAAAAAGCAATGATAGTGTTTCTACGTTAGTAGAGAGATGCTTACACTAGAAAAAGGGTGCATGCGTCACTGATACAGACACAGAGTGTGTGCACTAGAAGAATGGTGTATGCACTAATATTAGGGTGCATGCACTAGCCTAACAAGTTTCTGACAGAATTAAGGTATAGTACTACAATAGTGTGTGTGCGCATCAGGATTAGTTCCTGTGCATGGTTTTGTCTACGTATGCCCCCTGTAAAAACTATACTTGGTGATGATGTTAAAAATATGACCCAATGACGTAAACAAGTTCAAAATGCTCTAAATTTTAACTTGTTAGCTTAAAATTGACAATAACCCATAAAAATTAAACCTTTAAATAATACTCCACACATGTAAGGTTAATAAAATCATAAGAATTTTAACATCATTTCACAAATGTGCATATTAAGGGTTAGCCAAATATTGAAATAACAACAAAACTTGAACTATAATGCTAAGGGACTAAGGACCAGTCCCATTGGGCATGCCATATGTATCAATGTATTAGTTAGCTATGTAAAGGGAATTGAAACTAACACCTTAATAGTTTCAAAACATGAACTAAATAAAAAAATATCACCATGTTAAGAGCTAAACGAGACTAAATACCAACATTATTGGATTAGAAATTGAAATAGAAATCAACCTAATATGCTAAGCATTTAAACCTCTACTCTTTAGATCACCAAAAACACTAAATGAACCTAGATAGATCCATGACAATCAAAGTTGGTTGTTTGATCTTCAAGGGTTTGGGAATTGAAGCTCATCAAAGTATGGCTACAAGTCTATTTTTATTCTCTCCATATGACCCAAAAGCTTGGATGGATGAAATGGAAGAATGAGGCTATTAGCTCAAATGAAAGATGGTCTAGCATAAAATGCCTATAGATTAACTGTAAATATGTAAGGTGTAAGAAGAAAGGTAGGAGGAGGGATATTTAGATAACCCAATGGATAAAAGATTCTCTACATCCCTTTACATGTGGGATAATAAAGAGGTTGGTTTAGTTGTGGATAAGGAAGGTTTAGAGATGGTTGAGTCAACCTTAGGAGAATTTAGTTTGTCCTCTAGTGACTCACGGGGATTAAGAGGGTTTATCAATTAACTAAAGTGATTAATTAATATGTGTGCAAGCTTATAGAATCTTTTTAGAGGAATAATTAGTATGATTTATGTTATAAGAGGATTTTAATCAAATAAATGACGATTTATTGATTAAATATAAGAGAGAAATAATTAATTAAGAATAATTAATTAATCTAGATAGAAAGGGGTATTAATTAATTAGAAATAATTAATTAATCCAGATAGAAATGAAAGATAATTAACGGAAGGTCATTAATTGGCATCGTTGTTGGATAAAAGAGTTAATGAACTAACGTAATGTAATTAATTAGCAATGATAATAGAGAAAATGTGTGGTATTGACAATATGTTGTCAATTTGTGAGAAATGGTATAATTAGCGCAATTTAAGTATTTAAATTTCTCAAGCTAAATTATTGGTGTCTACACCCCTTGCTCAACTCATATTTTTCTCCCATCAGGTTTGTATTGAGACATACCACCATATCCATCAAGAATTTTATATTTTTCACATTTACTCTTTGGAGCATGAGATCGAGGACCATTTTATCATCACATGCTCCCCTTATTACAAGATAAGGGATATTTTTTTGCTTCTTTAGATATTTTATTGGCTTTTTTCAAACACTCACGACTTATGAAGATCACATATGTTTAGCCCTCTTCCTTTGAGACACGTTCAACCTTCCCTAAGGAATTCTCAAACATAAGTATCCAAGGAGCCTTGCACCAATTTAATTACATCCTACTTCTAACCATTTGACGTCATTCGTGGGAAGACACCCCATGGCCATCTTTCAAATTTACATGTTAGACTAGCAAGACATCACAAATTAAATGACTCACATGGCTTCACACCCATTAAAAACTCTGTCATAAGTTTAAATATCAAAAGTGTTTCTCCAAAGCAATAAGGTTCAACTCACTACATAGAGACCCTCATTTTTGATCATCTTCATGAAATTTATGTTAGATTGTTGTTATTAATGTTACTCTTTTTTATTTTGTTTCTCTTTTGTTCTCTCTTCGGTGTGTCACTTCACTCCTTTTTTTCCTCTTTACATTGTATTTTTTGCAGTTCTACATGCCAATCTTAATCTTCAGTGGATATTAGTACATAAATTCCTAATGAAATGAAATTTTTGTGTCATCTTCATTAATATGTAAGCTCCACTAAAAAAGAGTTTAATTATATGAGTATATCATTTTGCACCCAACTAATTTAAAGTTTTGAGCATCATACATAAAATTTGTAAAAAACCTCTTGGAGGAACAATATTTATTGATTTTATGCCAATCACATCTTCTAAAAATGTGATAATATAATTAAAGACTTTTATGAGATTTACCCATCATTTACCTCTTCATTGTGGCTTTTAGAGCATGGTCATATTTGTTTCTTCATGCAAGGGGAAAGCTAAAATTTTTGAGCAGCTGAGGGAGAGAAAAATTAGGATATTTTAGCATTAATAGGGTCCCATGATTTTTTATTTTTCTGTGCAAAGAGCATGGTCCCATGCAAGGGGAAAGCTTAAAGTGTTTCTGATGCATTTTCTTAGAAATGTACAATGTGCATTTTTTTGGTGGTAGGCCCTTTTGACCCACTTTTGGTTTTGGTTTTAGTTTTGGTTATGATTCAGTGCTGTAAGGTTTTTTCTTGGTTTGGGTGAATTGTTTTTTGGCTTGGAAGCTCTGAAGCTCTGGGATTTGGTGTCACTTTAAAATAGGAAGACATATTTTTGTTATTTTAGCATTAGCAAAAATAGGGTCCCATAAATCTGAAATAAATGCTTTTGGATGGAAAATTGAGAGGGAAGCTTCAACTAAATGCATGTACCTATTTCTGAATCCTGTCAAGGCATACCTGGCTACCTGGTAAAAATTGAGATCTGACAGCTTAAAAATACTAAAATTGTGAAAAAAGCTCCCTAAAAATTTTAAGCAGTAGATTTATTTTTGTGCCCCTAGCTGCTTTGTGGGGCTGGAAATCCTCTCCCTAACTTATAGTTGCTGAGAAATTTCCCACTAATTAGAACCCCTTATTGGTAAATCACCTCCTTGTTGGGTCAAAATTTGGTAGCAGCAAGTTGAGTTAATTGTTTTTTGCACGGGACCATATTTCCCAAATAAATAGGAGCACTCTTTGCAGATGTAGCCCCCAACATGGGACCATGCTCTTACTCCCCAATAAATTTGGGCTTCATCTATATTCATACACTTACAAAAACAATCACACTCATTATCTAAAACACAACATCGGCGTTCACATTGCATTGTAAATCCTCTCCGCTAATTTTGATAAATGTTATTTTAAAAAAAAAATAATAAGTCAAATATTTTGAAATTCATGTGAGGCGCGTAATATATAGTTAGGCCGGAGGCATGTACCAGTTGGGTTATGACTTGCTCTGGGTTTCACATGTCAGATATCATGCGGTTAATATTTGGTGGATGCATGTTCGTTGAAATCAAATGGAGAAAGTTACGGTGTTGAGGCTCACGGATCCTGGTGGGTAAAAGAATTACCAATTACAACGCATCACATGGATTGTGCTTCCTTTGGAATAAATTTAGCTATCGATGATAGAGGATTGACAATGGTTGTCTATTTTCTTGATGTGGGAGCTGTACTTCCCCAATGATTTTGTTGTGTGGCGGGTCAAGAGGAAATGGAGAGATGGTGGTTGTGAATAGCTGTGGCATTGATTTTTCCGCTTATAATCCTCAATATTCTTCATCTTCTTCTGCATAAAAAAAAACAATGGTAGGAAGTACTTTCCTCTCACATACTATTGAACCTACTCCAGATAAAGATACAGAGCCAACTCAATTAATTTGTATATAATAAGATGAGGAGATATTAGGGTTATAGATTGATCTCCGTTTTTGGCCCTACGTTAATCCTTGATAGTAAAATATTCTGTTCCCTTTAAGTTTTCCTTTGGGTGCTCTAGAGTTTACTGAAGATTCATCTCTCTAAGAATTGTAACTTGTTTGGTTGTAGTTCCCTTATTGAGAATCTAGGTTGTGTGTTGTTTGCTGAAGAATATGATGAATTGAATATCATGTCTTCTTTGTGTTGTGTTTGGAAATGAAAGATTCTCTGACTTTCATTCTAATCATCATTAAAGAAAATAAAGAATAACCTTGTATTGAGCATTGGTGAATGATATATTATTTCTATTTGCAATGTGCATATGATGTGACACATGTTTTGGCTAGAGAAATGTATATTACAAGAGTAACCATTACCTAGGAAGTTGTATTCATAGTAGTGATTAAATAGGAGATCTAGATTATGTTTTCATAGGCAATGGGTTCTCTACACTCCATGGATCTCATTTCCATAAATTTTCCCTACATACTACTCATAAATCCCACTCAAAATAACGCTTACAGTAATGATAATATTACATAAGAATCCTTAGGTATGTTTCATGTTTTATGATAAGATGGAGTAACATAGAAAAATACTTGTTTTGTTTTGTGGAATAATGGAGCAAAGAAAAATACAATTTCTTAAACTAAATAAAAAATTGTTTTATTATACTACTACTCTCTGTAAATTGCTTTTGTGTGTAAAGTGGCCCTTGACCTTCATACCAAGGATCCGTGATCATACAGGAAAGAGAGAGAGAGGATTTGATTACGTCCATATTTGTCTCTAACTTGATGGTACCAGATGGTAGCATGGAAAATGCTACCAGAAATGTTGCCTGCCAATAGCCTTTAACACATACGTACATAATAAAAGTGGAAAGGATTATTTCATTCAAAACCATTTTTAAAGATTTTAATTTTTTATTAAGAAACTTAATATAAATTTCATTACTCTCTATCTAAATAAATTATGAATATCAAAGGATACATAAAATCAATCAAGTAACGAGATTTGTTATTTGTTGGACATTTATTTTTGAAATATTAAAGGACTTATAAATTTACCGAATTTAGAATAATTCAATATAACTTATTACATTAATTTCCATGGATAATAAAAATAGGTCAATGAGACTCCTAACTACAACCAGAATAAATACTATGTATGAGAGAAAGAAACTCCAAAAAGTGGCTATATGCCAATATTAAATAAAAGGCATAACAATAAAAGAGTCTAGCTAACAAAGGGGTGAACTTAAGTTGGGTAAGCCCTAAACATGTCAAGATGATAATTCCAAACGTTACAAATATTACAAATAACAATGAGAAAGGAAATCTTGCACGAAAGAAGATGGGGTTGATGAAGACATCTCAAAATCAGAATTTCTTTGGGAAGACTATTTCATATTATTGTTTATCATTTTTTCCCATAATTTATAGTTGTTTGGGTAAATATTTGTGTTTTGAATATGTTTTATTTGAAAGAAAAATTCTGATTGGAAGTTTAGTTTATGAGAAAAAGGTCATTTGTTTTAATTGATGTATTGGCTAATTTTTGATTTGAAGTTTAGTTTATGGAAAAAGGATTTATTTTCTGGTTTCTATTCAAACTGTGTCTATGATAGTTTTAGCCTACACATGGCATGTGGATCATTTGGAAAAATGCCTCAAATGGTTGTGGTCACATAGATCACTGCAATTATTGCAGCGATATGCACATAATGGATTTGTTGAAAACACCTTAGAAATTTTCAATCAAATGCAACTGACATGTATAAATCCAGACGCCAAAAAATACTTGAAAGATTTGTTGGATGTTGAATTTGTAGGTGCCCTATTTTATATGTATGCAAAATGTAGAAGAATTTACAAAAGTTGTAGCTCATATGGTCCATTACATTAGATCCTTTTCAAATGACAAAATTTATTAGCAATAACATGAAAATTGAATGTGGTTTATTGTTTCTTGATGTAAAATACTTAGTTAAACCCATAATATTATCTTTTGACCTTTACAAGAAGTAAGAAAAATATGTAAAATGTTGAGGCATCGATGATGAAAATGAGTGCATCTCTTTAGCATTTCCTCATATGGATGCTAGACATCCTCAAATTTTATCAGATAATAAGAAGAGAGTACATATATATATATATTTTGAGTGTATATAGTGGGTTATTGTTAGCACATATTTTCTATAGTGTGGATTAGATGTATACATAGGCCTTCATAATGTCATGCAGTTCTTTGTTTGTTTCTTAACATTATAAAAATTAATGTCACTAATTTTGTACGCTTGCGTGAATAGACTCTATTTATTAATTTTGTAATCTTGTGTTTCGTAATCATGGAAAATTCCATATTGTCCTCTTTTGGCCTCGTGAATGTTAAAAAATAGCTATCTATCATAAAAATGGATCATAAGTTCCGAGTAAATGTTGTGTTGGAGGATTACATATCGAGCCCCACCCATTACAAATTAGTTATAATTATTAATTATTTTTATTTTGGATGCAAATACATTTTATTTAGGTGACCATTAATGGCTTCGTCTGTATGCCCAAACATCCTAGTGCATTATGGTCAGATATAATAAAGTGGTAATTTCCAAAATACCCTCCAAGTAAATCAAAGAAGAGTTTGTATTCAACAACGTATGAAACTATATGGAGTATCAATATTAAAATTTATCTTCAACAAGATTAATATAAAAAAATTGAGCTGTGAAACATGTATGATGCATGCATCTCAGTTGACTCTCAAACATGGAAACTTTTCAAATTTCTCCTTTTTTTAGTTTTTCCTCTTCATACACATATTGCACTGCCGTGCATAATACCTATAAGATATAGATGATACAATGGAACTCAATGTCCTCCCCTTCCATCGAACCCCTCATCCTTTCTCTCTATTTCACTTCCTCATTTTTTCATTCTTCACTAGATCCCCTTTGACGTTCCCATCATACACTTCATGTACGATATCTAGTGTTTAGAGCTTCAATGAAGTATGGATAAGGGATGGGATTTGACAATCTTCCTACCCTTCAGGAAAAAAATAGTGAGGATTTGATGATAAAATTGCCAATCATTATATGATTTGGTTATATATTAAGAAGGTACTTTCGATCGATCAAAGCTTATAGATAATTAGAATGTTAGGATAACATATTTTTTCCTATTATTAGCTATAATAAAACTTGATGTGATTTCAAAATAATTAAACATCATCCTTGATGGTGAAGTAATTTTATAATTGGTCTAATATAAACTTAACAACTGTTGGGGCAGAAATTCACACCCCTGTTGAATGTGAAATTTAGTATTCTAGTGGAAACATGAGAGCCCTTGAAGGAATGGGTTCAATTAAGGTCTATCCTCAGCTAAAATAGTAGGATCCTCTTATCCTAGCTCACTACAAATATAATAACCAAGTTCTACTTTAACACTATATATATCTAAACTAAGCATCCCAAGGGGACAGGGTGAGAGAGGGGACACTGAAATTAAAAGGGGAGGTGATGCACTAAATTAGACAATGGATCGATTCTAGCTCTAAAAGACACAAATGTGAACCCGTAAATGAAGCTTGAAGAAATACACACAACTTTGAAGGAGATAAACTGGAAATAAAGGAACGCGTGCAAGAGGACATAAATGTTCATATTAAATACAGAGCATTCAAAGTAATGAAACCAAACTTGCATTAATATCAAATCTTGACCATTTATAGACATAAATCCAAGGAAAGAAATCTCTGCATATGAGTTATAGGAGTTGTGAGTGATGTTTTTTCAAAAAAAGAGGAAGAGATTTAGAATTAAAGAAATCGAACCCTTTTATGTGCCAAAGAACTTACATTTATAGAATTTGAGAGAGAGGGGAGAAGAGACCGATCACATCCAGTGATTAATGAAATCAACCACCTTCAAACACTAAGGACCAATCACCATATATTTAATATTCTAGGTATGGGCACCTGACATCACTCCAATCACACACCATCAAATTACAAGTGCAGGAGGATGATGCTACTCAAAATTAAATTTAGGTTGGTGGAGTGATTGAGTGTTTGGTGTAAAACAAGTGTGACTGGGTCATGCCTCGTAGAATTTATATGATTTTTATTTGATCCATGGATTTCTCCTTTTCCTAGAAACTTTTCATGTTCCACAAATTTTGAACTTGTTCCACCATTACTTTACGCTAAACCTCCCTACTCCACATGCCGTGACGTTCTACTTTTTTGCCTCATGGATTTTAGACATGCAATAATATCCTTTCATTTCTTGGGATCTAACGTAACACATAGTTCATAATTTATGGCTTCTAGCTTTAGTCACATTCAAACCTTCTTGATTCTACCTCGCGGTGTCCCATGACACTTTTTCCTACATCACGGTTTCTCTTGAGAGGACTACATGTTTGTTGCATGAAATTGACCAACAATCCATATATTCTAAACCCATGTAATACTATATTTTCCATGTCGTATAACACTAATATTTTCACATACGCAACAAAAGACTACCCTTAATATCCTTTTACTCCGCTAGTCTTCAATCAGAGCCGCCTAAGTCTAAAACTTGGATAACTTATTCAAAATAACATAAATAACATGGGATGTTATTTTGGAAAACAACTTGGTGACTTTTAGGGGACAATTTTCTTCTAGATGTAAAGATCCATGTCCCAACATATCCATTGGGCATGGAGTTAGGTGTGAACCTTGAATTTGATCGTTAAAACTTTATAACTATCCCTAAAACTCTATTTTGAAACTAATCCCTTGGAGATTTAGATGAATACTTTTGGTACATCCCCAAATTATTTTGATTTTATTCCATGGAGGAAGGAAAATTCAATGACATGTGTAAAACCTGTAATGGAATCCTAAAACCTATTTACAAAAGATAAAGATCATACATGTTCCAAGTGAAACTTACAAATTGTGCATGAGCACTTATTTAGATGACCAACACAAAGATTGATAAAAAATACACTCAATAAATTTTCATCAAAGGATATAAGGAGAGAACCTCCAATAACAATAAAGAAAGGAGAGAAAACCACAATTATGTACAAGATGCAATACACAAAATTAAATGTAAGGTTTGATATAAAGTTTAGACTAATCAAAATAGTTGGCTTGCTTGCATGTAGTGATGATGTATGGACCACTCCAAAGCACATCAAACTTAGAGTGCTTCCCTGATTTAGCTCAGATTGCATCCCATTTTAGGACCAGATATCTTGTTAGAAAGCTTGTGCTTTGGATATTTTGTTAAACCACTACTTGGTTTACCTTTGATTTTATTATAATATTATTATGGAAGACTTCCTTGATTCCTCAAGCTCAACCAACTCCGTCATTTTTATTGTTATTTTATCTTCTCAATCAAAATCCAATGATGATAATTTTAGAGAGACTGGAATCCTAGCATGGTTACCATAGAGAAAGACAAAAGGAGAATTACCAACTTCTCTCTTTGATGTGATCCTGTTAGCCAAAAGAGAATTTTTTACGTTGGCATGTCATTGCCTCTGATTGATCTCCATTATCCTTTTCATGATTTTGATGAGGTTCTTGTTTGTAGATTCCACTAAACCATTACCCTGAGGGTAATAATTGGAAGATGTTTTCAAATATATTTCATATTTACAACCCCAGTCATAGATTTTAAAACCTAAGAAGGCCTTTGCATTATCAGAAATAATGGTCTGGGGAACACCAAACCTTGTCACAATGTCCTCAAGAAAATCAAGGATAGTTGATTCAGTAACTTCCTTGAGTTCCACAACTTTGGTCCACATGGTAAAGTAATTAGTTTCCATCAAGAATCATTTATGACCCATACTTGACACATGATGAAATATTCTAATAAAAAAAGTCTCCATTGGGAAAAGGGTTCATTTGATTGAATGGGATGAAGTGGGAGGACTGCCATATTATTTTTACCAGTGAAGAGAGCACATTACTTACATTTTCTGACCCATTGATGAACATTTGTAAACAACGTGGGCCTAAAGTACTCTACCTTTAGAATTTTAAGCGTTGTGGCCCTGGTTGAGAAGTGTCCACTGGAGAAACCATTGTGGAAATACACCAAAACCTTTTTCACTTGTTCACCCTTAATGCACCTTAACAACACTCCATCAAGGTTCCTTCTAAAAAGAATCCCACCAATCAATGCATAGGAAATAGATTGCAACCTCAGGTGTCGCATATTTACTTTACTAAAACCAGGAGGGTATACACCAATGGATAAAAATATATCCATGTTATTAATCCAATTGTTTCTATTATGTTGGCCTCTTTTATTTTGTGAATCCTCTAATTTCGGTGGACTTGTTGTGTTCTATGGATATATTACACTTTGTTGCAACTACAACTACACTCCCTCATTCTACTAATCCCATCCCAGTTTGTTGCAACTACACTATTCATATTTTACTCAAACACTATCTAGATCTAAACTAAGCATCCCAAGGATACAAGGTGAGAGAGAGAGAGAGAGAGGGAAAAATAAAAATAAAAGGGGAGATGATGAACCAAATTAGAAAAATGATCAATTATGGCTCTACAAGACATAAATATGAACCCATCAATTAAGATAGAATAAATGCACATAACTTTGAAGGAAATAAACTTGAAAAGAATGAAGGTGTACAAGAGGACAAATATGTTCACATTAAACATATAGCATTAAATTGAATGAAGCCACATTTGCATTAATAACAAATATTGACCATTTACAGACACAAAGTCAAGGAAAGAAATATCCACATACGAGTTACATAAGTTGCAAGTGAAATTTTTCGAGATCAAAAGCAAGAGTTTTAAAATTTCAGAAATTGAACCCTTTTTATTTTCCAAATCATTTACATTTATAGAACTTGAGAGAGAGGGGAGAAGAGACCGATCACATCCAATGATTAATGAAATCAACCACCAGTCAAAACTAAGGACCAATCATCATAGATTTCATAGTCCACGTATTGGAACATCACATCACTCTAATCACACGCCATCAGATTTCTAATGCAAGAGGATGACATCATTCAAAATTAAATTCAGGTTAGAGTGGTTAAGTCCTAGTTCAAAACAGGTGCAAATAGGTCATGCCTCGTAGATTTTAGATGAGTTTTCTTTAATCCATGGATTTCTTCTTTGCCTAGAAATTTTTCATGCTTCGTGACTTTTGAACTTGTGTAACCCTTACTCCGCGCTCAACCTCCCTATGCCACATGTCGTGGTGTTCTAATTTTTTTCTTCACAAATTTTAGACCTACCATAATATCCCTTTGTTCCTTGGGAACCTGTGGAACACATAGTTCCTACTCTGTGTCTTCCAACCTTATTCACATTTGAATCTGCTTGATTTTACCTCACGGTGTCCCGTGACACCTTTTCTTACATCACGGATTCTCCTGAGAAGACTACACTTTTGTTGCGTAGAATTAACCAACATTCCATATCTTCCAATATCGTGTAATACTATATTTTCCATGTCGTATAACACTAATATTTTCAAATACATTGCGAAAGACTACCCTTTGGATCATTTTACTTTGCAGGTCTTTAATCAGAGTTGCCTAAGTTTGAATATTAGATGAGTTATTCAAAATAACATGGGGTGTTATTTTGGACAACAAAAAAACACATCCACAAAAGCATAAAATATCATCCCTAATCTGGGACACATGAAACTAGCCTAATTCCTACAAATTGTACCTTAGAATATAGACATTTTAAAAACAATTATTAGACTAAGTTGCAATTTGAAATGTCACTTTAGGAAAGATTTTGTAAGTTTAGTTTTTACACCAGCCCTTGCAAAGGTGAAAGTCCACACAATTGCTACCTATTTCCTTTAGGATGATTAAAATGGAATGCCTTGCAAAAATGACCATGGGAAATTATTTAGTTATGCACATACTATATTTTTGGTACATAAAATTTTCAAAGAAGCTGAATTGATCAAGCCATAATTTCTTCCACGTATAAAATTTAACCACTAATCTCTAGTAAATTTTCAAGGATTATTTTATTAAATATAACAGGGAAAACATAGTACTCATAAACATTAGCATTACATGGCTAGTTAAAAAAACTTCCTACTAATCATTTGATTAACATTTATTATCATAGTTTTTTACCTTTGAATAAATAACAATTAATTCTTAAATACTTTGGATGTAGCATCCAAGATTTCTTCATTGTTCTTTTTTGGTTAACTTATGCACTTTTGGGTATTTTTGCAATTCTTAAGTTAATTATATATTTTTCTTAATACATATTTAAATTTATGTTGGCATATAAGTTTGGTATTTGATATTTGATAGCACCAACTTTGGAACTTTTTGGTATATTTGGAAAATTAATTTATACGTGACTCTTAAGCACACGTTTCTCTATCAATTTAATCCTATATTGTCTTAACCACCTTCATCTTATAATCATATTTATTTAAGATCAAATTTAAAACTATACAATAACACCTTACAAATTATAGATAAACATTTTCAAATCATCGAATTCTTGTTATCATCCTCTAGAAATCATCAAACCTAGACATTTTCGTCTGTCCTACTTTCCATTTTTTTTTCTAAGAGTGAACAATGAATACTTTTTGAATCTAGGCATGTTTATTAGGTCCTTGAACACATTTCATGGATCAACTATAGTGGAAACTTAATGAAGAGTCACCTGATCGTATGAAAATGACCATACAGGTTATTCATCACCTCTTATCTCGCTCCAAACATTACTATCACCTAAGGAAATCTTACACATCTTGAGGATCATTACAAAAAGGAATACACACATCTAAAATCCTAGAAGATAATCCTTAGAAAAATCACTTGAGTGAAATATATATCCAAAATTCTCAATGTTATATGGTTCCAAATATAGAGGTTCAAAGGAAGGATCAAATCTATAATACATATGTTTTTCATAGTTTCACTCAATAGGAAAGATACCTATGTGTAATTTGATCCCTATTTAAATTAGTGGTACATGAAAAAATATTTTCCATCATAGGGGTGTGGTGAGGGCATTCCTACCCAAAACTATAACCCCCTTTTATGGTTTATTATTAATGAGCATAAACTTTATGGTTTGGAAAAATGAGAGATTGCACATGATTTTTCACACTAGTTTAAAAGGTTCTAACACCTAAAAACCAAACTATAGAAGTATGCAAAGTGATCTAGATAGTTTCAGGCATGTAAATCCCTCCTTTCAACCCGTAGTTGTCAAATGGAGGCATCTAACTTTGATGAAGGTGACTAGACAAATTTTTTGCTCACGATTTTGACCAAACATGCTAAAAATGAATTTATAAGTTGATTATTGTTATTGTTACTTTTTGTACACCATTCCTTCATGAAGAAATATGTTCTATATTTCCATTTTACAATTTAATTATAACATTTTCTATATACTTTCCATTTGGAATTACTCCAATAAAGATTAATTCAGGTTCGAATTGCTATAATTTATTATTTTTATTTAATAGTATGAATTATGACACCACTTTGATTGCCTTAGACCATTTTAATTAAAATAATCAAAAACATTTGGTGAACCCTACCAATGATTGAAACCCTATAGTATCTCTAATTAATGTATCATATATATATATATATATATATATATATATATATATATATATATATATATATATATATATATTTATGGTTTAATTTTGGATTGATTGTTAACCATTAGGTTTTACATACACCTTCTTCCCTCTTTACTTGATACACCTTATTTAGGGTTTCCCCTAATTAGGATTTATTGTCATTTCATCTGATTTATGTAAATTAGGGTTTACCCATATCCTTTATAGTTTCATAAATTTCTATTTAGGATTTGATTTACAATGCAATGCCCTTCCTAAGGTTACGTGAAAAGATGATGATTTTTTTTTTTATGTTAACCACTAAATGAGGATGTTTTGATAATCATTAAGGGAATAAGTAAGAGTTAGATTTCATAAATATAACTTAAACCATGATCACTGCACTTATATGTACAAAACAACAACCACATGTTACTAATTTAACCCAAATTATAAAATAAGTGTGGAAATGGGGACATAATTCCTTTACTTTTTTTTTTCTAGATTAGGGTTAACAACATGATGCATTTTTAAATTAGTAATTAAACATTCAGATTGGAACATGCATATATAAAAATTTACAAGATAGATCAATTATAACATGTGTTAATTGTTGTAAAATATGAGAGGATGAGTGTACTTAGCTATTTTTGTGATCTGGAAATTGATACGAGTTTGAAAGAGTGATGAACATATGAGGAATGCACTATAAATTATGTCTCTTATTCTAGAAGTATACTATGAGTAGGGAAAAAACTCTTATTTATAGACATAAATGTTTGGTTGTTATGTTGTTATCTGGTAGTTTTATTGAGGAAGATGATGGAGTTATGAAGCTTTGTTTCCATGTGACTAAATGAGAAATGGATTTTAGTAATACATTGGTCTCAAAAAAGTGTGAAACCCTTTGTAATCATCTGAAATCCCCCAAAACCTTAACCATGGGTAAAATCCCTATAAAAGGTTAGTGTTTAGGTTGAATTCAAATATGTACGCTAGAAAAATTGACACTATTATAAATACACCTTGAACCATGCATATATATCTACCTAGAGATGTGATATATGTATGGACATAATGACATTTGATAATTAGATCACTTTATAATGCTTGATAATGGCTTGCTTGCTTATGTTTGACTTGGTTGTAATGGTCTTGGCTTGGGATTATTGAATCTAGAACCTAGTTTGGAGTATTTATAACTTGTGTGGGGAATAATCCTAATGGGTATGTGCATGGAAATAGACAATAAAAAATCGGTCAAAAGTGCCCACTTTTATTTTTCCTAAAATAAAAAAAACTTGAATTTGAATGAGGAATTTGGCATGCCTATGCTCAAAATTATAAAAATTGATAAGAATAAAAATCGTAGTGCTTGGAATCTAGTTTCTAAACTACTAATGTTTTTGTAAAATGGTGGAGATTAAGAGGGTTAATGTGGTACACACACAAAGTGGTCCTATTTCTGAGTAAAAAATATAACATAGTGTCACGTGTTCTCCCCCATTTTTTCACTTATGTAAAATATTTTACAAATCCTTTTGGTAAAAAGTTATTTGAGATCATGTATTAGGTCCCATGATTTTTTCCTTTTTTTTTAGTGAGTAATTTTTTAATACTAATTTTCAAAGCGTACACATTCAAAAAATGGAATAATCATTTGTACGACCCCCTAATTTTGAGAAAAATAATAAAAAATAAATCTTTTTGAATGTGTGTAGAATAAAGAATAGATAATGTTGATGTAAGTTTTTTGAAATTTGGATGAGAAGATAAATAAATTACGTTGAAAAATTTTGTTTTTTCAAAAAATGAAGACACTACTAAAATAAATTAAGGATTAAAACCTTAAACTATTCATATTTTAGAAACAAATACATTGACATAAGTATAATATAGATATTGACATCAAAGTCATGTTTTTTTGAAATATTATCTTATAACACGTGAAAAAATGGGTGGTACACTTTAAATTCTTATGTTTTTTTTTTGGCAAAACATAGATTCAATCATGAAATAAACAGTCCAACCCTTAAGCTTATATATCCAAGCCAAAAGTGTGTGGTTTATAATCCAAATAAAAAAAAATGCACTTATGCTATTTTCTCAATGAAAAATCATTTTTACACATAAAAAATGGGACCACATTATAACACAAGAATGTTATGGCTTGGAATTACCAATCCATAAGCATATTATAACATGATTGATCCATAATGCTAACACATTACATTCAAAATGCCTATCAAACATGTCTTTTGGCCTCTTTTGGGCCCCCATCTCTGTGCACATGCCCTAGTGTGTGATGCTACTTTAGGGAATTTTAAGAGTGTTTTATATGATTTTTGAAAGAGAATTTTTTAAAAGGAGTGCCTGAAAGTTCCAAGTGAGTAAATGAGTGCATTTTACTTTCTTATACATGGTTCAAAATGTGTAATTTTGTATTAAGCCTAAATTATGAGGAAAGTAATGACCCATAAAAGATATCAATTCAAAAATTACCATTGGAAGGCTTTGGATGAAATATTAATTTCAAACCAATTTGTTTGGTGGTGTCTTCCCTATTTGATAGTGTTGTCTACGAGGGAGATTGGGTACTATAAATTTATATGCATGGTGATTGCAATCAATATATTTCTTAAAAATGATGTGAGATTTTTTGTGAGTGAATTAGTAATGCAACGAGGAGAGCAAAGCTTGTAATAGGACTATGGATATACAAATTAGACTTGAAATTTATACACACAAAGCATGATTTAGGGATTAATATAGTATTAAAATTATCAATTGATTAATTGAAAAATTTAGGTGTCTACATTTACCCCTCCTTTAAGATGGGAAATACATTTTTCTTTCTTAAAGGAAAAAAATACTTGATTTTGAAAACATACTTTTTCTTTTCTCAATTTTCCACTTGATTTCTTGAGATGTTTGAAGTGGTCGTAAGATCTCTATATGAAAACCTACAACATAGATTGTAGTCAATTTATCTATAAAAACAATTAAACCTTTAATAATATATTGAAATAGAAATAGAAATATGAAAATTGAAAGATAACAAAACATAAAATGAATACACCTAGTTACCTTGCTAAAGGAGGATATTCTTGCTTGAAGAACTTAGAGAGATGGATTAGAATTGTGCCAATAGAGGATTGGGGGTGATCAGTACCCAATTTGGATAATTAACTAGAACCAAGTCTTTTTGGAATGAGTTCTTATTGCTTTAATTTCTGTTGCTTGATTTAACTCTAGTTGTGTGTTGTTTTACCATTTTGATCTGCTTTTGATTCAATTTACAAAGATATCTGGTAGTTGAAAATTTTGATATGCTATATTGAATAATATCATACAATAAGGGTCAAGACTAAAATATGGTTCTACCACAAGTATTAAGGTCCCATACCACTTTACTTTGTTGATTATTTTATTTTAATGACCCCCTTTATTAATATGTTGTCTTTCATATTTTATGTTTTTGAGTTGTCCTTTATTCCACTAAGGTCAAAATTTCGAAGGACACACACACACACACACACACACACACACACACACACACACACACACACACACACACACACACACACACACACACACACACAACTCCAATATGGGAATTTATTACCTAAAAAATAATATATTTTGCTTTGCCACATACTGAGATAAATAAGAAGAGGAATAATTCTACATACTGCATACACAACATAGGAGGGAATAAATATGATTTTTTCATCTAAACAAAAGGTTTATATTGACATGAAGTACTAGATCTTGCTACCAATGCTAAAGAATAAGGGCCAAACTAGGTTAAGGGATAGTTACATGCACATTTGTATAAAGCACTAGGAGAAATATATTGAGTCTAAAATGTAGTGCAATGCTGAA
This sequence comes from Taxus chinensis, assembly GCA_019776745.2. Lineage (NCBI taxonomy): Eukaryota > Viridiplantae > Streptophyta > Pinopsida > Cupressales > Taxaceae > Taxus > Taxus chinensis. The sequence continues at coordinate 630,871,373 of CM034148.1, forward strand.
TGAATAAAAAACAGGGTGAGTTCTAAGGTTAGTCTTAATCAAGCATTTTCATATTTTATTTTTAGATCTAATAAGTTCTTGAGTGTGCTGCAGGATAGCCATGCTTTTTTTGTAGGAAAAAATGTGTGAAAGATAGGGTTACATGAGAATATAAATATATCAAGGTGTGATGAAAAATACAATAAAGCAACCCATAAAGTTCTATATTTCCACTTTATACTAGTTTAAGATTGTACAACTTGGCCACATTATGATTTATGGCCCTAGAATTTTTGTACGATCATGGCAAACCATTTTTAGAGACACGGGTCATGATCCATATAGTTTCTATGTTCTAAAATTGTTATAGTTCTTCCAATTATGTAGTTTGAACCTCTTTTGAACTAAATAAGTCATTATTTTAAACCAAAATTACACTTCAAATTTGAATGTAACTTGTACTTAAAATACTATTGTGTGCATGCTTGTTATTGGCTTGCAGTACAAATATGAACTATATTTTGAATCAGTTTTGTTAGGGTTCATACATTTTGGTGAACCCTCTTTAGTTATAACTCTTCACCTAAAATTAGGGTATTTCTTAGCCTCTTTTGTTGAGACCTTTGATTTCCATCACCTTAGGGTTTTTCTAATGAGAGTATGATATTTCCTATCACATTTATTATTCTTTGTTTAGTCATGGCTTGCTTTCATTCCTTATGAAACCATAATGGTTACTATACCTCTATTGGGGTCCATACCACAAATGGGATTGCAAGGCATGTTCTGATCCTTAATTATGATCAATCCCTCCATCCTATTTTGATTCATAAATTACCGCCACATGATGACCCATCCTCAATGGTTTCTGTCAGTAATCACGCCCATGCTAATGAACCTAAATTTTGAGTCTTTTGTTTAAAGTTTTTGTTAAATATCACATTAATGAGATTATACCTCCCTCTCCTTCTACCCACCATGATGATGACAACGACGAATCTTCTTGTGATCATGATGATGATGGTTTAACTGGTTGGGAAATTGAATCCATTTGATGATGATATTGTTTTTAGTTTAGATGATGATGAAATTTCATAAATCTACACTTTAATTGATGGTGTATCTTATAAATCTGTTAATGACATAGATGATGAGTGTAAGAGTGATAAACATACTTATGTTACCTCTCTCTCACTTACATATACTATTATTGATTCCACTTGTGTATGTACTCTTCCTCTTGAATGCAAAGTTATAAAGCTACTGATATTACTCTCTCTCACTTGCAAAAACTATGAATGATTCCACCCATGTCTCTACTCTTCCTCATGAATGTAAAAGTGAAGAAACTACTTGTGTTACTTCTCTCCCACTTGCACATCCTATGAATGATTCTACTTGTGCCTCTAATCCTCTCCTTGAAATAAAAAACAATTATGATCTTGTTATTTATTTGGTAGATACTAATGTAAAATAATGTTAACATCATTTATATTTTTCTTGGAAAATTTGACATAGATAGTATTGTTCCTTTTTCTAGCATGGTTACTCCAACCATAGATAATAGAACTATTATTTTACCACCCCAATGTGAGACTAACTTTATAGAGTCTTATGATATACATTGGAAACCTCATTCTATCTTATTTTAAAATTAAATAGTGTCTATATGGCTACTATTAATGGTGAAGTGTAACCATTGAATGAACCTTTAGATGTCTATGTCATACCTCCTTAAGAGGTTCTCTCTCTTGCATGCAACAGGTGAATTTTATGGTAAAGTGCATACCTTAAATTTACAAAGTAAATCCTACTATGATAGCCTTGATTCTAATCTTATTTATGGTAACCCAATTCAACATAAAAATTTTCAATCTCCTTTTCCTAGGAATTTTGTTATGCGTTCATTCCAATTATTTGATGGTACTCTGGATCCTCATCTACATCTAAGGAATTAACAAAAAACTTATGGATTCCCATAATAATGATAGGTTACTTCTCAAATCCTTTCCTTGGAGTCTCATAAGTAATGAAATGTCTTGGTACACCCATATTCCTAATGGATCTTTGAGTACTTTCCTTAAGTTAGAAGAGACTTGTTTTGGCTCATTTTAATCATCATAGATTCCTAAAAGTTGCATATGAACATTTACATTTTTTTATCAATGTGATATTTATCCTATATCTAATTATATCTCGAGGTTTAAAGAAAACATGAACCTAGTAATGTATCATTAGATTTATTTGGAAACACAATACATATTTTTTCATAGTCTCATAATTTCTCTAAAAAAATAATTTCTTTATAATAATTATGCTTCATTCCCTAAAATATGTCTCTAAATTATCTATTTTAAATCATAAATTCTTCTCCCACATCAACCCACTGATTAACATAAGGAAATTTCAATTTATTGCACCATATCCATTAGTGATGTACACCTAGGTTTATCACCTCATAAAACTAAAGTCAAGGTATTACATTGTGGTAACACTTTTTATTATCCTAAACCAAAGTACACTATGTGAGATCCTCCTCTTCATAGGACAAAACCACTATGGTTTGAAAAATATACAGATAGTTCAAATTATATTATACTAAAGTTAATGGATAAAAAGTTAATTAAATCATCTTCTAATGACCATGACCCTCCTCATAGGATATAACACGAAAAAGTCACCCTTTTTGTAACTTCCATCATATTAATGGACAATGAGATAATTATTTATATGTATCAGAAACTAAAGTTACTTGGAGAAAAAGGAATCATCACTTTTGATACAAAAAATTTGGATACATCTTATTCTCCCCCTATATGACAATACCCTATAAAAAGTGTGGCTCTCCATGATCATCCTTACACTAAGATACTAGCTCCAAAATCTTATACAAGCGAGCTCCCTCAAGATGAATTTCATGATACATAACAACCTATTATGATTAGATTTATATGGATTTCCATAGTAAAGAGTTTTGTACCACAAGTTATACATGTCAATCACACACCATATTTGGTCCCAATCCTAGCACATTTCTTCATGAAATATTCATCCTAGCACATTTTCAGAATACTGATTGACTAAAAGCGTTTTTTTCATTTCATCCCCTCTTTACACTAATGTTATCTTAGTCAATCATCTATTACACCCATTTTTGTTACTCCCCTTTACCAAGTACCTTGTGAAATATGAGGATAACCCTTCCTTCTTCCTTAAGAATATTTTTCCTCACCTTGTTCACTCATAAGAAATTATGTGGGGGTCATGACCTTAATAACTATTACATTTATACTTTGCCTCATTCTTATCTAAGATATATTTGTGTCTCTGTATACATCCATAAATTGTCCATGTCCAATGTCATAATTACATTAGTCACATTATCTTTGAGATAATATATATGACATAATTAATTTATCACATCTCGAACCACAATATTATGCGTCACAACATTATACAACAACCTCAACCATTGATAAATATCATAACTATGATATCGTCATACAATGTAATATAGACACTTGAAAAAAATTAACACTATCAATTCTATACATAATTATACATGATCTCATAATGCACACAAAATACATGTCTATATATATGTCTTGTCAAGTAAAACATGTAATATGTCAAGGGTATCACCCATCATACATTTGTTCATCATCATCCTCACTCAATATAACCATTAGGCCTCTAGAGATTGATTTACTCTTGTCTCCCTAGGATCTCTTGACCATGATCTCACACAATAATGTGCCAAATACCCTTGAAAAAAACAACCTTAGACTGCTATTGTTAAGGCCAAATACCTATCTCAAAATTCAAACATGATCCTTTTGAGTGAGGATACTCTCCCCAGGGGCTCTCTCTTTTGGAACAACATTATCAATATTAGAAGGAATTTGGAGAAGGGTAGTTAGTGAAATTTTTGTAATGGGGAAGACATCCTCTTTTGGAAAGACAACTGGGAATACTTCCATGAGATTAGTAATACCACATCTTGGAAGTAAATTTAAGACAACCTCACTGCAAAACATAGACATAAGGCCCATGATTACATGGAATGTGTTGATGGCAAGCATAAATGGAAGACACTACACTCAAATGAGCTTGTTTTAAGCACTCTCACTACTGAATTGAATAGAATTACTACTAGAATTCATATTAGTCAAACCCAAGCCAAGGATGAGCTTGTTTGAGTGGATTATTTTGATGGGGCTCATACAGTCAAATCAGGATATTAGATACTTTCAAGGGATTTACAGAGTGACTTTAATTGGAGCAGTGTTTGACATAAGGAACTCACTCCAAAAGTAAATTTTTTTCTTTAGAAGGTACTAAATAAAAAGATCCTTACCATAGACAATCTCATCAAGAGAGGTTGCACAATGCCTAATAGATGTATTGTTTGCAAAAAGACTGTTGAATCCATTTTACATCTCCTGCTTCAATACCATTTTTCTCAAAGCTTATGGGATCTCATATTTTTTTCTAGATTTGAAGTCTCCTAGAATTTCCCTGAAGACATTGTACAACCCTCAGAACAATGACACCCTCCCTTCATACACTCTATTCTCAGGAAATTTTGGAGGTTGGTTTTCCCACACACTAGCTGGAAAATTTGGAAAGATATAAATTATCGTATCTCAAGCAAAGGATGAGCTTGTTTGGGTGGATTCTTTTAATGGGGATTATATAGTCAAATTAGGATATCAAATACTTTCAGGGATTTACAGAGTGAATTTAATTGGAGAAATGTTTGGTGTAAGAAAATCACTCCAAAAGAAAATATTTTTTTTGGTAGGTACTAAATAAAAAGATCCTTACCATAGAAAATCTCATCAAGATAGGTTCCACAATGCCTATTAGATGCATTGTTTGTAAAAAAACTGTTGAATCCATTTTACATATCTTGCTTCAATGCCCTTTTTTCTCAAAGCTTATGGGATCTCATTTCTTCCAGATTTGAAGTCTCCTAGACTTTACCTAAAGACATTGTATAAGCCTAGGAGCAATGACACCTTCCCTTCAGTCAGTCTATTCTAAGGAAAATTTCGAGGCTAGTTTTTCGCCACACCATTTGGAAATTTGGAAAGCTAGAAATTATCTATATTTAAAGGTATAAAGAGAAACAAAAACAAGACTTTTGAAAGAAATCACCATTGACTTGAAAGAGAACATTTCAAAATTTAAGACCCCTAAAAATCAGACCTCAATCAAAATGAAGAGAGATATCTCAAAAATTGGTGCATAGATATTATCAACACTCAAGTCAGATCTGATGCAGTTGACAGAATGAAGGTTAAGTAGATTCCTCCTTAGAATGGTTGGTATAAACTAAAATTTGATGGGGCCTTTAAAGGAAACCCAAGTAAAGTTGGGGGGTGGGGTAATTAGGAATCATAATGGAAATCTCATGGTGGCCTTTGCTGGCCCCATGGGGACTCAATCTAACCATTATGCAGAAGATCTATTCGTATTATGAGGATTTAGGGAAGCAAAAAATATCAATATTGAAAATATTATAATTAAGGGTGTCTCCCTAAATATAATCAATAACATTAAGGGTACCCACCCCAATTAGAACATTAAATACTTTATTCATGAGGCCATGGATATTTGTCAATTTTTGAAAATGGTCAACATCTGCCACACGTACAAGGATGGTAATTCCATGGTAGATTACTATGATAATGTGGGTGTGTTTTGTAATGATTTCAAGATTTGGAACAATCATAACGATATCCCTCAAGTGGATAAACAAATCTTGGAAAGGGACACTAGGAATAGATGTACTCTGGGCTAGTATTAATTTTTATTCCTGGCTAATGAAAACCCACCACCTATCTAAAGCCACATGATTGAGCACTTCACTCTTGTAACGTGAATTTCCTAGATAGTTCTCTATCCCTATTGTTGCGTGGGTGATTTCCATTCTCACTGGATCTTGTTCTTAATTTCTAGATCTCCATTTTTTAGAAATCATATTACTATGAAGATGGGGGGTCCGATATGAAGGGTTGAGCCGGAGTTTGATCTAACCCAGAAAACCAATACTGATCTATGGAACACCATGGATATTGAAGGATTTACAACTTTTATTCATATAATTAAAGGCTTTGACCAACATATTCCCATGCTCTTCGCAATACATTGGAAGAACAAGGTTGTCAGTTTTAAGTGAAGGGATTTTCCTATAACTGAGAATATTATTTTGTTTGTTACAGGACATGGGGCTAATGGAATAAAATTTTATTGTAACAAGTTCAATAAGGAGGTATAGGTCAAGAATTTTTTACAGGAGTCAGAAAATTTGGAGCTCAATAAGTTTGGTATTCTCTTCTCTTCAATCCCAACATCATTTGATGACTATGTCACATTGGAAGTAAGGTTCACTACTATCCCTCTACACCATCTAGTAATTTTGAACCATTTCTGTAGATCCCCTAGGATTATCTTGGCCTATTATATATTACAATCTTTAGAAAAGTCTATTTTGGAAGTGTAATCTCACAAGAGGGTTGTGCCTCTCCACCAAGGGGTGATAATGCTGCTACAACTTTATTGCCTTAAAATGGTTACCAAAAATACTTCTAGTTCCTCCATGCCCCCATCTTCCAAGAAACATAAAATTTTGATACAACCCACTCCTCCTCCTACAAAGAGGGCCCTTTTAAGTACGAGAAAGACTAAAGATTAGGATGGGGCTAAAAATATTCTTGTCATTAGTAAATCCCTCACTACCCCCTTTTACCTCTTCATCCCCTTGGTCTTGACCTTGGTTTTGACATGGTGGGGAAGAAATTATTCATGGAGAAATTTGAGGGAAATTTGGAAGATTTAAGAAATAAATTGAAGGCTCTGGAGGACATAATGAATAGAATTGTCACAAAACAAATTAATCACCTGGCTACTCAAAAATCCATTCAGAATTTTCTCCACAGTCAAGAAAAACAACTGTGTGACATTAGAGGGTTATGTGAAGAGTTGTGGAGAGGAGGAAAAACAATGTAGAAAGTAATCAAAGCCAACAGTAAAGATCAAGATATGCAACCCGCTTTAAACATGTTCAAGGAATTAGAGGAGGTAAAATAATTTTTTCAGAAAAGTCTCACCTAAAATGTTTTCGCTTTTTGGATAAGGTTTTTGGTTTCTTGTTGTTCCGATGTTGTATGGGTAACTATTTTTATGGTACTTTTTTTCTTATTTTTTGCTCCTTTCTGGAAGATTGACACTGCCTTTGGATTTTAAGGTTGTATCTGACAGCTAAGGCCATGCTTCTAGGGTGTGGCCCCCACAAATAAAAAAACCACCTTTTTTCCTTTTCTTTCTAGCTCTAGGCTTCTTATTACTGGGGTGTGGTCCCATCTTCTCAAAACCACTTTTTTATTCATGTTGATATGGATTTTGGGCCTTTTATATCCATGGGTATAGTCCCATTGGAAAAACCATTTATCAATAATAAAAAAGTAACATTCTATAATAACACCTAATCATACTATGTCTGTCACTCAAGCTACCTCGCTACTAAATTCTTAGCTAACTCATTTCTTATAGGATGATCTATCCATCGGGATAGATATTCTTAGCTCTCATCCCTCTTACTATGTAACACTATACATGTGGCAGTTTCCATGACCACTGAATCAAACAAGTACATATGCTTGTTAACTATATCATCCAATCGCACAAGCACTCTACCTGTAACAATATCAATCTAAATATACCAAGTCAAGGTACACACCGATGCATCCAAAATCATCCTTTAATAAGTATCCCCTGTAATCATCAACATATATTTAAACATTACCACCTTATACATCAAAAAATCATCACAGTTTCACTAATTTGGAATCAATATTATATACTTATGTTGTGTTACCTCCTACACTATGACATCCTCACTGGGGACATATCCATATTTGACTACCTCTCCATATGTGAATTATGGTATTCCTTAGTACACCTCCTCCTATAGGAGAAAAACCACATCTGACATCACTAATTACTACAGGAAATAGCCATCGATACTTTTCCTACCATCGCTTATACGCGGTGGTAAATCCTATGTCATCCACATCCCCTACTATAATAATTGGATCTCCTTCACACATTACCAGAGGCACATCTTGCATCACCCCAAACTATTGCATTACGCGCTCTCACAAATATAACTATCCTATATTAAGAAATGGATACTATAGAATGCATCACACCCTACATAACTCTATCATATCCTCAATCCATCCCTTGAAATCTATGTAAATCATCCACACAATACCATCATGGGCCAATATATATAATATCGATTGATAAGAGGTCATGTATAAACCTTGTCTCTGTAGTACCACACACCATGATGCAAATATCTCCAGATAAGCCAAATCATCCACAGGACCTCCAAATGGTCATGTAAAAAACTTTGTGCTCATACATCCATATATGTGGCAATGTAATGGAAACCACATCATCTCTAGGCCCTCTAAATAAAATATGTACAAACCCCTTTTATAAGTGGCTCAGAACACTACAACCCCAATCATATGTAACTTTTTCCTCCTCTATAGTCTAGCATATCTACCACATTCGGTAGGAAATCAACACCCAATTAACATCCACTACTATAAATGAAGATAATAAGATTGCAATAAAATTTTGCAACCTTGGAACCCCTAATATCTTAATCAAACTCAATTAAATTGTTGGATTTACAAGGCCACATATGCCTAGCCAATACTTATGTGCCCTATTCATTTAAATCAGAATATCCATTGATATGATCTATACTCTCTCACACACTAGTGGCAAATGCAATATGCGATACAAATCCTCTAGAGTCACTATTATCTCCATTATTAGGAGAAAAAAAGTACAAGTATCCGTATTCTGTTTCCCACATAATGTTGTTATCAAATTCATATTAAGGGGAATTTCCCTTAATCTAGCTACATGCCATAAACTTACTCTATTTAATATATCCCACCCACTTTCATCCACCCTCAAACAATTATTAGGGTCTCCATGTAGGGACCACCACAAAACTCCCTAGCATGGACATTTCCCTATAATCATAGATAGTAAAAACATGTATCATATAATATACTATCAAAGATCACTATGTAAACTCCATAATCATATACTCCATGTAAAAGTTCAAATACAAATACAACTAACTTTTGTTATATTACACATTGGGTTAAGACAATACACACACAATCATAACCATATAGAAATGGGTCAAAAAATTACCAAACCATATGGTTCTACCATAAAGGATGAAAACGTACAATTTGACACTCTATGCCCTATCAACATCAAAATTGACAACGTTCAAAATTTTCAAAAAATGCGAATAATCACTACTATTTTTTAGTAAAATTACAAGTTTTTGACACTTACCAACTCATGACTATATGTGCATGTATGAAAATTTCCACACATTTAAATAGTAATTATAAAGCCTCCCTACCATGAAACATCCTCTCTAGCTAGTATCTCCTTTAATTGTAAATATTAGTTATAATTAAAAAGTAAGTTAAAATTCCCCCACCTACTATTGAAAGTGTAGAGGAAAATTTGTGTTAGTGTGCAAACATGATATGATTATGCAATCAAACCAACACAAAAGGTAACACAAATAATCCACTACCTCCGATTGAGAAAGATGGAAAGAAGGGGAAATTTGTTTTACATGTACTTAGCTACAGGTAGAATTCTCCTCCTTTGTTGCCTTGGATTTTCTCCTTTTATTTTGCTTTCTTGGATAAATGCAATAGATGCTTCAAATTCTTGGAGAAATATTGGTAACACCTCCCTTTGATCAATGGATTGATTGAACTTAATAGATTGCTTTGATGATTTCTTGGATTGCTAGAAAATTAGGAAGCATTTACTTGCAAATTTATAAGGTGCTTGCCATGGAGGGTGGCACCTCTATTTATAGTTGGAGGAGTAGAAATGGATGGTTGAGAATTTTCTATGGTGGATTAGATCAATGGTTGAAAATGGACGAGAGGGGAGGGTGTAGAAAATTCTATATTTCCTTATTATCTTATATTGAATTTAAAAGTCAATAGAATAGTGTATTTTTAATTTGAATATTTGGTAAAGGAGGGAATAATGGAGAGGCTTATAGAATTATAAGCCTATAGATTTGGGGAATCATTTAAGTGGGGATTTGGTGAGATTAATATTATTTAGTGGAGTGATTAGATGGAGAGGCTAGGTAAAGAATAGGTATAGGGTAGGTGGTATGTCGGTGATTATTTTTAAATTGGTGGAAAATAGTTAATGAAGGTTATTTAGTGTAATGAATGAAATATTAATAATGTATTAATATTTCTAGGGGTATGAATGGGATTTATGGAATGGGTAATAATTGGAACATGATTGTATATAGTATGATAATAATTAATTAAATTAAAAATTAATTATTATAAGGGTTTGTGATGGGGATACATGGTGATTATGGGCTAAGTGAACTATTTTACTTAGCAAATTATATCGAAATTATACATTTATACATTTCCCCCCTCTATAAAGTGTTATTGTGTAGACACGACAGTTCAAAGAAGAAAGAAGAATATATGTTGTGGATGGTGATATGATGCCCCCTCGAGAGGTTAGGCATGGAGGAATGAGTCAGATAACCACTTGAAAGAGAAGAGGCTTAAGTTAATCAGTGAGGAGAGAAGAATAGTGGAGGTAGAAGGCTTTAGAAGAGAGGAGAGAAGGTTAGAAGAGGTAGAAGGCTTTAGAGGATAGAAGGTTAAAAGAGGTAGAAGAGAGAAAGGAGAGAAAGAATATGGGAAACATAAGTAGAAGAATAAGAGTAAAATGAGATAAAGTTAGAAGAAATATAGAATTAGAGGAAGTTAGGTGAAAGAGAGGAGAATTAAGAGATAAGGGATTCGTTAACAATGTATGATGAGGGGGATATTTTTGGAGTTGTTGATGTAGATTTTGGGATGCCCTTGTTTTCAAAACATGCAATTAAAACATACCTGGTGGATATATTTTGTTGAATTTTATAGATGTTTTTTAGATTTATGAATTAGATTTTTGTTTGGAATTTTGAAATTTTTAGATTTTCTTGATTTTTTAATTTTTTTAGATTTTTTGGATTTTTTAGAGTTTTTGGATTTTTTTTTGAATTTTTTGAATTATTTAGGTTTTTTGGATTTTTTTTAGATTTTTTGAGCTTTGTAGGTTTTTTGGATTTTTTATATTTTTTATATTTTTTGAATTTTGGTGATAGAGGAGGAAATTCAGTGAAGGTAGGAATAAATAGGAGGAAAAATAGATACATGTGGTGAAAGAATGGGCTCTCGAAAGGTTAGGGGTCATTGTGATGGGTATAATACGGTTTTGGGGACCATGTGAGAGTCATTTTCACCACACACACACAATTTGAAAATGAGAGCTCAAGAGAGGATAAAATGGCATGTGATACTATTGCGGACCATTGGGCAAATACCATGAGAGAGTACCCACGGCCAACAGAGGTGGGACTAATGGTGAGTGATTTTATAATTTATTGTGTATTAATTTGGCATTTTTTGAAGTTTTTAGGTCACTTTTGGGTTAAAATCACTGTTAGGGGCACTGTTTAGTGCGTATAGGCCCTAAAATGGTGCCTATGATCTAAATAGTAGCGCGTATGGGTGTTTGGATTCGAGGGGGTGCGAAATGGCGTGTTTGGAGGTGGGGTAGGTTATACTTTAGCAAATTTATTATGGTTTGACATGTATGGTCTATATTAACGCTTATAGCGTAAATAGTAGCACATTTGTATGATTGCGGGGTGGGGGGTTAGGAATGGTGTGTTTAGTTTGAATTGGCATGTTTGGGAGATGAGTGGTGGTATGTATTGACACATAGGCTTTAAAGTGGCACGTATACGATAAATGGTAGTGCTATATAATGGAAGTGGTGGTATGACCATTTTAGCACATATAATATATGGAGTGACACATATGATATACAGTAGCGCGTATGGGTAGAAAATATCAATTAGCTGGGTTTTAGCACATATAGTGTCTGAATTGGCATGTTTAGGTTATAATAATGCTTATGGGTTTATAAATAGTGCGTTTATAGGGGAGGTAGAAAAGAAGAAATATGGCATTGGGAGGATGGTATGGATGTTTTTGGGAGTGATTATATGTAGAGACTGACATGTTTCTTTTGTGCAGCTAGTGATATTACCGATCTAAATGAGACACCATTGGTTGATGAATTTATAGTATCTTCTACGAGGTGCCAATGCAGAGGCCGAGGAGGATGAGGCAATGTTATTACATGTGTTGGGATTACTCCACATAGTTAGGATGACAGTCATGTAGTAGATAGGGCCTTATTGACAACCTTGGCAGAGCGATGAAACTTAGAGACCAGTACCTTCTGGTTTTCAACTGGCGAGATGACGATGACATTCGAGGATGTCTATTGAATCTATCGGTTTCTAGTAGAGGGTGAACTGTTAGTGTGGGTGAGGGAGAGGCTGAGGGATAGTCTGAGGTTGCTGACAGATGTGGAGGATGCGTTGTGAGATGGGATGAGGATATATCTTGGGATGTAATTTAAAGAGGGGTTGATGGAGCGGGTGTTGTTATTATTGTGTTCATTGATTAGATGTATATTGTTTCCGGATGGTGGGGATATGTGGTTCAACATTGGTTTGGTAGGAGTAGTGCATGCGATGTGGCAGCAGGAGACAATATTTATATATGATCCAACAATATTGGCTCGATTATATCGATATTTTCATAGAGTAGCTTATGTTGAGGGAGGGAGTATAGGTGCAAAGATCTTACTTCAGGTATGGAGTTATGACCATATAGTTGTTGGGAGGCCGATTGGGATTACAGAGCAGTGGCAGGTGGGTGAGCCGTCTATTTATGGGTGGCAGATGATGAGGGGGAGATGAGGGCATCTGGGAGAGTTAGATTGGTATTGGCATCAGATGGATGAGTACAGGTTAGAGATATCACAAGGAGGTCATACTGATAATATGAAGTATGGGAGGGAGATATCTAGGGAGGATCCGGTCACCATACTATTTGGTTGGTGGTTGTCCGTATATAATGGAGTGATACTGACCTGATAGAGTATTACGATAGTTTGGTATAATACAAGGCATACTAGTAGGTTGACATGTGTTTGCATGTATGACACAGGAGGTGGGTGTGTGGGGTGGGGTGATTCCTAAGGCAGTAATGAGGGAAAGTTTAGATGAGGTGCATGTGATAACATGGGAACTATTACCAACAGTGGAGGATGCGAGAGTAGGCCCATGATATGCCGAGTGGTGGGAAGAGGTCAGGCTAGTACGGTTGACATGACTGAGAGGAGGGATGCGGTTTGTACATGGGAGATGACATGTGTAAAGAGGATTTCCCCAAGGCCAGGCATTGGTTATGCACCAGCTAGAGCTCCAGATATAGGAGGAGGCACAAAGAACACCACCAATGATTATTTTGGGTGGTCTAGTAGTACATTAACGAGTAATGCAGGCCCTAGTATAGAGCCCAGAGAGACAAGAGGTAGGGGTGATGGAGGTGGATGATACAATAGTGTCACTATAGATAGTGCTTCCTACACATGCACATATGGCAGGTCCTTTGGTTGCTAGCAGATCATGGGTGGGTGGAGATGGAGGAGGTGATGGAGTAGGAGGAGGAGATGGGGATGGAGAGGATGAATTATAAGCTCACATAGAGATATTGGAGAGATATGCATAGACATGGGAAATAGATATAGCTATCCTACGGATGTGAGATGTAGTAAGGATTTGAGATCTGCATTAATTTATTGTTGTGGTAGGGAAGAGGGAGAGAGATATTGCATGATTGGAGTCGGAGATAGCCTGGCTAGAGTAGGAGAGGGACCGTGCTAAATGGCACAAGGACAAATATCATGGATATCAAGATGCTTACAGGGTGAGGTATGGGCCTTTAGATAGGGGAGTAGAGGGTACTACTACACAAAGTGGATCACAGGTGACAGGGGCAGCTATGGGGTTGAGTGCATTAGGGAGAGTAGGACAAATGGGCACCCCTAGGACAATATCACTTCATTAATATCGAGAAGTCATAGTAGAGGCTTGATATTATGATGACATGGTGATGTAGAACCGACCGAGATATGTGTCGTATATTGATTATACAGCTGGATAGAGAATAGAGCAGTGACCAGGTCGGAGGCTGAGTCGATCCACAACATCAGGTAGTACAACTAACATTTGACAACCTCCTCCAGCAGGGGAGGATACAGGCAATTCTGCATAGTTCCTGGAGATATATATATATACATATATTTATGTTAGCAATTTTTTGATGATGACCCTATATGGTCACAATTTTGATATATGTACAGATGATCAATTCATTTTTTTATAGCCAATTATATACATGACGTAGACATTTGATGATATATGAGTACGAGCCTATGGATGTGATCTTGATGATGGATATGATATGGACATATGGTTTACTATTTTTGAAATGTTGATGATGTAGTTTGATGGCATTTATTTTGTATATGTTAGATTATGATGATGGATTATGGTTGTAGATGGTGTGTGTATTATGATTTCTAGATGGTTAATATGTGATATTGTTTCTATTTTATGTTGATGATATATGCAAGTAGTGTATTTATGTTAGTTGAAGATGATGATGTTTATTTTTGTGACTAGATTAGCGATGTGTGTGGATTTATGTGATGTAATTTATGATAATGTAGGATGATGATGTTAAGAATGTTTAATGTGTGATTGGTTATTATGATGGTCTATGATGTGTTTATTTACTTTATTATGGATGGTGTATATTTTGATGTTGTCATGTTTATGATGGTATTATTTTAATGGTGATGAGATGGTATTCATGATGTGTTTATGATGTGCATATGAGTGATAGTAATATGATGAGTTGTCAAAGTGGTGTTTATGTATTAGGTATTTTTATTTATGGATGGAAATATAATTTAATGTAACACAGGTATGTATAATGAAAATGGATAAAGAATTTTGTACAAATATTTGCAATATAACCATTACGTCGATCATGACAGAATGACAAAGAGAAAATGAGAGTGGAAAAAACACGAGTAATGATAGATGAAAGGGGGGGTGGATGGAGATAAATGAAGGCCTAAGGATCTTGCAAGGGTTGCACTTCTCAACAGTTGTGAAAGATTCATAGAGATCTATTCCCTAGGGGAGATAGTATGAGTAATGCGACTGAATTTGGGATTGGGAGAGATATTCCCATTCATGACAGATCTGATGCGGCATAAAGAGGATCATAAGAAGTATGGATATAGATAGTGGATAGGGTAGTTTAGGATGGAAATCAGGGATAGGAATATAAGGGATGAAAAGGGGAGTAGTGTGCCCCTAGTGTTCATTACTGTGATTTATAGAAAGCTAGTAAATGAATGATCATATTAGATTCTACCATAGTGCCGGAAATCGGTTTTCACCATAGTACTTTCCCAAGGCACCATTGAAGTGGTTTTCACCATTGGATGATTTTTTTTTATTTTTTATTTTTTGAAAATAAAGCATTATGCACTTAGTTATAGAAGCAGAAAATATGCATGATGTTCATGGGCTCATCCAACTCATCTCCATATGGAGTAGCAATTTTATAATCACTTGAGCTGAATTTAGCTATGAAGACATATGGTCCAAGCAAATTTAGTTCAAAGTTATCATTCTTTTCATGATCAACATAGTGTTGCATTGATTTTACTTGAGGACTAGGTGATTGAATTCAAATTCTTGGTCTTTTACACATTTTCTATAATTGCGACGAAGGCAGTTTTGATATGCTTTGAGGTGATCCAGGGCTTGGATTTGTTTCTCATCGAGGAGATCAAGATCTTGTAGGTGATGAACGCAGTAGTGTTCATCATTGATGAGGTGTTGGAGAGAAACACATAGGGATGGGATTTCGATCTCAATGGGAAAAATTTCTTCGATGCCAAAAGAAAAGAGAATATGGAGTGGTGCTGCTAGGAGTGTGGATGGATGTGCAATAAAGCCCATAAGGTAGGATATATTTGCATATGCCAATCACATCCTTCTTGATTGACTATTTTTCCAAGGATGCACTTTAGCATTTTAATTGGATGCTT
The DNA here is from genome assembly GCA_019776745.2 of Taxus chinensis. NCBI lineage: Eukaryota > Viridiplantae > Streptophyta > Pinopsida > Cupressales > Taxaceae > Taxus > Taxus chinensis. The sequence continues at coordinate 630,887,495 of CM034148.1, forward strand.
CGGATTGGGCCTTTTCCTTGTGGATAATATGGGGTGGAAAAATTTGAGCTTGATGTCAAATTTTTCACAAATTTCACAGATGTCCCTCTTTTTTAAGGATATACCGTTATCTGTGATAAGTGTGGATGGAACACCGTAATGGAAAATGAAGAGGTTAAGGATGAATTTGGATATTCTTCTTGCCCTTTGACATAAGTGAGTAGACATAACTTTGACCCACTTTGTGAAGTATTTTGTAGCTATGATGATGATTTTTTGATCATTAGATGAAGTGGGATTTAATTTTCCCATGAGATCTAGACCCCAGGATAGAAAATGGTCATGGGGTTGTAATGGGTTGTAAGGCTTGTAATGGTGCATGGATGAATTCAACATGTTTTTGGCTAGGGACAAAATTTATGTACATAGGAGCATGCATCTTTTTCCATGTTTGGAAAATAATATCTGGTGCACATCAAATTTTTTTTTTCGAGGGACAAACCACTAGTTTAGGCACCGTAAGTCCCTGCGTGAACTTCCTAGAGTGTTGATTCAGCCTCTTGGGAAGTTAAGTAATGGATCAGAGTTTTGTTAAAGCTTCTATGATAGAGATTATCTCCGAGGATGATGAATCAAAAGGCTCATGTTAGATGAAATGATGTGTGCAATGGCTGTAAGTGAGATTAGGTGGAAGGGTATGGTCCATGTAGATAGGTGTAGATGTCATGGTACTAAGGGGAATTAGAACCAATTATCTCATAAACCATATCTAACTTAAGAGTATCATAGGTAATAATTGTTAATTGTTCGATCAGAAATTTTGAGTTTGATGCATCTAGAGGCATGTCTAAATGTGATGCGATGGTAGCCATAGCATCTGTTGATTTATTACTTATGCGAGGGACCTGCTCAAATTAGATATACTAAAAGTATGATTTGAAACTGTCAACCATTATTTTATAAGGAATCAAGTTATCATCATTTGGTGGCATATTCATCATTGAACTTTTTAATGATTATTTGTGAAATCACCAAAGACATTGAGATGCTTACTATTCCACTGAATAGCCATTTTTAAACCAGCAAGAAGTGCTTCATATTCAGTAATATTATTGGTACATGAAAAAGCAAGCTGGAAAGCTTTAAGAAATTAGGTCGCCTTGAGGAGTAATAAACATGATACCTACTCCCAAACCATGATGTGTAAATGAGCCATAAAAGTACAATGTCCATATGTCTGATTCTAGAATTGTACATATGGATTCATCTAGGAACCATGTGGTGAGTGGTGTAGTATCAGAAAATGGAGCTTCTGCCAACTGGTTAGCTAGTACTTGTCCTTTGATATCTTTCTGATTAACATATTCAATGGAAAATTCACTTAGAAGCATGATCCATTTAGCTATCCGTTCTGTGAGAGCCGATTTTGAAAGTAGATATTTAAGCATATCTACTTTACCTATGAGCTTAGTAGTATTATTGAGCATGTAATGCCGTAGCTTTTGAGAGGCAAAGATCACAACAAGACAAGATTTTTCAATAGGGGTATAGTTGAGCTCATATGCAATTAATGTTTGTCTTAAATAATAGATGGCTTGTTCCTTTCCTTTACTATCATGTTGTGCTAGAAGGGCTCCCAAGGCATGTTGTGTAGCTGATATATGAAGTAGAAGAGGTACTCCTGGAGTGGGAGGCATGAAAATAGGAGGATTCATCAGATATTCCTTAAGCTTATCAAAAGAGGCTTGACATTCCTTGTTCCAATGAAATTTTGTGCCCTTTTTTAGTAGATGGTGGAATGGATGACATTTTTCAACCAACTATGATATGAATCTCCTGATAGCTTGAATATTTCCCTGTAGACTTCGTGACTTTTTGAGATTTTTAGGTGGAGGCATTTCAATTACAGCTTTAACTTTATCTGGATCGATTTCAATTCCACCTCTAGAGACAATAAATCCCATGAGCTTTCCAGATGTGACGCCGAAAATGCATTTCTTGAGATTTATACAAACCTTATATTCTCGAAGGCATTCAAAAATTTGGCAGAGGACTGCGGGATGTTCCTCACGAGTTTTATATTTTCCCATAATGTTGTTGACATAGTATTCAACTATATCATGCATCATATCATGAAAAATGACAGTTGTCACACATTGATAAGTGGTTCTGGTATTCTTGAGTCCAAAGGGTGTGACTTGATAACAATATTTGCACCAAGGTGTAGTAAAAGTTATTTTATGTTGATCTTCTTTGGTAATTTTGATCTAATTATAACCGTAGAAACTATCCATAAGAGATAACATTTTGTGCCTAGCAGTAGATTCGATGATCATATCAATATTTGGTAGTGGTAAATCATCTTTAGGGAAAGCTTTATTGATGTCACGGAAATCAATACAAATATAAATGCCCCTGGTCTTCTTACCTAATGGGACGATATTGGAGATCCATTTAGAATCATCAATAGGTCAGATGAACCCAACATCAAGTAGCTTTTGTAGTTCCTTTTTGACAAGCAACGCAACTTTTGGATTTTTTTCAAAGTTTTTGTTTGACCAGTCATGTATCTTTACACACTACAAGATTATGGACCATGAGAGAAGGATCCAAACCAAGTATATTCACATAGGACCACACGAATATATCTGGAAATTCTTTGAGGAGTGCGGTAAATATATCATGTTATTTTGTAGACAAAGATTGCCCCCAATTTGGGAATTTTGGACTCTTCTTCTATGTTGATGTTGATATTGATGGTTTCCTTGATTACGAATGTTGAGCCATCTTGTAGAGATTTAGGAGCTGGGAGAATTTGATCGATGACTAGATCATCTTCAAGATTTGGGGATTCTTGGAAGAATTCAGTCAGGGGATCTTCCTTGTGAAGGTGACAAGAGAAGGTGGGATGAGGGTTATTATAGTGGGGTGGAAGGGAAAGGGGATGATCATGTGCTCCAAAGTAGGCATTAGTGTTTAGACATACTTGGAAACCCTTTTTATGATCCTCAACAGGTAGATTATCATGAATTCTCATAAACTCCATAATTGCTTCATCATTTTGAAATGAGTCAAGAGGAGGATGTTACCATTGGTCCCATTCAATTATTTATGGATAGGTGAGGGCGATGTTAATGGTGAGAATAGCGGGTGTCAAGGAAAAGGTTAGTGTTGGCGAGGTCTTCGTATTGGCTATAGACGATACTCGTATCAATGTTGTGAATTACCTCCTCATCTATACTAGAAGTGTCACTCAATTCATCAAAGAGGCTTTCACCAGGTGGTTGGTATCCTAGTCCATGTCCATTAAGGTTGGGGATGATGGTGGGGGGTTCAGGGATGCCTTGGTTGTAACAACCTAGTCATTGTTTGGAGTATCCCATATAATCCATTATCCTTTTAGGAATTAGATATTTATTATCTGAACAATAAGAAGGTATAAAATCATCAATAAGCCATGAGGAATCAGACAGCTTAAGGTACTCATCAACAAGATACCCAAAATGAATAAAAGTGGATGATCCCAACTCATATGTTTATCATTTTTTTAAACAAATGTCGGGCCTACCAAGTTGTTTGGGAGAAGATAGTAGATGTTCAATTTTGAATGTTTGGTATTGACAACACACTATCATTTTTTGACTTGAGTGGTTGAGTGGGTATAAGGGGAGTAGATATGGGTGGAATAGGTAAAAGAGGAGCGGATGACGAGGAGGCATAGTGAGATGGAGATGGAAGGCTATCTGGTGAGACATACAAAGTGGCAGATGATGGAGATGACATTGTTGGCACAGGTTCAGTGATGGAATGGTAAGGTTCCTAATAAATTTCAACTTCCGATGCTTGGAAATATTGGAAGGGCTGAGGGTCGCCATGGATAGTAACTTATGTACCAGCATGCTCAAATCTGAAACATTGATGGAGTGTGGATGGTATAGCATTTATTTCATGAATCTAGGGTCAACCAAGCAAGAGGTTATGTGGGAACTGGATATCTATCACATGGACAAGAGTGGGGAGCATGACAAGCCTGATGTTGATAGGTAAATAGATAGTGCCCATTGATCTACGCTCCGTGTTGTCATATGCTTTAATAGTAATTATATCTTGTTTCATATCCAAGTCATTGTACCCCAATCGATGAATGAGATTTATAGTACAAAGATTAAGGGTCGATCCATTATTTATCAGCACTCTTTTAACACGAAAACTTTCAATAAGGACTTCAATGTAAAGAGGAAAGTTGTGGTAGGGCCATGTGGTGGCAAGTCTTGTTGAGTAAAAGTGAGTTAGATTATTGGATATGGATAGATATTAGTAACAAGGGCTTGAAATTTTGTAGGATCAATATCGGTGAAAATGCATGCTTCTTGGAGGGCACAGTATAAAATTTCTTTTTAGACGGATGAATTCTTGAGAAGGTCCATGATGGATATTTACGCAGGATTCTTCTCAAGTTTCTCGATGATATTATATTATGTTTGTGTTGTTAGATTAGAAGATGATGGAGCAGCTCTTTAGATCACCACACGGTTCCTGCTAGTAGTGACAACACACTAGGGATTCTATGAAGGGCCTTTTATTTTAATGGTGGCTACTTGATGGGGATAATGGTGAATATTACCAAAAAGAAATGTTTAAGGAGGGGGTGCATGATGGTAATTAATATGGTTGAAGTGATGAGTTGAAAATTTGGTTTTACTTCCATACTTCTTGTTGTCCTTGATTAGAGCCATGGCTCTGATAATGATTAGGAAGGGGATTTTGATATATCCCAAGCTTCTAATTTTGGGAGGAGGTGGAATCATTATCCTATATTTAAATCTCACCTTGGTCGATAAGGTCTTCAATGTAATTCTTAAACTTCATACACCGATGTGTGGCGTGACCATTGATTTTATGGAACTTGTAATATTCATTTTGTTTAAACCATGAAGGTTTGGGTTGGGACTCATTGATGGGCTGTCTTTGAGGGAAAACAACCATGTTAGAGGTAATTAATTTATCAAGAATTACTTCCATATATTCACCAAGGGGCGTATATGTTCAACATCTGGAATCTTAAGTAGACCGGTTTTGTCCTTTAGGGACAGATATAATGGCTGTGGTATGGATGTGTTGGATATTTTTCAGGTTTGTTACTCTATCACCGACAACATTCTTATCCTTATTAAAGTACTTAGGTTTCTCAGATGTAGAGGGCTGGTTGGATTGAGCTATGATTTTCATGGGAATATGTCTTAATAAGGCCTTTTGTGACAAGGATTCTCTCGATTTACATTCCCTTTTCAATGATGTCATCAAATGTGTTTGCATAATGGACTTACAAATGGAATGTTGATTCCTGATTAAGGTTAGGAAGAAAGATGGTAACTAGTTGTTTCTCATGTATGGGCCATGGAATATGACTAACAAGGACTCGTCATTGTTGTAAGAATGATGAGAAACTTTCACGATTTCATTGTTTGTTATTACACAAAGCAATCATCGTGACATCATGTTCTACATTGTAGGAAAAAAAATTACAATTTTGTTTAATAATTCGGTGATCGTTGTAACAGAACCTTTGGGTAACCGAAGGAACCATTCTAAATTTGGACCACCTAGAATTATGGAGAGTAGTCTTAACAAATAGGAGTCATCGTAGGCAACTTCTTAACAAAGCATTTAGAAATCCTTAACGTGTTCGTGGGGATCTCCTTTTCCCTTATATTTTTCAAATTTAGGTAGTTTGAAATATGGTGGAAAAGGGACTCGTTATATATCATGGTCAAAAGGATAAGGAAAAAGTTCCTCAAATTTATATTGATGTCCTTGAGTACAGAGTTATAACCCTTGAAGCATTTCCTTCATAAACTTCACTTCTTTATCCAAGGTTGGTTCTGGAGGATTAGGAGGTGTTGATTTGAAATTGGGTTGGGAATGATGGGATCCATGATCATTAGATGGTTGTAGTTCGATTTGAGAGGCTAATTGGGAAATTTCATTGCTCATTTTTCATAATTGAGACAATACGGCTTCTTTGGATATATGGGTGTTGTTCTCTCTGTCATCCCATTTTTGTACAACACGATGGTGATTTGGATTTGGTCGGTGTCTGGAAGGTGGTCTTTGGTTGATGTTATCATTGTCATCTAGGAGAAGACAATGGTGTTTTTCATGAGTGTAATCAAAAGGAATTTGTTCCCCCATGTGATATAATTGGAGTAAAAGGGCATCCTTATTATTTTCAATAAAGTGATTTAACATTTTGCTTCTTCTTCCTTATGTGAAGTAGGCACTAGAGTCATCGTCACTACTAGTGTTAACCATAGTCTCTTCGTCTTCTCCTCTTGGTTGATTTTCTTCATTGTTGACATCATAATAATTGTGGTTGAATAGATCATTTTCCATGTTGTGGTTATTGTTTTTCATCTTCATTTCTAAATTGGGATCTGGTTATTATCTGTTTAAGTGCCATTAGATTGTAATGTTGGTGGGATGTATAATATTTGACCTGAAGAATGTATGGATGAGAGGGGAGATTACGATTCCTTGATGATCTTGACATTTAACCTTAATAATCTAGTCTTTCTTATAGGATTGGAACAAATTTAAGGGGGGAGTAGAAGAAGGATGTGCCTCGTTAGTAGAGGGCTTGGGATGCACCTTGTTACAATGGTTTAGAAGAATAGGATAAAGATTAAAGATATTTGGCCTATTAGCAAAATGTCGATTAATAAGATTAGATTGATTATATCAAGAAGGGATCGTGAATATGGTGTTTAGGATGGATGAATTATATGGTTGGTATGAGTTTTAAAACCTTATGAACCTAGATTGATTTGGGATAACAATAGGAATTGTCAAGTGATTAATGGGATGAGTCATGGGTGATATATGTTTTCTTTTGAAAGTGGAAAGGTGTGGTTGTGTTTAGCGAAATATGAATGAATGTGGGATTATGGAATTTATTCGATGAGATGGGAGTGTTAATTTTATATTAATATTTTTTATTTTTTGTTTTATTTTTGTATTAACGTAAGGAGTTTGATGCCGAAATATTTATATGATGGTAACATATGTTTAAGATTTTATAATAAAAATTTGATTTATTATTTACAAAATGTAGGTGTAGTGTTAGGGGAATGTGATTAATGTAATGGGAAAGGTATTATATGGTGAAAAGGATGGGGTTAATTATGATGTTGTGTGTTTTGAAAATCGAGGTCAAAGATTATGGTTAAAAATTGGTGGGTGATAAGTGTGTGATTTATTTACAAGGATTGGCATGAGGGTTATTTTACTAGTTTCAAAAAAACACTCAGATAATTACACTCATCCATGCACAATCCAATCTAGTCAAGTGGGAGTACAATAAAGCTATAGCCCACTTTCAATACCACATACGATAGTTACGCTCACTGAGTTGGCCCACCTTTACGTCGATGTGTGATTGGATAGCGAGTAATCTTCGGTGGTTCCTTCCCCTGCACTATAGCTTGGTTGCGGCCAAAGGCTACCTATGTTAGGATAAACATGCTCTCTAGGGGATTCCCCTATATACCTTACGATATGTGGTGGCCCAAATATGTGTGGCAAGGATGTTTTTTAAGGCCTAGGTATTGGGACAGTGGAAGCTCATCACTTCACATCACGCTTAAAACACATAGATGCTTAACCAATAATGACAGACTCTCAAGGAATTTATATACCCCTCTGGAACACGGAGGTGTGTCTACGTACGTGCAGATGAATCTCATGGTCACGAGACCGCTAGGACTACGGTAAGTGCATGGATATCACTTTCACATCACATTACCCCCTACAAAATAAAAAGGGAAGGAAGGTTAACCGCTTTTGATCCTCAAGATCATCCTAGGACGCGAGAGGAGAGCGTACGCACGACATCACCTTTGGGTTTAAATGAACAAGAAAACAAAGTACAGAAGGGAAAACACAAAAATTTAATCAAAATGAGTTATTGGAATGGGGGTCTTCGACTAGGGAAATCTGCAAGACAAAAAGGTTAGTATTTTTAACAAATAACACTAATGCACTTGGAATTTTTGAGCTGTAAGACAAAGGGTTTGTAGTCTTGGTTTAATTTAATATCATGCAACTATAAATGTTAGGTAATATATGTATTATTTTGATCGAATAGAAAAACCGGTAGAGTTTCCCCTTGTTTCTGTGATTTTCCTGCAAAAACAGAATGTTAGATTCTAACAAAAATGGTGGAAAATACAAAAATATGGCATGTTAATATTTAATAAAAAGATAAAAAAGGATCTCTGGTATAAATGCACGTTGTTACAAAGGAAAAACTGTGTTAAAAAAGGGAATAGACGCGCTAAAGTACAAAATCTACCAAAAAAAAATAGGTTAGTCTGTTGATATGCTACAACAGGGAGTAAATGCACGAAAAAATAGCCTTTATACATACACTTAAACAACAACAAACATGCTAAAACCTACACAACAAAAAAGTCAGGGACAAACATGCTATTCTAGGAGCTAAACACGCAACAACAAGGTATAAATGCTGCTAGAACAGGACCAAACACATGTGTTGGTATGTGAAATGAAAGGGGGACAAGATGTTCGTAGGTAAACGTACTAAAACATACTATATATGCAGTTGAAACAAGTTAAAAAACATGCTACAACATTTTTCTTCCAACAAATAGATTCAAAACAAAGCTCACAGATGTCACTGTTTTAGTATACACGTGTTAAAATAGGCCATGAATTCATGCTAATACATGGAACTGGAGCATGAAAAATCAAAATTTAAAAATGAGTTTAAATCTCACCGATAAATTCTAAATTTTTGACAATTTGTTATTAGTGCCTAATGCTACTAATTCCAACAAGAATTTAGGGGGGTAATCCCCACACCAGTGCGCACCAAAAATGTAGAGGAAAAATTGTATGTCAGTGTGCAAACATGATATGATTATGTAAGTCAAACCAACACAAAAGGTAACACAACTAATCCACTACCTCTGATTGAGCACAGATGTAAAGAAGGGCAAAACAATTTGACATATACTTACTTACAAGTAAAATTCTCATCCTTTGTTGCCTTGGATTTGCTCCTTTGATTTTTCTTGCTTGGATAAATGAAATGGATGCTTTATATTCTTAGACAAATCTTGGCAGCACCTCCCTTTGATCAATGGCTTGATTGAGTTCACTAGATCACTTTGATGATTGCTTGAATTGCAATACAATTGGGTCAGCATTTAGTTGCAAATTTCTAAGGTGTTTGCCATGGAGGGTGGAACTTCTATTTATAGTTGGAGGAGTAGAAATGGATGGTTGATATTTTTCCCATGGTGGATTACATCAATGGTTGAAGAATAGATGAGAGGAGAGGGTGTAGAAAAGCTCTATATTTTCTTAGAATACTCTATTGAATTTAAAATTCAATAGAATGGTGTATTTTTAATTTGAATATTTGAAAAAGGAGTGAAGAATAAAGATGCTTCCAGAATTAGAAGCATTTAGAATTGGGAGGATGGTTTAAGTGGGGATTAGGTGAGATTAATTGTATTTAGTGGAGTGATTAGATGGAGAGACTAGGCATAGAATAGGTATATGGTAGGTGGTAAGTGGGTGAGTATTTTTAAATTGGTGGAAAATAGTTAATGAAGGTTATTTAGTGTAATGAATGAAATAGTAATAATGTATTAATATTTCTAAGGGTATGAATTGGGATTTATGGAATGGGTAATAATTTGAACATGATTGTATATAGTATAATAATAATTAATTAAATTAATAATTAATTATTATAAGGGTTTACGATGGGGATAAATGGTTATTATGGGATAAGTGAATTATTTTGCTTAGCATATTATGTCGACATTTTACATGTCTACAGAAAGTAAATTAACTATATAACCTAACCAATCTACTTTGTTACAAACTCCATTTTCTCAATTAATGCATCTAGCCGATATAAACCATATATGGGGCCCTAGTTATCCATTTTACACCCTATTTGCAAAAAATTGATCATGATTTTTCTTACTTCCACATCAATGTGTTACTATTCTATATGGCACATCTGCCTCAATTATATAAAAGAATTTTTTTACACGTTCATATATTTTTATATCATATATATATGACTTTATTGTCTATTACAAATGACTCTATACAATATTATGGTTTATATTCCTATACATCTATTATCTTCTACATTGCTATACAATATACACAATACTACCCTTCATATCTTTTACCTAATGTGATAGTATCTAAAACTCTCCTTTCACTGAAAGGGGGGAAACATTTTGGTTGAATTACTAAGGTAACCTTCTCCTTTTTCGTTCACAATAAAAAAAAATCAATGGCCTGACTATGTGAGTCCATTCTCCCTAAAAAAAATCACAAACGAATCAAATAAGTTTGCTACATAAGGCCACCCTCTCCCATATAATGCAATAAAACTCTATCTTTAAAATGGTCACTTCTGACTAAGAAGATATACTAGATATTGAATACACATAGTCATGAACAAACATGCCAATACATTTATTATAAGTGTAGGGGAAAATTAGAAATTCAAATATACAAAATCCTCAATCCTAAAGTTATTAATATACACCCATATAATAAAAAGTGGGTATAATGATATTCCATTTCCTTTCCAATTCGTAGGGTTTTATAAATTTATGTGACCTAGATCCATTTACAGTGGTGTGTTTTTATTACTAAAAATAATTATTGGAGGTAACTGGAGAGCTCTGTGACACTCTTTCCTTGGTTCTAGGACACCCATTTCCTACTTAACACTGAAATTAATTGTTAAGGATTTGGTCACCCCAACTCTCAGTGTGTATAAAATTTAAATATCCAAACACATTCTTATCACCTATAACATATTTTAATTCCAAATGAAACACTTCTCATTTATCTCCGTGTGGGTTAGCCAATGACTTTCATTATTAGCCACACATGGTTACTATTATTGATGTTCCTAAAGTGGTTCTTTCTTCAACACATTATTTCAGGTGTGATCATATTTTCCTTTAAACTAGTAAATTTCATTCACCAACATAAAGGAGGAGGAATAAACATGAAAAATTATTCAAAATGAATATTACATTATATGTTTTTATTGCATTTTATGTATGTGAGTTATGAATGATGAAACCATGTCTTAGTGGCATTAGTACTTGTTTCTAAACTTTCTTTTTCTTGATTTTACCCTAGATGTGTGACTGTTTTACCATTTTGATATGATTTTGAGTCAATTTACAAAGATATTTAGCATTTGAGATTCATATTTATTTTATATTTAAACTTGGTGTAAGACCATACAATAAGGACCAAGAATGTACTATAGTCTCGCCCCAAGTTGTATGGTCTCGAAAATATTTTCTTTGTTGATTATTTTAATTTAATGGGACCCTTTATTACTATTTCATATTTCATATTTTATGTTTTTGAGTTGTCCTTTTCACTACTAAGGTCCAAATTTCAAAGGAAATAACTAATACATATACAAGTACTCTATGGGAATTTATTACCTAGAAAACATTTATCTATATACCACGTAATAAGTTGAAAAGAAAATAAATACTTCTGAATACTACAAACATAGCATGGGAGGGTATAAATTTGGTTTCACCATCTACGCAAAAGGGTTTTTATTGGGATGAATTAGTAAAGCCGACTATTGGTGTGGAAGCACAATGTCTAAACTAGGTCAAAAAATAGTTACATGCACATCTGCATAAAATACTAGGAGAACTACATTGGCTATTAAATGTAGTTTAATGCTTAGTGATTCAAAAATGAGATGATAGCCAAGGTTAGTGTGAATCAAGCCTTTGCACACTTTTTTAGATCCAATATGTTCTTACGTGTGTTGCGGGATAGCGAGGGTATTTTAGAAAGAAAATATGTATGAAAGCTAGGGTTACATGTGAATTTGGATTTATCAAGGCATGAAAAAAAGTCAAATAGAACAACCTATAAAGTTCCATATTTGCACTATTTACTATTATCAAAGAGTAAAATCTAGTCACATTTTTAAACACAAAATCTATGCACTTGGGTACATTTCTAGGTCCTAGAGCATACTTATATATACATGATTCCTAAGCAAGAAAACTAGTAATTGACAATGTATTTTGGGCCTTTTTATTTGTTTTGTTATACTCTTATTCACCTTACACACCCTAAAACCCTATTAGTATTTGGTTAAAGGATCATAGTGATAGGGGAAGGACATGCACGTAAAAGATAAAGACTGATTCGGGACTTAGCCATTTTCAAGAGTACTGGTTATTTTTGGAGATAGCATGATGAGCACATAAACATGATAAATATTTTCACGACATGCATAGGCTATTTTGGGAAGAGCGTTTAATAAGTGCTTTGTATGGGTTCAAGCTAATAATAGAATTGCTACTGCCAGTTAACCAGAAGAGATCTATTATTAGCACACTTGTATGTGTGTCTATTATTGTAAAGGCGCATGGCTATTTTCATCATGAGACCTATTTTGGGAATTATGTAAGCGGTGAAGGAAAAGTCCCCACCCTTAGAAATATGTAGTGATCTGTGTAGGATAGGAGAACTGGATATGAATTTTTGTGAAGTAATGCTGCCAGATATGATGCATACATGAGCTTATGGTATTACTTATTGTAATAAGCTTATGTGTATTTATTGTGTTTAATATAATGGAGTGCATTGACTGATTTAAGGTGTTAAATATGATTACAACTAGATCTTGCATGGAATAATTCATTATGGCTATTACTTAAATCTATTACTCTTTAGATCTAGATTTGGAATATGCTCTATAGAATGTTACACTAATTATGGATCTGAATACATTAACTCTTCATCTTGCTAACATCGTACACAAATAACTCTAAAGAGGGGCCCGATACCTTTGCGTGCTTTGGGTGAGTGCTCAGTCTAGGATGAGTGATGTGTTAGTGCGCCTGGGTTATTACTGGTAAATTCTAGGATCCATCATTGGTTCTATTGCCAAGACCTCTTTTTGAGTTGTTTTCAAGATGGTTCGCGATGAATACATACCACTTGACTCTAGCAAGTGTTGAGGAGTGAATACATGATCTATAAGAAGAGTACGCACAGAGGTTCAACAATGGATTTGAGTTTATTGCATGTGCATGGGTGGAAATAAATTTGTATGATAGTTTTTATGAGAGCTTCTTCACTATTTTTACGGTAAAACTATACGATTGGCTAGTTGCTTATGTGTATAAAAGGGATTGGAGGTATCGTGCACTTGTCTGGACGCATGAAGAATTTTAGGCCCTTTATGATGTTGATCTGATTTGGACACTCGCCATGGATACTTGATTTTATGGTGTTCTAAACAGTTATATAATGAAGTACTCAATTTCCACTTATTCTTTCCCAGAGGTAGCAAAATTCCATTTTTTTACGATATCCCAAGGGAACTTACTTATAAGGCATTCCACTAGCGATCAAAATATTGATGGTGACCCTGAACTTGGAAAGAAAACTGATGGATAACTAAACCCCACCACATGCAAGGGTAGGAGTAGGTTTGGTGAAATATGGAAGACCTAGCGGTAGAAAGGAAGAGAGAAGAATGGTAGTTTATGTATAATGAAGCACGTGAGAGGGAAATAGAGAAGCATGAGACGTTACAGAGAAAATGGTGTTGAGGAGAGAGATGGGGCCGCGAAGGATTTGGAGCTCATGTAGAAGGCATGGAGCCAGAGCATTAGGATCTCCCCTCCATTTGGGAAAGCATGACAGGGAACCCCCCTCAGCCTCAGGTGGTAGCGTGTCAATAGAAATGACATGGGCCACGGGCACACATCTAAATATACTTGGAAACCTATCCCTTGCGCTTGGTTTTTCAGTATCTAATATGACAAACAGTTGGCAAAGTAATTTAGGTAGTGGGAGAGAAGGAGTAAGCCGCATAACAAGTACATCGATGGTAGGGAAAACATATTTTTTGTTGTTTGGGGGTACATTTTCAGGTGCATCATCTGTATAGAATTCGAATGCATGAAATTTTGGACTCACTTAAGGGAGTGGTAACACTTCATAGACTATAGGGGTTCAGTTCAGTACTAATGTTGGGACACATGGAAGTACATTCACTAGTCTACTTCCGGCTATAGATGGAGGATTAGGAGGTATAGGTGGTTCTTTTTCCAGGGGATTTGGTGGTTCTGAAGGTAGAGGAAACATAGGACGTTTTGGATTAGGTGGGCAAGGTCAACACCAACCCCAAAATATTTACATGGAGATGTCTCTTCGTATTCCATAATATAGGGGCATAAAAGATGTTCTTGAACATGTGCACATGTGTGAAATATTGTGGCATGCAAAATGGATCATGGCTTTCGAGCATAGGGAAAGTCAATTTTACACTACGTTACAAGGATGCGCACATAGCTGGTATATAAAGTTTGACCTTGATCAGATTTGCGTAGATTATGCAACATTAAAAGATGCTTTCCTTAAAGAGTTTCACATCCCTGAGTTCAAGCAGAAGAGTGTAAGCACACTCAAGGATATTAAGTAAGGTACTACTGAGAGTGTCAAGGAGTATGATGTTCATTTCAAAACACTTTTATCTAAGATGTATTATGATATTCACGTAAGGGAACATGCACAATGGTTCATTGGAGGCCTAATTACACCTTTTAGAAGGGCGCTATCACATAAGACATACACTGATCCGTGTGAAGCACTTGAAGAAACTTTATAGACTAAGACATTTAGAAGTATAGACACTGGGGTGAGCCCATTCTTGAAAGCACAGATTGCAGCTATGGTAAATGAGTTTGAGAAATTATTGGTGAACTCATCACATGAGATGCGAATGGAGATTTGGTGTATAGATTGTGAAGTGGAAGGTCACAACAAGGATAATTTTCCCTGTAGATCAGTACGTTCAATATTTCTAGACTGTGAGATATTTCATTTGAACCATGATGCTAACCACTGCCCATTATTGTAACATGTAATAAAGGATAAAATATCTTGCTACTGCAAAATTTATAGGTCTACGAATCACGATATGGAAGACTACCATCTGATTGGTCAGATCCATGATGCTATAGATATTGGTGTGTGAGAGACAGGAGTATCGAATTAATCTAAAGGAAATAATGAGCATTAGGATTAGCATCACAATCAAGCACGCTATGATCAAAATGAAGGGAATTTTGAAGGAGATCATGGTAGAGGTTGAGGATACCATGGTGGTGAACGAGGTGAGTTTACTCATGGAATATGTTATACATGCAGATCTCTTGACCACTACAGGTGTAAATGTCCTCAGAATATTACTTGTTCCTTCTGTGGAAAGAATCATATCTATGAGGAATTCCTAGACTTATATGAGCATCTTAATAAGTAGCATAAAGAAGAAAAAAAGGCATAGGGATGGTAAGGATATAACACACTGTGGAAAATTAGTGGATGCCAAAGTTGGAACCAGAATCCAAGGTATTTCCTGTAAAGATCACTACCCACGTTGAAGTGGTGTGTACCAAAGAAGTGTTGCAACAGAATCCCACCCTCACTAAGGAGGAGGTTATACATGCACGATACCTAAATCCTATCCATCAGAAGGAGATGTATCAGGAAACCATGGAGGTACTCATAAATCTTCAGGGTGAAATACAATATTTAAAGGAGCAATCATGGAAGATGGAACAAAAGAAAATAACAGAGATGATCCAATATAATATTGATGACTTGAAGGAAGTGTGCAAAATGTTGTGTCAGGAGAATATCATTCCATTGTTAGGGAATTGGCTAAAGGGAAACACTCCACACGCAAGTATTGAGACTGGACATAAAATCCTGCATGCAAATCTTCCCCCCATAGCTTAGACTATGATAAGGAAATCACTTTGAATACTGTTGTGGATGGATGGATTTTGAGCAATATATTGTTTGATACACATGGGGAAGTCAATGTACTTACTTTATATGCATGGATATAGATGGGGAGACCCCCATTAAAACCATCTTATAATGTTTTGTTTATGGCTAACTAAACTTAGGCAACTCACATCGAAGTTCTAAAAGATGCATCCATTACCATACAGGGAGCCAAGTTGATTGGGGATTTTGAGGTTTTAGTGCTTACAGAGGAAGATAGCTTCCCAGTTGTACTTGGGAACCCTTGGTGCTATACAAATAATGTTGATCTACAATTCAACAAGGGATATATCAGTTTTTAAAATAAGGAGGAAAGAGTTATTATCATGTTAACGGATGGAAAATCTACGCCTTATGTTGAACCTTTAAGTGAAGAAGACTTGAACCAGATCTATGTGCTCGCCATTCGAGACCCATTGGTCCTTGAGCCATCTAAGGAAGGGATTCTCTAGTGGGAAGATGCATAGTCTGTCATTGATACCAAAAGTATTGCTTGTTATAATTGGGCTCATGGTACTTATGAGTTGGTAGGGCGCGAAGTAAGAAGCACGCTTACGTGGAACAATAGACCTCATTGTATCAGGAGAATAGGTAACAACTCGTTACCTCGATATAATGGAGAAGGAGACCCTATGATATTTCTACGTGTGATGGAGGAATAGTGGACAAACTAGTTGGAGAGACAAAATATGCTAGCATATACCCTGTGTGGGACATTAGTGCACTAGTGGGTGGTTTAAAAGGATAATCTTGTAGGATGGAATGAAATTAGGATTGCTCTTTCTACTTGATTTTCTAGGAGTAATGCGCCTACTCAAATATGCACTTATCATGGTAATCAACTTGTTCATCACCATGTTCAACAGTGTGAGAGACTCTGGATAGAGGGGTAGGAAGCTTTACCACCTTCACTCTGGGTGAACAAATTTTATTCCACTTTATAAGGCTACATGCGTGCTTGGTATGTATATGTAGAACTTTATAGAGAGGATGGAAATTGGTAGGATTTTATTGCAGGAATGATCCAGACGTTCAAATATTTCTCTATTAAACCTCTAATAGAAGAGGCATTAAGGGTTATAAATTTCTTAACTATGGGAGATAGTACCAAGGAGGAAGAACTCATTCAGGATTTATTTGATAGAAATGTTTCAGGAGTGAGTTTTGTTGAAGAAATAAAGATAGATGCCACATTAATTAAGCATGCTTGCCATGAGAAAGAAAGAGGAAAGATGGTCTACTTAGTGGATGATGAGGAAGTGGAAAATCTAGATGTAGATCATTTAATAGGTAGGTGTGAAGTTTTAGACAGTGCAAATAAGACCACGTGTGCCTATCATGAACCTATGAAAACAAAGAAATTGAATATTGGATTAGATGCTAAGCCTAAGGATGCTACAATTGGGGATTATTGGTATGACTTTGAAGTGGCCAAAATCATTGAGTTACTATGAGATTATCAGGACTTATTTCCTAGGGGATACCATAAACTCAAAGGCATGCATGAATCATTAGGATAAATGAAGATAAAACTTAAGGAAGGTGTGTACCTAGTTAGGAAGAGAACCTAAAAAATGAACCCCAACTTGTGAGAAAAGGTCAAAGAAGAAATTGAAAAAATGTTGAAGTCTGGAATAATCAAGCCCCTAGACGAGTCAGAATGGGTTAGCCCAATGGTGATCAATATAAAGAAAGATGGTTGGATTAGGATTTGTGTTGACTACAGGGAGTTGAATGCTGCATGTGTGACTGATCCCTTACCTATGCCATTCATAGAGGAAATACTACAAGGCATTATAGGGTGTAAAATGTATTCATTTACAGATGGATTCTCTGGGTATCATCATGCTAGGATTGCACAAGAGGATAAAGAAAATACTACTTTTACTATTGAATGGGGAAGTTTTTCCTATACTGTGATGCCTTTTGGTCTGAAAAATGTGCTTGTTGTATTTTTTGTGCATATTTTTCCAAGCATTCAAGGATTTTATTCACAAATTCTTATAGGTTTATTTAGATGTCTGGATAGTGTGCAGACTTGTTAAGGATCATTGTGAAAATTTAGGTTTAATGTTTGAAAGATGTCTCCAGTTTAAGAATCTCTTTGAACATTAAGAAATGTATATTTACTACACCATTTGGCACACTGTTAGGGCACATCATCTACAATGAGGGTTTTTTGGTTGATCCAGCTAAGGTTGCAATTATTATCAAACTAGAAGATCCTACCAGTCAGAGTGAGGTGCATGGATTCTTAGGTCATACTGGGTATTATAGAAAATTTAAAAAAGGGTATGCTAAGGTTTCCACACTCATTGAGGAGTTACTAAAAGGAAAAGGGATGTTCTACTAGAGGGAACCATAGCAACGCGCATTCGATACATTGAAGGAGAAACTTAATACAACGCCTATTATATGCTTTCCCTCGTGGGACCAACCATTTCATGTATATGTGGACGCCTCTTGCACGGCCATTGGTGCGGTGTTGGCTCATCTTGGAGAAGGTATTATAGATCATCCTATTTGTTTTGCTAGTAGAAATTTGACTCCTGTAGAGAATAATTATACAACTATAGAGCATGAAGATTTGTCCATGATCTATGCGCTACATAAATTCAGATAGTACCTAATAGCAACACCATTTTTATTCTATACCAACTACATGACATTGAAGTACTTAATAAACAAGCTCATTTTACAGGGGTGAATATGTTGATGGGTACTCTTATTCCAAGAATTTTATTTTAAAGTTGTGGTAAAATGAGGGAAAAGTAATTCTAGACTGGACCATCTATCCAGAATATAGTCGGGAGAAGACATGCTATAAATTGAAGATACCATGCCTGATGCACAGTTATATAGGTTACAATGCATGCCATCTGAATTAGAGGACATTGATGTCTTTCTACGTATAGGTATGGCACTAGAAGGAATGAAATCCTTAGAGAAGAAACAACTTTCCATTTGTGCAACATTGTTTATGTTGATTAGCGATGACCTGTACAAGTTAGGCTGAGATGAAGTATTGTGCCGATGTGTACTAGAACATAAGAATTGCAGGTGGGCACTATGCATTCCATTAGGCATTGTTGCCATTTAGGTTTGGTTTTCAATTATGTATTCCCTTAATGTATTTCCTTCTTCATCTCTATGCTTTATCAATTTAGTTGGTGTTTTATGAAATAAGAGTGTTTACGCGCCAAAAGCTAATTACCATTTGAATTATTTTTATATGCAAAGGACTCCACATTCCATTTGTGTGGTGTGGTTGATGAAAAATGGGTACACATAAAGCAACAAACTGCTACAGGTGCTATTCAAGTTTGGAGAGTTGGTGGAAAGAATATTACTTATAAATAAGGACCATAGATGGAGATAAACAAAGGGATAGTATAACGTGAGGTAAGCAAAGATTGTGGAAACTACTAGGAGAAGGTGCAATGATGAGGTACTTAGGCACATAGAAGCATGCTGGAGAGAATTATGGAGCCAGAATGTAGGAAGGCGCGCTACAAGGTTATAGTTGAGGTGTGAAGATGTACCACACAGAAATTGTTAAAATGGTCAATTAATGAGGATTATTGGTAGGTGAAGGAGTAATAAATGCAATAAATTTTTGAAAATCTATATGAGGATGGGATGCGAGTTATTTTTTACCATTTTAATTACAAAAATTTAAACAAGCTAAGTGTAAAATGAGTTGAGCGAATCATGTTGAGGTACGGAGAGTGTGAAACCAGACGTGGAGAGCATATTTGTGTGTAGGAGAACCTTACATCCCCATTGGTGAGGGGTTTTGAGAAAATTAGAATGTTGTGAAAGAGTGAGGACATGTGATTTCAACTAGGGCACACATATTTGAGCTAGGGTTTGGACCTTCTCGTAATCGAATATAGAAGGCAAGCATTTTCACACTATAGAGGATACAAAGTTACGGTTTACATATGGCACCAAAGAAAACACTTGCCGTAGGAGCCAAGGGAAAGAAGAAAGTGGAAGAAGAGGTTGAAATTATTCTCGAGAGTAATTTCTTAGAGATGTAATACCCAAAATGTGTGATAGTGGGACAATAATGGGATTCTCACATTCATAAGTATAAGATAAGTGATTATAACCACCACACATCAGATAATAAAAATGAATAGGACGTATTGTTGAGTATGAAGATAAACAAGTGCACAATAGAGGACATGTCATTGTATGGTGATGTTGGAGAGAAGTTTTTAAAGTAGATTAGAGTCAACCATTTGTATGGGCTCCCGTATTTTAGCAAATATGAACCTTTGTACCAGTTGTTGATAAGCATAGTACATGAAGAATTTTTCTATTTTGCTGGATGAAGGGTAAGGATTAAAGCCACATTGATTTCAATAATAACAGGATTAAAGGGCACATGAGTGGATATAGATAGTGACTTGATAGATAAATCAACAATCATGGAGACACAGAAGGAATTAGGATACAAAAAGGGTCTGCGCAGAATGGATATTGACAAATTGAAGAAGTACCTAGTGGTATAGGAAGCTACACATCTAGTGACCAAATTGAATGATTAAGAGAGATGGTCCCAGGTGAATACAATGTGGCTACACATTTCAAGGAGAATGTCACAGGGAGTAATTTATAACATATCAGGCTACATTCCAGAGACTATCATCAAGAAAGCACACATAGGTGATAAAATCAGTTTTAACACTATTATATTGTCCCTTGTATTTATGGAGATTGTTGTGCCCGATGGGCCAAAGAAGAAGATCTGGGAGTATTCCATGCAAAACAAGTCCCTTGTAGAAAGATTTGACAAGTACTTGTGTGAAGGGTCAATGAGTGGGCTGTTCAAGTAGAGGGTGAAGATGTGGTATGATTGGATCCATGTGGTATTTGAAGAGGAGTGTCACATTTCTAAGGAGCTACCATCCATGGTGGGAAAGGCTGTCCGATTCGCGGTGTACCAGTACTTCTGCATCATGAAATTTGTAATGAAGGATGGGACTTGGAGCCCCATGTGCAAACTTCCATATGCCTTCACAAAGTGCTACTTCTAGGCACCAGTCCACCATTTTACTAATGCGCGCCACTTGAATTTTATTACAGACAAGGTAGACTATGACTACCACATGTTGAGGAAGACATATGTATATCTAGGTTAGACTGCCTATATTGAGAGGATAATTTCAGACATGATAAACATGAAGCTTGTGAGTTTGGCAATTACAGATAGTGGAGCTACTCTTATATACCTTCAACTTAAGCCTAGGTTAGAGGGTAATAAGTATGGAGAAAATGAGTTCATGCTCCCAGGGCCGCCTAAGGGTAATAGTATAATGGAGAAAATGCTAGCTCCAAGCCCTTAGAAATGGTAGAGGTAGATTATGGGGATGAAGAACACGAGGAAAATGGTGGCTTGGATTACAGGGGATAGAGGCAACCCACATATAGGGTAGAAGATGAGCACACAAGTACTCCACCCTAGGCATAAGAAGAAAGAGATGAAGAATTAGAAGTAGGACGAGTCCTTGAAGAATGCCACTCTAAGAGGGTGTTCAGATGAAAAATAACACAAGGCACTACCCCAGAGTCAGTACAAAGATAACCATGAATCTCTCCAAATAAGGAGGAAACTGAGAAGAGAAGGAGAAAATTGAAGCTGAATGAGGAGATGGAGGAGTCTAAAGAGAGTGCACCTAGATCTCCTATATAACTAGAGGACGTGGAAGAGCCCAAGGATGAACAAGGAGTAAATAAGTCAAGAGAAATAGAGAAATATACTTCTCAGGACATATGTGATCCAAACCCCACACCTTGGCACTCAAGTTCCTAAGGGGCCAAGATCAAGGAGGGAAAGTGGGGAGTATGTAGCACCAGTCATGGGATATGAACAGGACACAAGTAAAGTTATACCCGCATGATTACAGAATACAGTGGGCCTCAAGGACTTGTGTGGATGGCAGTTGATGGACCCTAACATGGAAACCACACATGAGAGGAAACAATTGTCATGGTCCATGCAAAATCACATGGATGAGCCTAATTTTGATATGTGTGAAGAGTCCTGTGTGTCAAGAAGAATGAGGAAGGCACCACAAAATAGGAACATAACCATTAAGCCAACTGTTATGACTGATGAAAACGTGAGCAATGCATTCGTTAAGGTATCTACAAAGGTGGCATGCAGGAATGTGGATAAAGTTGTTACTATTAAAGTGCTAAGGGAAGATATAAAAGTCAAAGATGCAGAAATAATGGTTTGAAAGGAGATAAAGACCTAGAGCAAAAGAAGAATGGGGTCCTCATCAACATGGAAGAGGAGATTAGCAATCATGTCCTAAAAGCAAGACTGCACTTGGAGTCTAAGGTACCTGAAAGGTTCCCTTCGTCTATGCACTATGTGCATAGATTAGTTAATTTGGTTCATGAGGATGGACCAATTCACATGCCAGCACCAAAGGACCTTGAGAAAAAGACAAAGAGAGAAAAAGATTCATTAGTTATAAATATTTCATCATATGAGGCATTGCTTCAAACCTTGGAGGAGGAGCTCAAGAAAGCAGACCAAGCATTCAATATTTGTGAAGCTCCAAAGGTAGTAATAAGAATCAAGAAAATAGTAGAAGACAATGAAGTCCTGAAGGCAATTAAATATGAGACATTGAGATGCGCAGAAAGATTGGTGCTAGTCAAGAAAAAGCACGAGCCCCTTGCAACAGCACAAGACTCCCATAAGGAAAAATTGGATGAGATTGGAAAACCTATAACACAAAAGATGGATTTGTTGGAAAGAAAAATGTATGTTATGTCCAACATTTTTCTAGTGTTACAAAATGAGAAGGGAGAAATTTCCCAAGATGAGTTGGAATCTATTGCAGCGGACATTCTAGAGAAGACAAAATCTGCGTTAACCTAATGATAGAATTTGGAAGCCGAGATAAAAGAAGAATATCTGGAATTAATTCTTTTAGTTGAGGTAGAGGATGTTGCAGGGTGAGAGTTCATTATTTATACAAAAATTATTTCATTTATTTCCATTCCTTATTCTTTATTATTTGAAGATCAACCATTTCCAGGGTGACAATGCAGTTGAGTGTGGGGTAATGTTGAGTGCACAAGAATATGATACTACGGAAAATGCACACAAAAGATCCACGTGCAGGAGTAAAGCACAGTAAAAGACATGGAAGGATAGGGAAGGACATTCACGCAAAAGACAAGGACTGGTTCGGGAATTAGCCATTTTTAGGAGTATAGGCTATTTTTGGAGATAGTGTGTAGAGCACATAAACCGGATAAAGGCTTATGTGACACACATAGGCTATTTTTGGAAGAGCATATACTAAGTGCTTTGGATGGGTTTAGGATAATAATAGAATTGCACTTCCTGTTAACCAAAAGAGATCTATTATTAACACACTTATTGTAAAGGTGCATGGCTATTTTCAGCATGTGACCTATTTTTGGAATTATGTAAGTGGTGAAGGGAAAGTTCCCAACCTTATAAATATGTAGTGATCTGCATAGTATAGGAGAAATGGATATGAATTATTGTGAAGTTATGCTACCAGATCTAATGCCCGTATGATCTTATGGTATTACTTATTGTAAGAAGCTTCTGTGTATTTATTGTGTTTAATATAATGGAGTGTATTGACTGATTCAAGGTGTTAAACATGACTATAACTAGATCTTGCATGGAATAATTCATTATGGCTATTACTTAAATCTACTCTTTAGATCTAGATTTGGAATATGCTCTGTAGAATGTTATACTAATTATGGATCTGAATACATCATCTTGCTAACATCCTACATAAGCAACCCTAAAGAGGGGCCTGGTACCTTTGTGTGATTTGGGTGAGTGCTCAGTTTAGGATGGGTGATGTGCTAGCATGCCTGGGTTATTACTGGTAAATTTTAGGCTGCATCATTCTACTTCAGGATTTTGAGAATTTTCGAACGAAGCCATGTTCCAAATTTTGGGATTTCAGAGATCACCTGCAGCACTATCAGCCCAACCCACATCTATTTTTGAGCCTTTGAAGGTGCATAATTTGGTATTCAAATTCTTCTCATCAATTTGTTGTGCACTTTGTGAAATATCAGTCTTTCTGGATAACACACCCATCTCTCTGAGTAGTAGAGTTTCTCTCTTTTCACCCATTTCCATCCATTTTCTCCCTTCCATCTCTTTCATTCATGAGGTCTTGCAATCATGACTTCATTTGGCTCATGGGATTCACATCTAAGGAAGAAACACTATCAATGCAATCCACCCCCAGATTTGTAAATCTTGTTCCTAGGGAGCTATCAACCATCTCTGGATCCATACTATGATGAATATCAACAATGGGCATATCCTAACAAGCAAGACACAAATCAGTTTGGTTATATGCCAAACTATCCAGCCATTGGAGAGCAGTGGTATGTAAATTTTAGGGGAAATTCTTCACCCAAAGCTGCTGAGTTACAAATGAAGACCCTAAGGATGATGGCAAGTACAGTGTAGTCTAGGACTTCAACCCAAATGAAGGCATTCAAAATTGGGTTCAAGGCCCCTTGTCAATGTGAAGGCCCCTTCCCATATCATTATAACACACAAGAGAAACTTAACTTCATTGTTGAGATGCTACCCAACTAGAAGGATGGATCAAGGAAATGGAACATTATGCAAGTCAAACTTGTCTGCGGGAGACCCCTGCATTACCATCTCACGATACTTTTACTTCTCCCCAATCAGTATTATTTCAATTGAAACCACAGTTTCCAAGTTTCCCACCAGCTGCACCGAGTATGGAATACCCCTCTCCGTTTTCTACTCTTACACCTCATCTCTATTTCTCTTCTCTTTTCCCTTCCAATTAGCCACCTCCTATACATGAGAATGAAAATAAACATCCTCTCCCACCACCAACAATTTAAAACACTAGTCAAGAGGAGCAGAAAAAGGAATAGCCAGGAAAAGAAGAGATGATTAAAATCTTTGTAAGCATGCCTTTAAGATTTAGAATTTAAAAAACTTCCATACTGGTTAAGCCTATAGAAGATGTTGAGGTCTAGCCATAGTTGGCGAAGGATAACATGGTTACATCAGAAACAAAGAAAGAACAAGTGGAAGATGATCAACAATCAGAATGTTTGGAATACAACATCCGTGAGGGAACTTTGTTTTCAAGAAGTGGTGGTCAACCATTAGCTAAAAAATCAGTAGAATACGAGGAAATAAAAACCCAAATTTCAAAATAAAAGGAGCATGTTCGTGCTATGGAGAAAAGAAAAATAGTCTCACAGGTCTCAGGTGTGGAAAAAATTGTACAAGAAGTTTCCAACCCTTCCACATCTTCTCCAAATTATTTTTTTGGGGACAACTTTGAAATTTTAAAATTCATGTTAGAAGACGAGGAAGGTCATGCCTAAAAAACTGAAAATCTAGAAGGGGTCATGAAGAAGATTGAATCTTTAGCACAAACAGGAAATGAAGAAGATGATTATCTTTCAGACTTGGAATATTGCTTCAGTAAAGAGGAGCCCATGGAAATCACAACATTTTCTCCTCCATCATCCATATTTCAAGCACAAGATCCTATTTCTGAGGAGGAGAACATAAAGGAGCAACATGTTTCTCACAAGAATCATCTTGAGAAAATGTTGGAGGAATTGAATCTTTCAAGGAGCATACCGAATGAGGAGGAGGAATTCTCAAGTGAGCAACCTAGTGAGAAATGATATCCACTACTTGTAGTGAATCATCAATGGTCTTGTTAGTGGCTACAAGTAATCTCAAGGTGTTGTACATTGAAGAAGAGGTTCATACTGCTAACAAAGGAAAAGAGGATGAGAATTTCATTTCTTTCATGCCATCCACTCAAAGGGGACATTAGTTGTCTGTATATTTGCAAAAGAAGGAAAATAAAGTTATAGACAATCCCATTTTCCAAGAAAGTATGTATCAAAAATTTATTATCCCGATTAAACCTTAGAGTAACAGGAAAATTTGGCAGTTTAGGCCATGTCCCATCAGGTATCTAGCTTCATTCGAGCTAGGAATAGAGTTTCCACAGCTAGTCATGTTCACTTCTGAACATGAGGACAAGATTCACAATACCAAGGATCAGCTACATCAGTTACAACATCTCCGGGAGCCTCTTGTGGATCATTTCAAGGAGGTGTTTGTTGTAAGTTTAGTTGATACCTTGAGGGTTCGGGTCATAAATTAGGACTATGTAAATTTTTCACTCACTTGTAAAACCATGTCTAGTGTCAAATCATTTGCATGGCTACCTATTATAATAAGAGGAAGCAACTTTGTACTACCAGTGGCAGGATTTGTTTGGAGTTTCTCTCTTTCTGGTTAGTATAGGGTAGGAGTATGATTTGTTTCTAGCATCACAAGTGCTTAAGCACACTCTTCATATCTACTTAAGAATGTATGATATTCATTTTGTATATAGTTTTGGTTTGTGTTTTCTTCATCGTAGTACATTGTGTTTCAGTAGGTCTCCCGTATGTAGAAGAAGCTCATATTTACAAGAAGTAGTTGTAGATTTTAAAAGAAAAAAATGTAGAGAAACTAAAATCAAGATTAAGCAAATTTTTTACTAAGTTTTCATTCTTTTAGTCCTTCAAATATCAACCACAGGTGGACTTCTAGTGCCCCACAATGTTATAAAGTAGCCTCCTACAACATGTGCAAAGCGGAACTTTTAGAAGAAAGAGGAAATTCAAAATTTAATAGATTTCCATGATGTAAAAGCTTAGAGATTGTCTTATTTAAAACTATGTAGCGTGCAATACATGCCAAACAATCATCTATTGTGTGCTTTGTAGTTGGCAGAATCAGACTTCAAGATAGTCCATTTCAGTCTCGCAGAATAGGGTTACAGAGAGAAGCAGGTGAAGATCCCATGTCAAGACAATTTTCCACTCTCACAAAACTTATTTTTAAGAACTTCTTATGAAAGTTCAAAGGTGAGTAGTGGGACAAGTTTAGGTTCAGCAGTGTGCAGGTAGTCTTTGGGTTTCAAATTGCAATAGTTTTAGGATCAGCTTGTAGGTAGATAGTGACTATGTTCCCAATGGACTATAATCAGGCTACTGATACAGAAAATCTAGCAAGAAAATGTCCCCACAAGTTGTCAAATTGTTGAAAAAGTTTCTCCCAAGAAAAATTTTCCAACCAAGAACCAAGAAGGCCATAGGAACCTAAAGGCCCCATAGGTTGAAATAGGGCTACAGGAAATCTCAGGGTCTCAGGAGCTCATTCAGTGAATTATGGAGTGCAAATGACATCAAATTTTTTTCCTCTTTTGGGTTCCAACCATTAGGATCACCTTGAAAAATGAGATAATGTGGGTCCCGCGAGCCCAAACCTAACCAAGACAAACACAAACGGCCAAATTTGAAAAAATAAGTTTTCAGGCATTTCAATGGGCCTCCACAGTCTTCGACACCAAGAAAATGCAAAACAAATCCCTTGAAATGAAAAATATGATATAGAATTTCCCAAATGGTCCATTTGGGGATCAAGCTAATTTTTATCTCGGTGGGCTCGTTGCTTTGCAAAGATGGCCGGGGTGAGATAGATCTCATTGAGCTCTCATTGGGGGGTGATGAGTTAGGAACCAACTGAAGTGAGTTTGGGAGAAGATCCCAAGTGGCTCGGTCTCGGTCATGAACTAGCAGAAGAAAGTGATGCATCACCAAAGGAAGAAGCTTGCAGTGATTAGAGGTGAAGAATTGAGGGGAGATCATTTGAGCTCAAAAAAACAAACCAAGAGCATTCACGATCACAGAAAAAATGGCTGACTCATCACATCGAACTAGAGGGAATAGCTTGGCCCCAAGCTCAAATGAATATGTGCTGAGCCATTGAGTGTTGATAAGATGATGTGACTGAGAATGTAATGGGAATCCCATGAGGGGCGAGGTTGGTTTCCTAGAAGAACAAGGGCCGAGCTCCCCGATCTCGGCTAGGAGAATGAATTGCATAGGGCGATGCTAAGTCATTAGGCTCGCAGAGGAAAGGGATAGATCGACATTGTGAGCCATTGAATTAAAATCAGAGCCAACTCATCCATCAAGAAACCAAAAGGAATGGGCTCGTGCATCACGAAGGTTGAGGTCTGTGCAAGAAGGGAGGAAGATCGATGAGCTATGGAGTTAGCATGTTTGCATTGGCCACATGTAGAGTAGTTCGAGCTCGCATAAATGAGGAGGGTCTAAAGACTGAAACTTCAAACTTTGGATGTTGGAGTTTCTAGGGATATTGGGTGAGTTGTTTTGGAAATTGGGGTGAAAAAAATTTTGAAACGATGAGCGCAAGATGTCCAAAAGGCATGAACCTCAAAACCCAAAAACATGGATGTGTGGAAAGGGTGGAGTCTACTTTGGGGTCAATGAGCTAAGCACTTCAGACATTGGTGAGCATGCAACTTTGAACCACTGAGTCAGGAAATTCTATGGGATTGAGACTCCAAAGTACAAAGTTTTGGAACTTCAGAGGTAGATATTTTTAGAGGTGGCGGGGAATGTTTTTTTAGGGTTTGGAGCATTACGAACCCATAGAAAAGATCACAGGATCTCTAAAATGGAGAGGCTTGAAATCCCAAAACAAATACATTCCCGCCAACCAAAATCAAATACCCGTTGCACTCATTCATTAGTCATCGAGACATTAACATCGATTCCGAGGGTAGGTGGATGCATTGGGGGCTTGAGTTCACATTGAGCTAGGTGACGTGCCATACAAGAAGAGTAGCTTGGTGATTGTGTAGACAAGTTTGATGGAGGCATAGAAGGCCCAAAATGATAACCCATTTTCAAATCTCCATAACTCCTATAATTTTTGAGAAAATATGATGAAATTATAGTCCTTGGAAAGGATTTTTAGAAGATAACCCAATGGTGATGGCCAAATCAATTTTCAAAAGGGCAAGTAAAGGTGAAACCTATTCAAAAAACCTGGTAATAAAATGATGATATCTCCCTTGATACTCCACCATTTGTTGCAAAATTATAGTAATTGGAAAGATAATTTCAGGTTCTACAGCATGAAACTATTGAATTTTGGATTTCAGAGGTTCTAGACCTCTGAAAATGGAAATAAATGATGTGGTAGGTGAAAATTAATGGGTTTGGTGGGTGAGAGGTCATGATGAAGCTACAGGAGCTAGAGACTAGACCCAGGTGCAAGCAAAACCAGTTCCTTCTTGCAAAAGGAAATATCATTAATGGAGCAGAGATTTTTCAGATCTTCAAGCATTGATTGTTGATAAAATAATGAAATTTATGGGTTTTGGAGCAGTTTTGGGTTTTCTCTCTTTCTCTTCTCCTAAAATTTCTTCAATAAATATGTAAAGGGGTTCCACAAGAAAAAGGTTGGTCATTCTCTCCTCCCATGCACCTCTATTCTTCTAGGGCTTCAAGCCTTCTTCCAAATACATGCAATAACTTCATGCATCTTCTTGTTCTAACAATGTAATGTGCAAATTTCATGGAGTAATAAAATGGTGTTTGTGATTCAGTTGTCAATCCTTTCATTGTTTTCATTACTTTTCCTTGCCTCTCATTATTCTTGAAGAATCTCTGTATATTTCTTATCCATTGCAGGGTTTGGTGTGTTGTGATCATTTGGGAATGATGTATTGAATGTAGTCTATTTTTTGTGTAGGATCACCCTTTTTAGGTTCATTTTTATAATTATTTTGTAGGCGAGGTAAAGTGATTAGCATTCCTTTCTTGGTGTATCACCACTCACAGTGTAGGTTTATTTCATGCAATACTTCTATCCGTTTCTCTTTGGGATCATTAGACAAGGATTAGTTAGTAGTTTTTACTGCATTGGGAGTAGTTTGTGGTAGGTAAGTGTAGGATTAGGAAGCAAACTTCTCCAGAGAGCTATCCCATTCTGCATTGTCCCACACTTAGGATAGCTCAATGTTATGAAATCATGCCGAATGCCCCATCTAAAAACAGGCCATTCAGGGGGGTGTTGTGATTTTGCATGAACACACACACTATACACATAATTATTTTCACCCATGTCATAACACACAATACCCTTGATACACCTTATTTTATGGATACTGCTAACCTTGTTCTATGGATAATAATATAGTATATTACATGCCTCATGTTGCTACTGTTTGTGATATTCCTCTTACACATGATGCTCATGACATTAACTACATTATACATCCTTCTCCTCTTGGGATGCACCCTAGTGATACTGATTTACATGATCAATTCTCTATTTTTACCCATGATAATCCTTCCATTATGTCTCACTTTCAATGCACTTCTATTGATCCTATGTTTAGTGTTTCTAAAGTTACATCTCTCCCCACACTTTCCTCATCACACATTAGAGCATCGTACACTTATTTTACAATGATTCCAAATCATCCCACTTTCCAAGATCCTATGAATGATTAATTTACTATGGGTACAACTTATCTTGTTACATTCATGAGGTCCATCCATTCCCCTCTTTCTACATTTTTGTCTATGATCATAGGAGCTAGTTCAAAATGCTTTATTACTTCCAATATTCCCAAATTACACTTATTACTTTTTCATTACTACTAATGAGCATCCCAAAAATAAATATGTTACACATATCTTGAATCACATATTTATCCTTATGTTTGCACTTACTTTTTCCACTATTACCAAAACTCACAATGCTACACATACTTTATTTTCACTTAATGGGTACATATTCATTGCTTATACACTTCCTATTCATCCAATTGAGATGTTAGACTCTATAGGGTTTTTCCCTCACCATGTTGACATTATTTTTTGGTATATTTTGTGTTTACCAATGTTCTACCTATTATAGTTTCTCCACATACATGATAACAATCCTACTCCACAGGATATGATGCATGTAATTTCGCATGACATATGTTCATATTCTTTAGCATATCACGGGCCTTTACCTACTAATCTCATTACATAAATCATATTTGCATCCACATTTTGGGGAATTGAACCTCCTACCCCCTCCTCATAGTCGCATGTTCTAATTTTCCATTACCTACCCATACTATTCACGTACACATCTATCTATTACTATTATTTTGCAATTCACAGCAATCTTTCTAGAAACACTTTCTCTCATCTACATTATGTGCACACCTTGCTACATCTATCTATGCCCCTATGATACTCCATCAAATTTTTGCTTCTCACTCATGATGCAAATACTGCTCTTTATATATTGCATACATTATTTTGTGCACTATACATACTCTGGCTATTCTTTCGCACAGTGATCATATATATTTTCCAATAGCACTTAACTTGATATACAAAATTGGGGGCATAACACTTTATCCCCCCTCTCCATCACTACTTGATGTATATATTAATTCCTCTTAGGTCCTTTGCTAAAATTCATGCTCTGGGATTCATTTTAAAACTTTCCTAGATTACAATCTCAAACACCTTCATTTCCTGTTGACACAATCTAGTGCTATGGTTCATACTTGAATGTTGAGGGTACACTTCATCAATAAACCTCACATCCTCTATACTTCACGCTCTGTGCTTCATGATACATCTCTCCTAGCATATACTCTCAACTGCATACACACATTCATTACCCAATGATGCACTCTAGTGCTACGGTTCACACTTGACTGTTGAGGGAAAAATTCATCAATGAACCTAACATCATATAGATTTCATGCTCAGAGTTTCATGATACATATTTTCTCACATCTACTCCCAAGCACATACAACACACTCATTTCATGATGACACACTCTTGTTCTATGGTTCATTCTTGAGTGTTAAGGAATTTTTTAAAAAATGAAACTCACCTCATATGCATCCACTAGGGGGAAACACTACTCCTACCATCTACACATCTTGTAAAGCATACCATCACACTAAAAAAACATTTGAATATCTTAGTTGCATTTGCTCTTGTTAGCCTATTTGACTTACATGTTGCACTTTGATTACTACGCTAGCTAGATTCTTAGTACAACATTATATTTTTCTATATACACATACGCGTTCACTTATTATATTGAAGTGAATATATGACTTATCAAAGATTCATACATGATGCATGATTCTAAACACAACTCTTTACTAGTCCCACCAAGGCTCTTAAGGGCATCTAATTTTTCTACGATCACACTTTACACATTATAGGTTATATCATTTCATTACTTATTATTTCTAGTCAATATTAATTTACTTATAACTAATTTATACATGTTTTGAAAAAATATCCTTTCTCACATGCTAACGGGTGCTTCATGTGTAGCATTTGCCTTGTAGGATCTATACAACCATGTTTATCTTTCACCTTTTGCATACTACTTGCTTACTACTGTTTTCTATTGTTTGCAGGATATGCCCTATGTATTTTTTGATCATTTTATGATTTTGGATGCTTTGGCCCTGATTTTCTTGTGAAACTTTGAGCAATGTCCCATGTTTAAAACCATCTTGTATTCCTAGTTATTTGCTACATTGTATTCTATTACATGCTATATTTTCTACTAACACTTGTTACTAGTCCATCTTATTTGCATGTGCATTGGTTTCTACCATGCACATCCCCTACCCCATGTAGGTATCTCTACTCAAATATGCATATCAGTTTCAGGGTCATCTCCTTTATTTTTACTCACACAAAAACAACAGTAAAAAAATACCAGGATAATTTTTTTTTGACTTTCATTGCTCACTACACAATGCCACAAGGGCTCCAAGTCAAGAATACTCAAAGATGCATACGACACTTACAAGTCATCAACTCACATAGACACATGAAAACACCATAGGCATGTCGACGCCACACTTTTCCCAATGAATGAATACTAGCAATGACCCAATTACAAGAAAAGGACGCAAGGATAGGAAAACCCACAACAAATCTTTTCTTTAATTGCATTTTAGTTATGATAAACATTCCAAGAACATTATAGTGCAAGGAAAAATTTCTCTTTTTTTTTCCATCTACATATTCTTAAGTTCATTCCACATTTAATTTACAGTTCGACCATTTAAGTTGGATTTTTATCCTTTACGGAAATTTCCATAACTTACATACTTATTTGGCATAATTCAAATTGCATATAAAGTACTTAATTATCTTATTATTATGTTAAGAATATTCTTCTCCAACATTTATTTGATATCTACATTTTTACCCTTACAACTCAAGTGAATCCGACTTGATGTCCATAAGGCAATATTAGGATTTAAGGGAGATTTAGATACAAGATAGCTTTTTCTCAAAAACATTCTTCGATCACGGTATAGTTATTTCCCTACAATAGTTATTCTAGTTCAATGACTTGTGGAATTCCATTTTGATTTATATATATACATATCTTTTGTTTCTCGAAGTTTGATCACACCAAGCAATTCATATTTTTTTGATACACATGAAACTATTTAATTGAGTTATAAGGACTACAAGAATGACATTATTCCTAACCTCAAATCTCGTTTTTACTCTTCTATGCTTTAATTTTTTCATCGCATTAAGGTCTCATTATTACCATCGCATTATAACAAAAGAGTTACGAAAGTAGTTGTCTGACATCTTAAAGAAGTACATGATTAGAAGCATTATAAACTACACATGAACCACAAGTGATTTGTGTTCAAGGTAGGGTCCCATTTTTCTACCTTTCACGATTCCACATGTGAAATATTATTTATTTCTTAATGTCATAAACGGACCTAACAAGGTATCATGAAACAAGATTTTGGTTTCTTGGGTTCTCTAAAGTCAACATCTTTCAAAACAATTTTGTTTTGCAAAGAGTTACTTATAATTTTCTATCCACATGTTAACCACCAAATCAACTAAGGTTAAGCTTAATTCCAATTTTCACCCAGGGCTTTAATCCCTATTATAGATTTGATTAAGGTTAAAATGTATTTACTCTATAAACCCTTCGTGAGAGTTCAAGGCACTATATTGTCACAAGACAAAGATAAGACATTTAGCTACGAGGGGCTAAAGAGTTCACTAACAAGAATGCAAGAAATAGAACAACTATATCACGATATCCATTTATGTTGTCTGAATCCAACAGGGATTTCATTCGATGAAGAAATTTAATTTTAAATCTATCTTCGGAAGACAAGGTAGTCCACTAGGATACGAAGGAAGAGATAGCTCTACTTACTCCAAATAAAGTTTGACTGTGTCACTCCTATCAGACAGGTTTATGAAAATGTCACTAAACATACCGACTAAGATGATAAAACCATTCTTGGGCTCTTGTTTACTCAAACTAGGAGGTTCCATCGAGTGCAGAGTTTAAGTTCATTCTACGGTTTTCAATTTCTTCTATGGTAAGGAGTATCACACATGAAAACAAGTTATGCTCCGATATTATACAAGGGTAGAGTGTTTCAATTAAATCTCTTTATTACATTTACAAAGTAAGAATGCACAAGATGACTCATTAATCATTTATTGAACACTGAATATGCACTACAAGATATTACTTCAAATTCATTTACCTTATATATATATATATATATATATATATATATATATATCAAACCTTTTTACCATGTGTACTATGAATCAAATTGAACCTATGATTAAATACACATTTCCTAGATATCCCTAAAAACTAGCATCTCATACATATTAGCAAATTATCAAATATAACCTTCTGTAACATGAGACTACATTATACATATATTCATTTTACAATGAACTATATAAATTACAATGATAATTAATGAATTACACATCACCTTTTCGCCATCATTCTTGCATCCTGCAAAACCACGTGAGCATGAAATCAGCGATAAATCACTGGCATGGCATCCACCCTAATCTAACATAATTAACATTTCTCAGTTTCCCATTTACATATAATAATAATTACAATTTGCAATCGAAAGAAAAGGTTTAGAGGCATGTATTCATTACATTTCATTTCACTTCATTTTGTAACCCAGGAGAGAGAAAGAGAAGGGAAGAGAGAGAAAACACCATTTTGTCAAAATTTCTATTTCACACAACAAGTTACACTATAGAGTTTTTAAACAATTATTTACATGTGTCAAAAGTTTCCACGGTGGTTTGGCAACCCGACGAGGGTCCCACAACTTTCTATTTTTACATTTTCTTGCTAGCTACAAAAATGTTCAAATCAGGCTTGGAGGCTAAGAAACCACTTTCAAATGTTGTCTTCTGATGAGAACACACACCACAATTAAATTTCTACGTGTCCACTTATATACCAAGAGTTCATAGCAACTGACGGAATTTGGAACTAGCGAACGGTTTACGTTTGGCAGCTAGTTTTTGGGGGCCACTAGTCGTAATTGACCCAGTTGCAAATGAACAAAAGTTAGCTCGAAGGGCTCAGAACACCACGTCCAAAACTGATGTTCAATGGATGAACGTGCAACGAGAAACTTCCTACAAGTTCCCCTATATAATGATAATTCATCAGAGTCGACGGGACTGAGAACTAGAAAACCATTTTCAAAGGGCGACAAGTTTTCTGGAGCAACAAGTCGTAATTGGTCCAGTTTGACCTCGTCAAACTACGACTGGAGGCCCACAAAATAGATTTTCCAAACTATAAAGAAAAGTGTTTTTCCCTAAACTGAATGTTCCATGTAATTTTCTAGTAAGAACACTATAGGTTTACGAAAATGGGTAATAATTTCTCTATCCAGGTTTCAAATGGTGATTCAAAACGAAAGCCAACTTTATAGTTTTAGTAGCTTCTTACAACTACAAAATGGTGTAACATTACTCCCAATATGGCATCAAAAATATCACAAATGTTCATTCGGGGTCAAACCAAAGGTTAAGGTGGCTCCTCACATAACCAGGTACACAAATGAAGCTTAACATCCCATTTTCAGAGTTACGAAGGGTACTTAACGAGTCTCCAAAAAATGCAAAATTATCTATTTAAACAGGGAGATGGTCAACATTTTTACTGGGAGTCAATTTTGTCTTGTCGATAAAAAAATATTGTAGTGATCTAGTTGGGTAGGAAGTTTTCTAAATCACCTCAGAAAGAGGGTTGAAGTTCATGGTTTAATATAAAAGGGTTATTTTGATTTCGTGAGTTATGACACGACATTTTATTGTTTTGCAACAAGTTAATATAAAACAATTAAATGTATTATAATCCTAATATTTTAAAATCATATTAAGCTGCAAATGAAAAAACTAAAGTATGAGAGTTATGAAAGATAAGGGGAGAGGAACCATGCCTGGGAATGAAGCCAGTCGAAACCTTGGGATTCGGTTCAGCATCTCCCTTAAGCATTTTGTCGAACAGATCATGAGCATCCGCAGTTTTACCATTTCACCTTTGCTCGAAATCCTCAAGCTTTCCCAACGAACCCATTTTGCACCGAACCAACAATAAAACCACATGTTTAAAAGGTGTTGGACAATAAAGTTTGGAGCTCCCTCAAGATAGCTAGCATGACTAAGACGTCCATACATACCCACATACAGTATGTTTGGGTATATTCCATATGACCACATCTCCCGAGGCATTTGCAAATACAACATCTGACAAAAATTCCTCAATATTTTATGCTTTGTTGGAAGATCATCCCTGTCCCAGAACTCGCATTTGGCACAGGCCTGAGAAAGGCAGGAAAAGGAAGTCAAATTTCCATTATGCACTGATGGATGTCTACCTGTACTAAGCCCACATTTTACATAGGCAGGGAGGTTACCTGAAGGTTTCTAAACCTTTTCAACAAACCCATTCGTGTATATCATTCTATCATTGCAGTCTATGATGCCACATTTATGTCAGGCGTTCAGTCAAGCATTTCACCTGCCAAATGCATGCTTCCACCATTACATACATATCTGTTGTAGCGCTTGCAACAAAAACATCTGAAAACCCATTATTATTTGAAGTATATCACTACGCTGCTCAAGAGTTCCCATTTTAGTGCATGATGGGAGGATGCTGGCGAAGGAGAAGGAAACCAAATTTGCACCTGCCAATCGCATTTTCTTGAAAATTTCTGAGCTTTTTCAACAAACCCATTTCATGTATCCTACAGCTGTGGTAGACCCAAAGGCCACATTGTTCTAAGGCATCTAGTTGAACAGTTCACATGCCAAGTGCATGCTTCCACATTTTGTAGGCCTGTCTGCCAAAGCATTTCCAAATATAATATCTGACAAAGCCCTCCTCTATGGCACACAGGCTGGGAGTATGTGCCAAAGGTGAATTGACTAGGTTGGATGTGTGTATTTTGCATATGGAAAAGATGATCCTGTCTCATGAGGATATCCATGCCTTCTACACTGTCACTGCTGCAACTGTCCAAATACAGCTAAAATTGCAATGCAAATTTGGGTTTTCAACGGGGTTTAATGCATTGGATTTCAAAATAAAGTGCGTGTATTATTGTGCAAGGAAGATGACAGGTCTGAAATTTTATGACCATTCCCATGCCCTGGTCACTTCCTGCCACACGCCACCCTGACACCACGTCCCCATCTCACCTATAAGCATAAGTTTCACCCAGTTCCCTTTCAAAACATCATCACACATTACCTTTTATTTATTTATTTTGGTCCTGATTTTTTTGGTGGCACTACAGAATTCTCCTCTAATCGTCGCATACACCCCAAATGAGGGGGGAATATATTGGGTGAAAAAATCACCCCGAAAACATCTCAAAGATACAATACATAAAAAATAGTGTCTGAACAACATAGGTACACAGTCACATATTTGACCAGAAATAGACTTGGGTCCAAAATATAGAGCACACTCTAGCACTAAAACCTGGATAGCATCAGTGGTAACTTGTGTCCCTCTTGGGAACTTATGTCCTAGGGGTTAAAAATCAATTTATAAAATAAGTACAATCTCCATCAACTTTACGAATATTTCTACAGTAGCAAGCACTTTCCTCTAGTTATTGAATTTAGTTTATTAGTACATTTCAGTTACAATCGGAACAATAGGGACTAATCGAAACAAATCGAGACATATTGTCTGTAGTGGTGCTTACTTAGGCAGCCTCCTGGAAGGAGAGAAAATATAGAACTGTCTCACCAAAACTCTTCTCTTGGCATGAGATTGCCCAAAAAAAATTGCACTTGGTGTGAGATCTCCCAAAAAAATTGCACTTAGTGTGAGATTGCCTAAAAAACTTTCTCTTGGCATGAGATCGCCCAAAAACCTTAGTATCGGGAAACAAATCCAAGAAATCCAAGAAAATTAGGACAACTCAATATCTCTTACACTCTTTTACATCAAGTGGAAACTTTATTTTTACATACTTTCACACTTTTAATTATGTATACATATTTTACTTTGATTTCTCATATATGGAACTTTGACTACT
The DNA here is from genome assembly GCA_019776745.2 of Taxus chinensis. NCBI lineage: Eukaryota > Viridiplantae > Streptophyta > Pinopsida > Cupressales > Taxaceae > Taxus > Taxus chinensis. The sequence goes on from CM034148.1 coordinate 630,925,724, forward strand.
CTTTCACTCTTCTTTTGTAGGTTTATCCATAATACACAAAATGGATCAGTTCACATCAATGAACACACCGAACTACTACGCATAGAATTCACCCCTAGAGTCTACTTCCCTTCCCTAGTTACCACATTTCACATTTCGATCACTTCGTGCTTCACTTGTCCACTCGCAATGCTATTGGCTACACTCTAATCTAAAGGATCACAAGGTACACATATTCTATCTACTTTATGATATTGAGCATTCACTCAACAACATAAAGTGGGAGAAAAATGTAGACACAAAATATATACACTTTGGTGCATTTCTAGGTCTTAGAGCATACATATATACACACAATTCCTAAGCAATAAAACTAGTAATTGACAATGTATTTTAGGCATTTTACTTTGTTTTTTATACTCTTATTGATATTACACACCCTATAACCATGTCATTATTTGACTAATTTATATTTTATGGCCTTGAACACTAGCACCTAGTTAGGAAACTAGTGCCCAGACACTCATGTCCCTCCTAGGCACTGCTGACCCTTTCTCTCCTTATCTCACTCTTTTGGGTCTCTTTTATATCTTGGGCATCTTTAATACTTTTTTTTTCCGGGCTTTAAGTTTTCAATTACAAAATTCAAACAAGGGAATCATATATATATACATAGTTATAACACTCAAATAGGGGACAAAACACTAATAATTACATAATACTACCCAAGCTTGCATCCAAAGACAAAAAATACCTTCAAGTCATCCATATATCACACTTACTCAAGAGCAACTTGGGATGCATTATTCTGTATACACAACGTAGGAGGGGAAATATATTCTATTCCATTACACACATTTACATCTAGAGAATTTTAGATCTAATTCGCTATCTTAGTGTAACTTTCACAAGGTAATCCTAGGGCATCATTACACACACTCTCACACAGAACTACATGGAGTCTGAAATTTAGTGCAGTGATTGGTACTAACTTCACTCTTCAGGTGACCTCTGGGGTTAGTATTAATCCACATTATTTATATATTTTATTAGATTTGATGTAGTTTTTGTATAGATGTAGGTATACATTTTTTTTGTAGGTTAAATGTGTGATCAAAACCTTAACAATGAATTTTGAGTGACAAAAAAATATTGGAGCGAAGACCTTCCAACCCAGAAAAATTTAGAACTTGAGCATTTAAGTGGACACTAGCACCCAGATTAAACAGTAGCACCCACCGCTGGTGTCCTCTTGTGGACATTTTGTGTCCTACATACTTCTAAGTTCAAGAATCTTCATCAAGCCTTTACAATGTTTGTTCTATCTTATTCCAACAGATACTCAGTCTAGATAACTCTTAGATCACATAGAATAAGCTAAGTCATCTTCTCACTCTCTATTACTTAGAGTTTTATATCATGCATGCTTGTTGCTTGTCCATTTACTGTATTCTATCATTTATATATCATTTTTTACAGTAATTTCTCTAAAATTAAGTTTTACTTCCATTATATTAACGTTATGTTTTTTTGACTTCTTCACAATCCTAAACAACCATTCTTAAAGACATACATGATGATTTATATAGTTTGTAGGTTATGCATTTGTTTCACTTCAGTGAGTAACATATTTTGAACCTCTTTTGAATTAGATCGTCATTATTTTAAAATAAAATTACACTTCAAATTTTAATGTAACTTGTTGTAACTATAACATTGAAATAGTTGGTACAAATTATCACAAATTAAACACATAATTTAATATTTTACTCTTATTTCACTCAATATCAAACACACACACACACACACACACACACACACACACACACACACACACACACACAACTTTATATGGTATGGACCGCATCAAAATATATAGATTTCATATCAACCATACCAATCTATAATTCAGGGTGAGGGGAGGGACGGGGCTCTCTCTAGGACCCAAGGTAATCAAAGAAGGAGTGAGAAACCACCTCAATAAAATATTTCAGATCTAGAGACATCATCTTTGTCACTGGGATTAGAGTGTTGATCCCAGCTAGATAGGGAGAGGTGATCATGCCCAAAAACCTAACCCCAATTGACTAACGTAATCTATGGGCACCCTATGGTGACCCGTATCTATATATGGGTTGAGCTCCCCCCTCTATAGAATAGACAGAGCCCTCGATCAGAGCATAAATGGTAATGTTGACCACCTATTATATATATATATATATATATATATATATAGGAAGACTATATCCTATACAAAGGGATTCAAAAACACATGATAACAATAATAATATTGTAGTAAAAAAATCATGCACTGTAGACATTATTTATCCCGGTCTCATACTACTATTTAGAAGGTTCTTGAGTGAAGAAACTACTAATTAACCCCCATCTTTTAGCCATCTTGTTTTATTTTATTTTGTCATTATCAACTTCTTGCACCCATATTCCCAGTCAGATTCTATCATCCCACATTATTTTAGCCTCGACTGGGGCACCCATATTAGTACTAGGGTGCCCTGATCCCTTTTGCACTTTCTTGCCTCTTTTTGGTCTCTTTCTAGCCATTTTACATCTTTATATTTCTTGTGGTCAGCCTTTTCAGGGTTAATTACTAAATTAGATAAAGAGAACCCTATAAATATAAATTTATGAGACCATAATAGGGGACCTACCATTAATTACTACTATCCTCCATCTAGAGTTGCATCCATATATTACATTGGAGATCAATTACACCTACATAGCTCCATCATCAAGGCACAAGGCTAGGACATCTGCATCACATTTCATAGGGGGAGGGATTCTATTCTATTCCATACACACATTCTATTACATTTTCTCACTACTTCACTAATGCGACTAGAATAAGAGTAACCTAGGGCATGTTTACACACACTTGCACATAGAAATACATTGAGTCTAAGATGTAGTGCAACATTTAGTTAGTAAGTCTATCCTTATGGCAGTTGAGGTTAGTCCAACCCCTTCATATGCATTATTATTTTTTAGAGTTTGATGCTTTTTTAGGGGAATTGTAGATCTTTCTTTCATCTTGGAGTATTGGAAACATATGACACGGGAAAACGAAGTTGATGCGATAAACAATGATGGTTTTGAGACCATATTCCAAACTAGTGAAGACCAATTTCACGGCTTTTACAAAGACCCGGGTGCCCAGATTGTAGACAAGAGCACCCGTAGGTGCCCTAGTCCCTCACTAGGCACTCTAGTCCAGATAGATCCTCCAGATCCACCATTTTTCAGGATTCCTGCATAGTCATTCATGCCTTTTTATTTTTTAGTCATCACTACAAAATTTTCCTACGAGCATCTATTATTCAGCTGAGTTCTTTCCTCTTCTCTCTTGCACATTAGGGTTAGCATTTCCTTTTGCATAGCTATTTAACTTACTTTCATACTTCTTTACTGCATTTATTTACTTTATTACAGTTGTTCATAGCTTAGATTAACTATCTGCTTACTACATAGTTAATTTTAGTTAATCATTTTGGTGAACCAAAATCGATCATTCATTACTTTCCATCCTAGGGTTAAGTCATCATGAGCATCTCAATCTATGATTATTTTATTGCAAATCCAAATTTACTACATAGAGTCCAACTTCTTCTTTCTACTACTCGTATTCATGCTGACATACATCCAAACTTGGTTTATCAAGCACTTGCTGATGCTTTTTCTCCATACTTAGTATTTAAGTCCAACCTTCCCTCTGATGTTCACACTTTCGATAATGATCTACCTTTACATACCATCTCTTGCGTTTATAATGTCATTGTTAAGCATACTTTGAATGATAACGGATATGAAATTAACTTATATCCCATGTCATTGTTTGAGACTTTAGGTCTTTCCTCTTGTGATGTTAGTCCATCTAGTGTCTCACTATGTACTTATGATGGTTTTTTCCGTCCATGTCTTGGTCACATTGCATTACCTATTACTGTTGGTCTAAAGACTGTGTACAATGTCTTTTTCGTTCTTGATTTCCCAGCCTCCTACAACTTTCTTTTGGGAAGGCCATGGCTTCATACAATGCAATATTTTGCCTCTAGTGTACATAGGTGTGTTAAATTATTACATGAGATCATGGAGTATACCAATTTTTTGTGACCGTGATCCATTTTAGTATTCTGACCGGACTCCTAATACTAATCTTCATATACCACACATAAACATCACAAATAAGCCCCAACCTAGGGAAGAACCACGATACTTACCACCCCTTGATGGTGCCATTTTCGTGATAAATGTTATTTCTTCTATACCACGTGATACTAATACTACTATGATTCCTTGTCAGGGGCTTATCCATCCTATGGATGTCGTTGTATCACATACACCTTAACATGAACCACCTACCTTAGCACACCCACCATTCACTTACACACTCTTCATGAATGACTCATATTGGGTACACATTCCATTTGACCCTACTTCACTAGAAACCATATGTAAACACGTGAGATTAACTCAATTAGCATTTTCTATTGATGATATCCATCCTCCACCATATGAACCTCATTGATATCATGGCTTGGTTCTTGTTACGACTTCCTATGGTCTTCATGTATTTCACCTTGATGTATTTATTACATACACTCCTCCTACTTCAAGACTTACATTAGGAAAATCATGGATTGATTATATTGGGGGCATGCTAGTTCCTTCTCACATAGATATATCTTTCCCCATGCCTTTTGGACGCATTTTCATATTCAATAGTTCTTTCCTAGGTTATACACAAAATATTACTCATTGGTATGCACAAGGATGTCCTCTTCCTCCATTTACTGGTGATGAATATGACATGGGTATGTACAACTTGTGCCTTAATGGTGCATTGCGTGATCAACCAGACACTATTGCTTATCAAGTTACTAATGCTTATCCATTTGATTATGACGCAGAGGAAAATGATCTTCTTGATGAATTTACATGATCTTATTACACACCCTCAGGGGGCATAACATCTAATGCCCCCTTTGTTATATCATATTTACATAGTTATACGTCACATGCATACCCTATCTTACCCCCACATTGTTGTAGCATAGTAACGTTCATCATACATTCTAGTGCCATTACCCAATGACACACTCTTGTGCTTCAGTTCACACTTGATTGTTGAGGGATTAATACCACACTGAACCCCACACACTACACTATATGACTTACACACTGTATCTACTCACATATTATGCGTCATAGACCATACATTCTATATTTCATCTATAACATTTTGACATTTGCAATTTACACATATTACATCATACTATACTTCATTATACATACTTGCATCTAACATTTCATACTACTCCTCATACATACTACTTTTAGTCTACACCATAGATTACATATTATAAATCGTACACTACACATTCTACTCATCACATGGTTGTATTTTATCATTACATATCCTACATTGTCTTCTACACACTGAACTCACTACCCTATGATGCACTTTAGTTATTTGTTCCATACTCGACTGCTGAGGTTTTACAAATCAAATGGATCTTACACTTATGACACATTTACTATTTGACCTTTCATCATGTGACATTTCCACCCTAGTAACATATGCTTTAGGTTAAATTGTCACCTATTCTATCAAGTTGTAGTGTATACAACTTAGGTTACATCACCACTCCCTCCTTTCATCTTGTAGTGATATACATTAGGGCTAAATCATCACTCATCCATTCATCTCATCATGATATACGCTTATGATAAATTCAAGTTGTAAGAGAAGATTTACACACAAAAATAATTCTTCTCTATTGAATTCATTCACTGATATGGTTACATATTTTTAGCTTAAGCTTCTCCTATAAACAAAGATGTAGCTCTAACTATTCAACCCATAAATTTCTCCTTCAACCTATCTACATGGGTTGTTATAACCCCATAAATAACTTCACTAATAATATTATAATAATCACGTGAAAAAAATCCTTAATACATTATTGTTACTAACAATAATATTACTAAAAATATGTATGCATTGTATTTCCTAACATAAATAATCACTTACACCAAGCGCTTATTTTGCTTATTCACAAGCACTGCCTTATTAAATTCCCCGGTCTCCCTTCCTCTCCCGGCCCGGCTTTGTTGGGCTCCGCTACTGCCAGTCCTGTCTCCCCTGCTGCCCCTGCTGCTGCCCCCGCCTTCGGTGCTGCTACCCCCATGCCGGCTGCTCATGCTTCTCCTTCTTTTCCTCCTGTTGCTGCCCCTGCCACCCACCCTGTCTCTACCTCTAAACGTGTCACCAGGGCTTCTAGGAGACTCAACCTTGAGTCTACTGCTGAGGGGGATGAACCTTTGGAAGACATTGCTCGTGATCTGCTGAACATTAGTAGTGCCAGTCCCCAGGCGGCACCAACGGATAACCCTTCTAGGAGATTGGAGGCCTTAGAGGCTGAGCTTAAATTGTTGAAGGACGAGGTCAAAAACCTTGCTAAGCAAAAAGGCAAAAAAAGCATTGAGGGGGAAGGGAGCATTGGCAATAGCCAGATTGATGACATATACAAAAAACTGACCTCCTTAGACTCCCGCCTAGGGAAGACGAAGACTAGGCATGAGTATAATATTGCAGCCTTCAGGGCCATCGAGGAGTTCATCGAAGGTCATGCAAGAAGTGTTTCACATCTTAGCGGTGTCCCGGCTAGACTTTGGGGCAATGAGAAAGAGAGCAAAAGAACCAGAGAGGAGCTTGATAAGACAGATGCTGCTCATATGACCACGTTGGGCATGTATCATGCTTGGAAAAAAGTAAAGATGAGTATTGATCAAGCGGCCAAGAAGTAGTCCTGACTACTTTTGCTGGTCCTTATTGTTTTTATTACTGTTTCTTGGCTATAGGCTTGCTGTTTTTTTGTCGTTGTTTTACTGTTAAGTCTCGTTTGTGTAGCTGTTTCTGGGCTTCGATGTTCTTTGCTGTAACTTTTGTGCTTTGCTACAGCTTCTCTGCTCCTCTCTCTTATTCCGGCTTTTAGGCCTTCTTTTGTACACAAGGGTATAGTCCCTTTCAAAAAACTATTTACCAATATTAAAAAAAACATAAATAATCACTTATATGTTCATCTAGTCGTGATATACGCTTCGGTTATAGGATTCACACACACATCATTTCTAGGTCACATCTCATCATTACACTTACACATTCGCCATAACGCATTAAAAACCACACACACTACTAAGCCATTTCCCGATGATTAATTCTGATTTATAGTTCATTCTTGACTGTTGAGGGGGGACAAACAATGAAACTCATTACATAAAATTCCATTCACTCAGGGGGTATGCGGATCCTATCATTCCATCTTGCATTCCATTCCATCCATCCACATCATATTCCATTTTCTTGGGGGCATTTACTCTTGTTTACTACTGTTTTACATGATCACTTTATTTCTTATATGTCATTATCTATATCATCTAAACATGTGCGTTCACGTATTTCTCTAATTATGCTCACAGATACAAATCCTTCACATGTAACATGGATGCTCACCTTATACCCTTCCTACATTAGTCACTGGGGGCATCCACATTCATCTCATCCAAGTGCTATTCTTTCATTTTGTACTTAACACTTTACATTACCTAGTTATGCATAATTTGACATATTCATCATTTATCAAACATGCTAACGGGTGTTTCATGTGAATTTTTTTTTTCAAGATTATTTGTTTCCATGTCTAATTATTTTACTTGTTTGTACTTATTTGTCATTGTTTGCTTATTGTATGCAGGCCTTGCCCTATGTTTGGTGTGCACACTTGTTTGTTGTTTCCGACCATGATGGCCTTGTGTGTCTTGTGACATTATGAGTGATGTCCCATGTTTGCGAACTAACTTGTGTGGCTTACTTGTCTTCTTACGTGTTTTCACTAATTTTCTTGCTATCTTTTACACTATCTGCGTAGATTACACATTGCCTTCTTACATGCATGCTTGATCATACTAACACTTGGATTTGGCTAGCCATCCTTAGTTGTGCGTGCCTTGGTTTCTACCAAGCACATTATCTTCTCCATCTAGGGAAGAGTTTTATACTACATGCAGTTGGTCTTATTTTGGGGCCACATTCTCCTATTAGCAACATCACATGTGCCCCCAAAGAGGGAGGGCGTCATTTGGGGTTTTACATACGAACAAAATGTGCGTACACCGATTCAATTCAGTGCACTTTCCTCCCTTGGAATTGTGGTTTTATATACAACGAGTGGGTTCAGACCAGTCTACAAACCCCATACACAACAAATTTTACAGGACATGGTGTCCTTAGAATTTGGGGAAGTAGGTATGGGCTTAGAGTTTGATGCACTATTTTTAGCAAAAACTTGAAATGATCATATTCTTTGATTCGGGTGTCTGCTTGAGTCCATTTTTTTAAACCACTTGTTTTGGTGAGATGAACGTAACGGTCAACCTTCCCTACTGGTTGGAGCCATTTTGAGAACATTTTTAGGCCCGAATTCTGTCATATGGGAGCTGAAAATTAGGATTTAAGTTGTGGTTCAATTTTTTGCTATTTTAGGGCATTAGTTAATTTTAGTCTCTTGAATTATTAGTTAATTAATAGGGAATCCATTTCAAAGTTAATATAACGCATTTTAGTATTTATTTTGTAGCATTGAAATAAATTTGTTATTTTTTTTGTTTTACTAGTGTAATTATTAAAATTATAGTAATGTTCATCATATCTTTAACTTCAATTACAATGAATTTATTTATTTTTGTAGTAATAGGGATGCACTTTTGAAATTTATTTTAAATTTAGTTTATATATTTTTTATTTATGCTATAACATTATATGGATTTAAATTTTTGATGTGGGTATTTATTGGATTAATCATTAATATGTATCTCTATAATGTTGTATATCATACATATGATTTCAGTTGCAAGGAAATTGTTGATATTGGGAGTAAAAGGATTGTTATTTGGAGTTCCATGATATTATGGAACTATACATTACAAATTACAACATTATTTTAAATATGCTTCATATACATATTTCAAAAGAATTTATTCTCTTGATTTGTTATGGGTTGCAAGAGAACATTTAGATCTTTCTTTATAGTTTACATTTTTAGATAACAAATAAATATAATAATTTCTTGCACACTTTAATTATTTACGTGATAAATTTTTTTTGCTTACTTGGGGAAGAGAACATTGTATAATATAAAATACATTTTAGAGATCTCGGAGTGCAAATTTGAAGCTTGTATATAAGAAATTTTTTAAAGGATGTTATTGATGTGTGTGGAGAGAGATATGTTGAATCTAACATATTATTCATTGGAGGGGAACTAAATATTTGAAGAGTTTGGAAATGCTAATTGCTTTAAGATCCCACATAGGTGGGATTTTTACAGGTCTTATGAAAAATATTAAATTGTAAAAACCCATCTATGTACTTGGGTTAAACATGTGGGGCCTCTAAAAAACTTGATGCGTTCATTGAGAATCTTTAAATTAACTATTGATGATTATTAATTATAAATGAAACATAAATTGTGAATTTTTTTTTTTGAGTAAAATATATTAAATGTATATGTTGATTTTCTTGTTTTTATAATAATAGTGCTGACATAGACATTATGCATAACAATAAGGTAAAGAGAAGCCAAATAAAAATGGAAACAATTGATTTATTAGTATTTTTCACTCAATTTTGTTTTTATGAGTAAAAATAATATGGAAATTACATATGTTGAAATAGATGGCCTCCTATTCATCATTTAAATGAACTAATCCTTAAGTGAACTAGATGGACTCCTATTATATCAATCTAAATAAAAATTAGTAGCGAGTATGGGTGGATTCCAATTTTCCCTCAAAGATCAACCAACAATTGGAAAGCAACTATATTATGAAAAATTAAATTATTAAACTAGATGACATCCTTTTATCCATTTGAGTTCAACATAACCGTGAAGAGGTAGAATGTGTGGCCTCCCAATCTCATGTAATGTAAACAAAATTGGCACAAATGAGAAGCCTTCTAATATGGGTATAAAAGGTAAAATATTTACCTCCCATTCTTTTTAAATTAAAATTATAAAGACAATAAATTTCCTATCATTTTTTCCCAATGTGAGATAAAATTAATAGGGAGAATAGGTAGTCCCACATTATCCCTCAGAATCCAATAAACTAAAAATTAGAAACCAATAATGCAATTATTAAAGACCAAGAAATCAAATGTTGGAAACCAATAATAACATTTGTGAAATCCAAAAAATAGTATTTAAATACCAAAATTTAGATGTAAGGAAACCAATAATGAAATTCTTGGACTAAAATTATTTCAAATTTAATGAAATGTTGGTTATATGACTAAAACTTAAGAAAATAATACATTGTGAGGTAGTCTTGTGAGGAGTGTAACACACGACACATGGACACTTTGAACTAATTTTTTTCAATGAGATAGAGCATAAATGGAGAAGTAAAATTAGCGGTCACCCTAAACACAACCAACCCAAACCTTAAACAAAACATACAATAAAAATCACCTCAACCCTAAACACATGTATGGAATAGTTAAATTCACAGCCACCCTAAACATGACAGATCCAAACCATATATGACTATAACATGTAAATAACCGACATAGTAAAATCACCCAAATCCTAAACATAGTGTATTTGGAGAAGTAAAATTCATGGCCACCCTAAAGATGATAGAACCAAACCCTATATATCTAACAATTAGTAGGGAATAAAGGTAAGAATAAAATTTCTTGTTAACTGATTCTTTCAAAAGGAATTCTAGCTACCTTTAACGACATGAAACAACAATTCTACAACAAGGAAAATCATATTTCCAGCTATCTCCCTATTACAATAATGATGTGTAACAAAATATCTAAGACGACACAAACTCTAGATTTCAAATTTCTCCCAATATCTAGGGTTTCAAATCCTCACGAATAAAAAATAAATTGACAAGAATCCAATTATATCATGGATTCCAAAATGAAAATTAAAATTGACCTAATAGATTCCAAATGATGATTAAACTAGCTACAATGATAAGGGTTCAGGTCTAAACTCCCAGAAACCATATTATAGTAAGCTTTTTCTATGTTTTATTTGTATGCAAACATGAAGGCCTTATGAGTAAGGATTAAAAAAATTCAAAACTATGAATTATTTTTAGTGTCTTATGGTTACAATGGATCATTATGTGTGTGTGGTTGATTTATTTGCAATGTTAGCTATATTATTTTCTAAATTTTTAATTATGGATATGATTGTAATTGATGAGTTTGTTATATCTCAATACATGTGTCATATTTTATACCTTATTTATAAAAAAAAATTTGCAAATAACATACATTTAATTGTAAAACAAAACTTCAAAAAACTTAACATTATTATCCTCTCTGGTGTAATTTGCAACTCATGTGTTATGTGTATACATATTTTCTATGGATATACATACAATTTTTTTAAGTTCTCTATTTGATATGGTTTTATACATTTTCTTTCATCTCATGAACTTTGTTTTTTATGTTGTTATAACATTGATTTATCTTGCATTTATAGAGGATGATCATGTAGAATTGTTCTCAAAAGGTACCAAATTTGTAGAGGGTGGAGTATATCCAAGTAGGATGACACTACATTTTAGAGATGTGAGAAGAGGATTTGTTGTTATTAGTGTTGACACAATATTAAATGGAAGAGTAAAATTTTTGCTTTCAGTTGATGAATTTGAAACCTTGGAAAATGTCAAGAATAAAAGATTATGCATTTCTTGGGAAGAGAGTGAATTATCAAATTATTTAATTTTGTCCATTTCCCCTATTTGTAGTGATCATGTTTTCAGTGGCTTAGAGGATTACAATGATATGAGAGACAAGGATTGTAGTGTTGAGATTCAAAGAACCATCAATATAGGTCATAAAGATAAAACTGATTTTATTAAAGACGATGTCATTCTCAAACACAAATTTTCTAGTAGAGATGATGACATAGCCATGGGTTTTATAACTCATGTGCTATAAGATCATAAAATTAATGGAGAGAGGTTGGGTCCTTTGAATTTTGGTGTATAGATAAAAAATTTGGTAAAATTGTGTTCTAATTGCTCAAACTTTATACTACCTAATAAATTAATAGTTTGGTTGGTAACACATTTTATTTTCCATGAAATAAGAATTTCCCTTATGGTTAAGCAAGGGAGTGATCAATTGGATGGTCTTCACCCTGTACACAATGGTAAACACAATTTGAAGTTCAAGGGATTTATTACTAAATTAATAAATTTGTACTCATCTACGAGAAACTATATAGCAGAGGGAACAATTACAAATGTAATTAAAGGAGACATGGTACAGTTTAAGAGATTGGATGTCAATAGATTCAGTTTGCATATTTATAGATTATCCAACCCTCCTTGTAAAGTATGCTCCCTATCTGAAGGATCTCTCATACAATGGCTTACTTGGAAATTGACCAACATAAAAAATTCTTAGATGGATATTAAATTTAAAGAAGCCCTAAAAGAGGTTGAGGTAATCATGTGGGATGCATTAGAAGAGAAAAAATATCAGTTTTTCATCCAATTTATTTTGATGCCACTAATCACACTCATTCCAAAAAAGTGATAAGAAGATATTACAATGCTAAAAACATCAAAAATTAGATGCCCTTCTAGCCAATCCATCAAATAAAAAATATGGTGAGGATATGAAATGGTCAATATTTATGGATGAAGTGGAAAATGTGAAATTTCATTGTTGTAAACATAATTGTCTCCAAAATTTCCTCTTTCTTTAGTTAGAGTTAAAAATCTACGATGAAAAACTAGATCCCTGAATGAAATCGACAAAATTTTTTTTTTTGTGTTTGATGCATTAACAACAAATACCATCTTCAATGTGGGAAACTAATCTATAGAGGTACATAACATAAAATTTGATGGGGTGGATGTTTGTTAGAATGTATGGCACCAATTTTATGGTTACCCAAGTAGTACCTTCTATGATCATAAATTTGACTTGATAAGTGGTGACAAACATGCAATGAATGGTAATGCTGGAAAATAGAAAGAAAGGTCAAATACTTCTACAATAAGTTCCTATATATCAAGAATTGTTGAGATAAATTGAAATATCTCTCCACATCTAACTCATTCTATAGGATAAGATGGAGTAAAAGTTCCTCAAAGGTTTCTTCCTGCATTTATACCCACAATTTATTGTAAAAAATTGTAACAAGGAACTTGAATAATTACAACTTCCACTAATGTCATAACCAATCGTTAACAACATAATGACTAAAATATTTAAACATGTTTCCATTACAAAAAATAACTTATTTTTAAAGTGTGATGAGTGGATACATTTTTAAAATAAATATAGAGCCACCACATGCCTAGAAGAACTCTCTAAAATTTAAGAGGAATAAACATGACATAATGAATACATTGAAATTTGTTGTGTGACATATTATTCCCACATATTGCAATAAGAAGAAAAAACTCATGGATTCTTGACCATTGTGCATGATAAAATAGAAAAATTGAAATCTTTTATACTAAGGATGGGTGAAAAAGAAAATTCAATAAGTAATGTTATGAACCTATCAGTTACTTTGACTGGTATTCTCACACATGGACACAAGACAAGGGGTTTCAACTACTTTAACCTGTCATTTTTTGAATGTGGAATAAACTGCATAGTCACATCATTATATTTGTGTCTCATGAAGATTGAAGAGCTTGTAATTGATGAGTATAGAGATTTATCGTACAATTGTGGATCATCTAAATAGTCATTGCATGATGCACTATTAAAAAATGACATGCATGAAAAATGTAAAGGGTACAAGGAAATATTTGGCCTTTCTAAATCAATAAGTGTTTCTAGTATAAGCAATTCATTAAAAAATAAACCACCAATCCTCTACTTGCAACTAGATAATGCTTTGAGTGATAACAAGAATCTTAAATTATTTGTATTTTCATTAATGTTGATAACAGAAAAGGTATTCAACACTGTGTATTTAAGCTTTCTTCTAGTGGGACACGCTTATGATGATATAGATGGGACTTTTGGAAGATTAAAAACATTGTTACATAATGTTGACAAATTTTCTTTGCCACATATCATGGAATCATATAGAACATGCCAAGAAGAGTCAATTACATTCATCCACTCCTCACCTTATTGAGGAAGTGTACATCTTTAAGGAATTTGTGGATCCATTATTGTTGGATGAAAACCATAAGATAGTGGATATTAACAAACCTAATATGTTCAAATTCCATGTCATGGATGGCATACCAATGATGGTATCATCTAATCCAAATATGGTGTAAAATGGATAATGGAGAAGCAAATTTACAGGAAGGAAAACCTCCTTTGATTCCTTTAAAAGAACTCAAAGAAATGAAATATCTGAAAAAGGGAAAAAAGCATATATTGAAGATTTGGGGAAAAGCGCAATAGGTGAAGGTAGTGAATATTAGATTCTAAAGATAACGTATTGGAAAAATGTTTTTCATGATTTGGATATACCCTTTATAAATTGTAGAAGGATGTCAAATGATTTTTTTGGCCACAAATAGTACAGGATATCATGACCAAATATTAGGAGCCACACATTTTCATAAAGAAGATTACATTAATGAACACATCCCAAGTAATAATGATATTTACGTTGGGCTTGTTTGTGGAAGATCTAAACAAGAATTCAATCTGTTGAAGGATGTGTTCAAGGGACACATGTTTCTTATATGAAAAATAAATAATAATGAAAATATATGGATCGGGAGAGAATATGGGGATATTTTCCTTAAACGGGAAGGAAAAAATGTCACTAAAAGGGTGAGGGTTTGATATTGGAAACCTACAGGGAGATGAGAAGGTGCAACATTGTATCAGGATTTTTTAAGGCCAATAAAACATAGACCATCATATATGAAATTAAATAATATATCGATGTGGATAACATCATTTGGGAATGGATAAACCAAACAAAAATTTGCAAAGTGGCTTCATTAAGATACCCGATAAAGGAAAAGAGGCCACTAAATCATACCTTGAACTACTTGGATAGGATAATGAATGTTAACTTGTAGAAACTATTGAAGATCATAAATTAGTATGTAACATCATCTAGGCATGGGATGTGGGTTTTTTGAAAATTTTATTCGAAAGAATGCTCTAATAAAACTTTATAGTTGTATTATTATTTTATATTTAAATGGAAGATTGAGTGCAAAGTAAGTGATCCTTTCCATATAATTCTAGAAAAATTCATATTGTTTATGGAAGTTGAATCTTATTAATATAATTTCCACCATGTAATTGATTTAATTTGTAAAAAGTATAATAATTCCTTTATTATGATAAGCTTATAGTGAATTAGTGATTTACAGGGAATTAGGTATGATTTACAAGGAACTCATTTCAACATTTCATGCTTTGGTTTTTTCACGAAATTTATTATGATTTATGATTTCATTACAACCAAAAAATTAAATTCTCTTCAACTAAATTTATGTGCATAAACCATTAATTAATTTTGGAAACTAAAAAACCTTAATAAACGAGCCAAAAAAACTTAGAATATTAAAAACGCCAATTGTATACACCTAAATTTTTACGCTTTCTATGTTCATACTTGTTACTAAAAATTCTCTTTTTCATGTTAGAGATTGATTATCCATCTATTTATGGAATGGGTTCCTTAAGGGGATCGTTCAAGGATAGGGGTATGGTCATTCATGTAACCAATAGGTTAGGGATGATACATGGAGAGAGAACAAATTTTGGTCCCATTTATGTGTTTCATTTTCTCATATTCCTCTTATTCTTCCGACACATTTCTTGCTCATGACCCCTCTTCTTTCATCTGCACCATTCTTATTCTTCATAACTCTTTGCACATTCTTTACATTTTCCTCCCTTGCCGACACCATCACCTGTGGCCGATTTCATCTTTGAAAATTCAAATTCCTTGCCGACACCTTCACCCATGCCCGATTGCTTCCATATAAATACCCTAACTCTCATTTTGACATCATAAGCTCTTTCAATTACACAAAGGAACTCACCATTATATTTTATCTTATGTGCTAACGTGCACTTACTCACTCAACTTTTGGATTTATTACATATTAACTCTTGGCTTTGAGATTCTTCTTGCTTGGATTGGTTTGCTTGCACTTTTGGGTCATCTATAGAGAGCCAGGGATGGATTGTTTCTCATTCTCCACCTGAAAGAATTTATCTCTTGGTGTATGGTCCTTTGAGAGATAAATGCATCAAAAACCACCCCCAACATGTAAGTTCTTTAATTTGATTTCTCATTTTGTATAGAATAGTTCCTTACCAGGGAAAATTTTAGTGGTGAATATTCCTTATTTGGAAAATATGAAAAGGAATTTTTTTTAGAGTAGGACAGTGTACCATTCACCTAAATTTTCTAGTATATTTTTTTAGGGGTCATATTGTCCTACTATTGAAAACTACTCCTATATAAACATAGGTAATTCATCGAGTAATGTACTAGTAACTTACTAGTAGGGTGCCATTTGAAGTATAATCGAGTACCATGCACACTTGCGAAGTACCATCAGATGCACGAAAAGAAGTGTAAATTAGATTGTAGATGCATGACAAAGGTGTAAATCAGACTGTAGATGTGAGAAAAGTAAGGTTTTATAGATGTGTGGAAAGTAAATCTTGCTAACGCGTGACAAGGGTTTCCAGACATGCGACAAGGGTGAATACGTGTGATAAGTAAGGTTTTTTGATGCACAAAAAGGGTGCATATGCATAGCAAGGGTACATACACATAGCATGGATACAGACACATGAAAAGGGTATAGAAGTGCGACAAGGGTGTATACGTGTGACAAGGGTGTAGACGCGTGACTGAAGTCCATGTATGTAATAGGAGTGCAGCCACATGATAGTTGTCTAGACGTCAAGTAAGGGTGTTGATGGGAAACCGGTTCCAAAATCAAGTACTCAATGGAAGATGCTAGTACTCGTAAGAGATAGAAGGTAATCAAAATATCTCAAAAGTCAACACTATTCAAGTATTTTGGAAAATCTGTAGCTACTGATATAGCTACCACTATCACCAATACAACTACCACTAGAATCAATCAGAGTAGAGATTGTGTTGAAGGTATTATTTAAGTTGAAATGGATTGAACAAAATATCAACCAAATGATACCTATGATGTAAACATGCCAGGACTTGAAGATATTCCTATTAGGATGTCATAACTTGAAGATATTCTTGTTGAGATGTAACCTGGAGAGGATAAAAATATATCAAATACTAAAAAAAATGTAACACCAAATTCAAATGAAAATTTTGGTTCATGAAAGAGGAAACAAGATGATCAAGATATTCCTAAAAATTCTGGTCGCAAAAGGAAAACTTTGAAAGAAAATAAGAATATGTGGAAACTTGGTAGGATATATAAGTTCGAGTGGGCTGTAAAATTTCCTTTTATCGAAACTATAGACCCAGCTAATTATGAAGATATCCCAACTAAATGTACATGTATAATATGTACCTGGAAACTGGGAAAGAAAAAAAATGCAAGTGAAGTTAGATAGAATTGAAAAACATTATGGAAAACAATATGTGACTATACAACAAGAGAATGTCTAGAAAAAAACACACAGATGGAAAATAAAAAAGGAATGTATGCATGTTAAATACACAAAAGAGTATGAAGATGATCATAAATGACATATACATTTCATGTAAAATGGTGGAACAATCACATCAAAAATTGGTAAGGTGATTAAATCAAATTTTCATTCTTAAAGAATACATTACTCTACCATATTCCACATCCTTAAGAAGGGAAGACCTATTTTTTATTTCATTTATTTCAAAAAAAAAAATTCAATATAATGGAATACAAAACATTCCTCAATTTCATTGGTCAGAAAACAATGTATGGGAAATGGCTAAATGCCTTGCAATGATTGAAAAGTAAGATTTGAAAGAGAGTGTAAAAAATGTAAAGTTTATATCTCTATCAATTGATGAAGCAATACTAGTTGACAACACCTGATGGGTATGCATCCATATTTATAATTTCAAAAATCATACAAGGTAAACACATCTATTGGATGTATAGAAAATGGTTGAAAATTGCAATTTTGAAAACCTATATAAAATAGTTGTTTCCAATTTGCAAGATATTGTTGACATGAATGAATATGAAATTGCTACGACGTTGGTATGTGTTGGTGCAGATGTTGCATCACTTATGGAGGGTCATTGAATTGGGATGTGTTTTATTGAAAACAATAGTATCCCCTTATATGATTGCAATTCATTGTATAGATCACATAATGAATCTAGCATATAAAATAGTTAGTAAATTTGAAAATGTTGCAAGAGTAGAAGACCTTATCAAAGAACTGCATTCCTATAAATTTTAAGCAATATAAAGTGATTTCTTGAGTTTCAAAATATTCAATTGGAATTATAGATGGTAAAAATCTTCTAAAGGATGTTGATATAAGGTGTATTTCTTTGTATGAGCCTACATTTACATATTTTGAGGAGTATCCACCGTTGGCTAGTTTCATGCACAAATATCATAATGAAGATTACAAAGCTAAGGATTTTTTGTTCTATTTACATTGGTTGGAATTATAAAAATGTTGAAGGAGATAAATACATTGATGAAGCATGCACAAGAGAGATCTATATATATTATTTATTTTTATACGACTAAGAAAGTGAGTATGTCAATATCTTAATATCTTGTACTTGTCAGAAAAAAGTTTTGGCACACCTATTTTCGATAACTAGAAATTTTTATTGGATGTTAAGAATCCCAATAATTATTTGAAATTCAATATGCATGATCATATTTGTATCAATGTTAATGGGAGGGAGATACCACTACATAATTTGCAAAAATGACAAGATATTCCAGGATTGGAAAGAGAAGAAGTTCTTGTGGCTCATGTTCTATTTGATTCTATTATAATTGATACACAAATAAAGCTTAAAAATTACACAATCCTTAACATCCAAAATCAAAGAGTGTTTCAATGAAGATAACATTCTTGAAGCTATAGGAGTGATGAATCCAATTTTTTTGGAATACTATAGGTGATCGTACAGATTTTATCAATAAACTATTTCATAAATCAATGGGTATAATAATGGATCACTTCACAAAGACATCAAAGGTCAATGGTATTGCAATAAAATATATACTGAATATTGAATTAATAAAGTATCAATCATCTCATTTTACAACGAAAATGGTTAACCAATATCATTTTTAAAATGAACTTCAAGAGAATGGTGCAATTACAAGGCTCTCAAAAAACATCTACCAAAGTAGTATGTTATAGGAAGATATCAGTGAATATTTTTGATTAAATGAGTTGTTCCAAAAAATGGTTTTGGGATCTGTGGAGGAAAAAGGGTTTTCAATGCCTTATCTTTTGTAAGATAAAAATTAAGAAACTATTTGGATAAAAATATAGAGAGTTGTATGAGGTTGTATGTTTTGCACTACTCCCTAGAAACATTTCCTTTTGATAGAGAAATTGCAAATTAGAATTACCTTGCTGAAAGAAGAGATGTTAATAATACACCTACAAATACAAATGTTCTCAATGATGAGACTAGATTTGTTTGGTCCTTTAACTCTACAGATGTAAATATTGACTATGAGGAAGCTATTGAAAATGGATTGTTTCAACTCTAGCTATCACTTCAATTGTTACAGGTATCAGATTACATTTATTATTTGTCCCATAACATTTTAAATTTTGTTATGTATTCAATTTCATAATAATAGATTAAAATCCAATTTTTTATAATAATCATGTTTTATTTATTTTGGTATTTTCAAATTGATTTGATGTAGTGTTTGTGACATGTATTTTTGGAACACTATTTTTCAAATATCGTAATTAGACATAAGAAAATAATAAATAAAGTGTAATGAATCAAACATAGTTTTATCTATCCATCTTATATATTTTGCATTTTACATACTTAAACACAATTTAGGTTATCCATCTTACATATTTTGCATTGAGGTGTTAATAATATAGCTGCAAATACAATTGTTCTCAATGATGATACTGGATTGGTGCATCCTCTAACTATTTAGATGCAAATATCGACTATGAGGAGGCTATTGATAATGGATTTTTTCAACTTTAGTTATCATTTAAAATGTTATAGGTATCAACTTACATTTATTCAAATAAAATTATTTATAATAATCATGTTTTATTTATTGTTATTTTGGTATTTTCAAATTACTTTCATGTTGTGTTTGTGACATGCATTTTTGGAACACTATTTTCTAAGGCCTTTAAATCTACATTTTCTTTCATTGTTCTGGTTGATTTTCTCCATTTGTTGCCATCGACTAGGCACTGTAGTCTCGGGTCACCCATTGACCTGCATAGGTTTGATTTAATTTTCTTAGACCAGATCTACATTTTACTTTATCTTCATTGCATTTCAGTATTTGTCTTATCTCAGATCTTGCTACATCCAATCTATCAATATTTTATCTTATCTTTATCGAAAATGTGGGTTGACATCCATCCTAGGAAGCTCTCACTTCTCGGGACTAACATTTTCATACAACCCACCCATCTATATACTAATCCATTTTTCATGTTGAGTTCTCTTATATTTACAGGTCATCTAGTATTGCTACGAATTGAGGATAATCTCATTTTGTGCATGTATACATTGTCATCCCATCTAGAGGTACCTTAAACCCTCTCATACTTGGAGTTGTTTGTTCTCTTGTTGTGATTTCACTAATCTAAAATAGGTATTGAGGAAACTTGTACAACATAAAGTGTAATGAATCAAACAGGTTTTGTTGTATTATTTGAAATATCTATCTTACATATTTTGCATTTTACATAGTTAAACATAATTTAGGGTATCCATCTTACATATTTTGCATTGTAAATAATTGAAAAAAATTGTAAATTCAACATTAAAGAAAATATCATTCCATACATATTTTGATATCATTACAATTCAAAATCTATAATTTCTAGATATAAAATAATATAAATTCCAGATTGCAAGATAATACATGTTAAAAAATGAGATTCCATGAAAACCATTGCAATGTGCAAGTATATCTTGATTTGAAAAACTATATGAAATTCTTATAGATAGTAGAAGTAGATATTGAAACTAGAAATGTTCTTCAATTTAAACAAAGATTCAACTTTCAAGTTTCAAACTTCAACATTTTTCAATTTTAAAGTTTTTAAAACATTTTTCAACAAATACAATTACACATGTAGTATATGCTCAAAAAAATTCCCCCACCCCATACTTTTATGTTTATTTTGTGACTTGTGTGTCATTTTTCCCAATCTCTGTTCTATTCCCTTCTTCGAGAATTCTAGAATTTACAAGATCCTCCGCAACAATATTTAAGTTCTTAACAATTGCTTCATCTTCCTTTGAAGCATCTCTAAGGGATAAAAATGAAGGATCTCCAGGTACCTTTATCTTGAACAAAATATACGCATCCATGTCATTCTCTTTGATAATCCACTTTAGAGTATTGTTTTTCTTGTTAACCAAAACAATAGTCTTCTTAAGCTACATTGCCGCAGATAAACATTTTCCAAGTTGTTTCCAAGTGAACTTGGAACACATTTTCTTGAATTTTTAAATTTTCATATTTTGATTGCAGCAAAAAAAATTGAGCTCAATTAAAACATATTATTAAAAATTGAAAGTAATAAAAAATATGATTTAAAATTGAATGTTGTAACTTGTAATTCATAATACTTACAATTTTTTTTCTCTTTCAGCATTGGAAATTTCCACCAGATATTTATCCTTTGACCATTTTTGTAATATACATGGGCTTCAACATTAAGATTCTCTAATTAATTCAAAATTTTATCTAAAACATTGTCTTGATACCTGTTACGATATGTTACAGTCCCGCCTTGTGCTTGGTTCAATAAGATATCTATCTTAGCTTGATGATTTTGAACTAAATCATATAAACTATACCTTTGTCTATGATTATTTAAAATAATTATTTATCTCCTTAATTAATAATTTATCCCTTATCTCCCACTGTTTGAGATGACTTAAATAAGGCATAACAATTTCTTGGACATGGGCTTCAAATTCATTAGCAATCAAGCTATCCAAAGAAAAACTAGTCATTTAGTCACTATCCGAAGAGGATGGAGAGGATGGGGGGTTGAGGCTTGAGGTATTTGTGTTACCTCTTGTTTCTTTTGTGTGCCATTATCCTATTTATTTGTTAAAATAAATTTAAATATTAAAACCATAAGTGATTTAAAAAATTTAAAAATTGACAAGAAATTGATATATTTATCAATGTTAAAATAAATACATCAAAATGGAAACATACCTGCGTGCCCTAAATCATATCACGCGTATTAATAAAATATGTTGGGTCATTTCTATCAATACCCAAATAATATTCATCCAAATTAATTTTATTTAAAACTGATTTTACCATTGTATTGGGCACGCCACTGAAAGAGAGATTGGGAAATTCAGAAGCAATGTTTAGTGTCCCGCTAGGGGCTCGGAAGTGCCATGCATTTACAAGATGGTAATATCTTCCTCTTGTTGGAACTTTGAGTCAGAATGGTGGTACTGGTGGAGGAGGTGGCATCGTTTGAATAGATGGAGATGAACCAGAACACACTATCAAGAACAAAATCATTACTAACTTTTATAAAAATTGTTAAAAATTACAAAAAAGAAACAATTTTATACCTTACTGAAAGGGAAACTGTACAGCGGCCGTGTATAAATTTGAAATCATTATGTGACATGGGTGATTAGAGTGGTGGTGCAGGAGGTTGCACTTGCTAGTGATTGATTAGATGCATGTAAACTAAACTGATTGAGTGGGTGATGATTGTAGTGGTAAATGTGGAGGGTAGTCCAAAGTCCATACAAAATGTTAAATAGTAAATGATATATGGTAAAATGTAAAAAAAACAAATAATGAATGTTAGGGGTATTACGTCTTGGTCATTTTACTAATTGAAACACTTGAGGTTGAGGTGATGAGTGAGCATCCATGTCAGACTGTGAATCTCCTATACGCCTTGGCATTGTTGTTGACCTCTTCCTCTTGATGCTGATTTTTTTCATGGAATGGTGACCAATTTTTTTTATCTGCATAAGGTAAAGAAGCAAACAAAATTGAATAATCTTACTAACATCTGAAATGTAATTTATAACAGAAGTGAATAATCTTACTAACATCAAAATATAATTCATTAACCTGTTGTTCTTCAATTGAAATGGACAATTGCTTCATCTGGTCATTCATGCAAGTAGGAGTGGGTTCACCTTGTAAATTATGATATGCCTCGAAATAAAGAGAAAGGATATAGTTTATGGAACAAACATTTAGTTTTTCAGCAACTCAAATATTGGCAATATCAGATTTTATCTTATTTGATAAGTATGTGCACCAATCAATTTTTTTCTTTCGGATCATTACGAGAATGTAGGAAATAGCCCAATGGGGAATATCTACCTTGCCTACCCTGCCAAACAATTATCACTTAGATATCATGTGTGCAACTCCTTGCACATCAACTCCTCGTCTTGATTTGTTGAGATTTTCTGAAAAAATTCATTAAATAAGAATTAAACATGATTTATATCAAAATTAAAATGTTAAATAAAACTGAAATTCAACAAAATTAAAACACGTACCATCAACATGGAAATTATAATAGGATTGGAGGAAAATCTTATCATCTTTTATCAAAGTGGATTTGGTTGTAACAACACTGGAACCTTTGAAAGGATGGTTTGTCACTTTATGAATATCCACAGGATAAAAACTGAATCTAAATATGCATCCATCTAGAAAATTCACAGTGAATTATCTATCTACTGGATTGGATTTTAAAATGAGGTAGTTCAGAATGGAGACATCTGTCTCAAACTGTGGCATGTTAACTAGTCCTTCAAAACCACAATCTTATACCTATTCCTTGTATATTTCATTCAATTATAAGACTACATTAATCTATTGGCACATTAAGTTCTTGTATTATATCTTGGGTAGGGTGGTGGCATGGATAGTTTTAGCTGCCATGACATAGTTATGAAGGCTACACATGAGAATCTAAGACCTAAAATAGTTAAACCGAGACCTGAATCGAGACCTATATTATATTTGAGATACTTTTGTTTTAAAATTTTGAAAAGGAAATATGTAGGATGAACATTGATAGTTGAATAGGAAAACTTTAGGGTCCTGCGATCATTGAGTAACTGAGTTCATCAGGAAACCTACGAGCCTTAAGTTGAAAACGTAACCTATGAGCATTGAGTTGAAATGGATATGTGAGCACTGAGTCAAATATGAGACCTATGAGAAATGTGAGAATAGAGAAATAAGTTATGAGAAGTATGAGAAATGAGGTCTGAAGGGGGTATTTATAGGGTAGGATTAGAGTTTTGGTATTGGGACACGCAACTAGAAAAAGGCTGAGATGTGTAACAATTATGATCCAGAGACACACGAAAGTACAGAATAAGAGAAGCATGACATTAAATTTTATGATGCGTGAAATTAATTTCTTTCTCTCACACACAAACAAATCTTTTGTTATGCGACAAAAAAATTCAATGCCATGCATCAAAAAAATAATTTTACGCAACAAAAAAATTTAATGTCATGCGACAATAAAAAGTTGTTGTCACACAACAAAAAATCTTGTTATCATGCGACACCAAATATTGTTGTCATGTGATAGAAAGATTTAAATTCATGTGAAAATAATATTTTCTTTTGTGTGACAACAACTTTTATTATCATGTGACAACAACTTTTGTTATCGTGTGATAACAAAATTTGTTGCCGAGTGATAATATATTTTTTTATCGTTTGAAAACAAATTTCTCTATCATGTGACAAAAAAAATTCTATCATGTGATAGCCATAGGAACTGAGTTTTAGTGTGACACTTTACATTCTACCAGGCAAAAATTTTACTCATAAAACCTAGAAAATTCTCTTGTGTCACAAAATCGGTTCAATGTATATTTGTCAGAGATATTCCACCTCCAATTTCCTAGAGGCATCTTAAAATGAGCCCTTTCCTTAAATTCGATACATAATCTATGTTATCTTAGTATTCTATGGACATGCTAGTTTAACATATTGTATTTCAGTTCTTTGCTTCATGTTACATGCTTTCCTTAGGTTAACATAAAATTTGCATATTTCTAAATTGTTTATCATTACCCCCCATAGTGCCGATACCTACATAGTGTTCCTTCCTCTTATTCAACCTAAGAACTTGGAAACCTTAGTTTTTCATAGTGTAAGGGTTACTTTCCTTTAGGTATGATATCATAGTGGTCCTTATACCCCCTTTAATTCTATCTATTTGTGTGTCATTCTTGGTGTATCCCTCACTTGTTGCCTCGAATACCCTGGTTGAACAGATGATAAGAGTGCACTATGCGTAGACATAATTTTACCTACCATACATCCTTGGTGGACCTAAATTGAAGCCTATTTTGTCCCTTCCGATTAAGAACAAATTTTTAATAACACCCAATTTTCATTTTCGTCTTGTTTCAATTTTTAAAATTCCAAAAAGCTCCAAAAATTAGTCTTTCCAAATGCCATCATCCCCTGTGTCATTTATGTATAGGGCCAATCCTATCTGTTTTGGCCCAAATTCACCATATACACCATCGGCCCCCTATGTCAATTACAGGGTCGATCAGGTTTGTCCTATCAAATACTTACCACATAAGCCATTGAACTCTATGAAACACTTTTTGTACGATCGATAGTGTAGGTAGATCATTTTTTCGAGCTTCTTCTTGGTCAAATCAAAACTCCATCATGGGGTACCTTGTCCTTGGGCTCTCCAACTTCAATGAATAGTCACTTTCAGAAACTATTTATCCAACATCAAGCTTTCCTTTATATTTAGATTGTTGTGTGGTAAGAGCTAATAGGAAAAATTATAACACTCACAACAATAATGTTTTAGGTGAGGAAGAAGATAAGATTCATATTGAGGACATCTCTGAACTTCCACCTGAAATCCAAAAATTCCTTGATAAGAATCCTTAGTAAAAAGGGGAACCTGAGTTAGTAATTCATAAAAACATCCTTGAATTTTTCTATGAGAAACTTGATGATAGGTTGGATAATGGAAAGGATACCATAGTAGGATCATCTACGAATTCCTCTAGTTTTGATACCACTAATCTTATCCTATAGCTCGTAGACAAGATGAGTCAGTAATAAAATGCCACTATGGCCCAACTCCTTCAAATCAAACCAATATGTTGCAGATGGTTAACCCTCCTAATACAAGATGTGAGGGTGCAATTCCCCTTCCCCCTACCTAATGGACATAATGGGGTACATATTTCCCAAGCTCCCATTCACAAAAAATTCTGAAGGGAATTCCAAAAAGAGCAACTAGCACCTTACATTTCTACTATGGATATTAGAGGTATAACTCCCTCTATCTCTTATGATGGGTCAACCGATCCAACTTCACACATTAAGGCATTTGGTAATCTTTACAAAGAGTGGATCAAAGTCAATTCCTATGCTGCCACTAAAATCTTAGCTAAGAATATTACTAGAGATGCCTTGGACTGGTATCACATGCTACCCCCCTAACTCTATAGGAGAGTTAGAATCTCTAGTAAAAACTTGAGTTAATGAGTTTCAATATCATGACTTAGCTGAAAATAACATTAATTATTTCATTAACTACAAAAAACATGAAAATTAATTAGCTCAATTTTTCATTAAACGCTAGAAAAATTTATCTACCAAGGCCATAACACAATATGTCGATTGATTAGTATTTTCCAACTATTAATTAAAGCCTTAGAACCTTACCTTTAGTACAAGGTTAAGTCCTTTTTATCCTACCTCCTTCGATGAGGCTTTTGAAAAAGAAAAAAGACAATATTATCTCATGAGGGAGTTTTATAAGTCTCCTCCTAAGACCTAAACAAGATAAACATATACGAATCCTACAAAAATCAAAGAACAAGAATGCCATGGATGATGGCGTCTCAAATACCTTTTCTCTCATGGATTTTACATATAAGAATGTCTTTACTCTTGACCAAAATAATAATAATAATATGATCCAACCTACCCATTATCATCCATTAACTAAGGATGATTTATTTTCATGTCCCAAATCCTTCTCGACCCATTCCCTAATGACATTGATGAAAATAAATTTTGTTTGTGCCCTCCACATGAACTATAGTCAATTTATTTTTAAGGCCTCAATTTGACCATGAGGCTATCTCCAGAGAGTTCTTGACTGAAGAATTCAAGGATTTTTATGCTCAAAGGAAAAAGGAATAGGCATAATGCCCTTAATCAAGTCAATGAATAACTTGAAGTTTGCTTTGATCCTATGCCAAATCATAAATTAGGAAAAAGATCCAAGAAACTAGAAAATTCCACAAATAAATGTGGTTGATCCTTACTACCCTCCTAAGGAAAACAGTGGCCATAAATGATGTGAGGCTTGTGATAGCATATATAGAGCCAAAATACCCTCCATTAGTTCATACTAGAACTCACATAATCATTTATCCTTGTATCCTCTAAAATAAGACTCTTAAAGTTAAAATCCCTTATTCCACATACGCCATCAATCCCCTATAACAAAACTGCTATAGGGAAGATGGGAATATAAAACTATCTTTCCCACCACATATGCCTTTTTCCAAGCCAATGACATCAAACACAAACAAACAGTTATTTCTAAATTCTCCCTAATCACTCTTCCCCCTTCTGAGCCTATTTCTGAGGATTCCAAAAACTCTCAGCTTGGTGCTGAGATCATGCATTGATGAGTGGGGTTCTTTGGAAGTAATATCTCAGATCCCCATATCGATTCCCTTTAAATATCTCATGTACATGTCACCTCACAATCATGAGTGTCTCATGACTTTGATTTTTCATATGAACATACCTTTCCCCTCCTACTTTGGGGAAGTCTCCTATACTGCACAACTCGGAAGAAAATATATGTTTACCCTGTGTGAGGGAACTCCTCCATTTGTATGGACCATACCACTGATGTCCAAACCTACATCCATTTTTCCGTAGACGGTCATTATTCCTGATGTGAACTCTTGTTATGGGTAGATGATCCTTTGCTCTTTATTTTCAAACAAATTGGGTCAAAACACAGTCAATTTTACCCTCATTAACGAGGTTGTTGGTACTTGTGTGGCCTTTTTAAACTTCATTAAGTATCTAGGATACTCAATAGAAAATATCAAGACCACACATACTACCTATCAAGGGTATGAGGTGTTGGAAAATTCCACCTATAGGTTGTATTTAGTTTCCTATCTCTATTCCCCCCAAGACAGTGCATGTAAAGATCATTGTCTTCAAATTTCCCTTATCCTACAACATTATCCTTGGTCGACCTGGGACCCCACTGCATGTGTGCAGTTGCCTCTTCAACATATCAATGTTTTAAGTTTTCACACCAAGAGGTAAATATATAAAATCCAAGGTGACCCAAATACCTAGAATTATAATACTTTCCAATAAAAGGGGACATATAATCTAACCACACTTGAAGAAATATTACCTATCTCATTCCATGAATATCAACATTTCAATTATCCTGTTGAGTCGTCTTCATGGTAATGCGGGTCATCTAGATTTGGTCAAGCACACGCCTCCCAATATCTTGGATTATGATGATGATTAATATGATAAGATTACCATTAGAATAAATACTTCTGACCTACCAGATCTTGTCATCTCACAACTTCATCCTAACTAGTGATCTCACTAGAGGGAGTGATAAATTCACACTACTAATTCTTAAACACCTCAACCTACACCCTAATAAAAAGGTTTAACTTGAAACCACAATTTATTCTTTCATGATAGATAATATTCACCCCTGACTATGATGATGGTTACACTCTAGAAAATCCCCATTTGGTTAGTTATGCCCAAATTCAGGATAGAGATATCTGACATTACCAAAGCTCCCTCTAAAGTGCACTTGTCTTTGATGTGAATTGTTATTATTGTATACTGTAATTCCCTTCACATTTGATTGATCCTCCTCATAGAAAACTGGTGCTAGTATCCTTAGACAACTTTTCTAGCCTCATCTTAATCCCCACAACAACAGCACTATATTACCCAATATACTTCCTCATCTAAACGAAGGGGAGTGTATATATGATTTTGACTACGAAGCTGATTATCTCATGGGTGAAAAATTTCCTAATATATTGACCCACATTGATCACTCTACATCATTACTTACCCCTCACCATTATTATTCCCCCACCTTTTAGGGGAAGAGAAAAATTGTACATGAAATGAGGCTCCAATAAATTATGTGTCTAATTGTAGAGCGTATAGAAAGCACATGAGAAACTCTTGAATCTAAGGTGAGACACGATCAAGATCAAAAGGCTACAAAACCTTCTACCTTTACCCCCATTACATCATGGTTATTGATCTCAGACTGACACTGACTATTGAGTCATGCACAACAAGCTCTTAGTTGCCCAATCCCTCTTCACATGGAAACAAGTATAGATCTGACTCTTCCTGAAAAGGGATGAAAGCATTGTTACAAATAATTTTAAATTGAGAAATGTGACATTTAAGTGGCAAGATATGAAAGTGTCCAAGTATTCTCATAGTGTATGGACATTATGGACCTTTCTGGGTGTTATGGTCCCAAATACATGTGTAAGTAATTTGAAAATTAAAATTTTCATATGTGAGGGTATACCCTGATTTGAATTGCATAATGTTACCATTATGCAAATAAATAGGTTGTGTATATAAGAAATAATTAGTGAGATATATCTATGGATGGCATAATTGGTCAAATTGAGTGAATGTGGGCTAGTGCAAAAGTGTTGTACAATTTCTATTGTTGCAAGACATTAATTACCAAAATGAGTATTTACACTAATTATTTAATGAAGGATATCTAGATTTTTCATGTTTTTTATGGTCATTATCGGTAGTGTCGAGGTTATGTGAGTGATAGTGACATACAATGAGGCACATTTCCAAATAAGTGAATAGAATGGAAAGTTATAGAATCTCACTATAAAATGGTCCAAGACTCTACAAAAGGGTTAAAACCATATATGCATTCTGATTGGAGTGGTACTATCTTGTAATAGCTCAATTTATAGTGATCCCTTACATCCTTTTATATTTTTGGGTGTATTAGGGTGTAAACACTAGTATAACTTAACAATGAAATCACGAGAAAAAAATCTTCACACTCACATACATAAGTTGAAACCAACACAATATTCTAATCTATTCATTTAACTAATATAATCAAAATTCATCAAAATTACATCATCATACACAGTTTTAAAATAAAATTCACACATATTTTCATTCAACAAAATTCAACTAGTTTAGTTCAATTAGGATTAAGATAAACAATCACTTTATCAAATTCATGGTTCTGATTAAAAATTCAAATATCTTGTGACTTTAAACCTCATATCACACACAGAACACTGATATATTCAAATCTATAACTTATCTAGTGTCAAAAATATTTTTAAGTTCTGTGTTCATCTCCTTGTATACATGGTTTGATTAATTATTAAATTTGAATGAAATAAAGATATTCATTTTCATGTTCAATAAATTTTGCAACATATAAACAATGATATTTTTACCAATTATTCTCAAACTTACAAAAAATTTAAATCTCTACCACCTTATAATTATTAACTGAATTAATTATGTTTTCTAATCTTTTCACATAAAAAATATAAAATGCCTTTATTTTAATCATTAATTTCATACATAACCTTATATTAAACCTAGTCATATTATCATCATAAATTATACTGTCACAATTTTCATGGTTTTGGATTCATATTAAGATCTAGGGAAAATCAAACTTGGACATATGTTATAATTATTTTAGTATTGTACCCATGAAATACACATAGTTAAATATTAATTTCATCGTAATAACCATATATATAATACTAATAATATTTTACAACCTCAATATAGTTCTCAAAAACATAAAACAAGTTAGGAATCCCATGCCAAAAAAAGGAGTATGACAAAAACTTTAACAATAATCCAAATAAGGTCTTAAGAGTGCAATGACAAAATGGGCACTACATCTCCATCCCCTTCAACATGATTTACTCCTAGAATTAAATAGAGGGGAAAGGTCATTATACTATCAAATAATAACATCACCCCATTCAAATAAAATCATGTCATCTCTTAGCTTAGAATCCCATTGCATATTTTTTCACTATAAATTAGGTGATATCCACACATTGATGTGTTAGGCTCATCATGTAATGATGATAAAAGTTAGGATACCCACATCTAAATATAAACCAATTTTCCACTAAGGATACACAAGTCACAAGTGGACATAATCACTAGGCACAAGAAACTTGAAAAACCAGGAAGGGCCTCTTACTCTAAGGTCTACATAAATCCTTCTAAATCCAAGACAAAACATACCTCATACAAAGGATACGATGGCATGAAAGGGGTTTCTAGGTTTACCCATTTTTCTATCATAAGGGTTTCTAACACATTTCTTTTTTTAGATAATGGGGTAAAAGGGTTTTCTTAGGGACCCTACCCTATTACAAAAAATATCTTTCATCCAGATATAACGTTATACATTTCATGGGTCAAAACATAGTTAAAAAAACCAACATAACTGTAAGTAATAGTATAAAACCATCTTAATTATAGTCAAAATACAACCCAAGTGTAGCCCAAGACCATTAAAAAAACAAAAAAAATTAGATACATCATTTGTAGTTATGCACATTTCCAGTAATCTCTAGAAGGTGTTTTATGTATTGCTCTCTTTTCACATCTTCTTTTTTTCCTTCCTCTTTGATTTTCATTTGATTTACTTGTTTTTGATCTCCTACAAAATGGATTTAAGGATGGAATTTTGAAAAATAAAACCCTTTTCCAAGAGATAGCACATGTTCTTAAATTTCTTCAGCTTGTCATCTAATTGTTTCAAATCCTATTTTTCTTTGAAATTATTTGAGGTGTTAATATCCTTCTCATTCCCCCCTTAAGGTATATATTTCCCTTCTAATCCATTTTATCACCTCCTTTTGATACTCCACTTCAGTTTGAAGAGCAACATTGAGGGTTCCTTCTCTTTTTTTTTTCCAAGACACGGTAAGAAATTTGCAGCCAAATCCCCCTCTTCAAGACCCTACTGGGAATTGTCCTATGTGGAACTATGGCCCACCACATTTCCCCCTTACTAGTGATACTTTAGAGAATTGTAATGGAGTTGATGTCTTCCCCCTGCCTCTTGTTGTTTTTAGGAAAAGAGGTGGAAT
Source organism: Taxus chinensis (assembly GCA_019776745.2). Taxonomy (NCBI): domain Eukaryota; kingdom Viridiplantae; phylum Streptophyta; class Pinopsida; order Cupressales; family Taxaceae; genus Taxus; species Taxus chinensis. Next base: position 630,958,138 of record CM034148.1, read on the forward strand.
GTAAGGTAGGTAGGAGGGTTAATCCTAGGGTTTTGACTTATGAAGTGCATGTAGATTAACAAAATTAGATCTTAGTGTAAAGGGTAAGTGATTTCTACCAATGAACATCCCTAATAGAAATTTCAAGAGATATGAGGATGTGAAAAGGAAGACTTATCTGCCGATTTATTTTGAATTGATTCAAAAACACAAAGTAATAGGTGTTAATGTGGTGTAGCCTTCCTGTCATAAGACAATACTTAATTAATATCTTCACAATCTCATCATATAGGCTAGGAAAGGATGTGTGAAGAAAACCCCTTGGTAATTTTTGAAGATGTTCCCCCTCATCTAAAAATTTGGCTTCCTGCTGGTTCTTATCACATTTGTTTTTGTATAATTTAGTACCCTGTGTGATCATACTTGTGATGAGTGAAATGAGGCCTTCATAAATTAACCACATCTTCCCTTGTTATTGAATAATATGATCCTTCTAGGATTCTAAAAATTTCATGGATATATGTTGGTTGTGCCCACAAACTCTTTCCAGAAATGTGTTGAAGTTCCCTGCTTCCAAAATGCTCCAAATGTTTTCACCTTCCTTCCAGCCTCTGTTGAATGGAGGATCCACTTAGCATAGATCACCTCCCATTTAGGATCCAATTTTTTTGCTGAGCTCAGCTAAAATGCATGCTAAAAACCAAGAAAATGTGTGAAATCCTAAAGCATGATATACTTAAAAGAAAGAAGACATGAGCGGTCCAAGCATGTGTCTCAAAAGAAGCATCCTTCAAAATATACAAGGCCATATTGAGAAATATTTTTAACAATTTTCATGATTAGCCATATTTATTATATCAAGAGGGGTGTCTAAATTTCCCACCCAATGATGGATCTTAGAGAAATTGACCCCTAAATTATCACATAAATCCACCACTTTCTTACCTTCTCAAAATGTGTGAGAAAATTAAACCTATGGGAAGTTGTTTAGTTTAAAAATGACATCTTTGATTATATTGTTGATGGTTCAACTTGGAGTACACTTATTTTGTAGGCTATTTATGATGTTAAGTGAATCATCTTTAACCCAAAGATTTCTTATGCCCAGGGTTATCAACATATTTCTTATATTAGGGTGATACATTGTTATTATATTCTCAAGGGGTTCAAATTTACTTCTATTATCTTTCTATATGTGTTTACTTTTAGTTTGTTGATTTATTACACCCAGTAGTCTAATTCTTTGCACAATGTTTACTTATTAATTTTTCTTCCTAATAAGTTTTTCTTCAAATGTTTAGCTTAGTTTCCATCTTATTTTACTCCCTTATTATATTAATTTTATCCCCTTGTACACATGTAATATTTCCAAAGTCACACTTTCTTATTTCTCTTTTATTGTTCTAGGGTTTGAATTTTCTTAAGTTTTTCATAACCACTTTACAATTTTTTTGTTAGGGTTTCAACCATCACTATTATTTAGTTTAATAAGATCCTACAACCCATTACAATACAATTTATATTCTCTTTAAAAATTCCTTATATGTATGTCTTAGTTGAGATCTTCATACATTCTTTATTCATGCAAAATAATGACTTTGTATCATCTTTGAATGGTTAATGATCATTACAACAATACTTAAACTTGTTATATTTAACCAAAGTTCATTTAAATTTCCTTTTTCCACTAATGAGTATAACATAGGTAAATATTTTATCATGACCATTAATTTTTTAGTTTGCATTTTATTTTCCATGTTTTAATCTCACTTGTTACATTTTTTAACTACTTAAGATATAATAATCATTTATTCAAAGTTTACCTCTTAGGTTTATGTTTCTTAATTCATTTCATTCAAAAAAAATTGTGATGTCTCCCATAAGGTTTGACACTATGCTATTATAATTATTCCTCTAGAATTTTTACTTCTTATGTTTAAAATATTACCCTTGCTTCAAAAAATAACATCATTTCCCCTAGTTTTTGTTATTGTTACATTATTTACATTAATCATTTATTGATCTTTTAAAACATAATGGGAATGGCATAATACATGTGTTCCTAAGTATCACATGGTCAATGGATTATCCTCAAAAATTTCCTCACTCCTAATAAATGTTATAATTACATTGTACAAGGCTAAAAAAAATGATATACATACTATCAAAGATAACTCAAGTTTACACGACATATCCTCAGTTAATTTCTTCCAAAATTTACAATAAAATAAATTCATAGATATTCCATATCAAGTAATAAACTAGAATAAAAACATAATGCTTCACCAACATAGATAATTTTTTAGTACATTTCATCATGGGGTTGAAGGGTTTTGATATAGGAATGATCATACATAATGATCCCTCAATCCACATAAGTAGCATAATCCATGGAGATGCCCTCCTCTCACTAGGTTTTTAAATGCTGCATTGCTAATCCTTACTAGCTCTATACATGAATATTTTTTTTATCATGGGTCACTCAATATTGTTGTCCCATATTAATGTGAATATCCTTGAATGGTCATGATATATTTTTATATGTGGAAGGAGATTCCTCTTGTTACTTTGCATAGTACTTTGGCTATCTATGTATCTCATGATGAATATTTATAGATAGTTGGTTCCATGTTTCCATACCAAGATGGTGTATTTTTTTATCCAAGGGGAAACATTCTCACTCACTGTTAGTGTAGGGGACTATATGAGCCTATCATGCTTGTTATGCTAATGAGTTTTCTCCTCTTATTTATCTAATCTCTTGAAATATTTTTATAATATGCATGTTTGGATATTTTTGATCTGGTCATGATATATTAACTATGTCACCCATGTTATCCTCATGTTACATCCTAATTTTTAAATATAGTTCTTTGATCAAAAGAAATTTGTATACACATATGTATATTTGTATGCATGTATGTAGTTATGTGTATACATATATACATATGTCTGTATGTGCTTATGCTTATGCATATTCATATATACATACATACATCTATGTAATATATATAATCATGTTACTAAGGTCAATCAAACATTGAAGTGGGGACAAAGCCCTTGTATATGTGGTTGACCTATATTTTATGTCATATTTCCTTACACCAATCCCTTTCATATTGTTGGGAATATTATAAAACTAGTTACAGTTGTTCTATGTTCTACATGGTAAGGGTATTTGATGCAGGAGCATCCTCCCTAACATGTAAATATGGTTTATAATCATAATTTTTGGTTTTTTAGTGTGTTTGTATGTGGTAGAGGTCGTTAGGAGTCATTTAAAGATGTGAGAGTGTGTTAAGTCCTTCACAAATTCAAATTATGCAATTTCCCTCCAAAATGCAAATTTAAATCTTGAAGGACATTTTTTGCTTGGTTTATGAGTTATAATACATTCTTGAAGAAAATAAGCTTTGTAAAGGATGAAATAAGACATATAAAAGGTATTGGAGTCTTGGAGTTAGCCCAAAGTTTTGATATTGTGTTTAAAGTAAACAATATGTCCAAGAGGCTTTAGAAGATTCCATTCAATTGGAAATAATTGAAAAGTTATAAAATAAAAGATGTAACTGATTCCACTCATTTCATTCGAAGTAGAATCACATATAAGAGCTTCAAGGAAGTTGTGAAGAAGAAATTTTGTGTATGCACATGTGTTTGACAGTTCTACATTTGTTCTTTTCTTTGTTAGTGATTAATAAAACTTGTGTGTACAACACTGATAGATATTATCCAAGGTAAGAATTCTACTACTGTGAGTTTGCATTGGTTTTTTTGAGTTTCCATTCTTTGTGTTTGATTACAATATTAAAAAATAAATACGAGATTGTACTAACTGATTAGAAGGTTATTCAAGTTCATTTATCCATATTAGCGAGAGTGTATTGTCTAAAAAGTTAGAGAATAGTATTAGGGAAGGATTTTTTTACATCTACAGATTTATTTCATCATAATAAAAGGATTACAAAGCAAGGAGAAGGGTTATCTATTGGAGAAAAATGAAACAAGGTTGGAAAGCCCCAATTGTGATAGAAAGATGGTGATTGTAGACACTTATAATTACGCCCACTTAATTTAAATACTTAAATTGTGCTAATTATCCCCCTTTCTCGCAAATCGATGACATATCGTCAAAAGTGCTCATATTCCCCCCGTATTGTCATTAATTAATTACAATACGCTAATTGATTAAGTCACATATCCAACTAACATACCCTAATTAACGACCTTCCGTTAATAAATCACCCCTTCTACCTAGACTAATTAATTATTATTAATTAATTAGCTTTCCCTTCCATTTAACCAATAAATCAATATTTAATTGATTTAATCCCTTTCTAATAGCCTAAATCATACTAATATTCCTCTAATTAGCTTCTATAAGCTTACATATACCTCTTAGTTAATCACCTTTGATTAATTAAAACACCCCCCAACTCCCATGACTTGCTAAGCATAAATTAAACCCTTCTAAAGCAATGTTACCTTTTATAAAGTAACCTTATCCATTCTTAATCATGGTTTACCTTTATCCCACATGCAAAGGGATGAAGTGTTTCCTTTACCCATTGGGCTATATAAGAATCCCTCCTTCTACCTTTATACCTACACCTAAACTTCTTAAGAAATCAAATGCAAAGCATATAACAAAATAGACTAAAAGCTTGCCTTTTGTTTTCTTGAGTTGTCACCATTGTTAAGAGCTAAGCTTCCTATTCTTGCATCTCTTTAAGGATCAAACAAGAAATTTTTTATTGCCATTGGAGCTAAATAGGTCCATTCATTTTGTTGGTAATATAGGAGAGTAGAGATTTTGAATAGCATGTTAGTTTTGATCTTATGTTTCAAAGTTATGATGTTTAGGATAGATCTTGTTTAGCTCTTTATCTTGATGGTTCTTAGGCTTTATCTTAGCTAGATTATATAACTATTTAGGTGGTAGTTCTTTCTTCATTTAATTTAGCTTAAGCAAAGTACACATGCACACATATGGCATGCCCGGTGGGACCTTTAGTTCCATGGCATTTTAGTTTAAGTTTCATTGTTTTGGCTAACTTTTGATATGCACATGTAGTAATCAATGTCCATTCTCTTGGAATTTTTGCTAGTTTGATATGTGTAACTTCTTGTTCATAGCCATCATTTTAATTAGTTGTTGTCATTTTTAAACTAACTTGTCAAAATTTGAGATATTGTGAGTTTTCTTGTGTTTTTTGCCATATTTTGGTTGCAGGTGTGGTGTATGAACATTTTTAGGAGCGCAGGCACATTTTTTGTGGCGCACATGCCTCTCTGGTGGCGCAGACACACTGTCAAAACCTGGTTCTTTGTTTATCAACCCTAGCACATGCACGCTAATCTCGGCACACACACCCTAACCAACACACATATGTACTAACCTGGGCACAGACATTGTTTCGTATTGTAGCTTCACTACATTTTAAAACATGTTCGATCAACGTGTACACCCTAACTAGAGTGTGCACGTTGTTTTAGTGGCACAGACACATTTCTGGTGGCATGAATGCTCTGTCAAAATCCATACTATGTTACAAAGCGGTGGCACACACGTTTTCCCGATGGCATACACACTTTTCCGATGGTGCACACGCTCTTCCGATAGCATAGGCATTCTGTCTGATTTTCCATCTATTTTTCTCATAGAGTGGCACATACATTTTTTTGTGATGTACACACCTCTCTGGTGGTGCAGGTGCATGGTAATCCCAAAAATACACAGAGTAGCGCACATGTCATTTTGGTGGCACGTGCGCCTCTCGGGTAGCACAGGTGCACTGTAAATTGAAAAAAAATAGAGTGGCGTATACGCCCTAACCCACACGTAGATGCCAAAATAGGGGCACATGTGTCCTTTCATATTTTTGAAATTAATGTGTTGAGGTTCTAACATTCTTGCAGGTTTTATCTAATCATATACTTGTCTTTGCAGGCTATTTTTACATGTTTTTAATTGATTAGATAAATTTGACATTGTTTACTTATGGGAATAAGATCATGTATGATCTTTCCTTGCGTCCCTTGGGGAAATATTGGGAATCAGAAATGATTCTTAAGTCCTTTTGATGCTTTGAGGTTGTTAGGAATATTTGAGTTGGAATTGGTTAACTTGGCATAGTTGAATTAAAAGTGTTTTTCCATTTGATATCTTTTCAGATTTTGGAAGACATCATGTATGCTCTTCTCTTGCGTCCTTGGCCATGATCTGGAGAATAAGAAATGATGTCTTCTCTTTTGATGGAAAACTACTAAAAATTGTCTATACAGGACCAAAACGTCATTTCTTGTCAAAGAACGGAGGAATCAAAACAAAATCAAAAACTACTAATATAGTTGTTATATAGGTTGCCAAATGGTATTTCGAGAAAACCACACCGTAATTAAACAAGATAAAATGAACAACATATTCAAAACACTGTATTGCATGTTTTGGAAAAGGGTATGTCCCTCTCCGCTCAAATGGAACATAACCCCTTTGGCATAACGCCTTAAGCTACAACAATGGGGGTAGTTCCAGGAACCCCAAAGTAGTCCACGCAAGAGGGAACCTTGTGGAATGAAATGGGAAGTGCTCTGCACTACCTATCTGACTAGTGATTCCTTTGTGAGATAGAGTTACAAGTTGTTCCTATGCAACCCTTTTAAGTACATGATGGATGCATTTACTACTCACTGTTCTTGAAGGGGGAAAAGTCGAGATACTCCCAAGATAGTTTGGACTATTTGGGTAAATCATCCTACTCGTGGATAATCTTTGTAACACCTAGGACGAGAGAACCACCTAGGAAAATATACTTTGGCCAGGAGTCCACTTTGAGCATTCTAAAAACAGTGTTGAGTTTTGAACCATATTTTTATTATGAAACGTGTGACACGTTACTTTCGATTAGTTTTTACTGGCCTTAGGGCGAGACGAAACTCTACCGAAGTGAAGCCAACATTTTTCATCCCATTTTTTATTTACTTCCTTCACATTCTTTTGACACTTTTTTGATCATGAAGGAGAGTGACTACCTTTGTGTTACCAATTGAATTGTTTTTGCCACTTTTTTGTCCATTTACGCCCATCCATGTTTGCGGTTGGGTAAGTTAAACATCTAAAGTGTGCGGAGATGTATTCATATCATTGGTGGCCATTGTGATCTTGATACCCATGTCAAGATCGTCATTATAGTTAGGCGTGGTTCATCATCTTGAACTTCCTTAGAAGGGTTAGCTTTTTTGTATCATATCACTATAATTTTGATATTTACGTCTTGTTTCTTGTAAACTTGACATAAATATCTATATTGTAAGGTTATGTTGCACACATTTTTAACTATTCCTAGCTATACTTTGAGCTCTTTAGTTCGATTCTATTATTACCTCAATTTTGAAGAGTGTTGGGTGTTACCATTTGTGCTTGTTATATCAATAACACCTTGATATCAATACCTTACTTTCTCGCAAAGTTTGGTTAACATATCTTGGTGATATTGTTGTGTCACTCACGAATTGTAATTGGACACTTTTTGAGATATAGGTCTTAGTTGAGTTTGAGCTCGCTCCTAGTATATCTTGTTAGGAGGTCACATTGACTTTTTTTATTTACTTACGTTTTGTTCATTCTTTTGAACTTAGCATAAGTAATAACATCTTGTTAATTATCTTGTGATACGAAACTACTTTTTGAAGATGTAGTTTAGGAGGTACTTTATTTAATAGGTTTAGATACCAAACATTTGTGTCACTGGTGATTTATCACTCTATCACATTGGTATTCTCACATTGATTTTCATTCATATTCTTGGCAATACATCTTGCATTTCACTTAGGTGTGGTCACAAAGTTTTGAACACATTTACAGCTTACCTTAGCGTAACTATCACAAAAAAACATGGCTCCTAAAACATGATTAGGACTCAAGAAAAAAACATATGAGGAACAACAAGCCACAAGCTTGGGAAGCCTCTAATAGACAAGGGTCAAACCCCTTCATTGGACATGATCTAGGACCTCTGTTTTCTGTAGAAAAAGAGATAGAAGATATGGTCGATCATAGTGGAAATGAATTAGAGTCCCCCACACGCAGAATTCAATTTTGACCTTACTTTATTAGATGATTTTCTTTTCAAAAATAAGGATATAGTGCTGGCACAGGTCATAGAATTAGGGGCCAAATTACCCACTGAAAATGAAACAATCCCACCTGCAAATAACTCTTACTAAGGAAGAAGTGACCCCTTATCAATATGGAGGATATTTTGATGCATGGACATGCTTCTACCTCCAACGAAATGAATGATAAAGTGGTGGGACATAGAATACCCTTTATCAAAGTGGCCACGTAGAAACAAGAGAGGACATGAGACGGGTGAAGAACCTCCACAATATGACGAGGAAGGAATAACCCTTAGAAGAAGAAACCACAATTCAACAATAGATTAGTAACCTAAGCTGATAATTAGCTTTGCTAACCTCCCATGTACAGAAGGAAGCAAAAAAAAATGTTCAAAAGTCAAGGCCTAAGGTTAAGATCAATGAACTCCATAGAGAAAACCAAGGAGAAGATGATACAAGGTATCATCACGTATGTATCCCCGCTTCTCCCACTAGAGAACAATTGCTCACATAAGAGGCATAATCTTATAAAAGTGACACTCACAAGCCTACATGAGAGTAATATAGGGAGCATTAGAAAGTATCAATATGAATAATTATGCCCCTATCCTTTTGACAAGACTATGACCCTTTAACCCTTTCCTAAGAAATTTGTTATGCCAAGATTTGACAAATATAAAGGGAAGGGAGATCCATGGGATCATGTCAAGGATTTCTATATGGAATTTTAAGAGGTGTCTTATAGTGACAATTATCTCATCATAATTTTTCCCGAGAGTCTCAGGAGGTGAAGCCTTGGAGTGGTTCACATGCTTACCTCGGGGATCAATTTTTTACCTAGCCAGAATGGGCAGAAAGGTTTATGTGCCACTTCTTCGTACAACATAGAAAGTGATGTCACCATGACAGATTTATGTGGTGCCAAACAACACCCTAATGAGACTTTCACTAGCTTCCTCCAACGGTGGAGAGGGATAGCTAGCCGCTTCCCTTGTGCTTTCCCTGAAAAATAGCTGGTTAGTATTTTCATTCCCAAGCTAAACTTGGATATATCTTTCCACCTCCAAATGCATTATGTTCACACTTTTGAGGAGGTCATCGAAAAGGGGGTTAAAATAGAGAAAACTCTCATTGCAAAAGGAACTCTCAAGTCCCAATCTAGAGATAATCAAAATGTTAAACCCATAGAGAAGCTGAAGGTATTTAAAAAAAATAAAAACATGGTGGGAGATGGGATCACTGATTCCAAACGTGTTCAAATGGTCCAAACTGGTCAACCTTTTAAACTGACCAAAGGACCAATTCAACCACCACCAAAGCAAAGAACATTCACCTCTCTTAATGAACCTTTTTCAGTTATACTAAAACAATTGGATGCGGCTCACATGATGACATATCCTACAACACAACCATTTGATGAAAATGCTCCAAAACCTTCATGGTACAAGGAGCATGAATATTGTGAAATGCATCGTGTTCAAAGGGGACATAAGAAAGACAAATGTTTGCAACTTCTGTCATTATATCCAAGACCTCATCGACAATGGGGAGATAGATGTGGAAAACCCAAGAAAAACTTAGACACCCAACAGAAAGATGGGGATATATAAAGAGCCATTCCCCAATCATGATAAATCAGAAAAGTCAAAGCCGGATCAAGGAGAGTCATCCCAAGGTTATAAATTAGTGAATTACTTATACATCAAAAAAGACAACAATCATTATGATTCACTTATTGGATGTATTCACTCTCCTACTAACCATATTAATGCCATCTGAATCAAGGGAAAGGATTGCGCTGTGGTAACAAGGCATGCCCGCCTAGTGATTCTACAACCTTCTCCATCAACCCCAAAAATTGGTAAATACAACCTCTTAGAGCAACTTGAGAAGATGTCTACTAAGATTTCAATCTTAGATCTTCTTAAGATATCTAATGTACACAATGACATTTTATACCAAACTCTTCAGGGGTCGGGAGTGCCATTAGAGGTCGATCCTACACACCTTCAAGTTGTAGTGGAAAACATTATACCAAATTAATATATTTCCTTCAATCATAGGGAGATCCCTACTGAGAATCCAACACATAATCTTCCTTTATATATTGAGGTAGTTGTTACCCACAGGAAGATCAAACGGGTGCTTATGGATAATGGATCTAGGGTTGAATATCTACACACTCAATTTGGTTAAACAGTTAGGACATACTGAGGATAGGTCTTGAGTCCAATATCATCACGATCACCGCATATGACAATGCGGAAAGGGAGTCAACAGGCACAATCACGCTACCAATGGAGGTGGGTCCCACTTACCATCAGACAAATTTTCATGTCCTGGACTTGGAACTTCCGTATAATATGCTTCTAGGCCGACCATGGATTCATGCCATGTAATACGTGCCATCGACGTTGCATCAGTGCATTAAATTGAAGCATGAGGGACACACCATTACAATACAAGGAGATTTAAAGCCCTTCCCTCACTGTAGAGCTCTCAATAGCTTTACATGAAGGGGCACATATGCATGTCCCTCCACCAATATAGTAGTCCCTCTCCAATCTGAGGCCATGGAATCTCGAATGGACTCGGATTCTCTCAGTTCTTACGCCTGTGGTGTGTCTACATCAACATCTCCTTTTGATTCATGGGAGATGAAAATACTTGAATATGGATGTGGAGAATACAATGTACAACAAGCGAATCTTGGTTTTAGACCTCTCATTGTCACCCAAGACTAGAGGCCAACCCAACTATCGCTTCAAAATACCTTGAAATGAACACACTATTGGGTCATTCTTACCTGGAGGCTTGTTAGCTGAGGAAAAATTGCTTGATCCACCTACAACTTGGGTCCCAGAGGATACTCAGCCATCCTATTATCAAACCCATGAATATGAGAATTCTATTAAAATGATGTACTCCATGGGCTATAAGGGCCTAGGATGTGGAAGAAATGAACAAGAACAGAGAGAACCGGTGCCTCTTCCGCATTTCAAACAAGAAAGGTATGGCATTGGGATTCACTCTTATGGAGCACACCCCAATGATCAAGATGCTCCTTATTCTGAACGTGAGGATAGATTTGACTATCTAGACAGTGATACAGATTCCCATTGTAGCCAATATGAGGATCTTGCCTCCACAAACCTATTCATGAACAACGTTGTCCTAACCATAACCCCCATAGAACCAACCCCTTGACCTTGTTTACCCTTCCCTTGTTGAATTGGGACCAACAATGTCACATGTTTCCAGATTTATTCGAGAATGAAAAGCTATCACAGATTTTGTGGAAATTCAGGATACAATTCCCATTGGAGACCACAAGAAGGGTTTCTTTATTGACTTAGATACCTGCACCTACTTCAGTGAGGAGGTTGAGCTTCATGGTTAGCAAAACTTAAAGAAAAGTGAGGGAAAAATTTCCAATGTAAAGCCTCGGAAAAAATCAAAGTCCAAGTCACACAGTGAAAACCTCTTTGAGGCACTGGCTGACAAACAAGTAAAAAAATCAAAGGACAAACAAAGTGACCACGCCAAGGATGAAAATCTCGTGGAGACATCCTTGGACGAAGATCTCAACCTTCCTCCTGAATCCTACACGTGTATGGAGGACTTATCAAAATTACTAGTTGAGGAAACCATTGATGTGAATATTGGTACAGAAGAAGACCCCAAGATAGTAAAATTGGGAGCATCACTCTCGGCTAGAGAACAAAAGACATTCACTATGATGTTATGAGAGTTCATAGATGTGTTCGCATGGTCTTACAAAGACATGTCAGGTTTAGATCCAACTTTGGTCATGCACAACCTAGTTGTGCACGCAGACGCTAAGCCTATCAAACAGAAACTCAGAAAGATGCACCCAAGAGTGGCCTTACTAGTTAAAGAAGAGTTGGAAAGATTACTTGCGGAAGGATTCATTCAGCCTATAGATTATTCTGAATGGATATCCAACATCGTCCCTGTCCAGAAAAATCCTGATCGGTATCAGAATTTACATGGATTTTAGAGACATTAATAAGGCTTTCCCTAAAGATGATTTTCCACTGCCAAATATTGACATGATTGTAGACTCAACAATAGGGTACGAGATGCTATCTCTCATAGATGGATTTTTGGGACATAACCAAATCAAGATAGGTGAAGAAGATCAGCACAAAATAGATTTCACAACTCCTTAGGGATACCTTCTATTATCAGGTGATGTCCTTTCGTCTCAAAAATGCAAGAGCTACTTATCAACGGGAAATGACAGTGATTTTTTAATTATATGATTCATGATATCATGGAGGACTACATGGATGATATCCTCGGAAAGTCTAAGACAAGAGAGGATCACCCTATCATTTTGCGGTGTATCTTTGAGTGCCTACGATAGTACAAGGTCAGGCTGAATCCAAAGAAGTATGTATTCGGTGTGCTATCAGGAAAACTATTTGGCTTCATTGTATCAAGATGAGGAATTGAGGTAGACCCTGCTAAAGTGTTATGTTATTACTAAAATGCCTCCACCTAAGAATATTAAGGCAACTAAGAAGCTTACAGGGGAAAATCTAGGCCATTCACCACTTCATCTCCCAGCTTGTCAGATAAGTGCCACTCATTCACCCACTTGCTTAAAAAGGATGTCACCTTCATCTGGGGACCTGAGCAACAACAAGCCTTTGCTTTGCTTAAACAATACTTGGCTAATCCACCTGTCCTCATGCCTCCAACTTCTAGGGAGAACCACTCTTGCTCTATATTCTCTACTACGCAATTTTCTATTGGTGCGCTACTCGCCCAATACGACCTTGGTCATAAGGAAAAAGCATGGTGTATTATCTCAGTCCATACCCTCATCACCTATGACCTCAAGTATCCTCAAATTGAAAAAGCTTTCTTGGCTGTTGTTTTTACTTTTCAAAAACTCTACCATTATCTATTGAATACCAAAACCAAGTTAATATCCAAAGTTGACCCACTCAAGTACTTGCTATCTAAACCTGCCCTCACAGGTAGAATGGCTAATTGGATCATTCTATTAAGTGAGTTTGACATAGAATTTGTACATCAAAAGTCGGTTAAAGGACAAGTACTTGCTAACTAGCTAGCAAAAGCACCTTTACAAGGCACTGAACCTTTAAATCTAGATATCTTCCAGATGCCTCATTACTATACATTGAAGAATCTTGTCATATGATAGATACAATTTGACAGGGTCCTTTACTTTTCATGGTTTAGGTGCAGGGGTAGTCCTCATTACTCCTTCTGGTGACCCTATACCACAGGATTTTCACCTGGGTTTTCCTTGCACAAACAATATTGTAGAGTATGAGGCACTTATTAGCAGGGACGAAGCTTGCTATCAAGTGGAACATTCATCATGTCAAGGTTGTGGGTGATTCTCAATTAATTATCAAATAGGTTAATGATGAATATAAGGTTAAGGATGACAAGCTCATACCTTACAAAAAGCTAGTAGAAACTCTAAAGGAGTACTTTGTGCACATTACATTTGAAAAAATCCCAAGAGTGCAGAACATATCGGTAGATGCCATGGAGAAAGTGGGTTCTATGCTTCGTATTCCACTAGGGAATAATGACATGCCATTCTTTGTAGAAAATTTATGCCAGCCCATGTATGACATGCTAGAATCTTGTCTGGCTTGTGATGTTGTTGGTCCCAATTCCCCATGGTACGAACCCATCTTTACCTATCTCAAGGAAAACACATTCCCTCCCGATATCTCCCATTCTGAAAAGCAAAGCCTGATTCACCAAATAGCCCATTACACCCCTTTTAAGAGGTACACCTTTATCGTCGTGGCTACTATGGGAATCTGTTACATTGTCTTGATGTGACGGAGTCGATCCAAGAGATCAAAGAAGTACATGAAGGGGTGTGTGGAGCACATACAAATGGAATGGTCTTAGCTAAGAAATTGTTGAGAGTAGGCTACTATTGGCCTACCATGGAAACCGATTGTTGCAATTATGTCAGGAAATGTGTACTTTTCCAGAAGTATGGAAACTTCATCCATGCTCCATCGCAACCATTGCAACCTATCACTACCCCATGGCCATTTTCTAAATGGGGACTTGAATTGATAGGGAAACTTACCCCCACCTCATCTGATGGTCATACCCACATCATCACGGCTACTGAATACTTTACAAAATGGGTTGGAGGCTCGTCTCCTTTAACCTATGTAACAGGAGGTCATATTTCCTAAATTTATCATTAATCATATCATTAGTTGATATGGCATTCCCACAGCCATTTTTACGGATAATGAGAAGTCATTTAAGATCAATATGGTAAAATTTCTTTTTCAATGCAATTCCAAATTAGACTAAAATGGTCTACGCCATATTACCCTCAAGGTAGTGGACAAGCCGAAGCCAAAAACAAGAATTTGGTGAGAATAATGGAAAATATGATCAGCAAAATATGTCGTAATTAGAACTTACAAATCCATCTAGCCCTTTGGGCTTACAAAACCTCTATTCACATTCCTATGAGTGTGACACCATATTCTCTAGTGTATTTGGGATAGAATCTATAATCCCCTTAGAAGATCAAACTTCCTTCCCTGAGAATTTCTCTTAGGGACTATCTAGATAAGGATGAGGATTATCGGGTAGCAATACTGGCCGAATTGGAGCTCCTAGATGAGAGGTGCATTCATGATTTTAATCAACTTGAAAGTGTATCAAAAAAGAGTCTCTAGAAGACTATAACAAGAGAATCATCCCTCGTTAGTTTGAGGTTGGTGATTTAGTCATGAAGGATAACCGGTTCAACACAAGATCATGAACGAGAAAAGAAGGTACGTTCGAACCACATTGGTTAGGACACTATGTTATTATCACCAAGTATGACACAAGGGCATACAAAATTGCTCACCCCCAATGGTGATGAGCTCCGTGAGCCAATGAACACCATGCATCTTAAGCAGTTTTATGCTTAAACATGGCGCATAAAAGTCAAAAAAAGCAAAAAAAACTCAAAAACATGGTAAAATGATCAAAAATACAAAAAAAACTCAAAAAGAGAAAAATCAAAAGATAAAACAAGTCATCCACAAGTGAAAACCATGCAATTTATGACACTTTGGATAAGTCCTTGGGTGAAAACTAGTTTCCATCACCTTGGGAGGATTCGTTGTTCACAAGTATCTTGCATCTGGAGGGTATTTTTACTTGGCCTAGCCCTAGTTCTACCTTCAAGATTCCCTATGAACCCCATCTTGTTTGGCCTTGATCCGGCTTTGTCTTCTTTTATCCAGGGACATGGTCTTTTGCTATTTCCCATCTTACGCTAGGGGTAATTCAACGACTTCACCTTATTGTTCATAAGTGTGTGGATTCTTCCCTTGTACATTCCCCATCTAATGTTGGGGGGCATCCATGCTTTCTTGGTTACATATGCATAACTCTAGAAAACAGTTAGAAAACAACACAAAAACAATAGAAAATTGTTTCACAAAAACACAAAAAACAATAGAAAATTGTTTCTCAAAAACCTAAACAATAGAAAATTAGTTCACAAAAATCTAAACAATAGAAAATTATTTCAAAACACCAAAAACAATATAAAATTATTGCATGAAAACAAATATTACAAAAACATTTACATATGTTTACTTGCATTTGTCTTGTTTCTTGCTTTGTTTGTTGCTTGTATAGTTGTTTTATGTTTTTTCTTTCTTTTTTGTTATTTGTTACTTGGGAATACTTTGTTAGGATTCATCTTTTCTTTCTTAGATTAGATTTATTCTTGCTTGTGCATATTGAGGTGTGTTTTTGCATGCTAGTGAATCTTGGTGCATTATTATGTTATTTCATTGTGTTATTTGTTAGCATTTGATTGTGTTTATTACATGTGCATTGTTTTGTTATCATAACATCACATTACCATCATTATCATCACATCTAACATCATCTATGCATCATCTATCAAGGAAAGGCTAAGTATACATCATACATGAATGCTAAGATGATCATCACATATCGTATCATCAAATGGGGAAAGAAGGATCACAAATATCAAAATATATCCCCCCTTCACACCATTATCATCGTATCATCTCGTCCACTAAGTATGGCACATCTCATACACAAAACACATTTTATATATTCTACAAAGATCACATCATTTAGAAATCAAAACACATGTGATACATCAACAAAATCATCAATACATATATATATATATTCAAATCAAATCCGAATACATCATAAACACATCTATCTATCCATGAGAAATAATAAACACGTGTCCATCTCATATATACACATATTTCATGTCACAAATGTCCAAATCATATATATGTGGTATATCTATATAAAAAATGGTATACATCATGGTAGCACATCATAAGGGCCTTCATCTGAGGCACACAAAAGAGTGATACATCTATAATAGAATAAAAGCCTTCATTAGAGGAATGTATCCAAACTGCTCTATATAAAAAATTCCTTCAGCTGAGGCGTACAAAGATGATACATCAAAATGTCCATATATATATTCATGTATAAATTGTCCAAGTCAGTACTCAAAATAATACATCATCAATTCAATGTGCCATCAAAAAGGGGCATGCATAAAAAAGAGTCAATCCTTCATCATGAAGCATCATAAAAATAATGGTATACAAAGCTATGCATCAAAATCCAGCCTACACAAGAGGCATATATAAAAAAATATCTATACAACAAAAAAAATGTAGAGATCAACCACATCTCTCACCCTTGCTAAGACTCCCAAGTCTTTCATCTGGGTTGATGGAACAATGGTGGCTGAGAAGGACCTCCACTAGATAGGCCACTGAACTATCTAGATGTCCCCTATCTAGCCAGCTTCTTTGGCATAGGTTGCCTAACTGATCTCGTTGAATGGCCTGATCTCCACGACTTGGAACCTATCGTACTTGTCTCTGACTATGTCGAGATAGTACCACTCACTACTCTGGGGGAACTGCCCTGAAGTAGGTAGTCCTATAAAATAAAGCCTCACCACTGAGCCTCGTAGCATCACAGATCAAGTCAGCATCTCCAGAGGTGAGTAGCTGCCTATAGGGAAACATCGCGCTCACCTGTCACTCTACCTAAATCAGCCTCATCCTGTCTCAAGGAAACAGCCTCTCGATCTCTCTCTGTGGTAACAGTCTGCACCTGGGCTCATGCCTAATCCCCTCTATGAAAGATAACCTTGTGCTCATGTGTTTGTACATGATCCCTCTGGGAAACGACCATCCATACCTAAGTCTGAGACTGGTGTAGGAGGCTTAATATATGTGCCCTCCCTATGCGGTCATATCTCACATCTAGACTCTTGTCATACCACATTGTCACCTCCTGGGCCCATCTTGGGTTCGAGCCTGATCTCGCTCTGATAGTAACTGTGACAATATGGGTCTGGGTCTGATCACGATAAGCTGTTGCGGTCAGAACACCAACCTTGGGCCTCACCTCTCTTTTCTATAGCCGTGTCTCTCTCAGATAAATGCCTGATGTAGCTGTTGCTGTACTGTGGCTATCTGTGTCACTGGATGTGTGGGCTATCTATGCCACCAGGACTGGTCCCTGGGGGCACTCTTGGATGACTGGGCCCTGCTCTAGGACCCTCACTTTGGGGTAATTGAACTAGTTCCGGTACTAGGCCCCTATGGCCTCAGTCGCTTATGCCTATGAAGAACCTTGCTCATCATGTAGAATGCCATCAAATAGGATCCTCTGGGTCAAGCCCCATTACTCTCTCTCTCTACGCTCTGAATCATGCCAGCATCTCTATAGGTGGAAAAACACCGACTTCCCAGTCCTCCTTCGGGATAGTGAGATGCTGGGGGTAACGTACAGTGGCATACCAAGCTATGCATAATCTACTATCATCCCTAGGTCCCCACACCTATCATGCTGGGGTCCCATGCATGTGGGACCACCTGTGTAAAACTTTCCATAGCTCGAGCCACCAGTATGCGAGGCCCCATGGTATGCTTCTCTGAATCTCTGCATGCATACCAAATATTTGGCTTGTGGGACCCCCCTTGTCCTCTGCCAAGCTGCCTGTTGGCACATATCAACTCAATAAAAACTCTATAATGTAGCTATGTAACTGTCAATGATAAAGTGATCTACTAAGTACACATTGAGCTCTGTGACATCCCCTAGCCACTGGAAATGTTTTGTAAGGATGCCAGATAATATCTATCTCTGGTAGCTCGTCGAACTCTCACCTATATTTGAATAGGCTGCCTATGTGGCCTTGTGCATTACCACCTGTTGATACCCCACGCCATGTAAGATGGATCCTCTAGGTCTCGGACATGTAAAGTGCCCACAGGGAATCCGATTACAATGTTGGTCCCCATGACCATATCTATAGTAAATAAGCTAGACCCATGATCTTATGACCATGGTAGGTAATCAAATGCAGATCCTAGTATAAATGGGCCAGTATACACTTTCCCCAACAATATCACTTACCACTGAAAATGACATGTACCAAAGGTAATAATCCTCTCAGGAATGATGTCCTTGTCTTATCAGTGAGTAAAAAACCCATTTAATAAGAGACATAATGTAAGAGAGCCCCCCGATGCAGTGTTAGGGGTCAGAAATGCACTTGTGCTAGGGGCTGTGATCATACCATCATGTGGTATGTCATATACATCAAAAATATCACTACATACTGCTCTAATCAGCCCTGAGATTGGAGCTATAATCAATCAAGGTGCCTATGATCAGCATTTGAAGGATCCACCATACGTCCTCAAGGGTCACAATCATCTCCCTTGTATGAAATCTGAAACAATGACTCTCGCTATGCCCATCACTCAGCTAGCATGCAGTCAGTAAGCCATGGTATAATGTAATAGAGGGGCATCCGAGACACAAGGCCTAGCCCCCACATCCTTGAGAAGTATAGACATGACATGCTGGTCTTGCACCGGCGCATGCACCCCTCTATCTCTACTATCCGGGGAAGTGGCGTTCCCACATTCTGTAAAACTAGAAACCGTCTCTACAAAATATCAAATAACTCATTAGTTACTAGACATTTATTCTAAAAAATAAATCTATCATTTTATGGTTAAACCAAACATCCTAAAAAATTATTCTAAGTGTCATCTTTTTCACATTTTTCTAATCTATCCTCTGCCGGCCTGGGACGCCTGTGTGCCCCTTTTGGGCATGTACACCCCCCTTTTGGGTGTGTGTGCACCTCCTTTTTTAACATATGCACATGTGTGCATTTTTCTTTTGACACTTGCGCCCTCATTCAGGTGCATGCATGCACAATTTTTGGGCATGTGCACCACACATTTGATGCTTACACCTTCATCTCTATACCTCCACTTGCGCGTGTGTACCCCCAAGAGTGTGTTCCCTCCCTTTTGTGTGTGCACCCCACTTTTCACATGTGCTCCCTTTCCTATGTGTGCGCATGCATGCACATGTGTTGTGTGTGTACGTGCATGTGGATGTGTGTAACTCATGCCTACGTGTACACCCCCAAAACTTGACACTTGCACCTATGCGCATGCACACTGACGCAACTTCCTAGCACTAAAAGCTAAAATTCGGGCATTGATTACAACAATTAATGGGTAAAGTTTGGATACTCATGAAGGGGGTCGTCATTCGCATGTTGTTGGTACCCTCAGACTGCATCTGTGCACCTCACTCAGTCTCGTGTAATCACCATTGTCCTCGTCACTATCAGAGCCTCACGGTAAAAAATTCTATAGGAATCGGTTAAAATGAATTGGTCGCCGTTGTTTTTACCCCCCGGGTGGGGTATATTAACCTTTTTTTCACTGTCTGGGAGGGGCCGAGAGGCCTGTTTTCGATCGTCATTTTCTCCTCTGTTCACTGTGGAATAATTGTTTTTCTCTTATTTTTCACCGTATTGAGGCATTTTTTTGTTGTCCGATACCCCTTTCTTCTCCCTCAAAAAATTTTATTTCTCCTAGGCAATTTTTCTTCTTATCCACACTCGTAAATAATTATTTTTAAAAATAATTATTTTTTATTAATTTTTCCACTAAACAAGGATATTTTTGTCACTTGTTTCTTCTTTCTTCCACCTAGGGCACTTTTTGTTGTGCCTATGCCCTTCATTCTATTTCTTCTATTTTCTTCTACTGTCCACTGGATTTTAGAAAATAGAAAATTAAAACAATATATATATCAAAAATCCAAAAATAGGGCAAAATTTTTCACAAAATCCTAAAAAAATAAAAAAACTTATAAAAATGGTAACTTGCTTATTCTGGATGAAACTTGTGTCTTGCGCATGGTATTTTCTCCATGTCCTACTAGTTTTTCTCACATCTTCCCTGATTAATACGACTTGCAAATCATCAGATTCACAACCATTCACAAAGCTAGTTGCTTGCTTCATTTGTACTCTAGGGCACATTTGTTGCCTGGTGCTGTTTCATTGCACACAATGCGTTTCTTGGACCCCGTGTCCATTATCATTTCCCCTTGCATGTATCCTTGCTCAGGGCATCATTTTTAACCCTTTTTCGTCAATCATGAACTTGTGGATCTCTTTAGCACTAATAACAAAACATTTGTACAATAGTCTTGACTATTGTTGGGTTAGGTATGTGCGTTCGTACTTGTTTTCCCTGTTAGATAAGCTTGTTTCCTTCTCATATTGCATTGCATTGTTTTATGTTGCATGGAGTTGGTATTTTAAACAATGGACAATTTTTCATAGTATGGCTTTTCATGTCATTCTACCTTTGTCGTATGTTTATATTTTTCATAAGGACCGATGATGTAGCTTTTATGGTAATATGATGACATCAAAATTGTTCCAATACACAGCTGCTAGAGGCTAAGCTCTTCTCTCCCCTCCTCCATATTTCTTCTGCATCACTTTCTTTCTCACCTCTAATCTTCTATCTCACCAGGGCATCTTGCCCCTTCCCATTTTTCTACCTATCTCTCACCTTTTCAATCGTCGATCGTCTTCTTTTCATCACCCTATTGACACTCGAGGGGGCATATCTCCCTCCTACTAATTTTTCTTCTATCCCTTCAAAATTTTCTTCTATCTACTATCTTTGAAGTGGCATCACTTATGCCACCCCCAAAGAGGGGGCAAATGTAGACACCTATAATTACACCCAAGCAATTTAAATACTTAAATTGCACTAATTATCCCCTTTCTCACAAATCGTCAAAAGCGCTCATATTCCCCCTTATTGTAATTCATTAATTATAATACGCTAATTAATTAATTCACCTATCTAACTAACAACTTAATTAATGACCTTCCATTAATAAATCACCCCTTCTACCTAGACTAATTAATTATTATTAATTAATTAGCTTTCCCTTCCATTTAACTAATAAATTAATATTTAATTGATTTAATCCCCCTCCTAATAGCCTAAATCATACTAATATTCCTCTAATTAACTTCTATAAGCTTACATCTACCTATTAGTTAATCACCTTTGATTAATTAATACACCCCCCAACTCCCATGACTTGCTAAGCATAAATTAAACCCTTCTAAAGCAAGGTTACCTTTTATAAAGCAACCTTATCCATTCCTAATCATGTTTTACCTTTATCCCACATGCAAAGGGGATGAAGTGTTTCATTTACCCATTGGGCTATATAAGAAAGCCCTCCTTCTACCTTTATACCTACACCTAAACTTCTTAAGAAATCAAATGCAAAACATATAGCAAAATAGACTAAAAGCTTTCCTTTTTTTTTCCTTGAGAGGTCACCATTATTAAGAGCTATGATTCCTATTCTTGCATCTTTTAAGGATCAAACAAGCAATTTTTGATTGCCATTGGAGCTAAATAGGTCCATTCATTTTGTTGGTAATCTAGGAGAGTAGAGATTTTGAATAACATGCTAGTTTTGATCTTATGTTTCAAAGTTATGATGTTTATGATAGATATTTTTTAGCTCTTTATCTTGATGGTGCTTAGGGTTTATCTTATCTAGATTATAGAACTATTTAGGTGGTAGTTCTTGATTCATTTAATTTAGCTTAAGCAAAGTACACATGCACACAGTGATAATGGACACCATTTTCGAGGTTGAGATTGCTAGTAAGCCTTACTGGTAAAAATTATACATGAGGAAGGTCAAAATAACCACCTAGGTGAATTTTTAAGTATTAAAGTGAAGTAATGTTCATATTAGTGGGAAAAATACTCCCTATTAGATTTATGAGAAACCCTACCTAGGGTTTGGTGGAGAATTGAAATTTGGAGGCCTTAAAGAAGGAACTAGATGATGATATTTGTTACATATAATATCTATACCTACCTTGAAATGATTTTTGTGGTTTCAAAGCTTAGTCACTTCTAGATTTTACATAGTTCATGATAGTTTTTATAGCCATCTGTAGTGTACAATGACAAACTCCAAGAAGGTAGTTGAAAGCATGAAGAGGTTAAGTTGATTAATGTATTGTGGCTTGTACAATAAGAGTTTTAAGTATGCAAACAAAGGGTTTCAAAAGACAAGGAGGCTTGAAGAGTTGAAGTTTGTAAGGAAACATTAAATTTTGTTGCTTTGGACTGTTAGGAGAGGAT
Organism: Taxus chinensis; assembly: GCA_019776745.2. NCBI lineage: Eukaryota > Viridiplantae > Streptophyta > Pinopsida > Cupressales > Taxaceae > Taxus > Taxus chinensis. The sequence goes on from CM034148.1 coordinate 630,980,811, forward strand.
CTAGTAGAGAAATATGGTTTAAAGGTTAGGGAACTTCCAAATTAAATTGAATTCTGAAATTAATAATGAAAGTATATAATAATAAGAGAAAAGAGAATTCATTTAAATTCCTAATTTTTTCTAGAAAACACCTACAGTCCTGTTTGGGTGTCCTAAAACCTTAATTTGAAACTAGGAGAGTGATTTGAAAGAATTATTAATAATAAAGTCATCTTGAAATTTTTCACATAGGTAAAGCAGCCAAGTTGGTATTTGAAATGATGGTTGGTTTATAAGTTATAGCCCTAGAAGAAACATTAAAGTAGAAATAAAGTCCAGATAGGGCTAGTAGAGCCTATGTGAACTAAAAAGGAGAAAGTGAGGGAAAGTCTCTTAACCAGTAAATTGAGACATGAAATTTGGACCACGCCTTGAGGTTCATAAAGTTTACTTGTTGAATTTCATTTTTTTTTGGGTATGCATCAATTGCTATAACCACCAACCTACCAGTAGAATTTGCTTAAGAAGAACTATAGAACATTTTTTTCAAGAAGGTGAGACATTTGAAATTTTTGGTTGTTTTAAATCACTTGGATGGTTGAATTGGCATGGAATAAGGCCTATAAATAGGTAAAATAAGAATTCAATCTTAAGTTGACATTTCAAGTCATATTTGGCCCAAGAAGTAAGAGTTTTAAGCTTGGGAAAGTGAATGTTTTTGCTTGTAAATAATTTATTTTGTATAATTGGATCAAAATAACCTTTTGGATTGTTTACAAGTGATCTAGGTCTACATCATTTGGTATCAGAGTGTGAAATATATTATTGAAAAGAATAAAATATTGTTTTGAGAAGTGATTGAAGGAATACGACAAGATGGTGCAAGTTATAGGATAAAGAAGGCCATATTTGGAAGAGAAGATGGATAGGAAGATGCATGTTTTGATGAGTACATTGAAAGGTATAGAGGAAAATCAGAGAAGAATGAGGGCTGAGATGAGTCTTATGCAGAGAAATGGAACAAGTAATAGAGTATAGTTTGCAGGACACAAAGCATATGAGTGTTATGATATGGAAGAAAAGATGAAAGAGGTTGAAAAAAGAGCTAATCAGGTTCTTCAAAACAGAGGTAAGTCTCATTTGGTTAGAAGAGTTTTTTTGAATCCAAGTAAGGTAATGATAGATATGACTCAAATAAGAATTTTTTTCAGAACTAAGGGTAAATGTTGTAATATGATTATTGATAGTGGGAGTACTGAAAATGTAGTTCTTTTGAAATGGTGGATAAGTTGGGTTGGGAAACAACAATGCACCCTAATCCATATCAAGTATCCTAGATGAAAAAAGGTCATCATATCCTGGTTAGGGAACACTATCAATTGGAATTTCAGATTAGGAGATACAGAGATAAAGTGTTATGTGATTTAATACCTATGGATGTTTGTCATGTTTTATTGGGTAGGCCATGACAATATGATAGGAAAGAAGTGCATGATGGGAAGAATAACACATATACTATTGTGTCAAATATAGATAGACACATTATTTTTCTCATTATAGGTGAAAAAGAGCCACAAGAAGATTTTTTCATGATGTTATTAGCCAAGAAGTTCTTTTATGGAGACAAAATAAACATGCAAAGAGATACTATTAAGGGTTTCTAAGCCCTGTGTTTCAAATTTTATAGTTGGTTTGGATGATGTTAATGCAAGTATGAAGGAGAAAGATAATTTTCATTTTTGTGGATATCTAAGAAGGATTGATGAGAAAAAATATTGTGCGATTAATGAGAGAAAAGAGAGTGAACAAAAAGTGGAAAGGAAGAGGTTAATGCAAGTATGAATCTTTATAATGACAAGGATGGGAGTAAACAAGATAATTTTCATTTTTTGTGGATATCTAAGAAGGCCTTAGATGATGTTTTTACAAAATTTATAATGTGCGATGATAATGTAGAGCAAAAAGAGGCAAGTGAACAAGGAAAGTGGAAAGGGAAGAGGTATAGAAGATAGTAAAAAATATGAAAATAGTCAGAGAAAAAGTATGCAACAAAAGAGGTAAATGTGTGAAGAGGCCTGAAGATATGGTTTTTACATATTTATAATGACAAGATGATGGTGTCAAAAGTGCAAAATAGATGACATAGTTAACCAAGAAAGAAAGTGATAAAGGCTTTTATTTCCTAATGAAGATACGAAGGAGATATTTCACTAAGAAAATCACAAATTGATGGTGTATAATAGAATAAAAAAGGGATGCAACAAAATAAGCTAAATGTGTGAAGAAATGAAGAAGGGCTCAACTAAGACAAGAGGAGGTCATGCCAAGATTCAACTAATGACATAGTGAACTAAAGAATAGAAGTAATGGCGGAAGATAATTTTTGCATGGAAAAATTTCCTCATGACTGTCACTAAGAAAATCACAAATTGATTGGTGTATTCTTTTACATGAATAAGTTTAGAGTTTGATTATTTTAAATAAGCTTTTGCTCCATTTTGAAGATTCAACTTAACTCAGATGCTCGATTCTATAGCTCTAAAGGCCAAATTCATCTATAAAGGCTAAAAATAAATAATTTTACATGGAAAATAAAAGACTTGCATGGGAAGAATTGTATGTCCAAGTGGGTCTTTCACATGGCTAAGTTGTAGAGTTTCATTATTTTAATGATGAAAATTGTGTCAGCTCCACTTAGATTTTCCTTCTCTTATATATACTAATGCTTTTGAATGCATGAGGAGAGTTTAGTCAATGTAAAATTATTTTTGTATATGTCAGCTTGCATTAGAATTGTATCCAAGTGGGTCTTCAATGATGTTGTAACTCAAGTTGATGAAAATTTCAGCTCCACTTAGTTTTCTTATATATACTAATGCTTTTGAAGCATGAGGAGAGTTTAGTCAATGTAAATTTTTTTTGTATAACTATTTCTAGCAAGTGCCCAATTTCATTAAAGTGATTTTTCCTTTCCATAAATTGTTTTCAATTTTGTGCATTAAGATAGTTGATTATTGTGTTTTTTCCTAATTCTATTAAGTTAATTGCTTATGATATATTCCCCTTATTGCAAGAAATTGGTCATTGTGTGTCATTTTAGTGTGTTATGCCTATTGAAATATGTATATTGTTAATTTATCCCTTAGAATATTTCCATTACTTAGCCTTGAAATTTCACCAAAGATTCTTTGGTTCGTGTAATTTTTTTCTTTCAATATCAATTTTTGCACACTATATCAGAAGTCTCCAACAAATCATGATGTATCACCCTGTATTTGATTTTAAATTATCTTTCTAAACCTTTATCCCCAATCAATTTTAGCTAGTGATTCACTAAAAGGGAACCAACACCTTTTCAAATATGGAGATTCACTTCACACTTGGGATACCCATAACCCATGAGGTGTTTCCATTATCTATTTGTAAAAGTGAGGAGAGAGAGAGAGAATAAAAAAAATCTACCAATCCTCACAAGGTTGCACTTATGCTAGATAACAATTTTTGCAATTCTCGATGGGACGATTTAGAGTCATATTTTATAGGTGTTCCATTACCTACATCTTGGTTTACATTTCATTTTCACCAAGTTTGATGCACTCCTGGGGAGATTTCAGCCTTTTGAGGCATTTTCAAGCATATCTGGTGACTCTAGTGATATAAGAAACCCATTTTCTATATCACCAGAACATTTTCCTTTCTTACATCCTTTTTAGGTATTTTTTTCAAAAAAATATAATTATTTTTCTAGTCCAAATAGCCTTTTTTCATATAGTAGACCCATTTTTCTCATTTTCCCATCTTTTATGAGGTCATGCAATCATGACATCAGTTCCTTAGTGGAATTAATTTGTCCACGAGATGAATCATTCAAATCCACCTCCATTTTATCCATATCCCCCTCCAAATCAATATTATAACCCTTTCCACAATGAGTATGTTGATGACCTAAACCTTGATTATCATTATGATCATCATTACAATCATTATGATAGTAAAAACAAGGATATGCATAAGAATATACATGTTATGTAGAATATGGAGGAAATTCTACATAGGAAAAGGATTTAGAAAGTAAAATTCAGAGAATATAGTAGGCATATCTAGCTCTCAAAGAAAGAGTTGAACAATTAAAAGCATTATAGGATGATAGGCATTAGGTTAAGGAACCCTATCAATGGGATGTTCCCACTTACCTTCCCCATCAAAATCCAATGCCCATTCCTTATCAACCATCACAACCCAGTGATTAGATTCTAAGTTTTCTAAATGTTCAATTTCAACCCCCCTCCATAATTAGATTTTGAGCCTAATTTTCAGATTCCAAGATTTATTTTTGTTGTTCTTCCCACTCCCCCTTTCTCACATGAAGATTTTAAACCCCAAATTATTGTCCAAACATTTCCAAATCAGATTGAGGCCCAAATCACCCTTTCTCTTTCATTTTCAAGACCAATTTGGGAAGGGGACACACAGAAAATCAGTCAAGGAGGGAATCCTACTAAAGAAACCAACAAAGATGAGTATATAGAAATTTTAAATATTTGTTTTTCAAAGTTTGAATCCAATCAGATGCCTCATATGGTTAAGCCTTCAATAGAGTTTGGGAAAGAAGAATATGAGGAGGTTGAGATCCAAAGGGAGTGTCTCACAGTGTTTGGTTATGAAGAGGCTAATTTCTTATCATATTTGGAAGATTACATTGGTGAGGAAGAACCCATTGAACTAACTAATTTTGTAGTCCACCATATGTATTCCAATATAAAGAGCCTCTTCTTTCTAAGGTCTCACTTAGAATTGAAAAGGAGAAAGAGATTCAAGTGAAAGAAAAATCCTTCCTTGTCACTTTTCATAAAATTGGCCATTGAGGAAAGCATCACAGAAAAGCTTGTTGTTGGAGCTGAAAAGTGCACCCGTCTCAAATTATAGGAATCTGAGTTTTGAGACAACATGGGACTGTCTCCAAGTTGTGGGACTCAAATTGAGAAATACCTCCAGAGAAGGCCAAATTCCTCAACTTACTCCTAATGCTAAACTACTTCTAGGAATTTAAATGCAACTATCTAGCTATACTCTAACTTTTCAAGGGACTAGGGTTAGAAGGAGATGCATAAAACATAAATCCTAATCTACATAGATGATAACACTAGAAAATAAGGGTATGAACACATTTGGGTAACCGAAAAGGGAAGGAAATAACAATGAAGAGGATTAAATATCAAACACAGATAAAAATCATTCCCAAAATTTTCTTTCATGATGCATAATAGACAGAGACTTAGAAAATGATACATACAACACACCTGCGAATGAAAGAAAGGAAACAAATGCAATAAAAGGAACAAGGGTAGAATAAGCCACAAGATTAGATTTTATTTCCTGAGATGATGCATAAACTATTACAATCACGAGAGGAAGATAAAAGTATTTGATAAATCTAAATCCAAGTCATGCAACCCTTATTACATACACGCAACGCAAGATAAAATCCTTATGTTACAAGATGCCCAAAATTCTAAAAGTATCCAACATTAAGAATGAAAATTTCTCTACAATATATAGAAAATCATGAAGGGAGAAAGAGGAGAAATTAGAGGGATTTCAAATTCTTCAACTATTCCAAACCAACTTTATTAATTTCTTCTTAGAGATAGGGATTTGCACTATTTATTCACTATTATGTACCATTTTTATACGAAGAACCCATACCACATTTAATGCTGGCATTTGGGCCGCCTAGAACTGTACCTTTTGGTGTGTTGGAGAAGTTTTCTTGACTCTTATCTCCTTGTCTTGATTTGACTCATGAAATTAGGTTTAATTGTATAGAGAACAAGAAAATCTAATTGAATTTACAAAGATTTGATAGCTAAATCAAAGGTTCAATTGATTTCTAGCTTCCGCAGAGAGTCATCATTTTTCCTTGTTACATGGCTTCTCCATTCAGTGTTGCACAACTTTTGATATCCATGGATCATTCAGTTGTATCGCAATAGCCACGTAGTGTGGCTTTTGAAAATATTTTGCACTTGTCTAAAAGACATAACTTTCTTCCATGTTACCCACGGATTGCCTTGTACTACTGCCTCATCCCGTGACACTTCTATAGTAGCTTGGTTTTGAAAATCCAACTATGAAGCCAAATATTCATTCCATGGAACTTCCTCATTATTGCAGTTTCTTCAAATTTACTTTTGAATATCCACCAAGACTATAAATTTTGCAAGTTGTTCGAATTTTGAAAGGAATGCAAAATTGTGCAACATTTTTGGTGACTCACAGGGGTCATCTGCCTGTTAGATAGATGATCAATAGCCTTATGCATCCATTGGGCATGGAGTCAGCTAATTGGTTTAGTTTCTCTGCACTTGACTCCTTTACTTGAGGACAACTGATTTTAAAACTTTGGACTTCGCTTCGATAACATCCTCTGAAACAAGGAACTATGTAACAAGATCCCAAGGAAAAAAAACATGTGTAAAGAACCTAGAGAAAAGAAACCTAAAATACCAATAGAACAATATGTTGAAGGCACTTGGAGGAATTCAAAATCCTATTCTACTATATACAAGATGCATGAAACCTCAATGAGAAGGTTTGAGATAAATCCCATTAACTAGGATTTGAAATGCATTCCCATCAAGATCAGACAACTCAAAATAATTTTCCACCTTGAAAGCAATAATGGCATTTGATCCACTCCAAATAGCATCAAATTTGGAGTGTCTTCCTCATTTATCTTGATTTGCATCCCATTTTAAGACTAGATCTCTGACTTTGAATGTCTAAGGCCTGAATTTTTTATCAAAACACTGCTTGGTTGAATTCTGATGTTGTTCCATCCTTAACATGGTGGCATTTTTATTTTCTTCAAGTGCCACCAGTTCCACCATTCTGATTTCTCTTTAACCCGAACCTTCAAATTCTAATTTTTGTGCTAATTCAAGTGAAGGCAATTCAATTAACAAAGGAAGCCTAACTTCTCTTTCATATACCATTTTGTATGGAGAAATGCCAATTGCCTTCTTTATTGTTATCATGTCTTCCCAAAGAGAATTTTTCACTTTTGTGTGCCACTACCTTTGATTGATGTCCATGGTTCTCTTCATGATTTTGATAAGATTTTTGTTAGTAGATTCCGCCAATCCATTTCCTTAGGGGTAATAATTGGAGAAAGTCTTGAGATAAATCCCAAGTTTAAGGGCCCAATCAGAGATTCTTGATCCCAAGAAAGCTTTAGCATTATCAGAAATAATGGTTTGGGGAATGCTAAACCTTGTGACAATTTCTTCAAGAAATTCCAAGATAGTTAAATCAGTAGCTTCCTTAAATGGCATGACTTTCGTCCATCTAGGGAAATAATCTGTTGCTATGAGAACCCATTTATGACTCGCACTAGATGGAGGATTGATCATTCCAATGAATTCAAGGCCCCATTATGCAAATGGCTGATCCACCTGAATAGGGTGAAGAGGTAAGGCTACCAATAGTTTCTTTCCAGCCAATAGGGCACATTCCTTACATTTCCTAACCCACTTGTGAGCATCCGCGAACAACATAGGCCATAAATATCATAATTTTATGATATTCATAGTTGTAGCCTTGGAAAAGAAATGTCCACCTAAGAATCCATCATAAAACTCAGCAAGGACCCTATTACATTATTTTCCTTCAATGCATCTAAGAAACATGCCATCAATGTTTTTAAAACTAGTATGATATCAATCAACACATCTGGAAACGACTGCAACCTTAGATGCCACCTTTTTTCTTTACTAATACCAGGAGGATATATACCAAATGAGAGGAATTTTATCATTATCCTCATCCAACTATCTGTGGTTATGTCTTCATTACTTTTAGGTTCTATGCAACTTTCCTCTTCTAGGACTAAAGCAGTTTCTAGGTCATTCTGTGCATCTTCAGCCAAATATTTACAGAGAGCATATCCTCTTACAAATTTTGTGGCATTAATGGTCACATCATATTCCATGATTTTAGTTACCCATCTAGCTCGTTTCTCACTAATCTCAATTCCCATAATGAAATCTCTAACACTGGGATGTGATACCAAAACCTTTACATAGTTATCTATAGTCATGATTTTACATTTCTTCAAGGCACGCATGATGGAAAACACTTGCTTCTCAATATGGTTGTACATAAGCTCATAATCCTTTAAGGTTTGGCTGAAAAAGGCTACTAGTTTCTCCAAGTGTTTATCATTTGGCTGGGTTAAAACTATGAAAATGCAATAATCAGCTCCATATGCATATAAGATAAAATATTTGGAGTAATCTGGATTAATCAACATAGGAGCCTTTGCTATTTCTTGCTTGATTTTTTCAAAAATTTCCTTCCCTTCTGTGGTCCACTTAAAATTTTAATCCTTTCTGAGCATAAGTGTGAGTGGTTTACCAAGCCTGTGAAGCTAGGTATAAAGTTCCTAACAAAGATGATCTTTCCAAGGAATGACTGCAAAGATTTTTTGTGAGCTGGCAAGGAAAGAGCAAGAATGGAAAAAAATATTTTTCGATCAATGAAAATGCCTTATTTAGAAACAATGTGCCCTAAAAACTTACCTCTAGGGACTGAAAAATTACATTTATTGGGGTTAAGAGATACCCCAAAATATGTACATGTTTCAAGTACTTTCTCCAAGTGCTTCATGTGATCCACGCTCTACTTGGAGAAAATAGTGATATCATCCAGGTAAACCAAGATGAATTGATTGACATATCCATTTATCTTTGGAAGGTGGCACCTGCATTTGAAAAACCAAAAGGAATTTTTTGATATGCATGCGTTCACCATTTGGTGGTAAATGTAGTTTTGTATTGATCATGCTCTTTCAATTTTATCTTGTTGAAGCCTGAATATCCATCAAGCATTGAAAATATCTTAGATCTAGCCACTTTCTATATAATCTGCTCCATTGAAGGCAAAGGATAGTGATCCTTGAGAAAGGCCTTGTTTAAGTTCCTAAAGTCTATGCAGAGCCTGATTTTTCCATTATTATTTTTGAATGGAACCAAGTTCGCCACCCAAGTAGAGTACTTAATGGGAAAAATAATCTTAGCCTCGATGATTTTATAAAATTCTTTTCTCATGAGGAGCTCTATCTTGGGGTTTACCAACCTTTTTTTCGCCTAACTAGTTTGATATCAGGATCAAGATTAATAGAATGTTGGGCTACAGTACAAGGAAACAAAATTCTGCTTTTCATGTTCATCACATACCTTTATGAGAAAAATTTATTTTCCTAGGGAAATTACAACAAGCTGACAACATTCTTATTTTTCTGCCATGCTCTTTTATATACCTTTAAACTCATCATCCAGACTGAAAATTTATTCTAGAGTGACCAATACCTTTGGAAAAAAAAATTTAGCTAAATAATCTGATCACCATAGATGTCCTGAAAATTAGATTACATTTTTGAAGAAAATTCAGCTTCATTCTGCAAGAATTGGACAATTTTCTCATCACTATCAAATACTTGTTAGCTGGTTACATTATCAGGTATAGATGGCCTCACAACCATCTTGATATGTTGCATTTTCCCCTTGATTAGGTCTTCTGTAGGTGAAAATTGAGAACTGAGAGTCATCATTTGATCTAATTTCTTATCCAGCTTCTACGGTACACCCTGTAAGTTGAGAGAATCAAAACTCTCTAGTAAGTCCCTAAATATATGTCTGTAGGCATTGAATAGTTATTTCTTTGTAGTGCATCTTCCACAGACTTGATTAATGACTAGCTCAATATCTCCAAAGACTTACAATTTCTTGGTCTTTCTCTTTTCTACAATTATCAAGCCATGCACTAATGCCTCATATTCTACCACATTGTTGGAATAGGAAAATTACAATTTTTGGGTAAAGAAGAACTTCTCTTCTTCTAGAGAAACAAACATGACACCCACCCTAGCTCCATTTCGGCTTCTATAACTATTATAATACATCTTCCATAAGCTAGAAAATGACTCATTATCTTCTGTAAATAACACAGGAGTAATAGATTCCTCTTACAGGACACAATAGGTACCAAGACCAGTTTCATAAGCTTTAAGCTCTTCAGAATATGGATCAAATTTGTGATCTCTCTCAAACCATTCATCAAACAATAAATTAGGCATGAGAGGGGGAGCGGGCTATTCTTCTAGACTTGAAATTTGATCCTAGTGTTCTTGTATCCAACAATTTGATTAGATAGGGTAAGGTTCATATGACTCTATGTGATAGGAAAAGATTGGCTCAACTTGAATTATGAATCTTGTGTCATATCTGGTCCTTAAAATCATGTGTGTCCAATCTGAAGACAGATAGGTGCATACTTTAGTAGTAAAATCTCTAGGAAGGAAAATTGCAAACATGGGTGATAAGTATTTGACTGATATATAATGGGTTATTGTGAGAATTGGTCAAGTACGAAGGGTTAACTCAAGGTCTTTAACTACCCCCAGGACATTCATAATTGACCCATCTAGCTGTAAGACACCCCTTAGTCACAAGACTGTATTTGAGACCTAGAATGTTAACAATTTTCTTTGGCATGACATAATTACTAGCCCCTGAATCAATCATAAAATTATGAACTAGGTATTTACCCACAATTGTAGACATGTAAAAGGGTGGGGTTTTGACATTTTTACTTACTTGATCACCCTTTTCTTGATAGAAATGCAGTACAACATGCGTCTTCTGCATTACTAGATCTGTCGAAGTCATTTTCTTGAGAGATTCACAAAAGAGATCATGTTTTGATGGAATAGCCAATGCATCCGACATAGAGACATTAACATTGGTATTCTTCATTTTCTCCATGACGTTGAATGGCAGAACCACCTCATTTTGCATCTGCAACATTCTACCTTCTTTCTTTTGTTGTTGTATTGTTTGATCACATGGCTTTGGTGAAACAACAACCTCTTTTCCCATGGAATTCTTATCAGGAACTATGGATTTTTGGATCATGTTTCTTACTTCAATACATGGTTTTTCACAGCTTCTCACTTCTTCTCCAATTTACGGCTTTTATTTCGTACCTCCATTATATTTTCCTTTGTCTACGACACTACTGTGATCTGTAGGAGTTTCCGCTTGTGCTTCCAACATTATTTTCATGTTTTGTTTGTTGTCAACAACATTCATCTAAGGTCTATCAAAGCCACATGACATTGATTTGAGTGCGAAAAAATCCTTAGCTCTAAAAAACATGAAGTTGGAATCAGGCGTGAATTTCTAGACTTCTTCTACACCGTGGCTTAGTGCTTCAATAAATGGTTCTTGTTGACTGGAAGAACCTTGAATCATGTAGGATTGAAAATTAATTGTCCTCTCACAACCAAGTTGGTTATGAGGTAGATTACATTGAAAAAATCACTCTATTTCTTGTGCCATATTGTTCTGTGTGGAACTAAGGCTTGACTTGCACTCGAGGCAGGAAGTTCCTGTTGAGGAGGAACTGTTGCTAATGGAATTTTCCATTTATTATTTTTATGGTTTTGTGCATATATTTGATTAGGTTGTTGGTTTCTATAAGGATGATATCCCTGATTTGAAGATTTCCCTTGATTTTGATAATGTCTATATGAGTGGGGTTGTTGTTTTACTAGGGATATAACTTTATTTGTCAAGCTTATAATAAAATACTTCATTTATACATCCTCTTTTTTTGTGTAGGGTTTTGTGATGTGGAATATATATGTTGTGGATTTGGTTGAGGAACAAGAGTAATTGAAGGTTGAACAACTTGTGGAAATTCACGGGATAATGGCATATGTGGCCTAGGAGCTAATTTTCCAACTTGAATTAAACAATTCTCATCCATAATGGCCAAAGCATAAGTTGATAATAGAGTTATACCTCCCATATATTTCACAATAACATATATATCAGAGTTAAGAGCTTTGAAAAAGTAAAGAAATGCACCTTCAGCTGTAGGTCTGAAAAGAACTGGAATTCTATCCCAGGTTCTCTAGAATATGAAGTTGAAATATGCCATTTGTTCATTAGGTGTTCTCTTGATTGTGGTTCACTGATCCAAAAGAGACAAGTTATCATATCTTTCCCCAAATTTATTATACAAGGTTGTGCACAACTCATTCCAATTCCTGATTAATCCCATAGTTAAGCTTCTAAACCATTGCAGAGCTTTTCCTTTAAGAGATGAGGCCAATAAATTGATTGATACATCCATCTCAATAATTTCATGAATTTCACACACATTTGCAATGTCCTGGATATGATCAAATAGAGTAGTGTGATTTTCTCTAGTGAAGTATGGAATATTTTTTAATGCAGCCACATGAAGAGGATTATTGAGCATTCAAGGAAAGTGGACTTCTGCATGTGAATTTTATAAATGGATTACGAGGTGGCAGTTGTTGTAAATTAGCCATTGTAATGGGTCTGAGAACTCTAGTGGATTGTAAGAAAGGCCTACCGGGTGGGGGTGCTGAGAGATTTTGTTTTAGAGGAGATGGAGATATTTGTATATGCCTTCCTCTTCTCTATCTACCTAGAGATAACTGCAAATATTCAAATATACCTTCTTGTCTTATTCTAGACCATGTTTGGATCCTTCTCATGAATTAGGAAAATGATTGGATCACCAATACTGCTGAAGCAAGTTGATAGTATGGATGAAGTTGCTAGATGTGTTACTACAAAGCCTTCAAGGCTTAGGATTTTATCAAGATACAAAGTGAAAATTGATAAAATTGGAAATATTGATTTCAAGGTCTCACTGGGCATGCCAAAACTGTTGGAGCTCAAAACTTCACCCATCTCAAATTATATGAATCTGAGGTTTGAGACAACATGAGACTATCTCCAAGTTGTGGGACTCGAACTGAGATAGACCTCTGGAGAAGGTTGGCTTCCTCTACTTACTCCTAATGCTAAACTACTCAGAATTTTAATGCAACTATTTATCTCTACTCGAACTTTCCAAGGGACCAGGGTGAGAAGGAGATGCATAAAACATAAATCCTAATCTATGGAGGTGATAACACCAGAAAAAAGGGCATGGATACATTCATGTAAGAGGAAAGGGAAGTAAGTTATAATAAAGAGGATTGAATATCAAACAAATATCAAAATCATTCCCAGAATCCACTTTCATGATGCACAATAAATAGAGACTCAGAAAATGATACATACAACACACCTATGAATGTAAGAAAGGAAACGAATGCAATAAAAGGAACAAGGGTAGAATAAACCACATGATTAGATTTTATTTCTTGAGATTATGGATAAACTATTACAATCTCCAGAGGAATATGCAAGTATTTTCTGAATCCAAATCCAAGGCATACAACCCATAGGACATATAGGTAGTGCAAGAGAAAAGCCTTATGTTACAAGATGCCCAAAATTCTAAAAGTATCCAACATTAAGAATGAGCATTCCTCTACAATATATAGAAAATTATGGAAGGGAGAAAGAGGAGAAATTAGAGGGGATTCAAATTCTTCAACTAGTCCCAACCACCTTTATTAATTTCTTCTTGGAGGAAGGGTGCTACACTTTTTATCAACTATTACACTCCATTTTCTACAAATTTCCCATACCACATTTAATGCTGGTAGTTAGGCCACCTGGAACTGCATCTTTTGGCATGTTGGAGAAATTTTCTTGACTCTTGTCTCCTTTCCTTGATTTCACTCATGAAATTAGGTTTGATTGCATAGAGAACAAAAAATCTGATTGAATTTACAAATATTTGATAGCTAAATCAAATATTCAATTGATTTCTATCTTCCATAGAGAGTCATCATTTTTCCTTGTTATGCGGCTTCTCCATTTAGTGTTGCATGAATTTTGATATCCACAAATCATTCCTTTGTATCACGGAATCCAGGTCTAGTGTGGCTTTTTAAAACTTGTCTAAATGACATAACTTTCTTCCTTTTTACTGATGACCCACCTTGCACTAATACCTCAGCTTGTGGCATTGTCTATAGTAGCATGAATTTGAAAATCGAACTGTGGAGCCATTTCTTCATTATGTGGAACTTCCTCGTTACTGTGTGTTATCTATTTTTACCCCCTGGTAAAATAGACAACTTGGGAGGATGGTTTGAGAACTGGATAGTGATTCATGGATCAATCTAGAATGATGCAGTTGGTTTTTCGAGTTTGGGGAGCATTGCGAATGTTTCAGGGAAGTTTCGGAGGTCTTGAGGCCATCCATAAGAAGTAGGCTTTTGGGCCTTAAGGAGTTTACAATGTGAAAGAGGACCTGAGATTCAATGGAATATTCTGATAGTCATGTTAGGAATTATAATTCCAACAAGGTTATGATAGAATTCCCCTTTTATGCCCTACATGGTGGAAAAGATGAGACATCTTGTAACATCATACACTTCCCAAGACAGTTATTTCTTCTAGTGCACAACCGGTAATCCTGATAGATAAGGATAATTTTTGAGGTGATAAATTCAAAATTGTATCTTAAGAAGACCACCATTAGATTTAATGGGTTGTTTCCATGCCAAAACATATAAATTTTCACTCAAAAAATCATCCGGGAGCTTAATTTATCACCTCCAGAAGTTGGTCAGCTAGAGGTTAGATGGGTCATGGTTGTACGGCTGGGGGTTGGATGGGTCAAGGTTGAATGGCTGGGTGGTTGGATGCCTAGGGGTTGGATGGGTCACATTTTTTGAAAGATTCTAATGGATTTTTATGCCCATCACACCCATCATACTTACACGACATCATGGTTGGAAGGTATGACCAGGTTGGATGGGTCATGGAGGTTGGATGGGTCACATTATTTGATGCATTTGAATGGTTTTTGACACCCATCACACTTGTCAAAATTGTATGACATCATGGTTGGAAGATATGGCCAGGTTGGATGGGTCATGGAGGTTAGATGGGTCATGGTTGGTCGGCTAGGGGTTAGACACCCAGGGGTTGGACGGGTCAAATTTTTTGATGCTTTTGAATAGTTTTTTGACACCCGTCACACCCCTCATATTTTCACGACACACAAGTTAGTCGGGTCATGGTTGGATGGCATGGATGGACGAGTTACAAGCCTCGTAAGTGTAGGTGAATCAATGACATCCCAACAATAAGAATTAATGAGGCATGACACCCACGACCACCTGTGTAGGAAAAGTACAAAAATAGATGGTTTCCCATACCTCTTCAATGCATCCTGTCGGTTGGTGACCCAATTTTCCCTATATATTGTAAAATTCACCTCATTTTGAGGGGGGTTTTTCAAAAAGGAAAATGAACTCTATAAAAATTGTTCCAGAGCTATTGTGAGCTAAAGGCCTCAAATTTGGGCTTATTGTAAGGGATTTTACCTCATGTTTATGGTGTGATGGATTGTGCATGTCTCTGAGAAATAAAATTCATGTTTTGTGGACATTTCCACCACAACTTGTATGAGTTACATCTCTTGCCTTCCATTATATTTATGAGTATATTGTGTGTGCATATATCTCCTTCCATGGCCTATAGTTTGCTGTGCTTTATGAACATAGGGAATTGATTGTTGTCTTGGATTGTGGCATTTCTACCAGCCCTCTCCCTCTCGATTTCTCCTTATTTTTCACTCACTGGGATTGTATCGTCCTTTCTTGGTGCATCACCTTCACTTAGAGTAGTTTTATTTCATGTATATTTCTATCCCTATCTCCTTGGAAAACATTAGAATAGGTTTAGTTTAGCTTGCCATTATCTGCACTTTGGAGAATTTGACACTAGGTTAGAGGAATAATTTGGCTTTCTCCAGAGGATTATCCTACTTTTAAGGTCCCACACTATAGGATAATCCCATGTTATGTAGGTTTCACTGGTTTCCTCGTACACAAAATCACAATCAATCAGGGGTGATGTAAATTTGCATCAACAATTTTGGCACACCTGGTGGGATAGAAGTCAATATTTTCACTTTTATCAAGATCGTATGTGTGTCTTGGTGAATTTCAAACCTCTAGAGGATTTGTAGCAACACATCTAGTGACTCCATCTTTCAAATCCAATGGTTCTAATAGCCCAAGTTTATCAAGTTCATGAGAAGAGTGCAAACCCGACCTAGAGCAAGGGAAGAAGGTATCTTTGATTACTTGCATTTATATCTAGGTAGAGGAAGAAGGGGAAGAAGAGGTCAAAGGTCTCCATCTCCACCAAGTAGAACCTTATCAACACCTCCACGTGGTAGAACTTTTATTCAATCAACTAGAGTTCTCTGACCAATCAGGATGGCACTGTCCAATCCCTATGTCAGCTTCACGGGCAGTAGTCCACTTGCTCTCAACGCACAAAATCTTGTTCCAGTTGCAACATTGAAGAAAATTCCATATTTAACTTGAGATAGCCAAACAAATCTGATTGACCACATTCAAGACATTGCAAATGTCTATGCAATTTGTGAAATTGCTGAAATGGACATCATTGTTAATTTGTTGGCATCCTCCTTTAAATGTAAAGCCCTGTAATGGTTCAAGATCCCTCCATAATCAATTTTTGGAAAAGGGAGATAATTTTCCCTATTGGAAAAATTAACAACAATCAAGAGGGATCCTAATAAGAAAATGGCATATTTCAATTTTTGTTTCCAATGAACATGGGACAGGATTTCGATAACAGTTCGACCAACCATCGAAGGAGCATTCCTCTATTTCATGAAGGCTATAAATTTAGATATAGCCATGATGATCCAATCAATGTGAGGAAAAATGCTTCCAGAATCCTATAAAATTATTATTACAGCTAAAAACTACTTGATTTAAGTTAGTAAGCTAGTACCAAGGCCACCAATGCCTCTCTATCTAGACATGACAGCTCCTACAACTAGTCAAACACTAGAATTGAATCCCATTCCACCCCCTTAGAATCAAAGCAATATTGAGGTTTCTACTTCTTCAGGCACTTCAAAAGAGTTACATGAGGTCATGAAGCAACTATGGAACCTAGGAAATGAGCTAGTGACTATCAAGAGATAGCAAGGTCAGAGTTATAGACCATATCAACCTCAAACCTAGTATCAAGCTAGGCCCCCATACCAAAAAAATAGACCACTAGTTGAGGTCACAAATTAAAATTTGAACCAAGGACAACATCAAGCTATTAGGCCATTTCGACCATATGATCTAAAGACAACTTCAATGTCAAGATCCTTGGTTCCAACACAAAACAACATGGCACAAGAGTACAACTAGTGTTACCCCTACAATCTACCTCAAAATCAATCAACACGTTTCAATGGTGTACTAAATTAGGCCTTGATTATGCAGACCACTGGTGTGTCCCAAGAACCAAGCCAAGAAGGAAATCAACAGCAAGAAACCCAACAAGAGGCACCTCCAACAGAAACTACGTTTGTTAATTTGAAAATAGAAGACTTTTTTGGTGTTAACCAACCACCTTTTCAAGGCATGGCTGCTAACACACGGTCAAAGAAAAGAAACATAGAGGAGGGAAAAACATCTAATCCAATTGTTTCTCAGCCCAATCCTACACAACAAGGAGTTAGTAGATCAAATGCCGCACTGAATGTACAAAATCATCCTAAGGTAACTGTTGTAGCATCACATGTGTGTGTTCAAGCTCCAGAAAAGATTGTGCCAAGTAAAGGGAAACAAAAGGATAATTCATCCCCTTTCAACATCATCGACCAAATGAAGAAAAAACATGTGAACATTTCCATGTGGGAGTCAATGGCAATCCCAAGGAAATGAGATAGACCAATTAGCCATCACTGCAAAAAATCTCAAATGGATCAAACCAAGGACAGGAGATACCCACCAATTTTTTCTGTGATGGACTTCATAGAAAAAATTGGTGGGTATATATCAACAGATTAGTCACACATGATTTTTAGGATGAGGTATGGAGCCAAGACAACCATTAGATTAGAACCAATTACAAAATTTCACATTGAGACTCGTGTGCAAATTCCTATCAATGTAAATTTCTCAGCCTTTGACCAAGGGGAGTGTTCAAATGATATGGAAACAAGTACCAAGGTTGAGGGTATTCTAGATTTAAATTTGGATGAATGGGAAAACAAAAGGCATACATTTGACCCATACAGGGAAATTGAAGAATCTAAATTGGGCATGTATTATGTACATGAATAAAATTCACCCATTCCTAATGTCACTAAGCCCAAAAAAAAGGATGAAAACAAAGTTTGGAAACTATTTTTCAATGGTTCAAGAAGAAAAAAAGGTGTTGGGGGTGGTGCAATGTTGGTTTCACCACAAAACATCAAGTACTATTCAGATTTTAGATTCCAGTTCACCTGTTCAAACAACACAACTGAATATGATGCTTTTATTCATGTACTTCATTGGGCGAGGAAAAGAGGCATAAATAACCTACACATATTTAGGGATGACAATTTGATTGTTAACTAAGTTAGAATACAACATGCCGCAAAGAATGACCTACTCAAAATATACAAAAATAGGGTATGGGACCTAATTGAAGATTTTGAAGCATTTAATATTGATTCCATGCCTAGGAAGCATAATGAATCTATAGATAGGCTTGCAGTAGTTGGAGAAACTTTTGATGTGGTTGACAACATCAAAATAGACAAAACACAGCCACATATCCATGTGATTGTAAGGACATAAGTTCCATATAATAACACAAGTTGGTAAGAGTTTGAGAACGATCAACAGATCATTAATTTCTTATAAGAAGAGGTTGAATTCTCAGCTAGGAATTAGGAAAAATTAGAGCAGTAGTATGAGGATCAAGTAGTGCAGTTGCAAAAAACAAGCTTCCTAAAGGCTTGGTTACATTGGAGTCCATAATCAACCTGAATGATCAATTTTGTAAGGAAAAATCCAACATATAGGTCAAGGGAGAAGATTCAAAGACAATCTCAGTTGGAGAGGGAAAAACATTACAAATTGCAAAATAGCTATCGAGCAAAAGAAATATGAATTGATACAAATTTTCCAAGAGTTTCCAAATGTCTTCGCCTGGAGCTATGAGGACCTGCAAGGATTCAATCCAAAGTTGGCACAACACACCATAGAACTGGATCTAGATGCTAATCCCATCAGGCAAAAGAAAAGACCAATTAACCCACACATTGAGCCTCTTATGAAAAGGGATCTAAACAAGTTAATAGGGGAAAGCATTATATTTCTAATCAAGCATTAAATTTGGGTTACAAACTTGGTACCAATCAAGAATAAGAATGGATAAATCGGGTTGTGTGTGGACTTTTGTGACCTAAATAGGGAATCTCTCAAAGACCACTACCCACTCCCTTCAGTGGAGAAAATATTACGAGTGGTATTCGGCTTAGAAATATTTTCTCTCCTGGATGGATACTCAGGGTATAATCAGATAATGGTAAAATAAGATGACCAATTCAAAAAGAATTTCACCACTAAGTGAGGCACCTACGCCTACAGGAAAATTCCATTTGGATTGTCAAATGTCAGAGCCACTTTCCAAAGGGAAATGGACATGGCATTCAAGGGGCTGTTAAACAAAATTGTACTCATCTATCTTGATGACATCACTATGTTCTCAAGAAGTGCAACATATCACCTCTTTCATTTGAGGTAGGTGTTTTAGAGGTATTGGAGATTTGGGGTATCATTGAATCCCAAAAAATGCATATTTCTAGATCATGAAGGTAAGCTCCTTGGCCACATTGTGTCAAAGGAAGGATTGATGATTGACCTAGAAAGAGTAGAAGCAATTTAAGCATTACCATTACCAAGTCATAAGAAGGCCCTTCAGAGCTTCTTAGGAAGGATTGATTTTTTTTGCAGGTTTGTACCAAACTTTATAACTCTTGTCAAGCCAATAACGTTGATGTTTAAGAAGAGCATGGCATTTAAGTGGATAGCTGAGGGAAAATTAGTTTTTGAGGCTATCAAAGAGGCTATATCCCAAGCTCCAACTCTCGTCAATCCAAACTTCTCTAAGGAATTCATGCTCTATGCCTTTGGTGGTGGGGACACTATTTCTACAATCCTAGTGCAATAGAACAAAGAGGGGTATGAAAAACCAGTTGCCTTCTTTAGCCAAAGTTTGGAGGACTATGAAGTGAGATAATCCTTCATTTAAAATCATGTACTTGCAGTGATCAATAGTATAAATAAATTCAAACATCTAGTCTCAAACAACAAGATCCAACTGTTGGTTTCCCATACAGGATTTAAGGACTACCTTCTGAACAAAGATATGAATGAGAAATGTGTAGGATGGATTACTTGTGTTATGGAACATGACATTGAAATTAAGGTCACTAAGTTGGTCCATGGAAAAGGATTATGTGAACAGCTAGCCTCGAGTTAACAAGTTGATGTAAGTGATGAAAATGAAGTTGTTTTGGTGCTACATGATAGTCAAGGGCAAGTGAATGATGATGTGCCCACTCCCTGTCAGACTCAGAATATGGTACACTTCCTATAGATAGGCCTATTCCCCCCATAAATGAAAAAATCAAAGAGGAGATACTTAAGATTACAATCCATTCCATATGTGCTTATTGATAGTGTCTTGTTCAAGAAAGACATCAATGGTGTTCTATTGAGGTGTATCAGAACAAACCAAATTGAGAAGGTGTTATAAGAATTTCACGATGGAGAAACCAGAGGTCATTTTATCTATGGGTAATAGCTCTCAAAATAATGAAGGAAGGTTATTATTGGCTCGCAGTGTTTGGTGGCTACTACACATGGATCAAGAAGTGTAAAAAATGAGCATTTTTCACAGGCAAAGAAATATTAGCAGCATTTCCATACAGTCAATTTCAGTTGACCAACCATTCATGCAATGGGGATTGGAATTCATCGGGATCATCAATCCAAATTCAAGACAAGGCCACAAGTGGATTATCATAGAAACAAACTATTTCACCAAGTGGACCGAGGTAGTAGCACTCAAAGAAGCAAATGAGTCTTGCATACTAGACTTCTATGAAGGAATGGTGACTAGATTTGGAGTACCTGTCACTATCATATCAGATAATGTATTGGAATTCCTAAGTTCCAAGATCATAGAATGGGATGTTACGAATGGAATCTACTTGAGCACCTCTTCAAATTATTACCCATAGGGTAATGGGTAGGAAGATTCCACAAAGAAGAATTTACTAAGAATCATCAAGAGGACTCTAGATGAAAACCAAAGGACATGGCATAAAAATATCAAATCAGCCTTGTGGGATGACATGATCATACTAAAGAGGTCTACATGTAATTCCCCTTACAAGCTGGTATACAGGAAAGAGACATTGTTTCCTATATCATTAGAACTACCTGCATTGGAGCTCATAAAGTAGTTAGAGTTGTTTGATTTTGAATCAATTGAGGCTAGGTATGTAGAGCTAATAGAATTGGAAGAAATAAGAGAACATGCAGTTTAAATAGCAAAGAAATATCAAGCCTTAGTCAAAAGATGGTTTGATAAGAAATTAAGAGCAAGGACCTTTCAAGAAGGGGACTTAGTTCTAAAGTGGGATGCAGATTGGGAAAAACTAGGAAGGCATTCCAAGTTTGATGTCATTTGGAGTGGCCCCTACATGGTCACAGGATGTAAAAGTAGAAATTCCTTCCGATTGTCTACCTTGGAGGGAGAGGAGCTTCTGATTCCGGTTAACAAAATATATCTTAAACATTCCTACTGAAAGGAAAAATTTTACCCTTGTATATATTAGTTTAGGAGTTATAATTCCTCTAAGTGCTTGTAGCACATCACCTTGTTTTAGGTTGATTTTGTAATACATTTTTGTGCACTCTCTATATATTATATTTAGAATGCGTATGATGTTTTGTGTTTGTACATAGTTGTGCCCTTATTTCTCTTGCACTTTCCAGTTTCAGGAAGAATTTGGTGATGAAGCAACCATTCCTCAACCATGGGTTTCTTTTGAAATGAAAATATCCAGCAACGCCCTAGAGGTTGGAAGTTAGTTTTTTCAAGTGAGAGGATAGTTCTAGAAATTAATATGACTCCATGCCAAATGGATCCCCTAAGGTCACTGGTCTTCAAGATCAAGCAAGAAGATCACCCCATAAGTCGCCAATTGTTATCTATTTTTACCCCTGGTAAAATAGACAACTTCAAAGGATGGGTTTAGAACTGGACAGTGATTCATGGATCAATCTGAAATTATACAATTGGGTTTTTGAGTTTTGGGAGAATTGTGAATGTTTTAAGGAAGTTTCGGAGGTCTTGAGGCCATCCATCAGAAGTATGCTTTTGGGCCTTAAGGAGTTTGCAGCATGAAAGACAACCTGAGATTCAATGGAAGATTATAATAGTTGTGTCAAGAATTATAAGTCCAACAAGGTTCCTATTTACCTTTCATTCCCTACATGGTGGAAAAGACGAGACATCTTGAAACATCATACACTTCCCAAGGCATTTATTTCTTCTGGAGGACAACCGACGATTCTGAGAGAGAAAGAGAATTTTTTAGGTGATAAAGTCAAAATTGGATCTTGATACTACCACCATTATATTCAATGGGTTGTTTCTATGTGGAATCATATAACATTTCCCCTGAAAACTCATCTTGGAGCTCAAGTTATCACCTCCGAAAGTTAGTCAGCTAGAGGTTGGATGGGTCATGGTTGGACGGATGGGGGTTGGACAGGTCACATTTTTTGACATGTTGGAACAGTTTTTGATGAATTACGTACCCATCACTCTTAAACGACATCATGGTTATATGGTATGGCCACGTTAGACAGGTCATGGAGGTTGGATGGGTCATGGTTGGTTGGATGGGGGTTGGACAGGTCACATATTTTTACGCATTCAAATGGTTTTTGATGCCCATCACACCTGTCACACTTGCACAACATCATGGTTAAATGGTATGGTCAGGTTAGATGGATCATGGAGCTTGGATGGGTCATGGTTGGTTGGATGGAGGTTGGACACCCAGGGGTTGGATGGGTGACATTTTTTTACGTGTTCGAAAGGTTTATTGATGCCCATCACACCCCTTATATTTGCATGACACACAGGTTGGTCGAGTCATGGTTAAACGGCATGGATGGGTGAGTTACAATACTTACAAGGGTAGGAGAATGAATGGCATCCCAACAACCATAATTAATGAGGCATGGCACCCATAACCACCTGTGCAAGAAAAGTACCAAAATAGATTGTGCCCATACCTCTTCAATGCATCCTGCCAGTTGGTGACCCAATTTTCCCTAAATATTGTAAAATTCTCCTCATTTTGAGGGGGATATTTCCAAAAGGCAAAGAAACTCTATAAAAATTATTCCAAAGCTATTATGAGATAAAGGCCTCAACTTTGGGCTTATTGTAAAGGATTTTGTCTTATGCTTATGGTGTGATGGATTGTGCATGTCTATGAGAAATAAAATTCATGTTTTGTGGCAATTTTCACCCTAGCTTGTATGAGTCGCATATCTTACCTTCCATTGTATTTATGAGTATATTGTGTATGTATCTATCTCCTTGCAGGGTCTATAGTTTGTTGTGCTTTACGAATTTAGCGAATTTATTATTATCTTGGATTGTGGCATTTCTATCATCCCTCTCCCTCTCGGTTTCTCCTTCTTTTTCACTCACTGGGATTGTCCCGTCCTTTCTTAGTGTATCACCTTCACTGAGAGTAGTTTTATTTCATGCATATATCTATCCCTGTCTCCTTAGAAAACATTAGAAGGTTATTTTAGCTTTTCCATTCTCTGCACTTTGGAGAAGTTGGCACTAGGTTAGAGGAAGAAGCTGGATTTCTCTGGAGGATTATCCTACTTGCAAGGTCCCACACTATAGGATAATCCCATGTTATGCAAGTTACATTGGTTGCCTCGTACAAAAACACACAAGAAATTAAGGGTGCTGTAAATTTGCATCAAAACCGTAGTTTCTTAAAATTTACTTCCGAGCATCTGCCAATTCTATAACTTGTGCAAGTTGCTTGAATTTTGTAAGGAATGCAAAATTGGGCAACACTTGCTACCTAACTCAGTCTCCATGAGGAAGAGAGAGATGAGTTTGATATTTCAAAGTCCATGGATGAGGAAGAGGAGGAGAGCCATGATGAATCAATTGTAAAATAAAAAGGCATCATGGAGTAGGTAGATTATTTTGTAGAGTTGTTTGTGGAAGAGGAACAATGATCAAATCAGCTTGTAAGAAAATTTATTCAAGGCCTTGATGAAGAATGTTTGCAAAGTGAGCAAGATGTTTCAAAGGAATGAAATGATATTCATTTATCTGCATGTTTAGAACTTGCTGCCCTTTTAGAATATTGCATTGGTCCACCAAGAACATCATTAGTCACTAAAATAAACCAAAAAGGGCCTTAAGATTCCAATGAGGATTATTTTGATCTCTCTAGCTTCTTGTTTGAGGAAGAAAAACATAATAACACAAGGGTAGAAATAGTGTTGTTTGCAGAAGAATTACTTTTAATTCCGGACAAGCTTGTAGACATCCACCATGAAGAGGAAAGTGTCTCAAGTAGATTCATTAATGGAGCTAATTTCAAAGAAGGTGGACAAACCAAAAGGATCAGTCCATGGCCAATCAAATATTTGGCAATTTT
This sequence comes from Taxus chinensis, assembly GCA_019776745.2. Classification (NCBI taxonomy): domain Eukaryota; kingdom Viridiplantae; phylum Streptophyta; class Pinopsida; order Cupressales; family Taxaceae; genus Taxus; species Taxus chinensis. Next base: position 631,005,330 of record CM034148.1, read on the forward strand.
AGAGTGAAAAAGGGAGTTGCCTCCAATAATACTTGTTTCAAATCATGAGGAAGAGATTTAGTGTACGAAAAATCAGCTGGAATGCATCTTAAATCTAAATGCAGAGAAACTAAAAGAGGTATTTATTTTGTTTATAGCTGATAATTTGAAGGAATGGGTGGAGAATTGGTTTTAGATCAATTTTTCACTCTTACTAATGACCATGTTTAATGCCAAATCAAACACATGGTATAAAATTGTAATAAAGGGAAGCTATTTCTCCTTGCTAGTTTAGGTATTTGTTCAGTTTTTTTGTTTTGGTTAGAGTAGGGTAGTTAGGTTTTCTTTCCATAAAGTACTTATGCACACTTGCAATAGTTTAATTTTACATAAGTGTATTTCATGCACGAGATCTAGTTTTTCCTACATATTTTCCTTTTTTGTTTTAGAAAGGAAGAAACTTTTCTTAAAGGAAAAGATTGCTATGGTATTTGAATCCATGCCCAATGGATACATCAAGGTACTAGATCATTTTAGCTAGCAAACAACTGACCCCACAAAATCACCAAAAATGTTGACATTTCTTGCACATTTGCAAGAAAACCAACATGAAACTTTTATTTCTTAGTTTGGAGAGCTTTGAGAAAGAAAGGAAGGTCGCGGATGGAAGAATACAAAGATTTAAATATTTTATGATCTTTAAAATCAAATGTATTCATTATAAATCATGAACCTAGCTAGAAGGAAATATTTTCTAGATTCATCTCGACACATATTTTTTATAAAAATGTTGAGGTCGAAAGGAGTATTATGAGAAAGAACGAGTTACTAGGAATGACTTATATGCATGGGTTTCACAAGATGAGGACAATAATTTTCAAGGTTTAGTTTGAAATTTTTTTCACTCGAAACATCTCTTGAAAGAACATATCACACGAGTTCTATTCTCAATAACTCAGACTCAGCCATTTAAAAATAGTCTAGGATGGTTAAATGACCATCAATCTTCCCTTTCAAAATGCACTGACTTTTGGCATTCAAAAATCTGCGGGAGACTTAACTAATTCATTGACAGGTTCCATTTATAAAATCCCACATAATGTTCATTTTGCCATTAATTTTCAACATCTGAAAGACAAGCGTCACATGATAGAAGATCAGCGGTTCAGGAAGGGATGTGTGGTAGGATTTTGGGTATTTTCATAGCAATAAAACCTAGAGGATGTCAAACCCCCATAATGCTCTAGAATTTAAAATATTTCAGGTCTGAGATTGGGTTAAGGCAGGTCAATAAAGACAGGTGGAAAAATAAATCCCCCCACGTGGCACATATCGAAAAGCACACAAGGACATGTGAAGGAATTCCATGAAAGCCTCAAGTAGATGCGCCTGAAGGACTTAAAAACCCCATAATGAGCCATAATAGATAAAGGATTTGGGTTTAAGGGAGAAGGTAGGAAAGTTAGCAAAGGTCAAAGGAGGTCAAGTGGTAGAAGATCAATGACCAAGGAATGGATATGTGCCAGCATTTCATCACATTTTAAGAAGATGGACTTTGATGGATCTCAAGCCATGAAATGATTCACATTCTATAATCTTTCAAGTCCAGATAGTGAAATGAGGTCAAAATATACACATGGCTGAATTTATATAGGGCCAAAGGTTTAAGTCCGCCCAAGGTAGAAGTGCAATGTGAAGGAAAGAACAAATGAAATACAAGCATGAAGGTAAATGTATGACACTGCACTGAATCATGGAGCTTTCCCATTGGCTTAGGTTTTGCAGTTGTCAGTCAGGGTCTAGTAAAACTAAAATTGTGAAAAATCATGGAATGATTTCATTGGCTCATGCTTCGAAGTGGCTAGTTAAACCAAATGATAGTCTGACAATCATGAGGAGTGTGGAAATTCAACATTGGCTTGCATTTCTAAAGGAAGTAAAGCCTGATCCTGCGAGATAACCAAAGGTGGACATGTGAAATTTTTTTAGGGAAGATGCCACGTAAGCATACTCAATCCCCAATCCAATTAAAGGCCACCATGTGTCACTTTCTTGTTCATCCCGACAGACAAATTTTCAAATGCCCATATATTTTGATCTACAAATCCAAATTCAACAAAATTGGTTTCATTTGAAATATCTCGCCCTTATCTTCATGTCTGCACCAACAAAATCACAAATTTACAGTGTATAATAGAAGAAAATGGGAGAAAATAATATCTTCCTCCATTTTGAATCTCAGCTAACTCAGAGTCATGCCAAACTTGACTGTAAAGGCCAAAAATAAATAATTTTACATGGTAAAATACATATTGCATGAGAAATTATATTTATTTTATTCTTTTGCATAGATAAGTTTAGAATATGATTATTTTTAATCAAATTGTGCTAGGATGATCGACCTAAAATGATGCTTGAGGTTATCTTTATTTTCTGCATGTTAACTTGCATTAGAATTGTCTCCAAGTGGGTCTTGACTGATGTTGTAGTTGAATTTGATGAGAATTACAGGTCCACTTAATTTTCTATAATATATTAATGCTTATAAAGCATGAGGAGAGTTTGGTTGATGTAAAAAATTGTTGTAGAATTCTTTCTAGCAAGTGCCCACTATCAATAAAGTGATTTTACCTTTCCAAAAATTATTTACAATTTTGTGCATTAAGATAGTTACTGCAGAATTCTTTCTAGCAAGTGCCCACTGTAAATAAAGTGATGTTGCCTTTCCAAAAATTATTTACAATTTTTTGCATTAAGATAGTTGATTCTTGTTTTTTTATTGAGTCTATTAAGTTAATTGCTTATGCTATCTTCCCTTATTGCAAGAAATTGGTTAGTGCGTGCCATTTTAGTGTATATGCCTATTGAAATTTGTACATTGTGATTTATCCCTTAGTAGATTTCTATTACTTTACCTTAATATTTCACCCAATATTCTATGGTTCATGTAAGTTTGTTATTTAATTATCAATTTTTTCACGTATATATATCAAAAGTCTCCAAAAACTCATGGTGTATCACCTCCTTTTTATTTAAGTTATCTTTCTAACCTTTATCCCCATTAATTTTAGATAGTGATTCACTGAAAGGGAACCAACCCTTGTAAAATATGGATATTCACCTCACATTTGGGATACCCACATCTTGTGAGGTGTTTCCATTGTCTATCTACATAAGGAGAGAGAGAGAGAGAGAGAGAGAGAGAGAGAGAGAGAGTATAAAAATCTACCAATCCTCACGAGGGTGTACTTTTTCTAGATAATAGCAACAAGTGTACATCCTCAAACATAAGGTGGGAAAGATAACACACAATCTTAGAAGCATCATTTTTCCCAAGAATATGATCATTTCAAAAACAAAATAACTTATGAGTATAATTAAGGAACTATTTCACACAGAATGTTTCCATTCTTAGAATAGAGATGCTTCTATCCTTTCATTCTCTTGAGAAACAGATAAGGGTTAGGGCTAGGAGGAATACCTGTTGAATGTTGGAAGGGTGCGTGCGTACCATAGAGAGAGATCAGATTGATTTTGAAGAACTCCTTTTTGTCTAGGAAGGACTACCTGCAAGTAAGAATACAAGACCACCAGATTTTAGTTAGACAATAAATGAGGGAACTGCCTTGGGCCCAGGAAATATTGGACTTCCTTTCGAAGGTGGTCAATTCCCCTTTTAATATGAATTAACACAAATTCTAACAAAGAAGTTATTGCAAAATTACAATTTAATTACCTCGTTAAAAGCAATAGAGGAAAGGCTGGTTTTGGTTTGAGTCACAGTGACCGATGCCAGTCATTATACAACTGACTACGGTTTTACACCGGTACCGGTTGCTGATAACTGATACTGGTAGGGGCAGTGAGTTAGGGGCTTTCAATGATGGAAAGCTATAAGGCGGTTATGGTGTTTATAAGGCTGGTAAATGATTAGGGATAGGAAATAGGGTGATGGAGAAGACTCAGAGAGTGTGGGGGCTGTTCTTAGGGCAATGTAAGGGTAGAGGAATGACAGTTAGATGTAGGGTGCTACCGGGTAGTAGATTTAAGAGTGAACTTATAATTAATATGAATAAGAAGTTAAAGAAATGTTATTTAAAAACGTACAAGACACTACTTACTAGTTCTTGATGAAGATACAGGTCCAAGGACTGTGACGACGAAGGCAGGTCTCAGGTGGGATGATTTGACAATAAAAAATGAGCTATCTTCTCTCCCAATGCTTGGATGAGTGTCACTGTGCTCTAGTTCCTCAGTTGCAGTCTTGGGCTCGATGTCCTTCTCTGCAAACTCTTCTCTTTTCTTCACTTGTCTCTTCTCTGCCAAGTGAATTCCAGATCTTTCAAATGAATTCCGATCCTTTGTTTCTGGTTGGGGGAGGTCATTTATAGGGAACCGATGGCGGTTATGTAACCGATGTCGGTTAAGTCAAAGTGGGCTATTTTTAGTAAAATAGCCAACTTTCCCTTCTTTTCTCCTGAGGGATTAGTTGTGGGCTTGGTCAAGTCATGATCAGGCTGGTTTTGGTGTGGGTGAGAAGTAATTAGTCATGGGTGTGGATGTAGACCAAGTTATAGGTCTTAATTAGGTTAGTTTAGGGTTAGGGCTAGGTCATGATGAGGTGGCAAAATGAGGTGGCAGGTTTGGAGATGTGGATTTATTAATTATAAGGTAATTAATAAATAATTGTGTAAGGTTTAAGTGGTGAGGTTAGGTTACGAAATGAGATGCGGGGCACAGGGTTTCGTAAGACACAAATTTGGTGTCTACATTAGCCCCTTGTTGTCGTGTAGCTTGTCTTGTAAAGCTGCACTGACAATTAATAAGAAGTGATTGCCCTGGTTAAGGGTATAGGTAATCCCCCTCAAATCTATCATAGATTGAGGCAACGTGAAATCAGGGATAGGGTTAATAAAGGATAAATGGTGTTGGGATGATGGTAAGATGGTGGGTTAAGTTCAAGGAAGTAGACGCACGTTGAAATGTAGTAGTGTGACCAGGGTACATGATTTGAAGAGCAAACAAGCAATTCATAGGCAAAGGTCGATAGTTTATCCAAACAAGGCTGATATAATCCTGGTATCCAAGGCATAGGAAGTAGCTCCAGGGGATATAACGGGTAAAGTACAGGAATGTTTAGGCATGTTCGGCAGTACCAAATGGTTGGTTTGGTTGAGATAAATGTCACGGTCTCGGTCTAGGAAAAGTTGGTCGGTTGATCAATTCAAGTATCCTAATCATGCTAGAACACGAACAGGTGAGCTTGATTGAACAAAAAGCTACATGATGGGTGGATAAAATCATAATTTGCAGGTCTTGGGTGAGGTACTTAATTGGTGCGACCTTGGGTCGGGCCGATTGATTAGGGAGGGCCTTGGGTCGGGCCTGATTGGTTGGGTGTGGCCTTGGGTGGGGCCGATTGATTAGGTGTGGCCATGGGTCGGGCTAGATTGGTTGGTTGCGGCCTTGGGTCGGGCCTGATTGATTGGGTATGGCCTTGGGTCGGGCCGGATTGGTTAGTTGTAGCCTTGGGTCGGGCCTGATTGATTGGGTGTGGCCTTGGGTTGGGTCGGATTGGTTGGTTGTGGCCTTGGGTTGGGCCTGATTGGTTGGGTACGGCCTTGGGTCGGGCCTGATTGGTTGGTTGTAGCCTTGGGTCAGGCCTGATTGATTGGGTGTGGCCTTGGGTCGAGCCAGATTGGTTGGTTGCAGCCTTGGGTCGGGCCTGATTGGTTGGGTGCGGCCTTGAGTCGGGCTTGATTGGTTGGTTGCGGCCTTGGGTCGGGCCAATTGGTTGGTTTGTTGTGGCCGTGATTTGGGCCAATGAACTCAAAATAATGCTATTTAGTAAAGCTGGGGGAGGTGACGTGGTGAGACAGGAAGATTGGTGGATAAGGGCAGAAATTTTGGTAAAGTAGGCTTGTAACCGATATCGGTTAGTTATGATCGATATCGGTGTTTTAGGGCACGCACTAACCGATATCTGTTATAGGTCAAAAACCTATAAAAATAAAAATACGGCGTGTCATTGTCACATTGTCAATTTGATAACCAATACGGCTTGTCTGGGTTTTAAATTGATTTTGTTGAGTTTGTGGGCTGAGTTGGCAGTAATTGAGTGGATGAGTGAGTGATTGGTAGACCCTAGTGAGCAGGAGGAAGAGTTTGATTGGTTGAGGACCCAGCTGAGGAGATTTGGAGCCATGACACAGCTAGGAGGACCAGGAGGTGCTGGAGGACCTGGACCACCACCACCTATCCCACCACGATGACGTGTAGTTGTACCAGTAGGCTCTGAACCCCTACTTATGTGCATTTAATGATTTTAACTTAGATGCGGGTTTTGGGTAGGAATCCCAAATTTAATAAAATAATGAATAAATGGAAGTAATTTGTAAAATGGAGTGGGTAGGTAGGTTAGTTAGGCCAAAACGGCAGGGTGGGTAAGTTTTTATGTCTTTTTGGTGGGTAAATGGGTAGAAATAGGAAAAAATAGGTTTTGTAGGCCGTTTTGGGTTTGGCCCCGGAATGGGATAGTGACCGATGTCGGTTACTAGGAGACTGGCATTGGTCACCAAAGGTTTTTAGAATTTGCTTGGTGGATAGACCAGCGTCGGTATAGAAAATGGGCTTGGGGGACCGATGGCGGTTGAGGGGGATCGGTACAGGTCAGCATGGGTAGGAGTTAGGTTTGTGAACTTTGTGGTGGTTGTTTGTTGTTAGAGTTTTGTTTTTTTTTTTGGTTGGAGGTGAAGGGGGAGGAGGTAGGGTTGATAGGAAAGGTGATTGGGTTGGGGGGAATGGGGTTATTGGGGGCTGGTTTGGGTAGGATAGATTATGTGTTGTGTATGAAGTAGGAGGTGTTAAATTGGTGGGGGTAGAGTTAGATGGCTAGAGTAGATTGGGGTGATTAGTAGGGTGGGAGATAAGTAAAGGGGAAATCGTAGATGTATAGGGTAAGATAGGTGGGTGTAGATGTGTGTTATAGAGTCGGGTTGTGGTTGGGTGGGTAAGTGGGTATAGAGGGTTAAGGTAGTTGTTTTTGTAAAGGGTAGGCCTGATGAAGTGGGTTGTTTTTGCAGGCACGCCAGTAGCTCACGATGCGGGATCGGATGCCCCCTCTATTGAGGCGGATGTGGCCACATGTGACCGCAGTGCAGTGGGCCATCATGTGAGAGGTTGGACTCGGCAGAGTCCAGTGGTATAGGGTTGTGGATAGGGACCATAGCCTGATGGTTGCCCTCATCAAGAGATGGGATCTGGCAACCAATGTCTTCCATCTCCCTACTAGAGAGATGACGATTACATTAGAGGATGTGTATCGCATCCTGAGACTGTCGATCGTAGGTGAGGTAGTGTTCCAGGTGTATGTGGAGACAGTGCTGGACAACATCCTGCATGTATTTGAGGATGCAGCCCCATTGCTTACCTATCACAGCGCGAGCATTGCCTACGGCGACATGTATCGCGCGCATAGACAGGAGACACGAGTTGCCGTGTTGATGATGATTGGTATCACCTGCTTCACCCTCCCTGACTCAGAGGGAGGCTACTTCCCACGGGCTTTGATGGGAGTTTTGCATTAGATGGTAGAGGAGCATACATGCTATGCCTAGGCACCAGTGTATCTGGTGCAGCTATACAGAGAGCTCTGGTGTTATCGCCGTATGAGGCAATTTGGTATATGCTCGACATTTTTGTTACACTGCTGGGCTTACGAGCATATCATCTGTATATCACCAGTAGGGTTTCCCCAGCAGCCAGGGCCACATATAGTATACAGATATGGATTTTAGAGGTGGTTGGGGGTCATGGGCCAGCCACGAGCAGTGCTCGCAGGACGAGATGTGGCCTACTATCGTCTCATGTTAGAGGGATTGACTACACTCAATATTATATGGAGGCCCTACAGAGGCCATCAGCCTCGAGGAGGAGCCCGAGCACAGGTGTGCTGGATCCAGTATAGTTTTTGGATAGCTGGACAGAGGCCTGGGGAGTATGAGCGGATACGCCTAGAGAGGGTACGATGACAGTTGGGCTTACGATAGGATGAGCCACCTCCCTTCCCACAGTACCAGAGGGATGATGTAGAGGCACCACTACCTGCACCGCAGCTAGTTGACCCAGACTGGGTAGCAGAGAGACCGACTGATGATACAGTGGATGATGCCGGAGTGACAGGGGAATTTTTGGTGTGGTGGCTAGGTCAGAGAGCAGCTATGAGAGCACAGTCCGCACAGCCAGATTTGGCAGCTGTGATAGCGGAGAGGGACCGTCTCTTAGGCCAGGTGTAGCTATTACAGGGGCAACTTGCTATGGCACAGGCACAAATCAGGGTGCCATAGGGGTAGTTAGCCCAGACACAGGCTCAGGCACTGCCACTGACACCGACACAGCCACAGGCACTGCCACAGGCACAGGCACTACCGCAGGCACCAGCACAGCCACAGGCATAGGCACCACCACAGGCACAGGCGCAGGTACAGGCACAGGGTGTACCGGCATGGCAGGGGCCACTATTATTAGGAATCAGGGGACCAGCCCTAGCAACCATGGTGGCACGGGCCCGCTATATGGAGGTGAGAGCAGAGGCCTGGTATTATCAGGACATGTTTGATGGTACCGAGGGTGACTATCATCCATATGCGACGCACAGGGCCGAGACGTCCTGGAGTCAGAGATCACAGGGGGCCGCAGCCACAGCTGGTGGGTCAGTTACAGGGAGGAGGCGAGAACCAGCACAGAGACCAGTAGGGGGATGAGCCGAGGTTGGTGGAGAGAGCTGAGACATCCTGGGAGCGGAGATGGATTTTTGTTATTGGATATAGACACCGGTCTACAGACCGAGTATGTATATAGAGGCCTGCGTGCCCACATAGGATTTATTTATTCATTTTTGTTGTATATATTGGCTTGTGAGCCGAGTACATTCTGTATAGCTGATACCAGCCTACGAGCCGAGTATATTTTTGACATGAGATACCAGCCTGTGAGCCAAGTCGAGATTGTGACAGAGACAGTGACCTGCGTGCCGGATTTATATTTTTTAGATCAGAGAGGCCCCATGCAGGGCAAGTTGTATATTTTGACATTGATATATATATAGATGATGATTTTGATCCACATTGTGTGTATAATGATTGGGTTGATGTATATATAAAAATGTCTCATGTGTTTTGTCAATGGTTTTTGAAATTTAATGTATATAGATGATGAGTTGGATCCACATGGTGTGTATAATGATTGGTTTGATGTATATATTAAAATGTCTCATGTGTTTTGTTGATGGTTTTTGAAATTTAATGTATATAGATGATGTTGATGGATCCACATGGTGTGTATAATGATTGGTTTGATGTATATATTAAAATGTTTCATGTGTTTTGTCGATGGTTTTTGAAATATAATGTATATAGATGATATTGATGAAATTTTGATGATATGTATATGCGTTGATGGGATTCTGATGACAAATATTGATAACGATGTCGTTATGCAGGGAAAAGAGGCGGACGCCACCAAAAATTTGTAAAAACTAAAGAAAAGGCCTAGGTTTAAGCAAAAGGAGACATGTGACCGATATCGGTTACCTAACCGATGTCGGTAGATATATGACCGATACTGGTTATGTAACCGATATCGGTTACGCTAAAAAAAGCTTTTCTAAAAATAAAAAAGCTCGGGAGGCAACTTAAGTTCTTATTTTTAGAGTCATGCAACGATTTAAATACGAGAATGCGACGTTGTTTGACGACTGATACAAGTAATTACATGGGAGAATTGAGTGATAAGGAGGAAAAAGACAGGTAAAGTGATTATGGGCTGAGATTAAGAAGGCAGAAAGGAAAGTTATATTGAAGAGGGTAGTGAACATGGCTGAACAAGGTGAATCATCCAGCGGGTAGAGACAAGAGGGAAGACAGGTTCCACCTGAAGCTGCTGCATCCCAAGAGGTAAATTTTTTTGTTGTGATTTAATTCTTGCATGTTTTATGAATAGGATGAGAGAAGGTAAGTGGGTAGAGATGAAAAAGAAAAGGTGATATGCAAGGGTTTGGGATGGGGTGAGGGTTATGGGGTAGATAAGTAGGGGTTTCGGGTATGTTTGTAGGTATAGAGAGGGGTAAACGAGAAAATAATTATTGTAGGTGGTGTTTTTAAGCAGGCTGTATAGGATTGACAGTGACCGATATCGTTTAGAGATAACCAGTATCGGTTATCTATAACTGATATCGGTTACTGCATGACATTCCAGAATGTGAGAAAAAATACTTGGGGATTTGATTTATTGAATGGTTGTTTGTTGATTTGATGTATGCAGGCAGAGGCAGGGTTGAGGATGAATGATAGTGTGCCAGATTTGTCGTCACGAGTCCAAGAGGATGTAACACTAGCTGAATGGGCATTGATAAACCATGTGGGGTTAAGTGGAATCCGCTATTATTCACGAATCACACACAATCATGCTATGTTACAGGTGTTGATTGAGAGATGGAATCCAGAAAAGAATACTTTCTATCTGCCAATAGGGGAGATGACAGTGATGTTGGAAGATGTGTTTAGAATTTTGAGGCTCCCAATTACAGGAAGACCAGTGTATCAGGCAAGGCCTAGCGCGGCGCGGGGAGCGATAACAACAATATTTGGTTTAGCTGCACGAGATTTGACACAGTGAGGTTTGACATTTACTTATGGTATAATCTTTGCAGCACACCCTGAGGCAACAAGGTTGGCAGTGGCATTAATGATAGTGGTGGGGTATTATGCATTACCAAGGGTGGATGGGGGTAGATTTCCAAAAGCATTGATGTGTATTATTTGGGAAATGATAGAAAGGAGCGTGACTTTCGCATGGGCACCCGCATATCTGGCGGAGCTATATAGGGGTTTATGGGCCTGTAGGTGAAATCATATGATGACACTAGATTGTGCATACTTATTACATTGTTGGGCCTATGAGCACATTATGTGTGTGCGACCAATAGGCCGACCAATCCAGGAAAGAGAGACAGGATTGCAGAGGTTGGGATTCAGACGATGGGTCTAGATAGAACAAGAGGCGAGATCCCAGGCCATGACAGATGACATCAAGTATTATAGGTAGGTGTGGGAGATGGTGACAATTGCGGATATCCATTGGAGTCCTTACGGGAACTATACGATGATAGAGAACATAGCTGAGGATTTGAGGGGTGTAGAGCGATTGAGGTGGATCGCGGGGCACAGGTCAGGTGAGTATGAGAGGATTCCTCTAGATCGCGTGTGGTGACAATTTGGATTTGTTAAGGATACACCCATGGCTTATAGACCACACATGAGGATTGATGCCGAGGCATCATTCTCACCTCCCCGGCCGACACCTCCAGAAGGACCAGAAGAGATAGCATCCGATCGCAGGGTAATGGATATAGGAGTGACAAAGGCTTATAGATTATGGTGGGTAGCAGAGCTGTGAGGTTCACGTGAGAGGGCCGATCAGCCTAACATAGCTTTGATTACAGTGGAGAGAGATCTCCTGCAGAGTTTTAGTGCACCAGCTTCAAACGCGGGTGAATGAGACAACGGGATTGTTAGCGGTTGCAGAGTTCACGAGTAGAGAGACTAGAGGCAAGATTCCTCCACGCAAGAGGGCGTATTCATATGTTACAAGAGAGATTGGAAGATCAATGGGAGGAACCAATAGTAGTGGCACCTTTGAGGATGGAGAGGCCCAGGCGGGCGGCGTCGACGATCATGATCATCACCTGGTTCGGGATGAGGCGCAAGGGTCTAGGTGAATTTCATAGAGGTATAAGAATAAATAAGGATGCCAACCTGCACGTCAATGATAGAGAAGATGTATTTGTTTAACATCTAAATAAACTAAATATGTATGTTGATTTGAGTTATGATAATAATAAGAATGGTTGTGTTTTGAATGTTTGTTTTGAAAAAGGATAAAGATGAATGTTATCAAATAGAAATACACAAAAATATTTATATTTACAACACATGATAGGTTATGGTAGGGGATGGTCGAGCTAACCTTGGGAGACCCCATGTCTCCTAGTGTTGCATACATAGACCATTTCACAAAGCAGGAGGGGCCTCAGACCGAGTGTAGTTCTTCTTAGTACTAGGGAGAGCTGAATTCAGGCAATTTGGTTGTGGTTAAGCAATTTGTTGGTTGGTAAAAATATTGATATTGGTAGGATAATGTTGTTGGTGTTGGTAAGGTATTGGCGATGTTGGTGTAGGTATAGGTGAGTGAAAGTTAGCTTACCCAAGTAGTAGGGAACCGTTGTCCCTGATTAGGTCAACACATAATCCTAGATTCAAGTAAAAGAGGCAAAGTGTCCGTAGTTGAAAAAAGCTAAACAAACCACATTAACGTAGGATGAGCTTGAATCCCTAGGTACCTTGCATAGGCTAGAAGTCAATAGGTGAAAAGAATTGTATAATCACAATATATCAGATATACGTCATGTCCCTTGAGTTTTGTTGCTTTGACGAATGGTGAGGTGAGGTGGCTGGTAGAGCTGGGGCACAGAGAATTTGTTATAAGGTGATTATGCTGACAAAAGAGAACCAAACCTAAATAGACAAGTCCATGACTCAAAAGTACTTTTGAATACTACTTTTATTTTTCTAGATATAGACTGATCGATATGGGAAGTCTACATGGGATATGTATTTTTTTGTTCTTGAGGTCTTCACGAAGCTGAGCAATGCGAGAAACTTCTGATAGAGGCTGACTTTGTATAGCTGTCCTTCAAGGGAGTAGTCTATTTATAGTAGTAGATGTAGCTTTTGTGTATAGCTGTCCTTCGAGGGAGCAGTCTAGTGTATAATAATAGATGCGGCTTTTGCACTTAGCTGTCCTTCGAGGGAGCAGTCTATTTTAGAGCGTAGTGGTTTAGATGTCATTTGGCATGAAGCATCTAATTTTACAGAAGGTTTGACTCAAGAATATCCCAGAATCATATAATTGAGAATTTTTTATTTTGATACTTTTAAGTCATGGACCAGACCTAAAAAGGGGAAGGCATCTTAAGAGGAGGTTGATGCCCAAACCACGTGAGCTTGATTCTATTTTGAGATGCATGAAACCAAAGTGTATGAGGTGGTAAATGAGCTCAGGGACGAGACAAGGTAGATAAGAAGTTGATATAACACTAAATTCAATAGTAGTAGAATGGCTGAAGATGCAAGGCATTAAGAGGTTCAGGCTCAGGTTTACCATTAAGCGAAGCTAAACGGTAAGTGCCTGATCGTAAGTGTGAGTGATAAGGTAAGGCCCAAATCAATTAGGAGCAAATTTTCCACGTTTGGCTCTTTTCTAGTTTGGTTCATTGATTCTCTTTAAGGGAAAGATCACCAACCTTAAAGGTATGATCATGGAAGTTGCCTTATAATAAGCATGCTTGATGTGCTTTTGATAGATTTGAAGGTGGTCAAGAGCTGTAAGACGATGCTCATCAAGAAGCTTCACTGGGCTAACCGCTCTTGGCGGAAATAACATGGTAGAGAAATCCTGAAGAGATATTCTTAGGGGGGGTTATTGTATTCAAGAGGCAAGAAAGCCGCAGTACCATATACCAAAGAAAATGGGGAATTAGTGGAGGTACGAATGCATTACGATTCATCCCCAAGGGAAAGGGGATGTGATCAGGCCAATTTTTTCTAGAATCATAAGACTTTCATGAGAATTTTGGTCAGGGTTTTGTTAGAAGATTGTTGACCATTTCCTTGTGGATAGTAAGGTGATGCGAAACTAGTTTGATTACTACAGTTGTCACAAAGGTCTTGGTAACAACTTATTTTTGAGAAGATTTTCCATTATCTGTTATAGGCGATGAGGAACACCAAAACGGAAGGATAATGTGATGGTTTGATGAACTCTACAATTTTTCTTTTGGTTTGAATGAGTGGAATGGCCCTCACCCATTTAGTGTAATATCGGTCACGTGATTAATCCTGGTGGGGGGGACGTTGTGAAGAGGTGGGTATCTCACCAATAAGGTCTAAACCCCATTGTGAGAAAGGCCAAAGATCTCGTGCGACCTGTAGCGGATGGCTAGGAGTATGTTGAAGGTTGGCATGTTGTTGACACATAATACAATGCTTAACATATTTGTAGTAGTCGTTATTAAGAGTAGGCAATAATAGCCTAGGCAAGGATCTGTTTAGCCACGGCAAAGGCCACTAAAATGTCCACCACAAATGTCGTCATGGACTTGTTGGATGATATAGGTGACCTCCGCGCCGGTTAGACAAGACATCGAAGGAGGATGCCATCAAAGCCACGTTTATAGAGGAGTCCCCCCATGATGACATAATGAGAAACACTTTTAAGAAAAGCACATTTTTTGTTACTCGTAAGGTCAGATGGGAGAACAGAGGTGTGTAAGTAATTGTGAAATTGGTGATACCAAGTATCATGTGAATCAGCGGATACATTATTTATCATACCAACATTCGGGGCTGAGTAAGATGGGGCAAAAAGAGTTGTTGGACCAAGACAAATATGTCAGAGTCAGTTGGTGAGGCAGGAATTTGTGAGGCTAAGCAAGCCATAGTATCCGCAAAATTTATTAGTTGAGCGGGGATAATGGTTTGAATAGAAAAATGAGTAAATAAGGTCAAAAGTGAATCCACGTAATGTTTGTACTTTTGAAGTTCCTCATTTTTACATTGGTAGATGCCCATAACTTGATTGACGACCAGTTGAGAGTCACCAAAAAATGTTAATAGATTTTACACCTAAGTGTAACACAACCTAGAGACCCAAAACAAGGGCCTCATATTCTGTTGTATTATTAGTAGTGCAGGGGAAATCAATCCTGAGCCGGAATGAAAGAGGCATAGGTTCAGCGTCCAGAGGAATGAGAACAATGCCAGCCCCTTCGCCACGCTGGTGGTTTTGGTTTATCAAAAAAAGGGTCATTGGATACGACTCCTTACTGAGTGAAAAGAGTGGCAATGAGTTTCAGGGAAATTAAAATTGGTAAATTATTCCCCCAGGTAAAGGGGCTTCCGCGAGTTGGTTTGCGATAGTTTGTCCTTTGATTGATTTCTGGTGTACAAACTCAAGGTCGAAGGTCGGCGAGGAGCATAAGCCATTAGGCAATGTGTTGGTTTAGATGAGGTTTGGTGTACATATATAATGGATGGGGTCTGCATTGGTGATGAAAAAAGTTTTGTGATTCAGGAGGTAGTGTCGGAGTTTGGTGGCCATGAATGATAGGGCTAGGCACAACTTTTTTGCACATGTGTATACCTAGTCTCATAATCCACCAAAGTACGACTTATGTAATAAAATGGATTTTCTCGATGCTCGGAGTCACGATGTGTGAGCATGGCTCCTACAGCATGGTTGGTGGCAGAAAGGTAAAGGTAGAAAAAGGGCGATTCATCCTAGGTGGGGGATAAGCACAGGTGGCTGCAAGAGATAGGCTTAAGAGCCTCAAAGGCTTGGTGGCACTCTTCGCTCTATTGAAAGACAATGTCCTTTTTAAGGAGATGAAAGGATGGAAAGGTTGACATCGATCCGAGAGTTATGAGATGAGCCTATATGGAGGTAGAGCAGAGGCCCGTAATTATCAGGACATGTTGAGGTCCCGCTATGTGACTAATCATCCTATGGCGACGCACAGGCCGAAGGGGTGGGGCGTCCTGGAGTCAGAGATCACAGGGGCCGCAGCCACAGCGGGTGGGGGTCAGTTAAAGGGAGGAGGCGAGAAACCCAGCACAGAGACCAGTAGGGGATGAGCCTAGGTTGGTGGAGAGACGAGACAAATCCTGGGAGCGGAGTATGGATTTTTGTTATTGGATATAGACACCGTTCTACATCCGAGTATGTATATAGAGGCCTGCGTGCCCACATAGGTAATTATTTATTCCTTTTTTTGTATATATTGGCTTGAGCCGATTACATTCTGTAGCTGATACCAGCCTAGAGCCGATATATTTTTTGACATGAGATACCAGCCTGTGAGCAAGTCGAGATTGTGACAGAGACAGTGACCTGCGTGCCGGATTTATATTTTTAGATCAGAGAGGGCCCCATGCAGGGCAAGTTGTATATTTTGACATTGATACTATTATAGATGATGATTTTGATCCACATTGTGTGTATAATGATTGGGTTGATGTATATATAAAAATGTCTCATGTGTTTGTCAATGGTTTTTGAAATTTAATGTATATAGATGATGATGTGGATCCACATGGTTGTGTATAATGATTGGTTTGATGTATATATTAAAATGTCTCATGTGTTTGTTGATGGTTTTTGAAATTTAATGTATATAGATGATGTTGATGGATCCACATGGTGTGTATAATGATTGGTTTGATGTATATATTAAAATGTTTCATGTGTTTTGTCGATGGTTTTTTGAAATATAATGTATATAGATGATATTGATTAAATTTTGAATGATATGTATATGCGTTGATGGGATTCTGATGACAATATTGATAACGATGTCGTTATGCAGGGAAAAGAGGCGGACGCCACCAAAAATTGTGTAAAAACTAAGAAAAGGCCTAGGTTTAAGCAAAAGGAGACATGTGACCGATATCGGTTACCTAACCGATGTCGGTAGATATATGACCGATACTGGTTATGTAACCGATATCGGTTACGCTAAAAAAAGCTTTTCTAAAAATAAAAAAGCTCGGGAGGCAACTTAAGTTCTTATTTTTAGAGTCATGCAACGATTTAAATACGAGAATGCGACGTTGTTTGACGACTGATACAAAGTAATTACATGGGAGAGAATTGAGTGATAAGGAGGAAAAAGACAGGTAAAGTGATTATGGGCTGAGATTAAGAAGGCAGAAAGGAAAGTTATATTGAAGAGGGTAGTGAACATGGCTGAACAAGGTGAATCATCCAGCGGGTAGAGACCAGAGGGAAGACAGGTTCCACCTGAAGCTGCTGCATCCCAAGAGGTAAATTTTTTTGTTGTGATTTAATTCTTGCATGTTTTATGAATAGGATGAGAGAAGGTAAGTGGGTAGAGATGAAAAAGAAAAGGTGATATGCAGGGTTTGGGATGGGGGTGAGGTTATGGGGGTAGATAAGTAGGGGTTTCGGGTATGTTTGTAGGTATAGAGAGGGGGTAAACGAGAAAATAATTATTGTAGGTGGTGTTTTTAAGCAGGCTGTATAGGATTGACAGTGACCGATATCGTTTAGAGATAACCAGTATCGGTTATCTATAACTGATATCGGTTACTGCATGACATTCCAGAATGTGAGAAAAAATACTTGGGGATTTGATTTATTGAATGGGTTGTTTGTTGATTTGATGTTATGCAGGCAGAGGCAGGGTTGAGGATGAATGATAGTGTGCCATATTTGTCGTCACGAGTCCAAGAGGATGTAACACTAGCTGAATGGGCATTGATAAACCATGTGGGGTTAAGTGGAATCCGCTATTATTCACGAATCTACACACAATCATGCTATGTTACAGGTGTTGATTGAGAGATGGAATCCAGAAAAGAATACTTTCTATCTGCCAATAGGGGAGATGACAGTGATGTTGGAAGATGTGTTTAGAATTTTGAGGCTCCCAATTACAGGAAGACCAGTGTATCAGGCAAGGCCTAGCGCGGCGCGGGGAGCGATAACAACAATATTTGGTTTAGCTGCACGAGATTTGACACAGTGAGGTTTGACATTTACTTATGGTATAATCTTTGCAGCACACCCTGAGGGCAACAAGGTTGGCAGTGGCATTAATGATAGTGGTGGGGTATTATGCATTACCAAGGGTGGATGGGGGTAGATTTCCAAAAGCATTGATGTGTATTATTTGGGAAATGATAGAAAGGAGCGTGACTTTCGCATGGGCACCCGCATATCTGGCGGAGCTATATAGGGGTTTATGGGCCTGTAGGTGAAATCATATGATGACACTAGATTGTGCATACTTATTACATTGTTGGGCCTATGAGCACATTATGTGTGTGCGACCAATAGGCCGACCAATCCAGGAAAGAGAGACAGGATTGCAGAGGTTTGGGATTCAGACGATGGGTCTAGATAGAACAAGAGGCGAGATCCCAGGCCATGACAGATGACATCAAGTATTATAGGTAGGTGTGGGAGATGGTGAACAATTGCGGATATCCATTGGAGTCCTTACGGGAACTATACGATGATAGAGAACATAGCTGAGGATTTGAGGGGTGTAGAGCGATTGAGGTGGATCGCGGGGGCACAGGTCAGGTGAGTATGAGAGGATCCTCTAGATCGCGTGTGGGTGACAATTTGGATTGTTAAGGATACACCCATGGCTTATAGACCACACATGAGGATTGATGCCGAGGCATCATTCTCACCTCCCCGGCCGACAACCTCCAGAAGGACCAGAAGAGATAGCATCCGATCGCAGGGTAATGGATATAGGAGTGACAAAGGCTATAGATTATGGTGGGTAGCAGAGCTGTGAGGTTCACGTGAGAGGGCCGATCAGCCTAACATAGCTTTGATTACAGTGGAGAGAGATCTCCTGCAGAGTTTAGTGCACCAGCTTCAAACGCGGGTGAATGAGACAACGGGATTGTTAGCGGTTGCAGAGTCACGAGTAGAGAGACTAGAGGCAAGATTCCTCCACGCAAGAGGGCGTATTCATATGTTACAAGAGAGATTGGAAGATCAATGGGAGGAACCAATAGTAGTGGCACCTTTGAGGATGGAGAGGCCAGGCGGGCGGCGTCGACGATCATGATCATCACCTGGTTCGGGATGAGGCGCAAGGGTCTAGGTGAATTTCATAGAGGTATAAGAATAAATAAGGATGCCAACCTGCACGTCAATGATAGAGAAGATGTATTTGTTTAACATCTAAATAAACTAAATATGTATGTTGATTTGAGTTATGATAATAATAAGAATGGTTGTGTTTTGAATGTTTGTTTTGAAAAAGGATAAAGATGAATGTTATCAAATAGAAATACACAAAAATATTTATATTTACAACACATGATAGGTTATGGTAGGGGATGGTCGAGCTAACCTTGGGAGACCCCATGTCTCCTAGTGTTGCATACATAGACCATTTCACAAAGCAAGGAGGGGCCTCAGACCGATGTAGTTCTTCCTTAGTACTAGGGAGAGCTGAATTCAGGCAATTTGGTTGTGGTTAAGCAATTTGTTGGTTGGTAAAAATATTGATATTGGTAGGATAATGTTGTTGGTGTTGGTAAGGTATTGGCGATGTTGGTGTAGGTATAGGTGAAGTGAAAGTTAGCTTACCCAAGTAGTAGGGAACCGTGTCCTGATTAAGGTCAACACATAATCCTAGATTCAAGTAAAAGAGGCAAAAGTGTCCCGTAGTTGAAAAAAGCTAAACAAACCACATTAACGTAGGATGAGCTTGAATCCCTAGGTACCTTGCATAGGCTAGAAGTCAATAGGTGAAAAGAATTGTATAATCACAATATATCAGATATACGTCATGTCCCTTGAGTTTTGTTGCTTTGACGAATGGTGAGGTGAGGTGGCTGGTAGAGCTGGGGCACAGAGAATTTGTTATAAGGTGATTATGCTGACAAAAGAGAACCAAACCTAAATAGACAAGTCCATGACTCAAAAGTACTTTTGAATACTACTTTTATTTTTCTAGATATAGACTGATCGATATGGGAAGTCTACATGGGATATGTATTTTTTTGTTCTTGAGGTCTTCACGAAGCTGAGCAATGCGAGAAACTTCTGATAGAGGCTGACTTTGTATAGCTGTCCTTCAAGGGAGTAGTCTATTTATAGTAGTAGATGTAGCTTTTGTGTATAGCTGTCCTTCGAGGGAGCAGTCTAGTGTATAATAATAGATGCGGCTTTGCACTTAGCTGTCCTTCGAGGGAGCAGTCTATTTTAGAGCGTAGTGGTTTAGATGTCCATTTGGCATGAAGCATCTAATTTTACAGGAAGTTTGACTCAAGAATATCCCAGAATCATATAATTGAGAATTTTTTATTTTGATACTTTTAAGTCATGGACCAGACTAAAAAGGGGAAGGCATCTTTAAGAGGAGGTGATGACCAAACCACGTGAGCTTGATTCTATTTTGAGATGCATGAAACAAAGTGTATGAGGTGGTAAATGAGCTCAAGGGACGAGCACAAGGTAGATAAGAAGTGATATAACACTAAATTCAATAGTAGAATGGCTGAAGATGCAAGGCATTAAGAGGTTCAGGCTCAGGTTTACCATTAAGCGAAGCTAAACGGTAAGTGCCTGATCCGTAAGTGTGAGTGATAATGTAAGGCCCAATCCAATTAGGAGCAAATTTTCCACGTTTGCTCTTTTCTAGTTTGGTTACATGTTGATTCTCTTTAAGGACAAGATCACCAACCTTAAAGGTATGATCATGAAGTTGCTTATCATAAGCATGCTTGATGTGCTTTTGATAGATTTGAAGGTGGTCAAGAGCTGTAAGACGATGCTCATCAAGAAGCTTCAATTGGGCTAACCGCTCTTGGCGGAAATCATCATTGGTGAGAATATCCTGAAGAGATATTCTTAGGGAGGGTATTTGTATTTCAAGAGGCAAGAAAGCCTCAGTACCATATACCAAAGAAAATGGGGTGGAATTAGTGGAGGTACGAATGCTATTCCGATAATCCCAAAGGGAAAAGGGGATGTGATCAGGCCAATTTTTTCTAGAATCATTAACGACTTTCATGAGAATTTTGGTCAGGGTTTTGTTAGAAGATTTGGCTTGACCATTTTCTTGTGGATAGTAAGGTGATGCGAAACTAAGTTTGATACTAAAGTTGTCACAAAGGTCTTGTAACAACTTATTTTTGAAAGATTTTCCATTATCTGTTATCAGGCGATGAGGAACACCAAAACGACAGATAATGTGATGGTTGATGAACTCTACAATTTTTTCTTTTTTGGTTGAAATGAGTGGAATGGCCTCCACCCATTTAGTGTAATATTCGGTCACTGTGATTATCCAATGGTGACGTTGTGAAGAGGGTGGGTGAATCTCACCAATAAGGTCTAAACCCCATTGTGAGAAAGGCCAAAGATCTCGCGTGACCTGTAGCGGATGGCTAGGAGTATGTTGAAGGTTGGCATGTTGTTGACACATAATAAAACGCTTAACATATTCGTAGCAGTCGTTATGAAGAGTAGGCCAATAATAGCCTAGGTGAAGGATCTGTTTGGCCATCGAAAGGCCACTAAAATGTCCACCACAAATGCCGTCATGGACTTGTTGGATGATATAGGTGACCTCCGCGCCGGTTAGACATCGAAGGAGGATGCCATCAAAGCCACGTTTATAGAGGAGTCCCCCCATGATGACGTAACGAGAAAAACTTTTAAGAAAAGCACGTTTGCTGTTACTCGTAAGGTCAGATGGGAGAACAGAGGTTGTAAGGTAATCGTGAAATTGGTGATACCAAGTATCCTACGAATTAGCGGATACATTATTTATCATACCAACATCTGGGGCTGAGTAAGATGGGGCAAAGAGTTGTTGGACACCAAGACAAATATGTCAGAGTCAGTTGGTGAGGTAGGAATTTGTGAGGCTAAGTAAGCCATAGTATCCGTAAATTTATTAGTTGAGCGGGGGATGGTTTGGATAGAATAATGAGTAAATAAGGTCAAAAGTGAATCCACGTAATGTTTGTACTTTTGAAGTTCCTCATTTTTACATTGGTAGATGCCTGTAACTTGATTGACGAGCAATTGAGAGTCGCCGAAAATGTTAATAGATTTTACACCTAAGTGTAACACAACCTGGAGACCCAAAACAAGGGCCTTGTATTCCGTTGTATTATTAGTGCAGGGGAAATCAAGCTGGAATGAGAAAGGCATAGGTTTAGCATCCAGAGGAATGAGAACAACACCGGCCCCTCCACCGTGCTGGAATTTGGATCCATCGAAGAAGAGGGTCATTGGATATGACTCCTTACTGAGTGAAAGAGTGGCAATGAGTTCGTCAGGGAAAGTAAAATTGGTAAATTGTTCCCCAGGTAAAGGGGCTTCCGCGAGTTGGTCTGCGATAGTTTGTCCTTTGATTGATTTCTGGTGTACAAACTCAAGGTCGAGGTCAGCGAGGAGCATAAGCAATCGGGTGATGCATTGGTTTAGATGAGGTTTGGCGTACATATAATAGATGGGGTCAGCGTTGGTGATGACAAAATTTTTGTGATTCAGGAGGTAGTATCGGAGTTTGGTGGCCACGAATGATAGGGCTAGGCACAACTTTTCTACATGTGTATACCTAGTCTCGTAATCCACCAAAGTACGACTTATGTAATAAACAACTTGTTCTCGATGCTTGGAGTCACGATGTGCGAGCATGGCTCCTACAACATGGTCAGTGGTGGAAAGGTAAAGGTAGAAAGGGCAATTGTCCTGAGGTGGGATAAGCACGGGTGGCTGCAAGAGATAGGCTTTAAGAGCCTCAAAGGCTTGGTGGCACTTTTCGCTCCATTGAAATACAATGTCCTTTTTAAGGAGATGATGGAAAGGTTGACATTGATCTAAGAGTTGTGAGATGAAATGCTGGATAGATTGGAGTTTTCCCTGCAAACTACATAATTGTTTGAGGTTAGTGGCTGGGGGAATTTCTAGGACAGCTTTGAATTTATCTGGATCGACCTCGATGCCATGCAAAGAGACAATAAAACCAAGGAGTTTTCCCGAAAGGACACCAAAGACACATTTCTTTGGTTGAAGACGAACACATTATTGTAACAGGTGATCAAAAATAATGGTTAAAACATCGAGATGTTCACTGCGATGTTTAGATTTGCTAAGAAGATCATCGACATAATCCTCAAGGATAGTGTGCATAATGTCATGAAAAATGTAATTCATAGCCCACTGATATGTCACACCAGCATTCTTAAGGCCAAACAACATGACACGATAGCAGAAGGTTCCCCAAGGAGTTATGAAGGCGGTTTTATGTTGATCGTCCGGGGCTACCAAAATTTGATTATATCCCGAGAAGCCATCCATAAGGGAAAGCATCTCATGGCCCGCAGTGAGATCAACAAGTTGATCAATACTTGGTAGGGGGAAGTCAGCCTTTGGGAAAGTGAGGTTAAGGTCCCAGAAATCCGTACATATCTGAAGTCCTCCTGTTGCTTTAGTAACAGGTATGATGTTAGAACTCCATTGAGGATAATAAATAGGTAAGATGAAGGAAATAGAAAAGAGTCGTTGAAGCTCTTCTTTGACCAAGAGGGCAATGTGTGGATGCATTTTTCTCAGTTTCTGTTTAACTAGTTTGGAATCAGGTTTCAGGGTAATGTTATGGACATCAATGTCAGGATCAATTCCTGGCATGTCAGCATAGGACCAAGAAAAAGCTTGGTTGCGGGAACGGAGGAAGGTAGTGAAGGTAGTTTTTTCTGATGCGTTAAGAGATTTTCCGATCTTCACAATGTGAGGATCGTCCTCTGTGTGGATGTTGATTTCTATAGTTGACTCATTCAACATGGTTTGAGTGTCAGATGGTAAGGCGCGTTGAATATAAGAGTCATCCGCACCAAGGTAAGTGAGGATGGAGTCGTCATCCTGGCACTCAACAACATTAATTAAAGGTGAGTCCTATTTGATCATGTCTAGATACAAAAGGGGAAGAGAAGATGGGTCTTCATTATCGTGTTAATAAGTGAGAGGACCCAGGAAAATAGCGTTTATGAAAAAAAAAGTTAGGAGGGATAGATTCAGGGTCTATCGACTCTGTTGGTGAGGATGACAAAATGGGTGATGATGGTTCGGAAGGGGTGACTTTTTCGTCTTCCTGGATACAACAGATAGGCGGTGTCTTCGGTGTAGGTGGTTTAGAGAATCCAAGACCACGACAATCTTTGTGTTTGCGTGTAGTTACAGGAATGATCGTATGTCGGCCTTGTTCATAAAGACCAAAACCAAAGCCCTTCCAAGCACAGCGCATCAGGAAGGTGTGGGAGAAACGACGATTAGTTAGATATTGAAAATCAGATTGGAAGGGAACCACACCAAGGGGAGGTTCAGGGGTGACAGAGGATGTATCGACACCCCCATACGTTAGGTTGGTGCGGAAATTAGGTGGTCTGTAGGAGATTACTTCCCCCACACGATGGTCGTAGGTAGGATGCGCATGTAACTGTCTGTACTCCTGTGGGGTATGGAAAGTGCTAACATTATATAGGTGATACTCCCCTAGTGTAAGGTGTTGAAAAAAATCTACCAAGGGATCTGAGGTCGGGATGTTGTCCGCGGGGAAGGAAGCGGTATTTGCGGTGGTGGTTTCATTGGTTGAAGGTGTAGGTGCGGTTGAGATGGATGGTTGAGGTGTGGTCGAAGTAGATGGTTGGGTTGGATGAATGGGTGTCTTGACTGGTACAAGAACATCATTAGGGTGATATAACATATTGCAGTTTTTGAAGGGGGGAGCGTCAGCTTTTACGGTGTAGGACTTCCCCTCATACTTGAATTTTATGCATCTATGTAAGGTGGAGGGAACGCATCCCATAGCCTAGATCCAAGGGCAGCCTAACAACATGTTGTATTGGAATTCTCCCTCAAGGACATAGAAGAGTTCAGGTAAAGTACATGGCCCTACACGAATGTTAAGGATCACGGTGCCTAAGGTAGAAGTAATAACATCATTGAATGAACGCAACATGGTGGGGTTGGCACACATGCAGCTAGAAGGGATATTAATTTTTTGGAAGGCTTTGGAAGAGATGATGTTTAGGATAGCACCCCCGTCAATCATAACACGATGTATTCGGATGTCTCAGACGTAAGCTGAGATGAAAAGAGTGGGGTCAGGATCTTCTGCACCAAAGTCGACAATTTCATCTTCGGAGAAACTAACAACAGTGGCTTGTTGTATAGAGACAGAAGTGGTTGGGGAGATAGGTTGTTTGGTGAGAGAAGCAACGTGATTGGGTGTTAAAATGGAGGTAACAGGCAAGGTTTCATTAGGTAGGACCTCTATCCCTTGGAGGATTTCAATGAGAGCTTGTCGATGAGATTTAGAGGTTTGAATGAGATCATACAGTGTCATTTTTATAGGTGATTGGTGAAGTCGTTTGATCATGGTACAGTGGGAAACTCCATTAGAGACGGGGTAGATAGGTCCATGAATAACCAATTTAGGTGGTGGTGCAATCGGGATGGCGGATGGAGAAAGAGAGGCCACAGGTGTGCTTTCTTTAGCTGTCCCATTGGTTTTCTGCCCTCGAGTAGCAATGCTAATCATGTTGATCTCGTGAACACAAGAAGAGGAAGATGGTAGGGATAAGTCATTTTCTTTGAGAGGTGGGGTTGTAATAATGATATTTCTTGGTGAGGTGGGGACAGGTGGTATAGGAGAGGGGATTGAAGCTAAAGGTTTCTCCCTTCGTAAGTTGTCTTTCTTAACCTTTCTATCCGAGAGAGGTGACTGACGAAGGATGGCTTTCAAAGTTTTGCATCCCTCTACATCATGTCCTAGTGTGTGGTGGTAAGCGTAGATTTTAGACTCATCATAACCTATAGGTCGAGGTTTAGATGGATCATAGGGTCTAAGTGGGGGTAGGGAAATGGTCGCATTCTCCACCAACATATCAAGGATCTTGGCGTAAGATCCTTTAAGTGGGTTAAAGTCAGAGGAAGATGAGGCTATTGATTGGGTGGGTTTTGGTAATGTTTTGGTATGGTTGGTTCATACGGATGGTGGTTTAGACAAGGGGTTTTGATAATTGGATTTAACTAAACGTGGATTCTTCAGCACAGAAGTTATGTTTAGCTGGTTAGATGATGAGGTCACAGATGAAGTGGTGGTAGGAAACAACCATGGAGAAAGAGGAGTGACAACAAACAAATCATTTGATGATGGAGCTTGTTTAAGGTTGATAGGTGGACAGGATACTTGGGGTGATGGTGTTGATACACCCATGGATCTCTGTATGGGTGTAGAAGGTGTAGGTCGTTTTAAAGAAAATGCAGGAGGTATGATGTATTAAGGCAAGGTGGAGGGGTGAGGTCCCAATATAGAAGGTAGGTGTGATGGCGAGGGTTTTAGTTGTGACAGAGGCATAGATTGGACTTGAGGGGATTGGGTTTTTCTCCTAGGTGGATGGACGGCTTTATTTTTGGATAAATCTAACCGTTTAGGTGGGTGTATTAGGTTGGGTATTGGTGAAGTCCCAAGCATAGGGGAAGGTGTGGTTAAGTTAATAGAGGTGGATGAGGTATTCAGTAGAGATGAGGGGGGTGAAGATGAGGACATAGGCATTTTGAGCTTTTGTAAATACCTCGGGTATATGGTAGAGGTGTCTGGATTAGTTATTTGCATTTGAGTAGAGCATGGTGTACTCAAATGCTCCCATAGGACTCGTCTATCTTATGAGGGATGACAATATTCACGTGTGAATAGGAACTTTTGTATGGAAGAGAGGTGGGTTGTGATTCCGGTCCAATGTGGGTATGATACAGGGGGTAAATGAGGCACTGTATCAATGGGCGTTAAGAGGTCAACCGATCACTGAAAAGATTTAGGTGATGAAGAACTAATAGGTAGGAGGGCATGTTTGAGGGGATCCGTCATGATTAAAGAATATGGTGATGTCGGTTTGAGGGGTTTCTCTTCTAAGGATGACAGAAAAAGTGGCGAGCCTTCTTCTTTTATAGCAAGAGTGATGGAAGGAGATGTTTGGGAAATAGATAAGTTAGATAACATCCACTCACAATCTTGCAGGGATGTGGTGTAAGAAGACTCATTCATGAGAAGAGAACTCTAGGAGGTTAATTCCTTTATGGGTAAAGGAATGGCAAGATTATCATTTTTTCTTGATGGGGGTGAAGGGGTTTCGGATCCTTGCGTTAGTAAAGAGGCTTGATTAAGAATTTCCTCAATAGAAGCTTTTGGTTGGGAGTCGAAAACTACATGGATTTCATGAAAACTCTCCTTGGCTAAGATATCTTGGTTTATGTTACTGTTAGAAGAGTGGTTTGGGAATGTTTTGTTGAAGATTTTTAAATTTCGGTTAGCAGGGGCATTAGGATTATCGAGGGTTATATCCCCTGCATCAACCATTTCCTGCACTATGTTTTTCAATATCTTATAGTTTTCGTGACTGTATCCCTTCACGCAGTGGAAGTTACAGAAGTCATTTTATTTGTACCAAGAAGGTATAGCGTGGGTGGAATCAAACCCGGAGCAAGGTTTAACCAAAGGTAAGGTGATAGCTCCCGTTTTTAGCAATTTTTCTAGGATGACACCATAAGTTTCTCCCAAGGGAGTGTAATTGATGGGCTCGGCTTTATACTTATAGGTGGTTTTTGGCAGGGTATTAGATGGTGCTTGGGATTTGACCATCATTGCGTGTACAAATCCTTTTGATTTCGAAGCAGTCGATGCGTGAGAATTGGTGGTGTTGGGTTTGTTGGTGGAGTCTTGGGTTCGGAAATTAGGGTTTTTGTTACGCAACTGCAATTTCTCTTCCTCTAAGGCTCAAATCTCTAGTTTCTGAGCCATAGTAAAGGCCTCATCAAAGGTGCGGAAAGTTTGAATTTGGAGGGTAGGAGAAATGTGCTTAGCACAGACCCGCGTAAAGAGTTCGATAAGTTCAGCCTGAGGAAGGGCATAAGTAAGTTGGTTGATAAGGCCCCGCCATCGTCCAACGAAATCTGTGATAGATTCATCTTCAAATTGTCATATGGCATAGAGGTTGGTGATGGATACTTTTTTGGCGATATTAATGGAGAAATGATCCAAGAAATATTGGGCTAATTGGTTAAAAGAGAAAATTGAGTGCTGGGTTAAAGCACTGTACCATTCCAAGGTGGGTCCTGATAATGACATGGGAAAGGTGTGGAGTAGTAAGGCATCGTCGTGAGCAATCAGATAGTAGGCATGTCTAAATGATTGCAAGTGTTGTTGAGGATCCTCCTTACTATTAAAATGAGTAAATTTTGGTAATTCCCATTGAGGAGGATATGAATGAAGGGGGACAGAAGGATGAATAGGCTCCCGAAAAACTTGCTTATATGTCAGGGTGCTACGGCTTCCTGAAACAAAAGCCTCCAGATTTTGCATCTTTTCCATCATTTTTTTGATTAAATCAGTGGTTGGATGAGATGATGGTGCAGTTGTTGTAAACGGAGGAGGATTGGGCCAAGAGCCACCACTAGACAATGGTGGGGTTAAATGTTGATAATGTATTGAGGATGAATATGTTGAGGCGACCGAATAGGGATGTCCTATATAAGATGTTGAAGCCACCAGATAAGTGTGTGGAAATGAAAATGTGGGCGGAGCTTGAGAAGGAAAGCTCGTGTGGATAGGTGACAGAGAGCAAGTTAGGAAAGGGGCAGTCTGCGAGAGAGACGAGGTAGGAGGAGTCAGCGGTAATGATATGTGGGGCCCCAGATTAACCAAAGGAAAGCCAATCTATGCCTTATGAACTTTCGAAGCCACTGAGTTGGGAGACGGGGCTAAGGATGAAGAAGGTAAGGCAGAGTTATTAGGTGGGGAAGGAGCTAAGTGAGCAGCTATACTAATAGGTATACCAACAAGGAGTTGACTGTTGGGTGTACGGTCAAGGGTATGAGACAAATAGTATTGTACAGCGCTAGGATTAGCATCCAAAAATTTCACAAATTCCTTATCTCCTACAGGGATTTTGGGAACCTCACTGGTGTCTGTAGGATTCCCCATAGGATGTGAAGGGGGTGATTCAAGCAAAGGCATGGAACAGGCATGTGAAACCATGGCCGCGGCTTGTTTCCAAGTGATAACAACCATGGACAAGAGTACACATTAGGGATTCAATCTATCAGGAATAGAAACAACCACAAGATGTTGGAATTGGTAGGTTGTTGGTTTGTCGGGAACTTTGAAAGAAAGTAAATGATATTGGTCAGGTAACTGATGTCAGTCAGACTGTAGCTGACGTCAGTCAGATAACCGATGTCGGTAGCATAGGACCGGTGTAAGAAGTTGCTGATTTGGGGTTAACGATGTTTAGTATACCTACCAAACTGTTTTGAAGTGATCACTAAAACAGTGTATGACAGAGAAACAAAACTAAAAACAAGCAAGATGCACAAGCAAATCAAGAGACTAACCCTAGGATTAGTTTTAATTATTGTGGACTTACGCCTTAGACGCAAGATGATGTCAATCCTAAACAAAAGACCTAAGGGAGATGCCAAGTTTGTTTTGGCTTATAAGGTTACCTCAATCGGGCAGAGGAATACTGTAGAAAAGGGGGGATGTTTGAGCTGCTGTGTTGATTATGATGTGATTTGGGATGTGTTGTGTAGTGAAAGTAAGATTAATTTCTTGTCAATACCATGGATATCACCCCCATGTGTACAACCTGTTACTTAATCTACGTTCACTAGAATTGAAAACAACAAGCAAGAATGTGATGCACGTGTTTTAAACCCAAATTGAAAATGATATTCGATAAAACAAAGAAGATGACTTTCACTAATGCAAAGATGAGGAAGAAAGACAAATTCTTTTACCAAAATAACAAAATATCTTGTGAATATTCAGAAGAAGAAAATAGCAAGTGTGCTCCCTATATGAAAGCAAGCAAGAAAGAAAGAAACCCAAGAAAGGGTCCCACCGGGTGTGCCAAAATGTTTCACACAGAATGTTTCCGTTCTCAGAATAGAGGTGCTTCTATCCTTTCATTCTCTTGAGAAACAGATAAGGGTTAGGGCTAGGAGGAATACCTGTTGAATGTTGGGAGGGTGCGCGCATACCGTAGAGAGAGATCAGATTGATTGCGAAGAACTCCTTTTTGTCTACGAAGGACTACCTGTAAGTAAGAATACAAGACCACCATATTTTAGTTAGACAATAAATGAGGGAACTGCCTTGGGCCTAGGAAATATTGGACTTCCTTTTGAAGGTGATCAGTTCCCCTCTTAATATGAATTAACACAAATTCTAACAAAGAATTTATTGAAAAACTACAATTTAATTACCTCGTTAAAAGTAATAGAGGAAAGGCTGGTTTTGGTTAGAGTCACAGTGACCGATGCCGGTCACTGTACAACCGACTGCGGTTTTACACCGGTACTGGGTGCTAATAACCGATACCGGTAGGGGCATTGATTTAGGGGCTTTCAATGAAGGAAAGCTATAAGGAGGTTATGGTGTTTATAAGGCTGGTAAATGATTAGGGATAGGCAATAGGGTGATGGAGAAGACTCAGAGAGTGTGGGGGCTGTTCTTGGGGCAATGTAAGGGTAGAGGAATGATAGTTAGATGTAGGGTGCTACTGGGTAGTAGATCTAGGAGTGAACTTAAAAATTAATATGAATCAGAAGTTTAAGAAATATTATTTAAAAACGTACAAGACACTACTTACTAGTTCCTAATGAAGATACAGGTCCAAGGACTGTGATGACGAAGGCAGGGCTCAGGTGGGATGATCTGACAATCAAAAATGAGCTATCTTCTCTCCCAATGCTTGGATGAGTGTCGTTGTGCTCTAGTTCCTCAGTTGCAGTATTGGGCTCGATGTCCTTCTCTGTAAACTCTTCTCTTTTCTTCACTTGTCTCTGCTCTGCCAAGTGAATTCTGGATCTTTCAAATGAATTCCGATCCTTTGTTTTTGGTTGGGGGAGGTCATTTATAGGGAACCGATGGCAGTTACGTAACCAACGGCGGTCGAGTAGGAACCGATGTCGGTTAAGTCAAAGTGGGCTATTTTTAGTAAAATAGCCAACTTTGCCTCCTTTTCTCCCGAGGGATTAGTTGTGGGCTTGGTCAAGTCATGATCAAGTTGGTTTTGGTGCGAGTGAGAAGTAATTAGTCATGGGTGTGGATGTAGACCAAGTTATAGGTCTTAATTAGGTTAGTTTAGGGTTAGGGCTAGGTCATGATGAGGTGGTGAAATGAGGTGGTAGGTTTGGAGATGTGGATTTATTAATTATAAGGTAATTAATAAATAATTGTGTAAGGTTTAAGTGGTGAGGTTAGGTTGAAAAATGAGATGCGAGGCACAGGGTGTCGTAAGACAAAAATTTGGTGTCTACAGGAACTCATGAAGACATGGAAGGTATCGTATGGAGTCAAGGAACACATAGAGAAGGTCATCATCATCTAGAAGCAAAGGAAGAAGGAGAGAATAAGTTTGTAAACACAAGTTTTGGAGAAATTTCTCTTTCCCCTGGGATTATGATGTAGAAGCATCCTCCCTAACATGTAAATATGGTTTCTAATCATCAATTTTGATTTTTAAGTGTGTCTGTAGGCGTTGTAGATCATTAGGAGTCATTTAAAGCTATGAGAGTGTGTTAAGTCCTTCACATATTCAAATTATGCATTTTCTCTCCAATATGAGATTTTAAACCTTGAAGGCCATTTTTGGCTTTGTTTAGGAGTTATAATGTATTATTGAAGTAAATAAGTTTTTAAAAGGATGAAATAAGGCATATCATAGGTGTTTTAGGTCCTTTTTAAGGACATGAGTCATAATTTGTGTTTAGGTGTTGGAGCCTTGGAGTTAGCCCAAAGTTTTGATCTTGTGTTTAAAGTAAACTTTATGTCCAAGAGGCTTTGGAAGCTTCCATTCAGTTAGAACTAATTTAAAGGTTATAAAATATAATATGTAACTGATCCACTCATTCCATTCAAATGAGAATGACAGAGAAGGGCTTCAAGGAAGTTGTGAAGAATGAATTTTGTTTATACACATGTGTGTGAAATTTACACATTTTTTCTTTACTTTGTTAGTGATGAATGAAACTTGTGCATGTAACACTGATAGAGATTATGTACGCGAAGAATCCTAATACTATTTTTTTGCATTAGTTTTTGTGAGTTTCCATTATTTGTGTGTAATTGCAAGCTTGAACAAGCAATACAAGACTGTAGCAGGTCGTTGAAAGGTTATTCAAGTTCAGTTTATCGATATGGGTGAGAGTGTCTTATCCAAAAAGTTGGAGAATAGGATTAGGGAATAATTTTTTCACATCTAAAGATCAATTCCATTATAATAAAGTCTTACAAAGCAAGGAGAAGGGTTATCTGCTGGAGAAAACTGAAACAAGGTTTGGAAAACCATGTTCTTGAGAGTGGGACAATGAGAATGGACATAATGTTTTAGGTTGAGATAGTTATTAAGCCTTACTAGTATAAATTATATGCAAGGAAGGTAAAAAAAAGCACCCAGGTGAATTTTTAAATCTTGAATTGAAGTAATGTTCATTTATTGTCCAAAATACTCCTACCAGGTTTATGGGAAACCCTACCTAGGGTTTGGTGGGGAATTTCCATTTGGAGACCTTAAAGAAGGAATTAGATGATGATATTTGGTACATATTATCTCTATAACTCCCTTACAATGATTTTTATGGTATCGAAGTTTAGTCACTTCTAGATTTTACATAAGTCATGAAAGTCTTCGTAACCATCTATAGTGTACAGTGACAGACTCCAAGAAGGTAGGTGAAATAATTAAGAGGTTAAGTTTATTGATGTATTGTGACTTGTACAATATGAGTTTGAAGTAGGAAAACGAAGGGTTTCTAGAGAGAATAAGGAGGTTTGAAGAGTTGAAGTTTGTAAGGAAATCATTAAATTTTGTTGCTTTGGACTGTTAGGAGAGGATATAGTATAGAAAGAGGGTTTGTAGGTTAGGGCACTTCCAAAATGAATGAAGTATAAAATAGATACTGAAGGTATGTAATAATAAGAGAAAATAGAATCTAAAATAAAATTTCAAAAACTTTCTTTAAATTCCCAGTTTTTGCTAGAAAACACCTACATTCCTGTTTGGGTGTCCTAAAGCCTTAATTTGAAGCTAGGAGAGTGTTTTGAAGGAATTATTAACAATAAAGTCATCTTGAAATTTTTCACATAGGTAAAGGAGCCAAATATGTATCTAAAATGATGATTGGTTTGTAAGTTGAAGCCCTATAACAAAATTTAAATTAGAAATATAGTTCATATATGGCTAGAAGAGCCTAAGTGAATTATAAAGGAGAAAGTGAGGAAAAAGTGTCTTAACCAGTGAATTTAGACATAAAATTTGGAACACACCTTGAGGGCCATAAAAGGGTACTTGTAAAAGGTATTATTTTGTTTTAGGTATACACAAATTTCTCTAACCACCAACCTACCATTGGAATTTGCTTATGAAGCACTATAGGACATTTTTTCAAAAAGGTGAGACATTTGAACTTTTTGGTTGGTTTAAATCACTTTGATGGTTGAATTAGCATCAAATAAGGCCTAGAAATAGGTACAAGAAGAATTAAATATTATGTTTTTGTTTCAATTCAAATTTGGCCCAAGAAGTAAGAGTTTTAAGCTTGGGAAAGTGAATGTTTTTACTTGTAAATAATTGATTTTGGAGAATTGGATCAAATTAACGTTTTGGATTGTTTAGAACTGATCTAGATCTGAATCAGTATTGAACCTTGGGATAGGTATATACTTGATTAATATATGGTGAGGGGTTGGTTTGGATCAGCCACCTCCCACTCCCTTAACACACACACAAATACTCACATATATAAATTAAAAAACATTTTATAAATAAAAATAATTTCTTATACACACACTTATTAGAATGAATTTATAGGTGAAAGTGCACTTCAAAAAAATATAACCTAGGACTCAAGAATCAATTTTTTTTCATACTGAAAATATTATAATGAGGAAATTACTTCTCTACTCCCTTGTAGATACAAGCTCTTATATAAAGATAATGTCAAAATTCACAAGTCTTAACCAATATTAAGAAAATAACCTACATTTTAGTCTTAAAAGTACATGAGAGAGAAAAATTTACAATTCTTCGAATTTCATTTCAACACCCTTCTTATATATAATTCATTTACAATTTTACAACATTTAAGATATTTTAAAAACCATTTTTTACAGATTTACAACAAAATGTATTTGATTTACAATACATAGGACTTCAAGAAACATATAATGATTTTCTTAACTCATAATTTATAAGTATTTTGTGTCGCTTGATAGTGATATAATAATGGAAATATAAATGGAGGGAGAGATAATTTACTTACATTTCATTTCACATTTTGACTTCCAAACACACTCTTACATTAACTTTGCTTTCACAATCATTTTCAAAACATAAAACAATATCTTACTACAACATTTTGTTTTAAATATAAGGGATGAAGGTAATCCATTTGAGACAACATAAAATGCCTTCCATAATATAGTAAAAAAAATTGTATCATAATTTATAATCCAATAAGAAGTACAACATAATTTTTTTCACTGCTAAGTTTCTCAAGAAGAATCCATAGCTCTATTTGATGAAGACACCCTCTTGCAATAACTCCATCATGCCAACATCATACAAAAATTGGAAAATCTGAAAACATTTTCCTCCCAACCGAACAATGAGGGAATGATTTCCTCTTCATTTACCCAAAATATTCCCCAACTCATAAGAGTCTCTCAAACTAACTAACAAGTCATGAAAATGGAGAAAAAAATCAAACTACACACTATGATACACCATTATTTTCACAACCAAAAGAAAATCAATTTCATTGAGACAAATTAGAAGAGATATCATCAACCAAAAATGAAATGTATACACATATTTAATAAAACTATTGGATTGAAAATGAGAAGTAAATATAATGGATACCATTTATCCCTCCACTCATAAATAGTGGCTACCATGTCTTTCCTCAAAAAAAATATACAAGGATCAAAACACCTTATAACTTCACTAATACTATCCAACCTTCCATTTTTACCTCCAATCAACAACATAATAACTTATTCCTCCCTTCAAAAATACCTCTTTTACCTTAAAAATGTAATCACTAACCCCTAACACACAACATACTCGTTCATCCCACACAATGGATAAAATGTAATTTCCCACTAGATAGTCATACCAATAACCACATACTCAAATGAAAAATGAAATCATGGCAAGAAAAAAAATAAGAATGAGGGAGAGATAACAACATTTCACATATTGAAGTCAAGAGGGAAGAGGCATATCTCTTAGTCATATTGTCCAAAAAATCCTTCCATGTTCACACTGTTGTCCACTCAAAATTTCCCGCTCTGATAAGAGTAAATTTTTCAAAATTTTGAGTTGAAGGGTTTTTCTCTGAAGTGCCTAAGTCGTGAAGTTGAAATAATCTGTGTTTTGGGTCTTTTTGTGTGATTTTCGGGCATGTCAAAACTTTTTGTCCCATCTGTCCCAAGTACAAAAGTGCACTCTGTTCCCCGATCGGCCGAAATCCCCTGAAGCTGTCCCATTCTCGGGCCCGTCGGAAAATTTTGTCCCAAGTGTCCCAAAGCTTTTTGTGCGAGTTGCTTCCAAATTCGGCCGAATCATCCTTCCCGCGTACTTCGCACTTTCCTGTCCCGAATGTCCCAAAAGTTAAAAGTGTGAGCTTTCTCATTTTCGGCCGAAACTCCCGAGTCACATACTTTAGAGCTCTTTGTCCCAAATCAAAAAAATGCAAACTGTTCCAATTTCGGTCGATTTTCCCGAACCGCGTCCTTCGCGCAATTTTCGTCCCAACCGCCCCATTTTAAAAAAGGTGCGAGCTTTCTTCAATTTTGGCCGAGCCGGTCAAGTCGTGTACCTCGTAAATTTTTGTCCCATCTGTCCCAAGTCCAAACGGGCCCTTTGTTCCAATTTCGGCCGAAACACCCGAATCGCGTTCTTCGCGTATTTTCATCCCGCTTGTCCCAAATGCATTTGTACGTCCTCTCCCTGTTCCACCCGAACCGGCCGAGCCGCGTGTTTCGCGCATTCACGTCTCACCTGTCCCAAGCGTACCAAGTATCATTCACACTTAGCTTTTCCCCGCTCATTCCGAATACGATGCTCTTTCAAATTGGTGGTTGTGTATTCAATACGCATTAAATTCATTCCGCTCCTCGAACGGCTATATAACCAAGCATACCACCTTCGCATTTTTCACATTGCTTCCTTACTATCGTTTGCTCAAACCCTTGCAATCTAGTTCCCTGCGCAAATACCCCTTCCCTTTGCAAATTCCTTCCAGAGTCTGGGTCACAGCTCCGAATCTATCAATATGAAGCTCAAGTTTCAGGGACAGGAGCAAATTTCTCCACTTGAGTCTGCCGTTAGCAATATCAGAGACAGTGAGGCTCGTCATCTCGACTTCGGAGATTTTTGGTCAAGAATGACAGATGCAAACCCTACGCCAATGGCACAGATGATTAATGATAGCGGTTTAGCTTTCGCCGGAGGATTCCCTATCTCAGTGCAGTGTGCTGATACTGTACTTTCTTGCGGAGCTCACTTCGACCCTGATTCGAGCGAATTGACAAATGTACACGGGGAACTTATTGCCAAGCTGGACACTGCCGCCATTGGAGCTGCTCTGAAGATTCCAGAGATGGACAATGCTATATTCGTCTCCCGGGATCAAGCACAGGCTATGTTCAACCAAGACAGTGATAAGTATAAGGCACGAATAGCGAAGTCCTGGCTTGAAAAACCCTAGGAAGGGAGCTTCTCATCTGACCAAAACCCTCTTCCGAGCAGATTTCAATGAAGAATTGTCAGACTTCATAATCCTGCTGGCTCGGGTCATGGGCCTGCCCTCTACCAACGAGTTCCACTTCTGGATGTGCCCGCTCATCAGCATGGTGTGCGAGGGGACCGCAAAACATCAATTGGGCAGAAATCATAAGCATGAATTTGGCCGAGCAACTATCTAACGTGTAACAGTCGAAGAAGTTCTTCATGACTTCGTATCTGATGTATAACCTAGCGGCATCGACGGCAGTGGTTTGGCTTCTCCTACATAGATACACACAAAGATGATCCAGTGTATGCCTACTGCCCGCAGTTCACCCTAGAGACCAACAATCGGAATTTCAGAAGGGTCAATGATGCTTTCACCATGTACGTGGTCAGATTGATCAAAGGTGACACTGCCAGAAGGTTTTGAGACGAAGCCATGAACCTAATATCACAATATGGAGCCTATTTCATTCAATTCAGGAAATTTTCCTATATCAGGCTTACTGGCTATGAGAGCACTCCTCTGCGGCTTCCCCTGTTCTGCAATGACAAAATGGCCTTGATTGAGATATGTAGGCAACTAGACAAGTTGCATAGAACTTACAGAGACAAGAAGATTTCTGGCTTGCACTTTCCCATCTCTCTGGGAAACTACACATGCAAAACTGGCTCTGGATGCTCAGAACGTAGAGAGAGCCCTAGTCCCTATCACTGTTCATTTCTTCAAGCCAAGAACCTGTTTTGACTTGAAGAAGTTCATTGAACAGAACATCAAGATAGTCTATCATCATAGGGCAGATACAGAAGACTACTGGGCCGACTGTGCAGATGATTTTGAAGCCAGGAGAAGGCATTATGGCAGGTTCTCCCTGCAATTGATCCAAGAACTCAGTCTGTACCAAGTTCCTGAAGGTCTCGAGGATGACAATTCCGAGCTATACTCTTATGAGTATGAAAATGTGATTAAGCACACCCCTCTGGAGGACCTGGATTGGAACAGGAAAGAGAGAGATGATCTAGTTGAGATTCTTGCTCCAGTCTTGATCAGGACTAGGGTCTGGTTCAGTAAGAAGATCCAAGAATTCAAGAGGCACTCAGGAGAATCCAGCTCCAAAGATGATTCGACACCCATAAGGGAGGCATCAGTTCCAGAATCTGGAACACCAGTGAAAACCCCTTCTGCCTCAACAGCTCAGGGACCTGTGGAATCTACTCCTTCTCCATCTACCCAGGTATACAAGAAGAAACTCAAAGCGGTAAAGAAGGAGCCCGCAGAGAATGATCCTCCAAGGAAACGGGCAGAGTTGCCTATAGGGCCAGAGAACATCATCGTTCTCAGTGAAAGTGAAGATAGCGAGATGCCAACTCCTGCAAGTGTTCCTGAAAATCCAACAAATAAAGATAAAGAGGTCCAGAGCACTGAACTTCTAGGTACTACTGATTCTCCTGCCGCCATTACCTCCAGTGTTCTACTCACATCTCAGCTTGAGTCAATAGCC
Source organism: Taxus chinensis (assembly GCA_019776745.2). NCBI lineage: Eukaryota > Viridiplantae > Streptophyta > Pinopsida > Cupressales > Taxaceae > Taxus > Taxus chinensis. The sequence goes on from CM034148.1 coordinate 631,043,284, forward strand.
GCACAAACCTTGAGTTTCATGAGCTCCCTGTCTCTTGGTCCCCTTGCTTCTCCTGCAGATTCTTCTTCCTCCTTTGCTTGGGTGCAACCCCTGGTTGATAAAAGGAAGAGAAAATCCTCCTCTCAAAGCTTGGGACCCAACTTTGATGCTGTTGCCGCCCTGCTGGGTACCAATCCTTCTCATGCCAGGAAAGCCATAACTACTTCCAGGATCGTGTCAGATGCTCGAGGTCAGCAATTCCTGGAAATTGCTAAGCCCACGGTAGACAAATCGGAATCAGACTTGCTGACATCTGACTTGGAGCTTTCAAGGATCTCTATGGGAGAGTCTACCCCTGAAGGTGAAATTCATAACCTCCAGGAAACAGTCACCAGAGTCATTGGAAGGGTAGAGAAAGGGCACCAGACTATTAAACAGCTGGAAGAACAAGCCCAAGTTCTCACAAGTTTTATCAAGTCACTTTTGTCTAAGGAAAAAGTTTTGGACCCTACCCCCTTGACTACTCTACCTCCTCCTGTAATTCTAAGCCAAGATGAAGTGCAAAGAAATTAAAGATATGCACAAGCATTCTGTCTATGGCAGAGCTATCGAAGCCATGGTAGATGACATGCTTGTTTGCCCGGGCTAAAATTCATCGATGAAGCTTTTAAGCTACATGGAAAGGTAGACAATTTGCAACAGAAGCTATCCTCTACCATTGGGGTTATGGATAAGGAGCTTAAACTCTGGGGTAGTTGCATTGTAGACCTTCGCCTCATGGGACAAAAAGATGAGAACATCTTACTGGTGAATAAGATTTTTGATGATGCCAAAGATAATCTATCAAAATCCTGGGTCTACAGCGTAGAATGGAAAATCAGAGTCCTGGAAGAAGCTGTGGGTGAAATGAAGAATAACTGGCAAAAGGGAGAAGCTTTTAAGATGCTAGCAGCTGCTGCTTTCAAGGATATGCATTTTCATCTTTAGGATGAAAACTCTGGCGTTCCCTCGTCCTTGCAAGAAATCAAAGCTCAGTTCAGAGCTTTCGTCAAAGATAATCTTTTCAAGGAAGAGTCCATCTCTAAGGACAAGATAAAAGAAATTTGTGCTCTTCAGTTTACCATTGAAGAAGAAAACAAAGACTATCATACTCACGTCGAGTTTGATAAAGAGATGGAGAAATGTCTGGGATTTTGGACTCAGTCTGCAACCAACACGTCAGTCCCTCGTGGCAGAGATATAGTTGAGTCATTGAAGAAGTTCAGGCAGCGGATTCTGAAGACAGTGGGTCCCTCCCAGTAGCCGGCCACCTGTCTCCTTCTCCTTCCTTTCCTCTTCTTTCCTTTCTTTTCGTATTCTTTGTAATTAGTTGAAGGTATTGAAATTGGCGGTACTTAGCTATTCTTAGTTAAAAGAAACGGTTACGAAGAGTAACCGACTTGTAAGCTATATAATGGCCTTTCCATGCCATTTTGAGAGAGAGGAAGAACTTGGATATTTGGCCGAAAGTGTAAATAGATCTTAAAGAAATCAATACAAAAGGGCTTTCCATTCTGTGTCTATCTGATTCTCGTTATTTCTGTGTTTTTCTTAAAATATTGCGAAGATCATTTTGTTCTGAACTCGTTTAGTCTCTCTGATTGCATAACTGTTTAGTTTTGCCAATACTTTGATCTTGTATAACCAAGAAGGAATTTTGTGTCCTTGATTAAAAAATCTGAAGAATGTTATTTAGGGAACTTTGTGTCTTTTAATCTCATTCAGCCAACGCAAATGATCTTGTCTTGAAATCTTTGAAGCTTCCGCATACACGAATAATTATTCTGCTATCTATAATTCTGAATGTTGCTTTTCTACTCATCTTCTTATTCCCTTTCCTCAGTCTTTGCGTAACTGATGATCCTTGTGGAAAAGCACTTTCGTGATATCCAAGTTTAACCGTAAAACAATGCTCTGTATATTTGTAAATTAGTTTGTTTCTGAATAAGGGAACCTCTCTCGTTAAAGAGGAGGGACTTTTCGTCCCATGTCTTTTGCTCTCTAAAAAGTCCTATTTGACGACCAACAGTTTTTGGCGACTCCGCTGGGGAAAACCGCATTCCAGTACTGTTTTTTTTTATCATCCTTTGATCTGGCGACTCCGCGTTTCACTCGAGGGAGAAGGACCCTTGGTATTGAAGATCCTCAGTTTCAGCTTTTGGAGCAACAGGGTTTTCCTTTCCCTTCAAATAGAAGAACTCGTTCGACGAGCACTCCGCCTGTTCGAGATAGAAGTCCTACATAGCCAGCTAGCCCTAATCTGCGAGCTCTGATCCTTGCTGGTGTTAAAGTTCCCCTCCAAGCCGTATTTCCAAGAATGGTGGCACAATTTCCATGGGGTCAGCGTGTCGGGCCCCTGGCCCTTACTCAACCTTTGCATGAGTTACCTAGAGGTAACCGAAAGAACTTCCCCAAGTTTAGAGGAGATGGCAAAGTACACCCTGATGAACACATTGCAGCCTTCATAGTTGCATGTGGCGTCTTGGGAGTTGAACATGAAGACGTTTCAGTAAGGCTGTTCGTTGAGACGTTACAGGATAATGCTGCCAACTGGTTCTATCACCTTCCGGCTGGTGCCATCACCGACTGGAATACAATGAGAACTCAGTTCGAAAGCCGTTTCAAGCCGGCAGAAGATGTGCATGCCCTGCTTGCCCAAATTTCTCAGATAAAGAAAGATCCATCAGAACCCATGAGAGAATTTGTGGCTCGGTTCAATAGGCTGATCAACAAAATTCCTGCAAATACTCGACCGGTTGATCAAATTCAAAAATGTTTCTTTCTAAATGCTCAAACGCCCAAAGTCAGTTATGCTCTAAGAAGGGCTAATCTTGGAACGTTAACTCTGGATCAAGAACTGGCTGTTAGTGTCGAGGATGACCTGATCATGTCAGGGAAGTTGAAGAGAGATCCTCCCAAATCTAAATCTGCTGCTTCTTCCCCTTCCACCTCTGGACCCAATACTGATCCATTAGTCCAGAAACTTGCAAATGATCTCGTCGCTATAAAGAAACAATTAGCTCAGCATGCCCCGTATGCGGATGTTCCAAGAAGAAACTTTTCAGCCTAGAAATCGGTTGCCTGCTCCTCACACAAGACTAGCACTTGAAGGGCCTCCTGTCATGGTTCCTGTAAATGCAACCTGTGAAGTTGAAGAGCCAAATGATGACGTGGATGATGAAGCTCGTGAGGAGTTCCTGGAGGAATTTGATGATGAGGCAGAAGACCTCGAAGGATCTCGGGTTAATTTCTTTACCACCAAAGGCACTAACGATGGAGATAACTACGATGAAGTGATAACAGATATGAACAGTGAATCATTTGCTGTCATGACTTGAGAACAGACGAGGCAGAAGGAGAAAATAACACAGCCCATGAAGAAATCTAAGGAGCAGCCAGCAACTATTCCTGTAATTGCTAGCAGAGGATCTTCTATCCCTACCTCATCTGCACCAAAGGTAAGTACTGTCAACACTGCTCCCAAAGTTTCTTCTTCTTCTTTTTCTCCTAAAGTTGATAAGCCTAGAATTCCAAATGATGATGGCCCATCCACCTCTGTATCCTTTGATATTGTTGACCATCTTAAAAGGACTAAGGTTCAAATTTCAGAAGCTGAATACTACCAAACCCACCCTAAAGATTTTGCCAAGATGATCCAATTTGTAAATTCCCATTCCAAGACCACCTCTAAAGGCATTTTGCCCACACCTCCTCCTGCACCACAACCTAGTCTGGTAGCTGCTGTAACCTCGCCTGGAGACAAAATCAAGCCTTTTTATGTTACACTCCTTATAGTTGGCCATAGGCTCAGTAACTATGTCATAGATTCTGGAGCCTCTGATAATGTGTTGCCTGCTAAAGTAGCTCATGCTTTAGGCTTGACCCTTACTCGTACTTATGGATCTTGCTACTCCATGGAAAGTAAAGAAGTGCCTTTGGTTGGAAGGATTAAAGATGCACAAGTGGCTTTTGCTACTTTACCTGAAAAGAAATTCTTAGCTACTATCTTAGTAACAGACATTCCTCCTTCTTATGGAATGTTGCTAAGTAGGAACTTCTGTAAAGATGTGGGTGGAGAAATTCAGATGGATTGGTCCCACGCACTCATACCTGTCAATGGACACATGAAGAAGTTACTCCCTGAGAAACAGTCTGAGTATATTGTGCAGAAAATAGATGATCCTAAGGCACAAATACTCTATGAAGACATGGGTCATGGTAATTACATGATCCTGTCCCCTGATGAAATCCAACCCTCCAAAGTATCACCCAAAGATCCCAATGGTGTTTGGATTTTAGAATTTGATGGAAGTTGTTCCTCGGCTGGTTCTGGGGCTGGTGTCCTGCTAATATCACCTGAAGGATGCCTACACCCTTTTTCATTCAAGTTGCAGTTCGAAAATACCAACAATACAGCAGAGTATGAGGCTCTTATTCTTGGACTGCAAGTGGCCAAAGAACAAGGTGTAAAAAATCTTCTGGCTCGTGGTGATGCAGAGCTAATTGTGAAGCAAGTCAGAAGCCTTTTTTAGGTAAAAAATGGGAGGCTGAAGCATTATCGGAACCAGGTTTGGGATTCAATTGAATTCCTTGATGCTTTCTCCATTGAAGCAGTGCCTAGAGAAAAGAACAGCCGAGCTGATTCACTGGCTGTCTCAGGGTCACTATTGATTCCCCATCCTGAATTCTCTCAGGATAAATTCACTATTGAAATTGTCCACCGGCCTAGTGTACCTGACAATACCTATAACTGGCAAGTCTTCAACGATGACCAGCATTTGCCTTCCTTCCTGGAACTCAAGGGTAATTTAGAGCAACTATATTTCGAGGGAGGTAACAGCCTGCCTTGTGAGAGTGTGTCTTCTGACCAAGCCGTCACCCAAGGAGAAGAAACAGATAAGGAAGGGTGCATTAAACTTAAAGGAAACAAGATTCCCAAAGGTTTGGTGAGCTTGGAGGAGTTGTTTGACAAACATGACAGATATGTGAGATCTAAAGCTTCTACTGGACCTCAGCAATCAGCTGAGTATGATAAGATTGATATTGGGAGTTCTGATGACCCGAAGCTGGTAAATATTGGGAAATGTTGCACAACAGACGAGAGGAGAAGAGCAATTGATCTTCTAAGGAAGTATAAGGATGTTCTTGCATATTCTTATGAAGATCTAAAAGCCTTCAGGCCAAAAGAAATGCAACACTCTATCCCTCTCAAACCAGGAATCAAGCCTTTCAAGCAGAAACAAAGGCAGTATAATCCAAAAATAGCTGACACCATCTTTCAGGAGATCCAGAAGTTGTTGAAGGCTAAGATCATTTTTCCCATTCACCATTCAACATGGATTGCAAACATTGTGCCTGTTAGGAAGAAGAATGGTGAGATCCGCATCTGTGTTGATTTCAGAAACCTGAATCAGGCCTCTCTGAAAGATAACTACCCTCTGCCTATGATGGATCAGATTTTGCAAGCAGTAACAGGATCCGAGATGTTATCTATGCTTGATGGATTCTCGGGATACAATCAGGTAGAGGTTGATACTGCAGATCAACACAAGACAGCCTTCACCACTCCTTGGGGTACCTTTGCCTACAAGAGAATGCCTTTTGGGCTGATTAATGCTGGTGCCACTTTCCAGAGAGCTATGGATTTGGCTTTTGGAAGCTTGAAAGGAAAATGTATTGTCATATACCTTGATGACCTGACGGTGTTTTCAAAGACAAGAGCAGATCACTTCGACCACTTGGAAACAGTTCTGCAAAGATGCCGAGAGCATGGGATTTCCTTGAATCCTAAAAAATCTGTCTTCTGTGTTACAGAAGGAAAGCTATTAGGGCACATTGTCTCAAAGGACGGCATCAAGATTGATCCTGAACGAGTTCAGGCCATCCAGCAAATTCCTCTCCCGACCAGTAAAAAAGGCGTGCATTCCTTCTTCGGTAAGATCAATTTTTTAAGAAGGTTCATCCCTGATTTTGCAGAGTTGACCCTGAACATTTCTCAGATGATGAAAGGGAAGCAAACATTTGGTTGGTCTTCTGAAGGAAAGGAATCCTTTGAGGGTATCAAGAAAGCCATTGCTAAAACTCCAGTTTTGGCCTGCCCTGACTTCAGCAAAGATTTCATCATCTATTGCTATGCTACAAATAATACCCTGGCTGCTATCTTAACCCAAGAAGATTCTGATGGACATGAGCTACCAATTGCCTTCATGAGCTATATCCTGAAGGATCATGAGCTAAAGTACACTATGATGGAGAAGCATGCTTTTGCAGTAGTCAAAGCTGTCAAGCAGTTCCATTTCTATATCCTCAACTCTCACTCTATGGTGTTGGTTCCAAATACGACTGTTAAGTCAATTCTTACACAGCAAGAATTTGGGTCCAAGAGAGGAAACTGGGTGGCTAAGGTCCAGGAATATGACATTGATATCAAACCAACCAAGCTGGTTCGTGGCAAAGGTCTTTGTGAGCTCATTGCTGAAGGAGACAAATATGGGTTGTTGGAGGAGAAAGCTGATATTCCTACTGTTCTATTCCTGAGTTCGGTCAATGAATGGTATGCTGACATCACCCATTTTCTCACCTATGGGGAATGCCCATCTCATTTAACTGCCAAGGAAAAGAGGACTGTTAAATTGAGGTCAGCGCAATATGTACTATGGGAAAATGCCTTGTTCAAGCGTGGCTTAGATGGGAGATTTCTGAAGTGTGTTGATAAGGAACAACAGAGAAAGTTGCTTTTAGCTTTCCATGATCAGGCATGTGGAGGGAACTATTCATCAACAGTCACAGCTCACAAGATACTTCGGGGAGGATATTACTGGCCTTCCTTGTTCAGAGATGCATCCAAGTGGGTGGATAAATGCGAGGCCTGTCAGACTTTTGTGGGAAGACCTAAATTGGCATCTTTACCTCTCAAGCCAGTTGTGATCGAGGAACCATTTCAACAGTGGGGTCTAGACTTCATTGGTACACTGAATCCTACCTCTAGTGCTAGCCACACGCATGTGCTATCTGCCACTGACTACTTCACCAAATGGGTGGAAGCTGTTCCGGTCAAGAGCACTACTTCTGAAGTTGTATGCAACTTCCTCAAAGAGAACATCTTGGTAAGGTATGGTGTACCTAACAAGATTATAACAGACAATGCTTCGAACTTCTCCTCAACTGAGATCATGGATTTTTGCTACGGGTATGGCATCTCTCTGGATCATTCCTCAGACTATTATCCCCAGGGGAATGGACAAGCAGAATCTACCAACAAAAATCTGGTAACTATCATAAGGAAGTTGGTCAATGAGTCTCAGCGAAACTGGCATAAGAAGCTTTATAATGCTCTTTGGGCAGACAGGATCACACCTAAAAACAAGCCCATTGGAATGTCCCCCTTTCAAGTAGTGTATGGAGTAGAAGCCCAATTGCCAGTGACAGTGGAACTGCCAGCCTTGCACCTGATGAAGGCCATTGAAGACACTAGTTTCAGTGATGCTCTGGACAAAAGAATCATGTACCTGCACAAACTGAACGAGGATAGATTGGAGGTTGCTGACAGAATATCTGCTCACCAGCAGAAGGTGAAGGTTCTGTTCGATAAGAAAGCTAGGTCCAGAGAGTTCCAAGTTGGTGATATCGTGCTGTTATGGGACAAAAGACATGAACCTCGTGGCAGCCATGGAAAATTTGATTCTCTGTGGCTTGGACCTTTCAAGATAAGACACTTTGCTGGTAAGGACTCTTTCTATCTTGATTACATGGATGGTTCTCCCCTCCCACTTCCTTATAGTGGGCAGTATTTGAAGTTGTTCAAGTCCTAGGTGACTAGGGAGTCCCTTTGTATATTATGTACAGTGTTTTTGCTTTTTCTGCTTTTGGTGTGTTTCCCTTCTGTTGTGTGTGTTGCCCTCTGTATTGGTTTGTTTTTGACTCCTTTGCCCAATGGATAAGGCACTGGTCTGCTTCACCGAGTTCTCTAAGTTCTTGCCTTGTCTCATTCTATGAATTTACACCAAGTCATCCCCAGAAGGAGCCAGCTGTTGTCTACTCAAAATTTCCCGCTCTGATAAGAGTAAAATTTTCAAAATTTTGAGTTGAAGGGTTTTTCTCTGAATTGCCTAAGTCGTGAAATTGAAAAAATCTGTGTTTTGGGTCATTTTGTGTGATTTTCGGGCCTGTCGAGAACTTTTTGTCCCACCTGTCCCAAGTCCCGAAAGTGCACTCTGTTCCCCCGATCGGCCGAAATCCCCGAAGCTGTCCCATTCTCGGGCCCGTCGGAAAATTTTGTCCCAAGTGTCCCAAAACTTTTTGTGCGTAGTTGTTCCAATTTCGGCCGAATCATCCTTCCCGCGTACTTCGCACTTTCCTGTCCTAAATGACCCAAAGTTAAAAGTGCGAGCTTTCCCATTTTCGGCCGAAACTCCCGAGTCGCGTACTTCAGAGCTCTTTGTCCCAAATCGAAAAATGCAAACTGTTCCAATTTCGGCCGATTTGCCCGAACCGCGTCCTTCGCGCGTTTTCGCCCCAAATGTCCCATTCTCAAAAATGCGCCCTGTTTCATTTTCGGCCGAGCCGGTCAAGTCGCGTACTTCGGAACTTTTTGTCCCGAATGTCCCAAGTCCAAATGGGCCCTTTGTTCCAATTTCGGCCGAAACACCCGAATCGCGTACTTCGCACATTTTCGTCCCATTTGTTCCAAATGCATTTGTGCGTCTTCTCCCTGTTTTGCCCGAACCGGCCGAGCCGCGTGTTTCGCGCATTCGCGTCTCACCTGTCCCAAGCGTACCAAGTGTCATTCACACTTAGCTTTTCCCGCTCATTCCGAATATGATGCTCTTTCAAATTGGTGGTTGTGTATTCAATGCGCATTAAATTCATTCCGCTCCTCAAACGGCTATATAACCAAGCATACCACCTTCGCATTTTTCACATTGCTTCCTTGCTATCATTTGCTCAAACCCTTGCAATCTAGTTCCCTGCACAAATATCCCTTCCCTTTGCAAATTCCTTCCAGAGTCTGGGTCGCAGCTCCGAATCTATCAATATGAAGATCAAGTTTCAGGGACAGGAGCAAATTTCTCCACTTGAGTCTGCCGTTAGCAATATCGGAGACAGTGAAGCTCGTCATCTCGACTTCGGTGATTTTTGGTCAAGAATGACAGATGCAAACCCTACGCCAATGGCACAGATGATTAATGATAGCGGTTTAGCTTTCGCCGGAGGATTCCCTATCTCAGTGCAGTGTGCTGATACTGTACTTTCATGCGGAGCTCACTTCGACCCCGCTACGAGCGAATTGACAAATGTACACGGGGAGCTCATTGCCAAGCTGGATGCTGCCACCATTGGAGCTGCTCTGAGGATTCCAGAGATGGATAACGCCATAGTCGTTTCTCGAGATCAAGCACAGGCTATGTTCGACCAAGACAGTGATAAGTATAAGGCACGAGTAGCGAAATCGTGGCTTAAAAACCCTAGGAAGGGAGCTTCTCGTCTGACCAAAACCCTCTTCCGGGTAGATTTCAATGAAGAATTGTCAGATTTCATAATCCTACTGGCTCGGGTTATGGGTCTGCCCTCCACCAACGAGTTTCATTTCTGGATGTGCCCGCTCATCAGCATGGTGTGCGAGGGAACGCAAAACATCAATTGGGCAGAAATCATAAGCATGAATTTGGCCGAGCAGCTATCCAACGTTCAGCAAACAAAGAAGTTCTTCATGACTTCGTATCTGATGTATACCCTAGCAGCATCACGGCAATGGTTTGGCTTTTCCTACATAGATGCACACAAAGATGATCCAGTGTATGCCTATTGCCCGCAGTTCACCCTAGAGACCAGCAATCGGAATTTCAGAAGGGTCAATGATGCTTTCACCATGTACGTGGTCAGATTGCTCGAAGGTGACACTGCCAGAAGGTTTTCAGACGAAGCCATGAACCTGATATCACAATATGGAGCCTATTTCATTCAGTTCAGGAAATTTTCTTATATCAGGCTTGCTGGCTATGAGAGCACTCCTCTGCGGCTTCCCCTGTTCTGCAATGACAAAATGGCCTTGATTGAAATATGCAGGCAACTAGACAAGTTGCACAGAACTTGCAGAGACAAGAAGATTTCTGGCTTGCACTTTCCCATCTCTCTGGGAAATTACACATGCAAAACAGCTCTGGATGCTCAGAACATAGAAAGAGCCCTGGTCCCTATCACTGTTCATTTCTTCAAGCCAAGAACCTGTTTTGACTTGAAGAAGTTCATTGAACAGAACATCAAGATAGTCTATCATCATAGGGCAGATACAGAAGACTACTGGGCTGACTGTGCAGATGATTTTGAAGCCAGAAGAAGGCATTGTGGCAGGTTCTCCCTGCAATTGATCCAAGAACTCAGTCTGTACCAAGTTCCTGAAGGTCTCCAGGATGACAATTCTGAGCTATACTCTTATGAGTATGAAAATGTGATTAAGCACACCCCTCTGGAGGACCTGGATTGGAACAGGAAAGAAAGAGATGATCTGGCTGAGATTCTTGCTCCACTCTTGATCAGGACTAGGGTCTGGTTCAGTAAGAAGATCCGAGAATTCAAGAGGCACTCAGGAGAATCCAGCTCCAAAGATGATTCGACACCCATAAGGGAGGCATCAGTTCCAAAGTCTAGAACACCAGTGAAAACCCCTTCTGCCTCAACAGTTCAGGGACATGTAGGAATCTAATCCTTCTCCATCTACCCAGGTATACAAGAAGAAACTCAAAGAGGTAAAGAAGGAGCCCACAGAGAATGACCCTCCAAGAAAACAGGCAGAGTTGCCTATAGGGCCAGAGAACATCATCATTTTCAGTGAAAGTGAAGACAATGAGATGCCAACTCCTGCAGGTGTTCCTGAAGACCCAACAAATAAAGATAAGGAGGTTCAGAGCACTAAACTTTCAGGCTGCTACTGATTCTTCTACCGCCATTACCTCCAATGTTCTACCCACATCTCAGCTTGAGTCAACAGCCGCACAGAACATGAGTGTCATGAGCTCCCTGTCTCTTGGTCCCCTTGCCTCTCCTGCAGTTTCTTCTTCCTCTTTTGCTTGGGTGCAACCTCTTGTTGATAAAAGGAAGAGAAAATCCTCCTCTCAAAGCTTAGGACCCAATTTTGATGCTGTTGCAGCCTTGTTGGGCACCACTCCTTCTCGTGCCAAGAAAGCCAGAACTACTTCCAGGATTGTGTCTGATGCTCGAGGTCAGCAATTCTTGGAGATTGCTAAGCCCACAGTAGACAAATCAGAATAAGAGTTGCTGACATCTGACTTGGAGCTTTCAAGGATCCCAATGGGAGAATCTACCCTTAAAGGTGAAATTCATAACCTTCAGGAAACAGTAACCAGAGTCATTGGAAGGGTAGAGAAAGGGTCAGCAGACTATTGAACAGCTGGAAGAACAAGCCCAAGTTCTCACTAGTTTTATCAAGTCACTTTTGTCTAAGGACAAAGTTTTGGACCCTACTCACCTTGACTGCTCTACCGCCTCCTGTAATTCTAAGCCAAGATGAAGTGCAAATAAATTAAAGATATGCACAAGTATTCTATCTATGGCAGAGCTATCGAAGGCCATGGTGGATGACATGCTTGTTGCACCTCCCCCGGAAGGTACAGGCACTTAACCTGGAAATAAGCGCAGCGGGGTAAACAGGGGAAGAGAGGGGGAGGGGGGTCCGGGGGAGGGGGGGGGCGCCCATCTGTATATGGCGGTAGTCCCTATATAGACAGATGGGTTTTGTCGGCCCGACTACGACAACGACTATAGATAGTCGCCCTCCTCCCCCTAACGGGGGTCATAGGGGGGCCTTACTAACTCGATCCCCCCCCGGAGCCCCCATATCTATATCTAGGGCCAGCTAGTTCAGATCTTGGGGGCCGCCCGGATACTCTTCTCTAGAGACGAAGTCGGTAGAGTCTAGTATCTAACGAGAGACTGCCCTCGACTATATGGAGTTTAGTTGGCCCCGGCGCCCAGATCTCTATAGATGGGGCTAAACTTCATCGACGAAGCTTTTAAGCTACATGGAAAGGTAGATAATTTGCAACAGAAGCTATCCTCTACCATTGAGGTTATGGATAAAGAGCTCAAACTCTGGGACAGTTGCATTGTAGACCTCCGCCTCATGGGCCAGACAGATGAGAACATCTTACTGGTGAACAAGATTTTCGATGATGCTAAGGACAATCTGTCAAAATCTTGGGTCTACAGCGTGGAGTGGAAAATCAAAGTCTTGGAGGAAGCTTGTAGGAGAAATGAAGAATAGCTGGCAGAAGGGAGAAGCTTTCAAGACACTGGCAGCTGCTACGTTCAAAGATATGCATTGTCATCTTCAGGATGAAAACTCTGGCGTTCCCTTGTCCTTACAAGAAATCAAAGCTCAGTTCAGATCTTTTGTCAAAGATAATCTTTTCAAGGAAGTCTCCATCTCTAAGGACAAGATAAAGGAAATTGGTTCTCTTTAGTCTGCCATTGAAGAAGCAAACAAAGACTATCATACTCACGTCAAGTTTTATAAAGAGATGGAGAAATGTCTAGGATTTTGGACTCAGTCTGCAACCAACACATCAGTCCCTCGTGGCAGAGATATAGCTGAGTCATTGAAGAAGTTCAGGCAGTGGATTCTGAAGATAGTGGGTCCCTCCTAGTAGCCGGCCACCTGTCTCCTTCTCCTTCCTTTCCTCTTCTTCCCTTTCTTTTCGTATTCTTTGTAATTAGTTAAGGTATTGCAATTGGCGGTACTTAACTATTCTTAGTTAAAAGAAACGGTTACGAAGAGTAACCGACTTGTAAGTTATATAATGGCCTTTCCACACCATTTTGAAAAAGGGGGGGAAGAACTTGGATATTTGCTGAAAGTGTAAATAGATCTTAAAAGAAATCAATACAAAAGGGCTTTCCATTCTTTGTCCATCTGATTCTTGTGGTCTCTGTGTTTTCCTTTAATATTGTGAAGATCATTTAGTTCCTAACTCGTTTAGTCTCTCTTATTGCATACTGTTCAGTTTTACAAGTACAGTGATCTTGTACAACCAAGAAGGAACTTTGTGTCCTTGATTAACAAATCTGAAGAAGGTTATTTATGGAACTTTGTGTCTTTAAATTTAATCTCATTCAAATGATCTTGTCTTAAATTCTTTGAAGCTTCGCATACACGAAGAATTATTCTGCTATCTATAATTCTGAATGTTGTTATTCTGCTCATCTTCTTATTCCCTTTCCTCAGTCCTTGTGTAACTGATGATCCTTGTGAAAAAACACTTTCATAATATCCAAGTTTAACCGTAAAATAATGTTCTATGTATTTGTAAATAAGTTCGTTTCAGAATAAGGGAACCTCTCCCATTAAAGAGGAGGGACTTTTCGTCCCCTGTCTGTTGCTCTCTAAAAATTCCTATTTGACGGCCAACACACACACATGAACTCCAAAGAATAACTCAAAAATAAGAACTCCTCCCAACTTAGAAAGTAACTTCAAATATTACAATATAATCCCATCCAACACCCATCAAAACTTTATTAAATAAATGAATAACCAAGTTGTAGCACCTAATAGGATTGTTGCATGTGGCATGATTTAACCATCAAGAAAAACATTCTACATAACCAATAAATCAAAGATCTTATGATTCCAAATGGACCAAAAACATATCCCCTTACAAACCCAACCGAAAATCACAAATTATTTTACATTATTTAGACAAAAAATGTAATCAATAAAACATAAATCATAAAAAATTAAATTTACAAAATCTAGGAAATTAAAAAAACTTACATCAACTTGTGACTCAACACTTATATACCTTAACTTACAATTTACCCTCAACCTTACACAAATATAATTTTCCCAAGTGGTTTGAAGACTTATTACGTTAATCATGTGGTTTTTTTGATCCCCCAAATGGCAAAAAGTACTAAAAATGTATTTCTAACCCATGGTTAGTTATATGGGAAGGTAGTAGGATTGTGAGAAAAGGGCCACTTGTCTCACACACCACCAAAAATTGTCCCGCAAGGAAAAAATTAAATTTTCAAAAAATGGAAAGTTATAACATCCCAACCAAGCCACTTGTAAGTATAAAAAGGTAAACACAATCAAATCACTTCAAACTTAACTTTACAAAACATGGAAAAGAATAACATAAATTACAACATGTTCACTTCAAAATTTTCTGAGGGATAGTTTCATGCTTGAAGGACCCCATGTTGGTCAATGAGTGTATTTTGAGTTATCCGCTCTTCATATTTATTTTGGTATGTTCGGGTATGAATCTCGTGTACCTATCCTCCATAAAGATACCCAAAAAACACATTATATAATGCAAGAGAATCACTCCAAGGGATAATTTAGGCATGAAATAATCAATTTTTGCTTGATATGGTCTTAAAGGTCCTAGGAATCCTTTTATTTTGGTTTGATGAGCTCATAAGGTCAAAATTACAATCTATGGAGTTTCCCTCCATTTTTTGCAATTTGAAAATTTGAACCTTTTTTGTGCATATTTTGACTTAGTGGTATGGTGTAGATGGTTTGAAGAGGTTTCATAGGTTCCTTAGAGGTTTTAAGTCATAAATATTGTGTGGAAAAGAATTTTTTTGGTTGGAAAAATCAGTGGATTACCGCCTATGCTATGATAATAGGTCCCTTTGCTTGAATATGGCAGCTTTATTTATTGTGTGTGATTGAAAATGGAATTTTGTGGCTAGCCTAGAGGCTGGGGGTCCAACTAGGACAATCCAATGAACCTGCAGAAAATGTTTGCAATTTCTTGCAAGGGAGGAATTTTCTAAATAGGTGGGAAAAGGGAGTGGGAACTTAGGAAGGGGTATTAATATTTTAGGTAGAAAATTCAGATGCATGCAAAGATTAATAAAATCATTTAAACACACATATTCAGAAAAAAAAAAAAACCTTATTACTAACACCAAGACAAGATGGAATTATGAACACAAAGTCTCATTAATTCCCTCATCAATAAAATCAAGAAACTCCTTTATTATTTATTGACATTCTCACAAAGTTGTACAAAGAGAGAAATGGAAGAACATATGAGAAGGAGAATAAAATAAAATAGCTATCTCTTTTTCTTATCACAAGTATTTATCTACTCTTGAACACACAAAATTGGCAACTATTAATAATGGGGAATTCATTACAATTTATATATTTCAATAGGACTCTTCACCTACCCCCAACATGAATTTTTGATTTCCCTCCACAAAAAATGAATCTTCAATTCCCTAGAGGTGAAATTAAGTACCCATTTTATTAATTGAGGGTGACTTATTACAATAGTTGATATAGTCTCATTTAACTGAATAAGATGAAAGTCATGATTTATTATAACGAAGAAATATAAAGGGGGTAGAGAATAAGAGAAATAATGGAGAGAGGAGGGAAGGAATGCAACACAACATGGAAGAGGATGAATGTACCATCGATGAAGATCAGCTCTGCTGATTTTAAAGATTAAAAATTTTCCCAAGATGGCCCTATGCAACAGTGTCATGTTCCACTAATGAAGGTTTCTCTTTTGGACATTTTTGAACACTTTGCCTCTTTTTTAAAAATCTTTGAAAAATGAACTTCTACACATTTCCTGGGTACATCGAGAAGATGGATGATGAACACTTGAGAAGAAGAAAAATAAGAATATCATTGTGAAAAAAATTCTGACCTTTGAGACACTGTCACAATTTTATGATCAATCATTCACATGGGTGAAATTGGGTGCACTTTGTTGACTCATCCACGATATTGATCCTACCACTGCAGACGCATTGATGATGAACAAGGTATGTGAAAAATACTTCTAATTTTAAAGTGAGGAAAGGAGAAAGATACCAAAATCAATTTCATCTACTAGTTGATCATGCATCACATGTGGAAATATCTGAAAGGTTCTTTGGTATAAAATTAGCAATTTTCTCATTTTGGCACTCTTTGCTCACCACATCGGGGGTGTGGGAATTGACTTCAAAATAGAGAGAGGAAATACCATGAGTAATGATACCATTTTAGGATGAGTGAATGACTAAAATTTGACAACATTTAACTCCTTTCACTCATTTTCTATTTTTAGAATATTCACCAGTATTGTCTCATTTAGCCAATTTTTGCCATTTTTTCAATCTTGTCAATTTTGGAGTGTCTCAACCACGAGGGAGTGAAATAAGGAGTGTGAATGAAAATTTTCTTGAAATTACTATTTATAGTAGGTACTTCCCATTGATACATACTAAAAATATAAAGTTGGCTTCCTGATGTCAGATTTAAACAAAACCACTTGTAGAAGTTTACATAATTCATTTCATAGCTCTGCTCTACTTTTCATGTGATTCCGCCCACTGGAACCCTAGGAAGTGAAGAAGTACCTCATTTACTTTTCACTAATGAGTCATGGTATTCATTAATGGATTCTCTAATATTTTTGGAAAAATTTTATTCCCACCTCAGATTGCGAAGAAATCAGCTTCACCGGAATAGGTTTTTCATCTAGACTTCATGTTCAAGTTTTTAGCTTGATTCATTTGTTGGAATAATGGGAAATTTAAGGAATGAAATCCAAGGATCATAGTTAAAAATTTAGGGAATAATTTAATATTTTTTCACTTTCTCCTTTAAGGCATTTTGAAATGGATAAGATTACAAAAAAGCCCACCTCGATCCGTGCATTGGTTTGTGAGATATGAAAATTCCACTTTCTTGGGTGTGGAGTCATTCAGGAAAGAAAACGCAAATGGACCCTTTAAAAAATTAATTTTTTTTGAATAATTTATTCATCAAGATCATGCAAACATGGAGGGAGGAACAATTGTGGAGAAAAATATGGAATTTTTGCTAGAGTTCCGAGTAGAATTTGAGAAAAATGGGGGAAGAACAAAAAATGCACAATCTCCATGGTTTTTATGCCTTTTGGGGGGGAATTTTTTTTATCCTCCTTGTACCCTTGGAAAATGTAATAAGGAGACACAAAGGTGCTCCCTATCCATAGGAGGACAAGTAGCAGACATGCACTGATGGGAGAGAGAGAGAGAGAGAGGGAGGAGATCAGATTTAACATATAGAGCTAAGATGAAGCCATGTGAGGAATCAAGTGGGAGAAAGGTGGGAGAAGGGGTGAATTTTTTGTCCCCCTTTTCCCCTTGGAAAATGGATGAATATTACAAAAATGTGCCTCAACCTCATGGTGACAAGTGGAGGGCATGCATGGCTTGACGCAAGGGCTAGAAAATTTCCAAAAGGTGCTTACGAAGGCCTCCCAGGGTCATGTGGTGGGTCTAGTAGCTTAAAGGGGGGAGGGGGAAATTTTTTTGTCCCCCTTTTCCCCTTGGAAAGGGAAAAAATTGACAAAAAAATTCACCTTAGCCTCATGTTGCCACGTGGTATTGGAAAATTTGACTAAGGACAAAGCTTTGTACCTTTGGAAGAAACTTGAAAATGATGTTTTCATAGCTCCTGGAAGACTCTTTAGGAAAATTGCTATATTAATTTTACTAAAAAAATAATTTTTTGAATAATGGGATGGCTCTAAAGGTATTATTCAACTTGCAAACTCCTTAAAATGGTCTTCTTTCTTAGGATCTCTAGTTGTGCCTGCCAAGAATGTGTTACGGAAAGAAATGCATGCATGTTGTGAAAAATATGAGAATACCACCATGTAGGGAATTTAATAATATTTCCATTGATATAATTTTTATCCTCCAAATAAATCCAGAGATATTTGAATCATCTTCTCGTGTGTTTTTTTTGTAGTGCAAGATCCTTTGCCCTCAAAAACCTGCTTTTACTGAACTTTCTCCTAAACCTCTAGAAATTTTCTAAATCTTCCTAAATCACTTGAAAAATTTTCTTGGAAATTTTAAAGAACTCTTTGATGAATTTGGGACTTGAAATATTCTCTAAATAATATACACCTGCCTTAGAAAGGGCTACAAATAGCTATTCCTAAGCCTGTTAAAAGATCTACCTTGAAAAACAATGTCTTGGAAGAATCTTATGAACTTGTTTTCATATTTACAACACATTGGAAAGGTTAAGACAACATACATGAGAAAATATATTGGGATAGGCTTGACATAGGAGATGAAATGATTTGGGAGAGTGACTGGGAATGTTTACAATAAGTTTTTTAACACTAGGGTATAGTTGTCATAATTTCAAGTATGAATTTTTCCCTTGCAAAACCTCATGACAACAACTGTATCTCACTTGGGTACTCATTATGGATCAAAAAAAGTGAGGATAGGATGATAATAAACTCTAGGATCTTAGTTTAAAATTTGGACCAGTGCCTTATCCATTGGGCTTCACAGATTCATGACAAAAATAAGGAGAGACTGAAAGGAGAACACACAAACACACAGACACACACACAAAAAGGAAAAAAAAAACACAATGGGAAGGTAAATATACAAACCTTAATCACTTATGGTACATGTGGGGGACAACCCACTTTCATTATAACACTTTTCTTTTTAGAAGTTACCTCCGAAGGGGTAACAATGAGTGATGATGTTATGCAAAGCCATTGACTGGTTCAAGAAAGTATCCTCCTTTCCTCAACTGATTATGAAATCCAGGTGCTTTCAAGAATACCTGTATACTTGGGAGGAGTGAGCATATATGATATTTTTGATGCTCGGATTTGCTCTCAAAAATTCCATTATTCTTATTATCTTTGAATTTAGTTTCAGAGTGGAAATTGCCTTTCGTGTTCACCCACATTGATGATTTCTCATTTAGTATCTCATCATTTCCTCAGAGCTGATTTTGGTTTTAATTTCTTAAATATATTGAGTTTTCTTATTTCCCACAATCATTTTTTTTAATTCTTCAAATGACTTGAATTCATCTATCTTATTATGAGGTGTTTGGAGATTGAGCAAAGAGTTATTCATAACCTCATACTTATCTTACATGACCATGACATGAGTTAAGAGGTCCAGACTTAGCTCAGGATCTTCTGTACATTCTACAGGTTTCAATATTTATTGCCTGAAACCCTTCTTTTAAATTGCCAAAATCTCACCTTTCTGCTCATTCAAAGAATATTCATTTTTAAATTCAAGAAAACCACTTGGAGGAATTAATTCATCATCCTAAAACTCATAGTATTCCACTAATTATTTTTTATGGGAGGATTCATACTCAAAGGAATGAAAGATTTTTGTTTCAATATTTTCCACAGCAAAATAATCTTCTTCTTCTAATGGAAAAGATAACACCCCATTTTCATCAATCCATCCATCAATCATTTTCTCAGGAGGGACATCTGATTTTTCACCCCACTTTATTTCATCATGACCAAAGTTTAAATTCATTGAAAATATAGAATTGGATTCACACCTATCTTAAAAATCAATGGCTTGCATTAGGAGTTCAAGACTAAGATGAGGATTCTATTGCTTCTGCAATTCTTAGCATTTATTCTAAATAATCATCCTTCAAACCCTTTAAAGGTTGGTCGTAAGTTATATTTTATTCTTCATGGATGACATGATCAAGAGAATATTCATCTTAAAATGGTAATGAAAACACCTCCTCATCATAGGAAAACATGTAAGATTATTTCTCTACTTGAAATTCATTGAGAACCATTTCCACTTCTTCATGGTTCATATCATTTGGAAACTCAAAGCTACCCTCTTACAACTCAAAATTTCTCAACGCTTCTTTGAGAACAATACCCCCTTGAAAAAGGATGTTTGGTCTTATCAAGGTGGGAATATCATCATCCTCTTTGGTTGTTATGAAATGATTCAACCTCCCATTATTTTGGTACAATATATCATCTCTTGGATTTCTAGACTTTTACATTGTATATTTCATCTTTTTCATAGGAAGAAACTTCTCCCTATCTCCTTTAGCTAGAATGGTTGCAAAAGACCAATTCATTTGGATTTTTTCTCCCAATTATTGGAAAAGGCTTCTACTTAATGACATTCCAAATAAAATTGGAATGTATCCTACCAACATAGTCATTGACACATTTTTATCTATAAATTTGGCAAGGGCCACCTGTGCATTGTTGATATTTCCCACTATTGGGACCTACTTTAATTCCATGGAGAAACACAAGCCACTGGCCCATGTCAAAGTGAGTCCAAGAACATTGACCACCTTTATAGGTGTTAAATTTTCAAAAGCACCCACGTATATTATGCAATTATTCAAATGGTATCTTCAAACAAGAAGGGAGACATAGAAAGGATGACTCTTATATGTCTTTGATGTAGTAATGGAAAGCATGCTCTACAATTGAGGTGTAGGTGGGGTTGATAGTAGTCCTTTAGAACTAAGAGTCGCAGTATTGGGTTTTCATCTACTACTTTTAATATGACATATAATCTTTTCAAATTGTTCAGGATGGGTTTGAAAATATTCATGCTCAGAAATATGCACTTTAGATTTTTCACATGTTCTATGATATCAAAAGGAGAAGATGTAGATAAGGGGGATGAAGGCACTACTTTTGGAGTTAGGATAGGCTTTGGAGTAGGAGTGGAAGTTTCAGAAAAGATGTTAATTTTTTAAGCGCGCCAAAAAATCTTGAAGGAATAGTTTTGTAGAAGTAGAATTAGGATTGGAAGGGGCATTGGAAGACTTACTTAGACCAATAGGTGACCTATTTCTTGCCACATGATCAAGTTTATCCAATGTAGACTCCATAGAGGGTGGAAGTGGAGATCCTTGGTTGATTATTTTATTTTGTAGATTCACCACAGGAGAATATTCATCCTTCTTCTTCTTTTTAGAAGTGGAGAAAAAAGATCATGTTTGAGACTGAATGAGGGTGAATAGTGCACATGAGAAACTGGGTGCATCTTGGTCATCATCTTCATCACCTATAGAATATTCAAAGAATCTAATTTGTGCATCATTATCTAAATCTTCAATCTCTAGGAAATCACTATCCAATATTTCTTGTACAATTCCTTTGTCTTCTTGAGTTATAAATATTTCCTTGGCAGGAAGAGCTTTCAAGGAAAGCCTTCGGGGTGCTCCAGCAATCTGATTCCTATCCTAGTTTTGAAGAGGAATATTTTGGGCTATTTATTTCTTTATTGCATTCAATTAATTTTCTAATTTTTTTGTCAAGAGAGTCAGTGGTACCTTCCTTTGAAAATTGAACCCTTTTCTTTTCATTTGGATTCTTCATTTTTCTAGAAAAAATTAGATCATCTTCAATCTCAATTACATCATCTTTGGAAAGCTCAAGAGTACAAGGTTGAACTTTTAATAAGACGAATCCAATTTTAGGGGGTTTTACATTAATGAATAATATCTTGAAATTTTCTTCATATGGTAAAGTATCTTTTGGTATTCTATGGACTAAGTGGTTGAAAGGGCCACAAAGTCTCTCATAGTTTCATTCAACTCTTTTCTCAATTTTACCAGTTGAATGAGGAGGTTTTGGAAATCTTCGACTAGTTCAAATATTGCTATGAAATTTGTTTGAATATATTTACAACATGTGATGGAGTGGGAGGGCAAGAGATTAAACCACTCGGCTGCCTTTTCTTAAAGTGATTCCATGAATAGTCTCACAGCAACATCCTCATTTTTTATTCCAAGAATTTTGGATGATTTGATGAAGGAAGAGATGTGTTCTTCGGGAAGTTGTGTGTTGTAACCTTTGAAATTTGGGAATTTCTTATGGGAAATCATTGGTAGATCATGAAGAGGAGGTGCAAGATTGTGTGGGACCTATATCCCTTCCCCATAGAATGATGGGTTGGTGTTGAGACCCTAAAATGACCAAGTACACGAGGCATGAAGGTACATGTAGAAGTAACCTTTAGAAATGCATGAAGGCTCACGCCTAGGAAGGAAAGGTTCGGGACTCAGTCAAATTTTGAGCCTTGATCAAAGTCATGTTTGGAGAGCATGTGGAAAGGTGACCAGATTTGGTCTAGAGATAAGGTTAAGCTATGAAGCCTTGTAGCTCAAGGAAGGAATATTCTTGGGTATCATTACGGTTATCATGAAAGGATCAGGGGCTAGAAAGGTGGAGTTAGTTACAGATAGCTAACCATTGCATGCTAAGGATACTCGATTAGGGAAACACATGATGACATTTGACATGTTCTTGGGTAGTGGTTAGGTGATCATGAAATATTCCTTCATGCCTTTTCTTGTAATGATGAGTAGTTAGAGGAGATTCATTCATATTCTTCCTTTTTTATGGTTTTTTCATATATTTAGATAGGGAAGAGGGTGTATAGAGAGAGGATAGAGTGTGAGTGTGATACAGTGATTGTAAGCTCTATAATGAAGCTATCATCGAGAGCATGTTGAAAGGCCTATTGCTACTGTATTATCTCCATCCATGGAATCCTTAATGTATTATTGGCTACTGTAATGTGATGAATTAATACAATGGATTGATTCTAAATGTCTGTGCTATGGATCTTGATGTATGTGTTTTCTTTACTATCTATGAATTAAAACCCTTTTGTCTCTTGATACTGTTTAGGTTTTATCTATGATATTGTTATAATGTGATCATGTTTACTTCCATATGTGGTGCACCCGAATCTAGATCTAGTTCTTGACCTAAATTGTAAGAATGAATGTAACTAATGTATATCTGTGCAAACACCTTTTCATTAATGGATAACATTCTCATGAAGCTCATATAAAGGAGGGACTCAACACATGTGCCCACCTCGGGTGAGCTCCCTATCAGGCTAGGTGATATGCTGAAATGCTTAGGGTTTGAAGAGAAGTTAGGGGTAAAAAAGAGACTACATTTTGGTTCCGTTGCCAAGACCAATTTTGAAGTTGTTGTGATAATGATGTGTGATGATGGAGCATCTGAACCTTGGATGACATCGAGACCTATCTTAAAATCATGGAGGATGAGTTTTCTCATAGGTTCAGTACTAGATTTGAGTTTGATGCACAAAAATGGGTGGAGAAGAACCTGTATCACAAACTCTATGAGACATTCCTTTTGTTGTTTCCCAGTAGATTTGTATGAATGGATCTCATCATATGCATCAAGAAAAAGTTGGTACTATTAGACCTCATGTTTGGACCCATGAGGAATATCAGTAATTGTAGGATGTTGATCTGACCTGGAATCATGTTGTTGATCACTGGTATAGAGGTGTGTTGACTAGTTATACCTTGGAATATGTTATTTCTACATATTATTTCTCAAAGATTGTTGAGTTTTAGTTCTTAAGGGATCCTAGAGGATCATTCTTGTCTGTTATTCCACTGGCTATCAAGATCCTAGTTATTACTTTGAGTTTGGAATCCTTTCTCATGACTGGCTAGAATCTTGCTAGGAGTGGGGCGTGGAAGTTGGAGTGGTAGAGGATGGTGAACCTTGTGGTGGAAATGGAGGGAGAGGAGAGGTGGATCAAGTATAATGAATCTCAGGAGAGGGAGTTGGAAAGATAATGTGAAGCTGCAAGAGTGATGGATTTATGGAGGCAGACATTGTGGGAAGGATTTGAGGTTCATGCGGAGGACATGGAACCTAAGCAGTCTAAGCTACCCCATCTTGGAAAGTGTGGAAGAGAAACCCCCTCGGCTTCTAGAGAGATCTCATCATATGAAGAAAGGAGGAGAGATATAGGTACACATCTTAACCCACATGGTGACCATAACCCTTGCACTTAGTTTTCTAGTTCCTAAGATAAGTTTTGATAATCCAGTTGGTATTGGTATTGGTAGTCGAGCAACACCTAGGAGGTATAATTTTTCATTTGGTACATCTATGGCTACACAGTCATTTCCTATATTGGGAGGTATCCTATCTAATATGACATTTGGGCAAGGGTGTGGGTTCACAAGGTTTGAGTATCACATCTTAGAAGTGGTACGAGAAACACATCTGGGAGTGGTTCAGTATCACAAATTAGTCGCCACGTAATTTAGCGTGACGGTGGGGTCACAGGGCATAAGTGCTTCAGGTCCCTTGTTTACTACATGGAGGAGGATTAGGTGGATACAAAAGGATAGAATCTAGTGGATCTAGTGGGTTTGGTGGTGGAGGAAACACTAGAGGGAATCAAGGTCCTGGATCTTGTTGGCAAGGCCCACAACACCATTAACAAGTGTGTTTTATGAGATGTCTCTCTACTTACCTGATTACAAGGGCATTGAGGATGCCATAGAACATGTACACAAGTACGAGTTTATATGGCCTACGTGAAAGGAGTCACTACCCCAAAGTGGAAAGAAAGTCAGTTTGTAATGATGTTGCAAGGGAATATGCATAGCTGGTACCGGAAATATGATCCACACCAGACGGTGGTGGATTATACTATGCTGCGTAATGCCTTTTTGGTAGAGTTCCACATACTTGATTTTGAATAGAAAATAATCAGACACATTGAAGGAGATTCATTAAGGAATGGTGGAGAGTGTATGGGAGTATGATGCACGTTTCAAGACTCTCCTATCCAAGTTATCTTATGAAATTCACCCTTCGCAAGCATGCTCAGTGGTTTGTCAGAGGACTGATCACACCGTTCAGGAGGATGCTTTCATTGAAGAATTTCACATATATATGCAAGGCCTTGGAGGCTACCTTTGCATACTGAGGTGATAGGAAGCATTGATATAAGAGTTAGTCCATTCCTACAAGCCCAAATTGCTACAATGGAAAAACAACTAGAGAAAATTGTCTGCGAACTCAACTCATGAGACTTGCAACAGGTTATGGTGTACGGATTGTGAAGTAGAGGTTCATACAAAGGACAGTTCCCCATGGAAGGGTTCAATTGCATGCCATGTCAGTGGACTACCAAATTTTCCACGAAGATCATGATACAAGTAGATGGCTCATTGCTGCAATGCGTGCGATCTGTAAGAATGTGTCCTTGCTATTGCAAAAATTTACACCTCTCTACTACTCATGAAACCAAATGATTGTAGATTGATAGTCCATATAAATGATACCATTGATATTGGTGTGCACCAGACCAACATTTCCATTAGTTCCAAGGATGATGGTGGTCATTTTGAAGGGTGCATATATGGAGGAGGTCACAGAAGATGTTTTTCGGGATTTTATTCTGAAGCCATGGCAATTGTGGAGGAGGAAGAAGTGAATTTCCTCTTGGAACTTGTTATA
The DNA here is from genome assembly GCA_019776745.2 of Taxus chinensis. Lineage (NCBI taxonomy): Eukaryota > Viridiplantae > Streptophyta > Pinopsida > Cupressales > Taxaceae > Taxus > Taxus chinensis. The sequence continues at coordinate 631,068,411 of CM034148.1, forward strand.
AACTATAGATCTACAGAATATTACATGTGTGACTGTCCTGATTTGTTGCAGTGATATCTTGGTGTGGGAAGAACCACAAGTATGAAGAGTGCCCAATAGTTATATGAGCATTACGAGCTAGAAGTAGCGGAAGGATAAGGGCGTTGGGATGATGAGAAAAAAAACTGTGATGATCAACATTAGATGCCAAGGGGATGACATGCGTGAGTAAGAGTTAGAACCTATTACTGGTAACGATGTGAGCTGAGGCCACACACGCTAGGGAGATACGAAAGTAAATACTGTTGGTTGCTAGAGAAGAAGTGGTTCCTGGGAATTATTTGGTACCCTACATGCATCAAAAGGAATTTTATTAGGAAAACCATAGATGTTATTCGAAGCCTACAAGGAGAGATCCAGTGTCCTGAAGGAGTAATCACGATAGTTAGAGCCGAAGAAGAGCGCCGAGGCTCCACAAAAGGATCTGGATTAAGTCAAGGGAGGTATACAATAAACTGAAGACAAGAGAATATCATCCCTTTGTTAGTAGAGTGTCTAAGAGGAAAAGTACCAAGTGCCAGAGGAGATTGTGCAAGAGGTAGGTCTTACATGCTAGTCTGCCTCCTCAAAGTCTTGAATATGATAAGGAGATTAACTTGAATGTAGTTGTTCATGGATGAATCCTAAGTAATATTTTGATTGACATGGGTGTGAAAGTTAATGTTCTCACCTTGGACGCATGGAATCAAATGGGAAGGCCCCCATTACAAGTCATCTTCAAATGTGTTGTACTATGGCCAACAAGACAAAGGCAATGCCCATTGGTGTTTTAAAGGATGCTTACTATAACTATCCAAGGGGAAAAATTAACTGGAGACTTTGAAGTCTTGGTGCTTTCTAAGGCTAGAAAACTTTCCAGCATTACTTAGGGTGCCCCTGGTGCTATAAGAACAATGCTGACTTACGTTTCAATAAGGGGTATATAAGTTTTGAGAACAAGGAGGAATGTGTTATTATTCCTATGACGGATGGAAATTCAATGCCCTATACTGAGCCCTTGGGAGAAGAATACCTAGATAAAATATATGTGTGCACTATCAAGGGACCCTGAGGTTGCGCAACCAACAAAAGAAGGTGTTATTCAGTGGGAAGATGCTCAATCTATAAGTGATACAACTAGTGTGGCATGTGGACAATTGGGCGCATCGGACATATGAGTTATTCGGAAGGTAGTTAAGAGGCTCTATGACGAGAGTAAAAAAGGCACTCAGTCAGGATGCCTAGGAGGAAAACAGTTATCGAGTTACACTGGGGGAGGGTAACCCTGATGTTTTCCTATGAGCAATGGAGACCCTAGTGGAGATGTGAGATCGAAAGAAGAAGTATGCTTAGCTATAATTTTTCTCAGGACTGCAACATGTTGGTGGGGAAACCCATCAAGATAACCTTCTAGAATGACATAAGGTGAGAATAATGTTCTCTGTTAGGTTTCTCAAAAGCAATGCACCTACTACTATACAAGACTATCAAGGGAAGGAACCCACCTCGTTTCACATCTAGACATGTGAGAAGGCCTGGATGGAAGGCAATGCAGAAGCCTTGCCTCCATCACTATGGGTGCATAATATTTACTCCACCTTACAAGGCTGCATGAATGCGCATGTGGTACATTCATTTAGAGTTGCCTTGTCAAACAAGAAACTTGTAGGAGTTTATGGTACTGATATTATTCAAACTTTTGAGTATGGGAGTAATAATCCATTAGTGAATGAGGGTGATGCAGGTTGTTAAGCACCTAACTAGTGGGAGATAGTTCCATGGTGGAGGAAAGAGTACTAGAAGTTGTTGGGTGAACCTAGTTTGGAGGCACGCTTTGATGAGGAAGAATTCATAGGAGGTATAACTTGAGCGCGCCTGCATGGAAAAGGAGAAAAGAAAGCTGGTCTACATGATAGATGGTGAAGAGGTGGAGAACATTGGATGTTAACCATAGTATGGGTATGTATGAGGTTATGGATAATGATGATGAGCAAGCGAATGCGCTTACCTTGAATCCCTTAAAACCTAATAAGGTTAATATTGCCTTGGAGGTAGAACCCAAAGAAGCTACTATTTGAGATTACTAGTCAGAAAGGGAGGTTTACAAGATTATTGATCTATTGCAACGAATTCCAGGATGGTATTCCCATGTGCAGGTACCATGAAACTCAAGGGAGTTCACCACTCTTTAGGAGAGATGTGGATCAAATTGAAGGATGGCGAGTGCACTCAATTCGGAAGAGACCTTATCAACTGAATTTGAATATGTGTGTCATAAATGTCAAGGAGGAGGATTGACAAGGATGATTACATTAGGTATCATTGAGGCTATCAAGGAATCAGAGGGGATAATTTTGATTGTAATCAACATTAAGAAGGATGGGAAAGATAAGGATTTGTGTCGATTATATATATTTGAATGTGGTGTGTTTCATTGATCCTTTTCCAACCCCCTTCACTGACGAGATCTTGGAAGGAGTAGCCGAGTGTGAGGTCTATTATTTCATAGATGGATTCTTAGGATATCATCAGGTTAGAATTGAAAAGGAGGACCAATAAAAGACAAAAATTTCCATTGAATGGGGAAGTTTTTACTATACGGTCATGCCCTTTGGACTAAAGAACACATATGTTGTATTTTTGTGCATTGTGGTTTAGGCATTTCAAGACTTCATCCATAAGTTTTTGCAAGTCTACCTAGATGATTGGACGATGTATGAATTAGTGAAGGACCATTGTTACAATATGAGGTTGATGTTTAAGAGATGCAGGCAATTAAGTATATCCCTCAACATTAAGACATGTGTCTTCACTACTCCATTTGGCACCCTGTTAGGACATATCATATGTAAAAAAGTCTTGCTAGTCAATCTTGCCAAAGTTGTTATTATAGGATTGGGGGAACCTACTAGCCAGAGTGTGGTGCGCGGATTCCTTGGGAAGATGGGGTATTACTAGAAAATTATCAAGGGGTATGCCAAGATTGTCTTGTCATTTGAGGATTTTATAAAACACAAGAGTATGTTCCATTGGGAAGAGGCACAATAGATGGATTTCAACACACTGAAGAATAGAGTCATTATTGTGCCCATATTACGCTTTCCATCTTGGGATAAACCTTTTCACGTGCATGTTGATGCATCTGCGATCGAAATTGGAGAAGTCTTAGCATGACTAGGAGAGGGATTTTTTGACCATCCCTTGTGCTTTACTAGTAGGAAGCTAACCATAGAATTATACTACCACAGAGCATGAGACATTATCGAAGATCTACATGCTACAAAAAATCAGGTAGTATTTTCTAGTGACACATTTTATCTTTTATACAGACCACATGGCACTAGAGTAATTGATTAAAAATTATGTCTTGCAAGGGTGCATATGTAGGTGGGTATTATTATTTCACAACTTTGAGTTTACGGTTGTTATAAAATTGTGTAAGAGTAATTTGGGGCCTGATCATTTATCAAGGATTGACTCAGGAGAGGATGGGCAGAGCATTGAGGATATAATGCTAGATGCACAATTGTTTAGATTACAACATGTGTTGTCTGACTTGGAAGATAACATTATGTTCCTAAGAACGGGTGTGACACCAGAAGGGATGAAGGCCTTGGTGAGGAAACAGTTAGTTACATGCGTCACACCCTACATGTTAATCAATGGAGACATGTACAAGTTAGGTCAGGTTGAGGTCTTACACCAGTGTATACTAGAACATGAGCACACTGCAATCATGGAGGAATCACATGGTGGAATTGTAAGAGGGGACTATGTAGGAAATGCCACCACATGGAAGATTTAATTGGCATGTATTTAGTGGGAAACCCTTTAACACAATTGTATTGAGTATTGCAAGGCTTATGATCATTTCTAGCACCTTGGTAAGCCAGGAAAAAGGGATGAAATGCCATTAAGACCAATAGCTCATCTTGAACCGTTCAAGAAATGGGTAATTAACTTTGTAGGCCCTATTTTACCTGCCATGCAAAGGACAAGTTTGTGGTACATAATTACTTGGACTGATTATCTAACACGGTGGGTGGAGACAATGCCTATGAGGGATTGTACAATAGCCACAATAGTAAGATTAGTGTGAGAAAATATAATCAGTAGATATGGGTTCCCTCTGAGTTTGACTAGTGACTAGAGTACTCATTTTTTGAATGAGATTGTCAGGATTTTGTTGGTAGAGTTCGTGGTGGCTCATCACATGACTACTCCTTATCACCCTTACACTAATGGGATTGCTGAGGCATTTAACAAGATATTGATTCAACATGTTGATCAATATTTTTGATGTTAGGAGATAGGAATGGGATGAAAAAATCTCGATCATGCTATGGGCATATAAAACAACTTATAAAAGATTGAACAAAGCCACACAATTTCAATTGGTGTTTGGCACCGATGCTTTTTTCTAATAGATTTAATGCTACCCTCTCTACATATTACATGTGTAGGAGGATTGGCCGATGAACAAGCTTTGCAAGAGCGCATTGACAAGTTAATTCAGTTGGATGAAATATGATCCCTTTCTAGATAGAGTTAGAGGAATGAGAAGTTATGATAAAATACATGACACGATTGTCACATTAAGAATAAGAAATTTTAGGTTGGGTAAATTGTTTTACTTTATGATTCTAAGTTTCTACACCATCCTGGGAAGCTCAAAGTCCATTGGTTTGAGTCTTATATTATATCCTTCATATTGGATTCAAGCATTAGCCAGTTGTAAATGTTGTATGGGACATGGTTTCCAGGTTATTTCAATGGGAGTAGGTTGAAGCCCTACTAGAAATAAGGCTTTTGTGTGTTTTTAAATAAGGCAATATTTCTAGTTATATTAGGTTTCCTTTAATGCATTTCCCTTTTGTGTGTTTCCTTTTGTCATCATTTTGGTTTCCTTTTTTTAGTGTTGTGTTGCGTGTTGGTGTTCCAGTAGATAATTACATTGTAATTGATTCCATTCATAGAGGACCACACATATATTTAGTGTGGGGAGGATGGATTGGAAGATATGCTTGGGTATGGTTGAAAAATTGCTTGAGAAGATGGATTGTTAGCATAAAGGTATAAGAACAAGTAGTACATTGTATAAGGTGTTCAAATTCATGCGGTTATAAAGTTGTGTTAAGAAAATTTTAAAGACCACGAAAAAGAGAAACAACAATCATGCAGTATAACAAGAGGAAGGTGACACCATGGGGAACTACTTGGTGAACAACGTAGATGTTATGTACTTTGAAACGTTGACATGCGTGAAGGATATCTTTAGTAGTGAAGTAGTATTGGAGTGCCAGAAGGTTATAACTATGACACACGAAATTTGATTTAAGTGAAATAAAGTGATTTATTAAAAAGATACATTAAGACACGTGGTCGGAGGAACTTTAAGGTGTTGAAAAAGTATAAATAGAGGGTAAAGGTAGTCATTTCGACTACTTTTCCTTAGCAAATTTTTATTCTCTTGAATTGAAGTGTAATGAGGGTTTTATGAAGAAGAGAGAGGTACTTATCACGAACCAGTAAGATTATGTAAGTTGTGGTGTGATCTTGTAGTATAAAAAGCAGGGAAGAAGAAAGCAGAGTAGGAGGGGGTTGCGTGAGAGATAAGTTTGGAGGTCGTCAAGTTAGGGCAGACAAAGGCAAAGTTAGAAGCACCTAGGGCACAAAATAATGACTTAAAAAAGAGATGACACCCAAGAAATCTCGTACAAAGAGACTAGTGGTGGAAAAGGAAGAACCTGTGGAATTCTATTCAAAAATGTAGTATCCCCAAAGGGTTATTAAGGTAGGGAATTGGAGCTCGAACTTGTACAGATGAAAAATCAAAGAATTCAACCAAAGAACCACCAAATATAACGAGTTAATTTGGGAATATATCTACAAGGAGATATCAGGGTTGGATGAACAAGAAAACCCTAAGGTAGACAATTTAGTGAAGAGGGAGTTTCAGAAATTTGGGGTCTTGCAGCTTTGGGAGCTGCCATTTTTACTAAACCTGCACTGTTGTTCATATGGTTGATGTCACGATTGTATGAAGAATTTTTATACTTTGCGGGGAGAAGGATGAGACTCACACACAATTTAATCCATAGGGTAATGGGCCTACAAAACAAAGGTGAAGACATGGCCCTCAATTTAAGTGCCACTGCGAAGGTAGAAGAGCTCACGAAGCAATTAGACTATGAGAAGGGGGGAAGGGCACAAGTCACTGTGGATATATTGGACCTAGCATTGAGATTTTCTTCCCGACTCATTAGTTACAAGTTAGGCACATCTGAGAGGTGGGCGGACATAAAGAAGAGGTTCATGTATGTTGCATACAGGGTGTCCAAGTGAGCACATTACAAGTTTACACATTTTTTCATTGAGTATATCATCGAGGAGGAGTAAGTACATAACAAACTAGGAGAAAAGATAGCTTGGGGGTCCATTCTATTAATAATTTTATTTTTGCGAACTTGGTGTCCCAGATTGACTAAATGATAACATGTGGGTTTACCCACTGGCACACCCATCTCCTACAATACAGTTCAAAAAATTCACTTGTAACAGGAGTATATCTAATGTGTATAAGGCATGAATGAACAAATGGTAAGAGAGACTACACACAAATTTTGAAAATGAATTGTGCATCCTATACAAGATTCCAAAGATCATTGGGGAGAAACTTCAGTTTACAGTCATGCAACATTTTAGTATGACACAATTTGTGATGGCCAAAGAAGAGAAAGGGTCTTGGTGAAAAATACCATTTTCATTCAGCACTAAGTGCCTGAAGTGTGGCATCAACTGGTTTAAGGATTCACAACTATTGACAATCGATGCAGATAAGGTTGACTCAAATGTTCACACCTTATGTGTAACCTATAGATACAACTTGAGACCAACATATGTGGAGACCCTGGAGCTGGAATTATTAGATCTTCACCCATAGATATATGTTACCATCAAGGGATACATCCATAGGGTTTTCATGTAGTTGTAAACTAAGACGCAGGGAGGAGTTGAGATGGACGTTAGAGACAACCCCTTCCCCAAGCCACAAGAAGCACCAATCCCACCTATGAAAGTGGTTTAGGTAGATGAGGAGGTATTAGTGGGAAAAGAAGAAAGTGAGGAGAAGTTGGAAACCTCTCGTAAGAAGAAATATAATACGTGATGAGGTAGTAGTGGGGGTGCAAGTTCTTCATATCCGATAAATGCTGAGGATATTGAAGCAGGGCATAAGGGAGGAGAGTTACCTGAAGGAGAGGAGGAAGAAAGGAAGAAAAAAAAGGAACACGAGGTTATCAGTTCATAAATGGAAATAAGAGTGGATGAAGATAACACAACCTTCAAGGAGGAACTTGAGGCTGAGCTCAAAGTAGAAGATAAGAGAAGAGCTGAGGAAGACACTAAGGTGGTAGTTGATGCGCGTGCTAAGGAGAAGGCTCATTATGTGAAAGAGACTAAGAAGATCCTATCACGATATTCTTCTCCTACATGGACCACCAATCCAAAGGAAGGAAGGAAGGGAGACTCTTTTGTCATAAAAGAGGATAAGGGTTTCACTCCTAGATCAAATAAGTAATGTTCAAAGCACAAGGTGATAAGGAAAAAGTGGACACCCATGTCCCCCCATATGGACTTTGTGGATGAACCCACAAAGGTATTACACGCAAGATTTCAGACCAGCCTTCCCTCAGAGAAAATACATGCATGGGATATATGCAATCAATAAGGGGGTGTGCCAAGAATGAGGAAGATGATAAGTTAGAACTTGCACTTCCATGTAGAAGAGACAAAATTTGAGGTCATCGATCACGCAATCAAGGCCATTAACTTGAAGAAGAAGGGAGGAGAGACATACCAAGTGGTGGATCCTAACGACCTCACAAATGATAAATATTACATATTTCTATAGAATATGTCCTTGGAGGTGGTGTGACGTAGCTTGGATGCAAGGGTCACCATTTAAATCTTGGTCACAGTAAAGAAGGAAAAAGAAAATGAGATAGAGAGATTGTGCCAAGGACTAAAAGACAAGTAGGCATGAACCAAGGAGGCCTATGATTGAGCTGGTGCCCTTGTTAAAGGCATTTTGGGACAATGTATGACAATTTTGAACCATGACATGAACCATTATGGGGATGAGATGGAGTATCTCAAGAACCTTTTAGGGATGTTACTTGCAAACATCAAGGATGACATGGGGCCGACAGTCGTGGACCTTTCTAAGCAAAAGGAAGATATTTTTTTTTTGAATCCTGGATCACTGAGTTAGAGGATTTACTTACTAACCTTAAGGATGTAAACATCTTGGAAAATAGGGTTTTTGATGGCTATAGGAAGTGAGATCCCATAATCAATGCGTGGGTAACAGAGGAAGAGGATGCTCTCAAGGCATTATATGATAAAATCCCTACCAACAATTCTGAGCTCATGTAGTTAATTGTTGTAACTACTACACATAAGGATAAAGTAAAAAGAAAGTGTGAGAAAGTGGATTTCAGGATTGGAGAACTTCGAGACTTCATCACTGAGTGGATGGACAAGTTTGAAGGTATCTGTGCAGAGCTATTGGTAGCCATAAATGATCTCAAGGGGAAAGTGGAGGAAATCACTCCAGACCAAGTGCCTAGCATTATAGGAGAGGTGCCAGGAAAGGACTTAACAAAATTAAAGGCATGGGAGAAGCCAAAGGATGAAATAGACACGGTGTTCCCTGAACTCCTCTAAGTGGTCACTCAATTGTTGAACCATGCAACATTTTTTCCTTAGCATATTTCTAGATCATTGAATTTTTATTCGCGAAGCACGGAGGATTACCAGGGGTGGTAATCGAATTATTATGGGGTGATGTTGAGCCCCTAAAATTACTAAGTACCTAAGGCAAGAAGGGTTGTGGTGTGCAGTAATAAGGCATGAAGGTACGTATGAAAGTAACCTTTAAGGATACCCGAAGGCTTGCACCCAGGCATGAAAGGTTTGGGACTTAGTCATTTTTTATCCTTAATCAAATTCACATTTGGAGAGCACATGGAAAGGAGACCATATTTTTTCTAGATAAGGTTAAGCTGTGAAGCCTTGCAGCTCAAGGAAGGAATATTCCTAGGTATCATTACAGTTATCATGAAAAGATCAGAGGCTGGAAATGTGGAGTTAGTTATAGATAACTGGCACTTATATGCTGAGGATACTCAATTATGAAAACACATGATGACATTTGGCATGTTCTTGGGTAGTGGTTAGGTGATCATGAAAGATTCCTTAGGCCTTTTCTTATAATAATGAGTGGTTAGAGGAAATTCATTCTTATTCTTCCTTTTGTATTGTTTTTACATATATTCAGATAGGGAAGAGGGTGTATAGCGAGAGGATAGAGTGTGAGTGTGATACGTGATTATAAGCTCTATAATGAAGCTATCATCGAGAGCATGTTGAAACTCTACTGTTGTATTATACCCATCCATGGAATCCTTAATGTATTATTGGCTACTGTAATGTGATGAACTAATACAATGGAGTGATTCTAAATGTCTATGTTATGTATCTTGATGTATGTGTTTTCTTTATTATCTATTAATTTTAACCCTTTTTTCTTGATACTACTTAGGGTTTATCTATGATATTGTTGTAATGTGATCATGTTTACTTCCATATGTGGTGCACCCGAACCTAGATCTAGTTTTTGATATGAATTATAAGAATGAATGTAACTAATTTCTATCTCTACAAACACCTTTTCATTAATAGAGAACATTCTCATGGAGCTCATATAAAGGAGGGGCTTGGCACCTACATGCACCTTGGGTGAGCTCCCAGTCAGGATAGGTGATATTCTGACATGCTTAAGGTTTGAAGAGAAGATGATTTGATGAAGGAAGAGATGTGTTCTTCGGGAAATTGTGTGTCGTAATGTTTGAAATTTAGGAAGTTTTTATGGGAAATCATTGGTAGATCATGAAGATGAGGTGAAAGAGTGAGTGGACCTATATTCCTTCCCCATGGAATAATGGGTTGGGGTCTTTCTACTTCATCTGCCATTATTTTTTTGTCTTCGGATTCCGCATCTGTAAATTATTCTCCAAATTGTTCTTCTGGTTCTTGTTCTTCTTCACTAGGAAATTTAATGATCAATGGAGGTTGAAATATGGGGGAATCAAGGGGAATTTTTGGGGGGGGTATCATTATGAGTTTGGATATGATTTTCAAGGGTACCACTTGAGGAATTAGACAGAGATGAAGCTTGATAGAAGTAGTAGGGATTATCTTTGATTTGTTCTCGTGGATTTTGTAAAGCCTCAAAAGTGGGATAACCAATTACTCTCAAAATTTTAATCCTAGTATATATTCTTTCTTCCAAATTAGGGAAAATAGTGTTGTGAGAATATGAAAGGAGACTGTGGAATATGAAGGGTCATTCATAGGAATCAACAATGGGGTTTTTAGCAATGGATATCAATCAATTATTTTTTCATTGTTTTTTGGATATTTAATTTTTATTTTTATTTTGGGAGTAGAATATGCCAAGTATTCCCCATTATGGACACAAAAATATGTTAGCGATAAATTTCGTTAGTTGGAAAAATTGGTGGATTTCTGCCAATGCTCTAGGACTAGGTCCCTCTTCTTGAATGGGACAACTCAATTTTTTGTGTGCAAATGAAAATGAAATTCTATGGTTGGCCTAGAGGTTAGGGATCCAACAAGGACACTCCACTAAACTCACAAAAAATGCTTGTTATTTTTTGCAAGGGAGAAATTTTCTAGATAGGTGAGAAAAGGGAGTGGGAAGTTGGGAAGGGGGAATAATATCACAGGTAGAAAATTCAGATTCTTGTAAAGATTAATCATAGCATTTCAACACACATATTCAGAAAAAAAAAACCTTGTTACTAACACCAAGATAAGATGGATTTATGAAAAAAAATTCTCATTAATTCCCTCATCAAGAAAAGAAATAAACTCCTTTTTTCTTTCTTGACATTCTCATAAATTTGTACAAAGAGAGATACATAATAATGTATGAGAAGGAAAATGGAAGAAAATAACTCTCTTTTTCTTATCACAAGTAGTTATCTACTCTTGAACATATAAAATTTACAACCCTTAAGAATTAGGAAGTCATTAAAATTTATAGATTTTAAGAGGACTCTTCACCTACCCCCCACATGACTTTTTGATTTCCCTCCACAACATGTGACTCTTCGATTCCCTAGAGGTGAAATTAAGTACCTGTTTTATTAATTGAGGGTGAATTGTTACAATATTGAATATATTCACATTTAACTAAATAGGATGAAAGTAATGATTTATTATAATGGAGAAATAAAATGGGGTAGATAAGAAGAGAAAGAATGGAGAGAGGGGAGAAGGAATGCACCACATCATGGAAGAGGATTCTTCTCCTTTCATTAAATATTAGATCCACTAATGTTGAAGATTGAAACTTATCCCTAGATGTCCCTCTTTAACACTATCATGTTCTGTTGATGAAGGTTGCTCTTTTGAACACTTTTGAACACTTTACCCCTTTTAAAAAAATATTTGAAAAATGCACTTCTACACATTGTCTAGGTACATCGAGAAGAGGTTTGATGAAAAATTGAGAATAAGATCAATGAGAACATCGGATGATGACCCCCATCATTGAGAAAAAATTTCTGACCTTTGAGACATTATCACATTTTCATGATCAATCATTCATATGGGGGAAATTTTATATTCTTTGTTTACTCAGCCACGATCTTGATCCTGCCATTGCAGATGCACTGATGAACGAGGCATGTGACAAAATCCTTTTGATTGAGGAGTGAGGAAAGGAGAATAAGAAAAAATTCAATTTCATCCAATAGTTTATTATCCATTTCATGTGGAAAGAAATGAAAGGGTCTTCAGTATAAAATTGGTAATTTTCTTGTTTTGGCACTCTTTGCTCATCGCATCGAGAGGTGCAGAAATTGACTTGAAAATAGAGAGAAGAACCCCCATGAGTGTCGAGACCATTGTAGGATGAGTGAATGAATAAAATTTGACAACCTTTAAATCTGTTCACTCATTTTCTATTGTTATTATATTCACTATTATGGTCTCATTTAGCCAATTTTTGCCATTTTTGCCAACCTTGTCAATTTTGGGGTGTCTTGATCACGAGGGAGTAAAATAAGGAGTGTGAATGATTTTTGTACAAACTTACTATTTATAGTGGGTAATCCCTTAGATAATTACTAAAAATATAAATTGGTCTTCCCGGTGTTGGATTCAAACGAAACCACTTGCAGAAGTTTACATAATTCATTTCGAAGCTCTGCTCTAATTTTTGTATGATTTCGCCCACTAGAACCCTGGGAAGTGAAAATGTACCTCGCTTCCTTTTCACTACTGAGTCATGGAAGCCATTAATGGAGTCCCTGATATTTTTGGAAAATGTTATTTCCCACCTTAGATTGTGATGAAATCATCTTGACTAGAATAGGTTTTTCATCTGGACTTTGTGTTCAAGTTTTTAGCTCGATTCGTCTGCCAAAATGATGGGAAATTGAAGGAATGAAAGATAGGGAAAAAATGAGGTTTTTTTTCACATTTAAAAAATTTAGGGCATAATTCAATATGTTGCTACTTTCTCCTTGAAATATTTCTAAAATGAAGAAGATTGAAAAATACCCTACCTCGATACATGCACCGGTTTGTGAGATACTAAAATTTCACTTTCATGGGTATGAAGTCATTCAAGTGAGAAAATACACATAGATCCTTTAAAAAATTAAAAAATTTGTGAAGGATTCATTACTTGATATCATGAAAACATGGAGGGAGGAATGGAGGAGGAACAATGGCAGAGAAAAATCAAGAATGTTTTTGCTAGAGTTCCAAGTAGATATTGAGCAAAATGGGGGAAGATAAAAAAATGAACTATCTCTTTAGTTGTTATGCCTTTTGGGGGGACACATTTTTTTGTCCCATTTTTCCACTTGAAAATGGATTAAGGGGACATAAAGTGTTCCCTATCTCTAGGAGTAAAATTTGTGGACATGCATCGGTGGGAGAGAGAGGGGGATGAGCTTAGTTTTAACACCTAGAGTTGAGATGAAGTCATGTGAGGAACCAAGCAGGAGAAAGGTGGGGGGAAAATTTTCCCCCCTTTTCCCTTAGAAAAGTGACAAAGGGGACATAAAAATTCACCTCAAACTCATGGTGACAAGTGGGGGGCATGCATTATATAAGGCGAGGACTAGAAAATTCCCAAAAGTTACTTATGAGGCCTCTTAGGGTCATGTGGTGGGTCTAGGAGATCAAAAGGGGGAGGGGAACATTTTTATTTCCCCCTTATCCTCTTGGAAATTGATGAAGGGGACACAAAATTCCACCTCATCCTCATGCTGCCACATGCTATTAGAAAAATTGACTAAGGAAGAAGTTTTCTTCCTTGGGAAGGAGCTTGAAAATGATGTTGTCAGAGCTCACAGAGGACATTTTGGGAACTTATTTATATTAATTTGACTAAAAAAGGAATTTTGAGAAGAATTGGATGGGCATAAAGGTATGATTAATCTTGAAACCTCCTAAAAAATTTCTTTACTTCTTAGGATTACTAGTTGCGTCTGCCAAGAATGAGTTGTGAAAAGAAATGCATGGGTCTTGTAAAAAATATTAGAATAAAACAATTCATATAATTGAATAACATTTTAATTTATATCTTGTTTGGACTTCAACTCATTCCAAATCTCTTGAAATCATCTTCTCAGGATCACATGCTTTTTTTTAGTCTAAGCTCCTTTTCCCTGAAAAAACTACTTTTGTTGAACTTTCTCCTAAACCTCCAGATCTTTCCTAAATATTCCTGAAGAAATTGCAAAATGTTATTGGATCATTAATAAAACTACCTAATTAATTTGGGCCTTGAAATTTTATTTGAAGAATATGCACCCACCTTAGAAAGGGGTAAAAATAGCCATTCATGAGCCTGTTCAAAGATCTGCCTTGAAAGACACTGTCTCATAGGAATCTTGTGAATTTGTTTTCATCTTTACAAAACATGGGAAAGGTTAATACCACATACATGAGAACTAAATGGATGGGGATATTTCTTACACAGGGGATGAACTGATCTAGGAGAGTGGCCAGGAAGGTTTACAATAAACAATTATGACACTACATGGTATAGTTGTCATGCTTTCAAGTATGAATTTTCCCTTGCAAAAAATCATAACAACATATTGCTATTGTAGTCTCTTTATATTGCGTGTTTTGTTAATTATCTCTTAAATATTTATTATAGCTCCTTTCTTGTAATACTAAGCCCCCATATGACATTCTATGGTGACCTTAGTTGGTGGTTACAAGAAAAGATCAAATGTGGAGGTATAAAGCATGATTGTAACTTTTTTTCAAAAAATAATTTGAATGAAAAGGTTGGTAAAGGATTTTTGAGCTCCAAGAAATCTTGTGTAAGTTTTTTAACAAACAAAATAAGTTATGACCATTTCTATGTCTATATGCATACATTAGAAGATCGGTCTTCTTGTTATTATTTTGGTTAGGCACATGCATGACTGATAAGTGAATGTGATTTTTATTTGTGATTGAAAATAAGTGTTTCAAATATTTTTAAAGTATCAGTGTTGTGCTAACTGATAGAACTTTGTGAACAACTATATTTTAAACAAGGTTGATGTCATGGGTGAGTAAATTTGATCAAGGAAGTTTATTATTATCATTGAATATATTTATTAAGGTATGAGTAGATCTAAACACATCTTCACAGACCTCTCAAGGAAGAGTTAGAGGATATTTGTTGAAAGCCACCTAGAAGAGCATATGTGCACCCTTGTTCTAGGGAAATAAGGCATTATCACGGTGAAATACTATAAGAAAATATATTGTGTCATCATCATAAGGTAAAATATATTGAAAAGGGTCTTCGGAAAAGGTGACGATATTTGGTATAGATTTTACACCATTTCATTGCAATAACTCTACTCGGGCTCTATATAGAACCCTATTGGGGTTTATCAAGAACTTACAACTTGAGAATCTTAAAGTCAAATACTAAGGCCTAAACTCTCAAGAATTTACCATGACATATCCCTTAATAATATTTAAAAGGAATTTTTCATTGGAAGATCTTCAAAAGAGAGGAAAGTGTGATAGTATAAGAACAATCATGTAGCTTACCTTGGGAGGCATAATTTGAATCCTAGGATTATGGATTTGAAGCATTTCTGACAAAGGAAGCTGTGAAGAAATAATTTCCACATATTTTTTTCTAAAATGGGTACTCAAAATAGCGTTTATTTTGTAAATTGAGGTACTGCATCAAAATATATGCCTAATTATGTCCTGTGACGAGGTTAGTTGAGTGGAATAGGACTAGAAGTTGAAGTAGAGAGAAATGGACATATAATTTGAGAATTGAACCTAAACCTATTACCCAAACCTCAATAGTAAAACATGGTATTTAAATATGTCTTTGGTTTCTTCTGGGGGTTTTTAGATTTCCCCAACCATTAAGTCATCATCAACCTTGCTTTGAGAAGCTAAAATAGGAATTTTTTTCAAGATTTGGTGAAAACAACTAATTCTAATGATTTCAATCAGCTTGACGATGGATTTGTCATGGTTATAGGTTATAAAACATGTGACAATATTTATATCATCTAGTTTAAGCATTTGATGTCAAAGGTACAAGTTTTGGAGGATTCTTGAGTTGAAAAAACAAGCATTTTGTTAGCCAAGAGGGATTGATTGATTTTTTTGGTTCAAACTAAATTTTTGGAGTCCATGATTTTTTAGTATGCTTTGCATCATATGGAATCAGAGCTCGGAAAGATAATAAATTGAAAAATAATAAGATAGAGAAGAGGAAGAAACAATGAAGAGAAGAGAGTTACAAAAGAAGTGAAGTGATTGTCAAGATGCCACCAAGAAGAGTGGTCAGAGGAGGAAATAGAGAGAAGCATAGATACATTGAGTTGGTGACTATAATGGTAAACATAAAATATATATTGGGAGCATTTGAATTTTCTCAAAGAAGAGGAAAATCCTTGGATGAAGAAAATGAAAAGGAAGAAGAGAAAGAAAGAGAGGTAGCAGCAGAGAGAGAAATACAGAAAGAAGGACTAGAGTTTAGGATCCTAAAAGTAGGAATGGGAGTAGGTACTAAGTCAAGGATGAAGGTACTAGAGTATTGTGGAAGCATGCATCTAGAAGAGATGATACAATGGATAACAAAATTGCACAAGTATTTTGATCTTGAGAACATTGCAGAGGATAATAAAGTAAAGTTTGCATGTACAAAACTTACAAGGCATGTTGTTATTTGGTGGGACTTTGTGAAAGAAGAAAGAGTGATAAGAGGAAAAATTAAGACCAATAAATGGGATAAGATGGTTGATAGGTAAGTTTATTCATTCACATTACCAGACTAGTTTGTTTAAAAAGCTACAAAATTTGAGGCAAAGAGAGATGAATGTAGTTGACTATATTGAAGAGTTCTAAAAATTGGAAATGATATCAAGTCACATATATGATGATGATGAAGAGGTGGATATATATGTTAATGGTTTGAGGCTAAATATACAAGATGAGATTAGATTATTTAATTTGAGAACAATGGAGGAAACATACAAAACAAATTTGAAGGTAGAAGAGAAATTGTCTAGAAAACAAACACAATAGTTAAGAGGAAGAGGAAGAGGAATGAGAGGAAGAAGTCAATAATAAAATAGAGGATGAAAATAACACCAAATTTATGAGGAAGAGGTAAGCAACTCACAAACACATAATACATCTAGGGTATGATATGATACAGGAGGTTACTCATACAGAGGTAGAGGTGGATTTAGAAGAGGAAGAGGTGAGTTCACTAGTAGGTGCTTAAAATGTAACAATTTTTTGGTCATAAATCCTTTGAATGTCTCGAATATCCAAAATAAATTAGTAGCAGAGTGAATAAAGCTAGGAATAAGATTGCACATGATGATGAGGAAGAGAGTGTGGCATCACCATCACTAGTGGAAGAACCAAAAGTAGGTTAAGCATTGATGATGAGGAGAACCTTGATGAATGGAAGAATAAGGTGTGTAGAACCAGCTCAGAAAAGGACATTATTTAGAACCATATGCAAAGTAAGAGGTAAATGTTGAAATCTCATTATTGATAATAGTATTACAAATAACTTAATTTCTTCTGAGATGGTTAAGAAGTTAAATTTGAAGAGAATGAAGCATCCTAATCCATACATATTTATTGGGTTCAAAGAGATCATCAGGTGTTAGTGAGTCATAAGTGTTTAGTTAATATTCAAGCTAGTAGATATCATGATCAGGTTTTATATGATGTATTGCCCATGGATGTATGCCATATTTTATTGGGTAGACCATGGAAATTTGATATAAACTCCATCCGTCATGGATAGGAAAACACATAATTTTTTTTGAAGAATAGGTTTAGGAATACTTTGAATATAATAAAGGATAGGAAAGCATGACATGAAGAGAATCCTAGAGTGATGTTAATGGGATCGAAAAAATTCTTTCAACAAAAAGAAGAGGATGATGTGAAAGAAAGAAAAATTGGTACAGTTAAGAAGATGTGGAAATGGTTGAGTGGAGAGAAGGAATACCAAGGTAACATGCAAAGAAGGATGAGTAAGGATGATGAGGAGAGAAGGTATGTACATCATACTGAGAAAAATAATAGTGATGATATATTAGAGGAATTCAAGAAAGGATACACATCAGACTATGGGGGAATCAAGAAGCAATCAATCCTTATAAAGGAGAAACACCGTCATGAAAAATGTGAAGATACATCTCAAGAAGATAAAACCGTGCAAGAATAAGAAAATATCACGTATGAAGAGGAGAGGGTGATCAAGAATGGAGAATAAACTAAAAAATTTCAAACTAGTATTTCTTTAAGTTTTGTTTATACAGGTGTGAAAGGTGAAGTAAAGTTGGAACAATCAAATGAAAGAGATGATGTCAAGCAAAGGCCATTGGTATCCAGTTTTGAGGATCAAATAAACCAATAACGGAAAAAATAAGATGTCAAACATAGTTTAATAGTTAAATAACATGGATAACCAACACATATGAGCATGAATCAAGTGTATGATATCAGTGTAAAGTTGGAAAGGAAAGCACATTCCTAATACAATCATTTTTGCCATGAAGATAACTGATAAAGGATGGAAGAAATTGAGAGGAGAATGGAACAAATGAAGAATATTAAACAATAAAATAACTCTATCAAGGAACACCATCAGATGTCCATGTGCGATTGGAACAAAGAAACAAGAACAAGAACAAACTTACAAACAAAGACACCATGAGACAACTTCTCATTACCATTGGGAGTAAGATACATGAACATTAGTACAAGGGCTAATTAAGTCATGTAATAATTAATTTTGGCTTGATAAGGTCTTAGAGGTCTTAGGAATCCTTTTATTTTGTTTTGATGAGCTCATAATGTCAAAATTTAAAACCATGGAGTTTCCCTCCTTTTTGTGCAATTTAAATATTTGAACCTTTTTTGGTCCAATTTTGGCTTGGTGGTATAATGTATATGGTTTAAAGAGTTTTCATAGGTTCATTAGGGTCTATGAGTAATAAATATTTTAATTGGAGTCTCTTTATATTATTTGTTTTGTTAAGTATATCTTCAAGATTTATTCCAGCTCCTTTCTTACAAGACTAAGCCACCATATGACCTTGTATGGTTACCCTAGTTGGTGGTTACAAGAAAATATTGAATATGGAGGTATAAATCATAATTGTAGTTGTTTTTTAAGATATTATTCGAATGAAAAGGTTGGAAAAGTATTTTAGATCTCCAATAAATCTTTTGTAAGTTTGTTTGCAAATAAAATAGGTTATGATAGTTTCTATGTCAGTATGCATACTTTGGAAGATCAATCTTCTTGAGATATTCTTTTGGTTAGGCACTAATGGAGGAGCATCAATGTAATTAACTCAAATTTTGGCTTGACTAGTCTTCTAGGATGTCTTAGGATGTTTGGAGGTATTATTTATCCTATGTGGACCCTCTTCTAGTAATAAATGGCATTTTGGAGGTTTCCCTCCAAAAGCCATATTTAAATATTTGAATGTTCTAACTTATGTAATCTAGCTTAGGTGTTAGTGTGTTAGTAGGATATGGGTTAGAATAGGTCTAGTGATAGAAAATAAGTGGTCATATTATGTTTTTCTCTCTCATACTTCACCTCTACCAAGATGTAAACTAATTAGAGTTAGTGAAACATGTATGGTTAAAGAAGGAAAAACCTAACTACCTCCATTCACCATGAAAAAAAGATTATGTATTTAAATGGTGTAAGTGGTGGTGGAGATTGTAGAAGGTAAGGAGATGAGAGCATATCTGTAATAAATATTTCATGCTCAGGAAGCCTTGTAACGTTAATTATTAATCAAATGATGGATTCTTAGTCAAAACTATGATGGAAGATTACTGTTGATGTGTAATCACAACACCCCTGAATGTCTACAACTCGGTGGATTGAAACTATTAGTGTGATTGCATAACATTGAGCTTTTCCCAAAGTGTGGGACCTTGTTATTAGGAAAACTCTCTGGATGAAGGCCAGTTCCTATACCTCTGTTCATGTGCATACATTCATATTGCAGAGGATCTACTCTGAAACGTACTCTAACTTGCCAACGAGACAGGGTTAAGAAGATGCATAAAAATAAATCCTAAAACTAACAAGGTGATGCACCAAAGGAATGTTGAACACCTGCTTTGCCATCAAACACAAACCATAAAACATTTAATACAACCACTAACAAAGATAACCAAAATTCAATGAGATATCAGATGGAGACGATGAATATAGAGAGGGTTGAAAATCATCCACAAACATGCATTATTTGCTCCAAAAGTTGATACAATACAATACAATGGCCAAGAGGCACAAACTTGCATTAAATTTTGAATGGGGAGGTTTGAACTCCACAAATTCACCTGCTAAAGAGAATAAGTGAGGGGCAAAGCCAAAAATGTCCAACCTTTAGAAAAATGCCCCTCTTTACAATTTATAGAAGAATTGAGAGAAGGAGATAGAAGAATTCAAAATACTCCTCCAACCACCTCCAAAATGCATTTAATTCTTCTGCATCAGTGATGAGAACCATGAAACAGCCCATACCTACATGTACTGTTCCTTATTGGGCATGGAAGGAAGCCCATTCCTTCATTATGGCGGTAGGTGAGACACCTTGGAAACCCTAAAAAATGGTGAACTGTATTTTTCATTTTTAAGAACTTATTCTCACTCATTTAAATATATCTAGCCATAGATGGGTAGAGAACCCTGTGAGATTTCTAAAAATTCCTCCCTTGTGTGAATCTGAGCTCCTAGTCAAAATTCATGGCCATCTGAAGGTCGAAGTGCATTTTGTAAAAATGGTGGGCTGGGATTTCCGAAACTCCAAAAGTCCAAAATGCATGCAACCTCCGAAATCCTGAAATTCAGAATTTTGAAAATTTTCATTTTAGATAAAAAACATTGTTCATCTGCTAAAGTGCTCTAAGAGTTCTGAAAGTCTGAAACCTGAAAATTGAAAGTCTGTAATTTTGGACTTTCGGACTTGGAATTTCAGACTTTTCGTGCGTTTTTTTCCATTTTTTGCCTGATATTTTCTTAAACCCGAAAACCTGAAAGTTTAAAATTTCAGACTTTTGGACTTTAGAATTTTGGATTTTTTGGCTTTATTTTCCAAATTCGCGTCTGAGATTTTCCAAAACTTGAAAACCTGAAAGTTTGAAATTTCAGACTTTCAAACTTCAGACTTTTTTGACTCTTTTTCCCTGTTTTTTCCCAAAGCACCAAAAAAGTGTGAAGGTATGAAAACCTCAAGATTTTCACCATTTCCTCCCTGTTTTGCTCGAATCTTTTCATCCTTCCCTTGTCACCATTGATTTTCCATTTTTGAGCTTAACTGCACTTGATCTTCAAAATCAAATGAGAGCTCGCATGAGTAAAACCTCCTCCATTTTTCCTACGTGCAAGGTGCGTTGATCAATTTTGCTCGAGGGGGAAAAAATTGGACAACAATTACTAAGTCTTATGATTAAATGTTTTAAGGAATGGATTCCATTATGAAATTTTTTGGATTGTTTACTCAGGTATGTTAAGAAGGATTTATTCTTGAAGATAAATGAGATGCAATTAAAACAAGGAAAAGTGCCAAGTGAAACCTTGGTCTCTATCATATAGAGGAAAGTAAGTATTTTGTGCATCCATTGATTTTGTGCTTAAATATTGATAGTAAAATGATACAAACTTCTAGTAGTGATCTTGTGTGTGGATTATGGGAAAATTATGGGTGAAATCAAGGATTTTAATGCCAACCCTAGGTAGGGGATTAATAGTTAGAACAATATTGGGTAATACAATCCTCTTGACTAATATTTATTGATCATAAATGATGGTACAAGTGTGTGGTATACAAAATAATTCTTGAAGGATATAAAACATGATGTAAAAAACCTATGAATGTGATCAGGACCTCTAAAACCCTTGGTTTTTCCTCCAACAAAAATGAATACAAAAACTGGGTTTTCACTTCCAGGCTAGGGTTGGAGCACTATGTGTGAATCTAATTCCTTCTTCTACCATGGAAAAATCCTTAAATTGGTAGACAATAAGCCTTAGATGTCTTAAAATCATTTAAGTAGTTTCAAAGAGATTAAGGAGGTTAGGGGTGTCAAAACGTGGAAACCCAGTTTAAACTGTGTATGCATAGTTTGAAAATGAAGGACGAGAGTCATTTATATAAATGTCAATCTTGTTCATGCATGAAGAAAATTTGAATACATAATACATTGATCGGTTGATTGAAGTCATTAAGAAGGAAAATAATTCCTTATAGAAAGAATCTTGTTGAACTTAGAGAAATAAGTAACAAGGTGAATTAGACACAATCCTCAAGTAAATACCACAAAGACAATGAACACAATCCAATTTAATGTGTAACAACATGAGAAGAATACTTAGCATAGTTTTGAGGGAAAAAGAGAAATAAAGGGAAGTTTTTATAGTTGTGTGATGGTATAATAAACCTAACAAAGGTGCATATAGTCCTTAGAAACCATCAAAATAGTTGAAATTCAGGTTACCCTGCCTTAAAACCAAAGGAACTTGAAGGAACCTGAGAAAGAAGTTGATGAGAACAAGTCTTGGAAAGGAATTAAAGTGGAATTTGGTTTCAAAGAGGATAGTAATAGTGTTAAGAAGAGTATTAAAACCCTGAACAAGGAATAAATTGTGCAAGAAACTATTAACTCCAAAAGAAATCAAGTTGTCTTGCTCCTTACAGTTTGAGCTCTTTGTGAATGAAGTTGAAGGAAACATTTGAGAAGTGAGACGATGTTCTATTGTGAAATTAGCTCAAGAATATTTGGAAGTGTTACTAGGATGATTATAGGCCACAAACATGTCTCCATTGTTAACTAAAACAAGGGATACTAGGAAGCACATGCTTGTAGTGTCACAGTACTACGAGAAGTGTAAGAACAAGAAAGAAATATGTAGAAATTTTTTGTAAGCCATAAATGAATAAAATATTAGGTGAAGTGATGAGTTTTAAAGGGTGTGATAGCAAGAAAATGGAGTGGTAAAAGCTAAAATAAGCCAAAATAATGTCTTAGAACACTGTATAGAAGAATTGAGGGTTTAAGAATAAGCAACGAGGGTTTAGAAGTTGCTAAATTTGTAAAATTGTACAATTGGGAGCTTGGAAACTCTAGAGCATGGATATCACCTTATACATGATGGATTGAATTTAATAATGTGATCTAGATGGTGAGAATCTATCAAAGAAGTCAAAAACCAAAAATTTCCCTTGAAACCCTAGACTAGGTAAAGAAACAAGCTAGAAATGAGGGTTTCGTATTTAAGATAGATAGAGGAAGCGTTGGGAAAATAAAATTTGTAGAAATTAAGAATAAGGTAAAGGGTTTTTATATTTATAAATATTTTTGATTGAAAATTTGTAGAACATTCCTAATTTTGAAATTTGTATCAGGGAAGGGCTAATTGACAAAATTCTAGAAAAGCTAAAAAGAGCAAAAAAGAAGATATGAATGCAATTTGGATTTGAAACTTTATAGGAATGATAATGAGGATAATTTGTACCTAATAAACTTACCAATCAGGTATGAAAGCTTCTGGTTTACAAAATTTGTATTTTCCCAGCGCTGCAAGGACTAGTGAGGGTATAAAAGGAAAATGATAAAAGATGGTTTCTTGAAATTGATTTGATGGTTTTAAAAAGTGTATTTAATGTTGTTAGAATTTTTTAAAGTGGTTTTTGGTCTTTATATAGTGATATATTGCATTTTAGAATTTTGAGATAGTGTAAGCAATGTGTAGACTATTTGGAAAAGTGAATTGACAGAGTTATTTTTAATGCTTATAAGAAAAATTTTGGGTTTTGTAATCATGTATGAAGGGCTCTACATAATTTGGTATCAAAGAGGGAAAATTAAATAAGTTTGAGTATTATATTTGAAGGTAAAAGTTGATTTTTGCTAAGAAAGCATTGTATATAGTTGCTTTAATGAATATGGTTGAGTTTGTTGAGTTTTTGAAAATGATGGTTTCCTTCTTGTGAGTTGAATATTTATGGAATGTCAATTTTGTCCTTTGAGAGGTGAATAAAAGTGAAGTGAAAAGAAGAGATAGTGAAAATTTGAGAAAATTCAAAAGACTAGGTAAACAAATAAACCTAAGTGAGACTTGACAAGGTGAAAAATGTTTTCTCGAAAAAAAATGGAGGATGAGATAGTGAGAGAGGTATTTCAGTTGATGAAGAGTAGTAAGAAAAATATTGAAGAAAGAGAGAGGAAGAGGAATTTATGGGAAGAAAAAGAGATTAGAGAGATAAGAAGAAATTTCGAGCAGCTTGAGGAATTAGAAAGAAAAATGAGAGAAATGAAAAACAAAGTTATGAATGAAACAATGAATAGAGTGAATAAGATAGTGCAAATAAGGATAGCTAAGTGGCCATTGAGGTCGCTCATAAATAAGAAAAATAAGATAGTAGAAGAAGAAAATTTTGAAATGATGGAGGTGAAGGAAAATCAGCAAAACGAAGAAGAAAACAAAGATAATGTAAAGGAGGAATTCATATTTGAAGAATAATTCAAAGAAGAATAACCAAAAACAGAATATCAGTTTGTATATATAAATAAAAGATAGTTAGAGGATGAATTGTGGGCACGTGAATGTGCTTTAAAAGATGAAGGAGTGAAGTATGAAGAAGAAAAATTTGAACAAATGAAAGAGAATATTGAAAAAGATGAAGAGAGAAGAAAAAGCAAGTGAAGAGACTAAAAGGCATCTTATTTTCAAAACTATTTTTTTATTTATGAATGTGCATGTACAATAGAGAAAGAGATAAAAATTATTGAAAATATAGCTCATTAGAGAGCTCAAATGAAGAGAAAATCAAGTGACGACCTCATTTTTTAGGACAAAGACAAAAAGAAGAAGATAAAGACAAATAAAAAAGATTCAACTAACATTGAAGCTGAAAAGAATAAATATGATGAATAAATAAAGAGAATAACATTCCAAGTTGAATCCAATTGGAATAAAAGAAAGAAAGAAGGCCTTTTTTTATATACTACATTTCTATCCACATGGGGAGTATGATGCAGGAGCATAAATGTAATTATCTCAAATTTTGGCTTGACTAGCCTTCTAGGGTGTCTTAGGATGTTTTGACGTCCTATTTAGCCTATATGGACTCACTTGTTGTAATAAATGGCATTTTGGAGGTTTCCCTCTAAAATCCATATTTAAATATTCAAATTTTCTAAGTTTTGTAATCTATCCTAGGTGTTATTGTGTTAGTGTGTTACTAGGCTAGGGGTTAGAATAGTTCTAGTGATAGAAAATAAGTGGTCATATTTATTTTATCTCTCTTATACTTCACCTCTACTTAGATGTAAACTCATTAGAGTTAGTTAAACATGTATGGTTAAAGAAGGAAAAAACTAACTAGCTCCATTCACCATGAAACAAAGCTTTTATATTTGAATGGTGCAAAAGGTGGTGGATATTGTAGAAGGTAAGGAGAGGAGAGAATATCTGTAACTGGGCTTTCATGCTCAAGAATCCTTGTAATGTTCATTGTTAATCAAATGATGGCTTCTTAGTCAAAACTATGATGGAAGATTACTAAGTCTTATGATTGAATGTTTTAAGGAATGAATTCCATTATGAATGTTGTCGGATTGTTTACTCATGTATGTTAATAAGGATGTATTCTTGAATACAAATGAGATGAAATTCAAACAAGGAAAAGTTCCATGTGAAACCCTGGTCTCTATCATATAGAGGACAGTAAGTATTTTGTGAATCCATTGAGTTTGTCTTAAATATTGATATTATAATGATACAACCTTCTAGTAGTGATCTTGTGTGTGGATTATGGGTGAAATCGGGGAGTTTAGTGCCAACCCTAGGTAGGTGGTTAATAGTTAGAACAATATTGGGCAATATAGTCCTCTTGAATGATATTTCTTGATCATAAAAGATGGTATAGGTGTGTGGTATACAAAATAATTCTTGAAGGCTATAAAACATGATGTAAAAAACCTATGAATGTGATTATGACCTCTAAAACCCTTAGGTTTGTCTCCCACAAAATGAATACAAAAGCTAGGTGTTCACTATCAGGCTAGCGTCGAAGCACTATGTTTTAATGTAATTCCTTCTTCCGCTGTGAAAAAATAATTACAGCCGGTATAAAATAAGCCTTATATGTCTTAAAAGTGTTGAAGTTGTTTCAAATAGATTCAAGGATGTCTGAGGTGTCAAAACATGGAAACCCAGTCTGGACTGTGGGTATGCACAGTTTGAAAATGAAGAAAGGGAGTCATTTATATAAATTTCAATCTTGTTTATGCTTGAAGATTATTTGAATACAATCATAAGTGGATTGAATTCATTAAGAAGGAAAATAATTCCTTATAAAGAGAGTCTTGTTGAACTCAGAGAAATAAGTAACATGGTGAATTAGACATAGTCCTCAAGTATAGACCATAAAGATAATTAACATAGTCCAATGTAATGTGTAAGGGAATGAGAAGAATACATAGCATAGTTTGGAGGGAAAAAGAGAAACAAAGGGAAGTTAGAATATTTTTGTGATGGTAGAATGAACATGACAAAGGTGCATATAGTCCTTAAAAATTCTCAAAATAGTTGAAACTCAGGCTACCCCTCCTTAAAATAAAAGGAACTTGAAGGAGCAAAAGAAATAAGTTGATGAGAAAAAGTATTAGAAAGGAATTCAAGTAGTATTTTCTTGCAAAGAGGATAGTAATAGTGTTAAGAAGAGTATTAACACCCTGAAAAAGGAAGAACTGGTGAAAGAAACCATTAAATCTAAAAGAAATCAGACTATCCCATTCCTTACAGTTTGAGAACTTTGTGAATGAAGTTGAAGGGAGAATTTGAGAAGTGATACAATGTTGTCTTGTAAAATTATCTCAAGAAGAGTGGGAGGTGTTTCTAGGATGAGTATAGGTCATGAACATATCTCCAGTGTTCACTGAACCAAGGGATACTAGGAAACACATACTTGTACTATCACAGTGCTACGAGAAGTGTAAAAACAATAAATAAATGGGTAGAAAGTTTTGTCTAAACCATATATGAATAAAATACTATGTCAAGTGATGATTTTTTAAGGGTGTGATAGCAAAAAATAGGAGTGATAAAAACTTGAATAAGCTGAAAAATGTCTTAGGACAACGTATAGAAGAATTGAGGGTTTAAAAACAAGAAAAGATGGTTTAGAAGTTGCTAAATTTAAAAATTACACCATTGGAAGATTTGAAACTATAGGAGCATGGA
Source organism: Taxus chinensis (assembly GCA_019776745.2). Classification (NCBI taxonomy): domain Eukaryota; kingdom Viridiplantae; phylum Streptophyta; class Pinopsida; order Cupressales; family Taxaceae; genus Taxus; species Taxus chinensis. The sequence continues at coordinate 631,095,313 of CM034148.1, forward strand.
TATAACCTTATAAATTATGGATTTAAGTGAATAAAGTGATCTAGATGGTGAGAATCTATCAAAGAAGTCAAAAACCAAAATTTTCCCTTAAAACCCTAGACTAGTGAAGAAACAAGCTTGAGGGTTTGGTATTTGATATAGCTAGAGGAAGCGTTGGGAAAAGAAAATTAGTAGAAATTAAGAATAAGGTAAAGGGTGTCTATTTTTATAACTCTTTTTGATTCAAAATTTTTAGGACATTCCTAGTTTTGAAATTTGTATCAGGGAAGGGCTAATTGACAAAATGCTAGAAAAGCTAAAAAGAGCATAAAAGATGATAGGAGTGGAATTTGGATTTGAAAATTTCTAGGAATGATAATGAGGATAATCGGTGCCTAAAAATATTACTAGTCAGGTATGAAAGCTTATGGTTTGCAAAATTTGTTAGAATTTTCCCTTTCCCAAGGCTACAAGGACTAATGAGGGTATAAAAGGAAAATGATGAAAGATGGCTTCTTGAAATTAATTTTATGGTTTGAAAAAGTGTATTTAATGTTTTTTAAAAAATTTGAAGTGGTTTTGGGTCTTGATACAGTGATATATTACATTTTATCATTTTGAGCTAGTGTAAGCAAGGTGTGGACTATAAAGAAAAGTGAATTGACCTAGTTGTTTTTAACACTTCTAAGTAAAATTTTGGGTGTTCTAGGTATGTATGTAGGGCTATGCATCAGACACGTTCATGATTGATATGTGAATGAGATATTTTTTTGTGATTGAAAATAAGTGATTCAAATATTTTGAAAGTATCATTGTTGTGTTAACTGATAGAACTCTATGAACAATTGTGTAACTGTGTATCTTAAACAAGATTGATGCCATGGGTGAGTAAATTTTATCAAGGAAGTATATGATTATGATTTAATAGAGGTCCTAAGGTGTGATTAGACCTAAAAAAGTCTTCACAAACCTCTCAAGAAAGAGTTGGAGGATACTTGTTGAAAAACACCCACAAAAGCATATGAATACCATTGTTTTAGGGAAGGACAACGAGAAATACATCATTATCATGGTGGAATTATATAAGAAAAGATATTATTTCATCATCATCAAGTAGAATATATGGAAATATATATTATGAAAAGGTTATAGGCTTTGGTATAGATTTTACACCATATCATTGCAATTTAACCCTACTTGGGCTATGTATAAAATCCTCTCAGGGTTTATCAAGAAGTTACTAGTTGAGTGCCTTAAAGTCAAACATTAAGGCCTAAACTCTCAATAATTGACCCTAACATATACCTTAATAATATTTACAAGGAATTTTGCATTGGCAGATCTTAAAGAGAGATAAAAGTGTGACAGTTTGGGTACAATCTTGTAGCTTACCTTGGGAGGCCTAATTTAAAGCCTGGGATTGTGGATTTGAAGCATTTCCAAAGGAAGCAATGATTAAATTTTGTACACAATTTTTTTGATAAAATTGGTACTCAAAATAGTGGTTAGTTTGTAATTTGAGGTACTGTATCAAAAGATACACCTAATAATGTCTTATGACAAGGATAGTTGAGAGGAATAGGACTAAAAGGTGAAGTAGAGAGAAAAGGACGTATACTTTGAGAATTGAACCTAACCCTCTTACCCATAACTCAAGGAAAAAAGGGTATTTAAATATGTCTTTGGTTTATTTTGGGGGTTTGTATATTTCCCCAACCATGAATTCACCATCAACCATGCTTTGAGAAGCTAGAATAGGTATTTTATACAAAAGGAGGTCAAAACAAATAATTCCAATTATTTCAATCAGTTTGATGATGGATTTGACTTGGCTAGAGGTTATATAACATGTGACAAGATTTACATCATCTACTTTAAGCATTTGAGGTCAAAGTTACAAGTTTTTGAGAATTCTTAGGTTGAGAAAACAAACATTTTTCAAGCCAAGAGGGATTGATTGATTTTGTTGGTTCAAACTAACTTGTTGGAGTGTGTGATTGTGTAGTATGCTCTATATCATTATACATATTTTAAACAATATGATAAAATTTAATCTAGTTATATACAAAACATGATCTCATATATCCATGTGAAACATATACATATACTCTATTATAAGTTTCTAAATAAAAAATGATAATTCCCATAATATAATAGAAACACATCTATCTAAATCATTATTTTGAACATATCTAATGACTATAATAACTTAAAAATGAAATCATGTGCAAAAATTATTCATACTCACATATACAAGTTATCACACACATAGTCTTCCAATTGATCCATTTAACTAATATACTCACAAGTCATCAAAATTTCATCATCATATGTAATTTGAAAATTAAATTCATACACATTTTAATTCAAAAAAAATCAACTAGTTTAATTCCATCAGTATTTCAAATTTCATTTTAACAATTAAGAATATGAAAAATAATAACTTTCTCAAATTTATGATTCATGAAACATTCAAAGATATAGTGAATTTAAACCTTACATCACACACATACTACCAATACATGTCATATCTAGGAATTGTCTATTCTTGCAAATATTTCAAACCTATTTACAATATTTTCAAATTTCTACTACCTTATAATTTTAACTTAATTAATTATGTTTTCACATAACACAAATAACACCCCTTTATTTAAATCAATATTTTTTGACAAAACCTTATATTCAAATAAGTCATATTCGCAGCATAGGTAATATTATCACAATTATAATGGTATTCATGCTTAGTATTAAGATCTAGGGAAAATCAAACAACATCCATTTGTTATAATTGAATTTATATTATACCCAAAAAAATACACATAGATCAAGATTAATTATATTGTAATAACCATATATAATATTGATCATGTTTTGTAACCCAATACAGATCTATGAAACAAAAAACCTATTAGTAATCTCATTCCAAATTAAAACATAACAATGAGTACAAAAAACCTATAATAATAATCTAATAGAGGTCTAAAAATATTGATAGGAACATGGGAAGTACACTTAACACTATAACCTAGTTTGAGTGTGCTTCAAACTTGTGTATGGGCTTATCATAGAATTCAATACTACCTTTTAAGAGTTTATTTGAGTTTATATTTATTTAGGAATGATATTTATATTGAGTGCTCTTAAAAGTGACAACTAATTGTTAGGTGAGTATATGAGTGAATTTGAATTTCTTATATATCGGTTTCTAGGTAAAATCTCACATTAATTCCAACCCATGGGGAAACTACTAAGCCATAAAAATATATCAAATTAATAAAATGACCATTGGGTGAAAAGGGATGATACTACTACTTTTAGACCAAATTATTTGATGGTTTAGTATCTGGTTGATGATAATGTATAAAAAAGTGCCAGAATTATGCAAAATTTTAGAAATGATTCCAATGGGTATATATTTATATGGAATAATGCAAGTAATTGTGTGATAGAATCATTTATTTGAATGAGTAATCAATTAATTTAATAGGGATAAAAATGTCTAATTAATATCAAAACATGTGCATGAGTCATGATTTAGGGATAAAGTTAATGTTCTCATTGTAAGTGATAAATTAAAAAAAATGTTGTCTGTACTACCAATAAAATAACAAGAGATTGTTTCTTATGATTTTTATGAATCCCATAGTCAAACCCTTGGTTGATAGTGAAAACTATCTTAACAAATGAACACAAGATGTTTGGAAAGTCACTAGTTGAAACAATAACCATAATAATAGAAACAACATGGTTCATAAAGTGTTGATATGGAGAAGCTTACTTCTTCTAATAAGTACATAAGCCATGCTAATGAGGTGATAAATCATATGATTTAATCAGAAGATTGTGAGATATAAAGATGACCACATAAGAATATTTGATTAATATAGCTTACCTATAGAAATAATAATCGATACACAAGAGTATTCATGGTGTGCAATAAATGAGTAAGAACATGAACGCTTTGAAAAATTTAACGCTAATAGGTGTGTACAAAAACAAAAAAAAAATAACCTGGAGGAATCCAATAAATAATATAAGAAATATTTTCACAAGAACTAGCTAGGTTAGGTTGTCATCAGAATCGTATAAAAACCCAAATTTTTCTAACTCATAAAAATTATTAGATTAGTGTTGTTAATTGTAAGCATTGGAAATCTAGAATATATTTATAGGATAAGAGGTTTTTGAGAGATAAAATTTAATATCTAAGGGTTTCATGGAAGAATATGTAAAATACACATTATGTGTTGTAGTTCAGTGTTGTATTTTGAATTTTTTTAGATAAGGATAAAGGTTTTTTTACTGGGATCCTTCCCAGGAACAAAAAGGAAAAAACCAAGATACATCAGTGAAGACCAAAAGGAAAAAAATAGAGACAAGAAAATATATATCCAAAATGTAGCCAATACAAAAAAAAGAAATAATAGAGATACAACCCACAAGAAAATGACATGGCTATGTAAAAGACAAATAAACCAAACCAACTATCTATAAACATGTCTTGTTCTAGGAGGTGAAATCCTCCCCAAATTCTAAATTTTCCTTTTCCGTACCACTCGAGTACACCTATCTTCCTTGGGAATCTCTCTAAAGAAATCTTCATTTAAGCATAAAATTTTCAAATGATATTTGAAAAAAGGGCCTTCCCAAAATTTAAAAACATTCAACCATCTATCTCTAATTTTAATGGAGATGAGAGTGGAACCAATGTAAAGAGGTTTTACCACATCAATATGCTAGGCAGAGTCTTTCTTAATCACATCCTCCTTTCCTTATATTTTAGAGAGGATTTCAACTATTGTGTCTTCAATATCTCTATTCTTTTGCAAAACATTTTCTACTTCTTGATCTTCTTCTTGTTTATTTTCAATCTTAATCACTTCTTCTGATTCCACTTCTTCTACCATTTCTTATTTAAAATTTTCCCCTCCATCTTATAGAGGTATATCTTATTAATTTTCTTCTATATTATCATTTTTTTTGTCATTCTCTTCATCATATCCTATACCTATACGCTTTTCATCCCCAAGAACAAACGGATCTAAAGAAGAAGACTTGTTATGAAACTTTACAACAAAGGAATTGTTCTTGGTGATTTTTTAGAGATATTTATTTCTAAAGGAAATGGTTTTTCTTGGGGCTACTAAACCTCGGTGTTTGGATATCCTGTAAATTATTTCTCTTTCAACCTTGTTTTACCAAGTTTTAAATCTTATTTATATGGGTTTCAAAGGCTGCTCTATGGCCCATCATTTGACGTTTATCACAAAAATATTTGAACCTTCATAAACTAAGTATTGGATCCATACCCCTTTTTTGTATGTGATTATAATAGAGGTAGGAAGAGGATTTCCAGGCTTAGGGATGATGCAAAATCTTTCCAAGATCATTCTAAATTTGGCCGTGGTAGTGGGATAAATAGCTAAAACTATCCCGAATGCTTTGGATATACCGAAAAATACATCTAAGTCCCAAAATTTGAGAGGTAGGGCTAGGAGCCTTACCCAAATATGTAAGGAACAAAGGACCGAGTCAAACTTAAAAGAACTAGGCACCCATCTTGACAAATATAGAACTATTTTTCCAAAAAACCAATGTCCCCTAATAAAACCCTGAGGAGATCCACTTACAACAAAAAGTGGAATAGAAAATATTCATTTGTAGGGGCCACTATTTCAATTTTTCCTAAGGCTCTCCATTTTCATTTGTCGCATAGTATAATTGATTCAATATTAGGGAGAGCTCTAGAAAAATTACCTTGCAGAGAATAGTAATACCTCTTTTCAACTTTTTCCACCACGATGTCTGGGACAGATAGAGAAGCGCCCTCCTCCTCCTAAGATGGAAATAAGAGAACAAATTCCTCCTTCTTACCTCCAATGAACCTTTCTTCCCATAAATTAGGGGACACATCATCACCAGCCACACCATTTTCCTTCTCCAAAACTCCCACCATAGGAATCCATGTCGAGTCACGTACAGACAACCCAAGATCCCATTCCCACCCATATGGGTTTTCAAAATTACCCTCACTCCCATGATTTATTATTTTCATCCCCAATATCATATGTAAATTAGTCTTTTATTTTGAATTCGTTGAAGTATGAGATACCCATATTGATGTAGTTTGTAACACCTTTTGTTGTGATTTTGATTTAACCCTAAAAATAAAATAAATAAGATAAGAGATGGGGGGCCGAAGTTTTTATATTTTAAAGGGTTTAAAAATAGGTTAGTATATTTAGATTAATTAATAAACATTAATGCATAAAAAATAATATAATCTCAATATAAAATTACAAGATCTAACATGGAAATTATTTCTAAATCACTAAGAAGTATATTCCCTTGTCTAATTATAGAGGCTGGAGGTTGAACTAGTGGTTCATAGTGATTGTGAAGAATTGAAATAAATAATAATTTATTAATTTCTAGAAATGAAATTTAAATCTAAGAAGGTGTGGATCCATTTAATAGGAACAAAATAATAATAAAATGTAGTCCCTTCTAGATAATTTTGTAAGGCTATGTGTTAGCATTTTTAAAATTTTCATATAGTTATAACAATCTGTAATGACCTTCACACTAAATCCATAGGTTTTGCACATTTTTTAATCCCCCATATGATGTGAAGAAAAATCAAACCTTAACCATGGGTAGGATCCCTACAAAAAGGTTATTTTTTAGGTTGAATTGAAATCAATTTATCGCCTACATCAACACTACTTTGAAGAGGCCTCAAACTACATATATTTCTCCGTGTAGCACTTGGTGTGTGTGTGTGTGTGTGTGTGTGTGTGTGTGTGTGTGTGTGTGTAACTACCATGGAAAATTTATCACTTAAAAATGGGAAATAATGGCTTGAAACACTTAAGATTGACTTATCAAGTTGGAAGTCTCTAGATTTAGAAGATTGATTCTCTAACATGGTTGGGAGTGCTTCAAACCTTTGTAGAGGATGGTCCTAGATTATTATTCTAATTTTAAGGGATTTAAGAGATACTGGAGTGTATTTGGAATGTATTTTATAATAATTTATCTTAAACATTGTAGGCAGGTAAATAAGAGAATTGTACTTTATTTTAAAGGTACTCATAGGTTTAATTTCACATTAAGGATGATCTAAATGATATGAACTAACCCAAAAAAATATATAAAAATTTGGAAAAAAAATAACTGGGTGGATAAGGATGAAATCATTTGCTTTGGACCAAACTTCTAGATGGTTTGGTCCTAGATGGATGGTTCCATAGATGCAATCTATGGGATTATGTAAAGTTATGGTAATTATGTCTAGGAGGAATATGTTTTCATAGAATGATGTAATTAGTTTTGTGAATTATTGATTAGTTTGAACATAGAATAAATTCATTCAATATATGTAAGCATATGTCACTTAGGCTTAAAATGTGTGTTCAATTCATACTTCAGGTACAAATCCAATATTGTCATTCGCAAATTTAGGTTTCTACATTTTCTCACCCTTTAAGTTTGAAATGAAAATTACATGATTCAAGGAAAATATTCCTTAGTGTGTATAAACATTTTTTCTCTACTCAAAGTTATTGATTTCACTTGAATGTGGCATGCTTTATGATGAAACCTACAACATAGAGTGTATCAAACATCCAAAAAATAAAAGAACTGTAAATCATCTTTGAAAATATATTTTAGTTTGATAATCAAAATTGTAATTAGAAAATTAAATAGAGAAGATCATGAAATTAATACACACATTTTATTGTCCGAAGAAGAGATCTAAAAGTTTTCACACTTAGAGATTTGTATTAGAATTGAGTTTCTCAAGAATTTGGGGTTAATAGTCCACAATTTTAGCGAAGGAGATTTTATGTTTGTAGATGAATTAGGTGTCATTTGATCCAATACTAAAAGGAAAGGTGCATAAGAATTTATATGCATCGCAAGTAACTCAAAAGAAGGAATGTTTCTATAGGTTTCCTAGTTACCCTTATCTTCTAGTGGAAGTAAGAAGAAGGGTTCCACAACATTTTCTAGTCTTCTTGATATTATTATAATCCCATGGATCACACTATTTTATAGTGATCTATGTCCAATTAAAAATACCACATATTCAAAAGGGAATAAATAGGATCATTCACCCACTGTGTTATGTCCCAATGAGTATCATATGTGTAATATTGAATACAATAAAAGGGGAATGAAGGACCTTGTCCGCATACCCCATATATGAGATTATGTTTGAGTTATGCAGTGCTAAAAATTAAATAAGTACTTAAATCCCCCACCTTGTGTACAAAAATGTAGTAGACCCTTATCAAAATTATGTAATATGTTCCTAAACCTATATGAGGAACCTGTAATTGCTTGTTAGAATATGAAAATAATGTATTTTTTCAAATATATTTCTCTAGGATGAAAAACTCCATTTTGGATTGTAACCTTTGGTTGCTTTTCCATGTTGAACATTTTTATTCCTATGTATAATTTGGTTTGATTTTGTATTTATTTTTCTTCTTATGTTTTAGTACCTTATCCCATTCTATTCCTAATTTTAAAAAAAACATTATGTCATAAATATACATCTTATAAACTATACTAAATCCCCCCTTTGTTGAAGTAAGTGTGATGTGCAAGGATAACTCATTGTTAAAAAATAGTGATGTCTATCAATGTTAGATGTATATAATAGTTAGAATGGGATCACATGAAAAGATATTATATGTGGACACCATTGAGATATTGTTTATACAAGAATTTACATGGTAAATACCATTACATAGAAAGAGAGTGAAAAGGAAAATAAACAAAAAATGAATAGAAAATCAAGGATACAAGTAAAAAAATAATGCCATATTTGTTTGTCATAAAAAATACCCAAAATGCCTAAAACAAGGGACATAAGTTTCACACACTCACACACAACTAGAATGAGAAAAAGGAAATAAAATATTCAAACAAGGACATAAATTTTTAGCAAATACAATCACTAAAAATATATAGGCCACATACATGAGAAAAATCACATAATTAAGAAAGAAAGTGAATACAGTAGAAGATAGTAGCTCAGGAACGAATACCAAGATAAGCTAGAACTACACACTACACTTATGTTTTCCTTATTATTTTATACAAAATCATATTTAAAATATTAAAAGTGAGAATAATGAGGAATTGAAATCATTTTTATCAAGAAACAAAATTACCTAAATAGTATAGGGGATTCCTATAGATTAACAAGGCTATTTGGACATATCTAGGACAATACCTGTCATCATGAAGAATCTTGTGTGTGTCTTATATAAAGATCAAGATACCTCATAAACGTGCATGTGTAAATATTATGTAGAAAAATATGATATCCATTGAAATATATGAAAAAAAACATATTTATATTAAAATTTTAGAAAATCAAGTCATATATAGGTCCTGATTTTGTGTTTTGAAAATATTTTAGTTCTTTTGTGCTTACTAAATTATTTGATTTTTTTGTGCTTGATAATATTTGTATAAAAAAGAGGAAAGCAGTGGCTATTTTATAATATGGTAAGGAGTAAATTCTAGTTTTTAAAGAGACATGGGTTTCAATATTGTGTCATAGAAGATAAGAATAAGAGGTAGTGATCGAAACCTTGGTTGTAAAAATGTCTAGCATATGCAATGGAAGGAGGTTTTCTTATATCAACCTCAGAAAGAGAGAGAGATATAAGGATACATTCCAGAAATTATTCATATTTGAAATATTGGAAGCATTACAAACATATGTAGGGATATTAGAAGCCATATAAATAGCCATTGTAGTAGGCTAAATATGGATCTATGTTTCCCTAAAATATACAGTCATAATGGATGTTGCAATTGTATGTGTATCCATAAGCAATAGGAGATGAGAGATAAGCAAGGAGGTACACTCAATCAAAACAATATAGTTTGTTAACAATATAGCATCATGGTCAAATGATCTAGCACCACATGTAGGATCCAAAGATAAAACATCAATAGTTTCATGCAAACTATTTGTGATAGGAATAGATTAAGAAGGTGCATCATTTTTAGTAAGAGAAATATTACGAGAATCCATTTTATCTTGTTCCATTTCATTAAAAAAAAAAATTCATTACTCGTATTTTCCACATTGTTATGCATAAGAGATAGTTAGTAAATGTGTCATGTTTAATTACATTAGGAAGATAAGAAATAGAAAAATCATGTGTAACACTGTCAATAGAAGCTGAATAAGAAAAATGATATTCAATTGTATCATATTCCATTTCAAGAGAGGTTAATGATTCATTTCCAGAATTTGTCACATGATCACGTGTAAAATAGGAAAATAAGTATCATCGTGAGTCGTGACCAATATCATTTATAATTTTTACTAGAATCATTATTACAATTGAAATTGTTAGTATAATGTATATGCTCACTACTAGTTATAATTTCGAGATAAAAAGTAAGGGAAGCATCATGAAGAAGAGAGAAACTAGGAACCTATTAAGAGGCCTCAACATCATAGTTTTAACCACTCAATGTGTTAACTTTATAAGGGGAAATTTGAGAAAGAAATATGGGCTATGTCATAAGGTTAATAATGAGCTCATTAGAAAAAATATACTCAACTTTATAATTATATAAGGATCTTTATCTATAGAAAGTATGTACTTGAGACAATCATGCATAAATTTAACATATGGATTAGAAGTGGATGGTATGGATTCGATAACATGAAAATAAGGAATTTGTAATAGAATAATGTAAGAAGGACATTCATCATGAAAGATAGTTTTTATAATTTTATGGCCCACAAAGATATCTGAAAAGAATTTAATAAGTATGGATTTTGATACATCATCAAGGCCTCAAACATTAGTTGTATTATTATTAATTATAGTCGTATTATTATTAATTATTGTCATACAAGTACCAATTTTTTTGTGGTAAATATCTATGGAAATCATTCAAATTATCTTCAGAGTAAAATAGAACACACTTGATTAAAGAATGACCAATTTATACATTAGCAAGGAATGGTAGACATGCATGTAGAGCAATGTTGTAAGAATGATTTTCATGAGGGAAAATATATGGCATAATATGAGGAGCGTAAAATAACTTTTAGGCATACTATAGGACAATAAAATCAACATCAATCAAGTCTTGGATAACATAATGAACTTTATAAGATTAAATAGGGCATTCTTGAAACATTAATGGTAGTTATAATAATCATGAGAATCATAATATTTACTTGTAGGCTTAATTTTATTATCCTCAATAGGCAAAGTGAGAGAGAAAAGGTTACACTCAAGAAACTTTTGAAGGACCACTTTAGGTGAATAGGGAAATTGTGTGAGTTTACTTTTAATTGGGTAATAGATATTCGGTCAAGGGAAAACATTATATGTCTCCATAGATTAAAGAAAATTTTAATTCGAAATGGTATATGTGGCTAAAAACTTAAATTATGATCATTAGTGTAAGTATAAGGCATGGCAGGGAACACCATGAAAATGCAAAGGATAAAAAATCAAAAATCAAGAATTTATGGATTGTGAACCATTATAGAAGTATGAACCCTATGACACATAGGTTTTGAATAATGAAATATATTTGATCAAATTTCGAGTTCACCAAATTATTTAACCCTAATAAATATGAAGAGATAAGATAGGAGATGTCAAGTTGACGTTCTTATTTATCTAAGGGATAAAGGGTTAGATACAAGTTGGTATATTGAAAGGAATTAATAAACATTAATAAATAAATTAATGTATATGCTCATAAGAAAATCATAATATAAAACATGGCAATGATTGAAAAAACAAA